>OY292491.1:5240749-6440749 GCA_958496325.1 Nomophila noctuella | reverse complement strand
CACTGAGCTCAAATCCAATAATATTTAATCTGCTGTAAATGCGTTTACTTGATTCATTGTCCGTTTTACAATATAAAGCATTGTAAATGGTTTAACTGGCTTAATGTTAAAAAACATTTTATCATTGCTTTATTTTAAACATAAATATCTTTGTGTAGCTACTAGAGGAATTAAAATAGAGACATGACTGGTAATACTCGTACATGGTTTCTACGAGTGCATGGTATGGCTATGCCGTAAACTATAAATTAAAAGGTTGTTTATGGCGGTGGTAACAAATTTTCCAGTTTGAATTAGCGTAAAAATACTAAGGGAAAATCAAGAAAACCGACAGACATAACTAAGGATTGACTGCTTAATACACAACCTACAAATTGCACCTAAAACGATACAAACGCATACTCGAAAACCAGACTCTCCAGTATATCACAGCGGAATATGCGAGCTCGTCACCGCAGTATCGCAGACACTTGTAACGTAGGAGGATGCAGTGAAACCAACCGCTTGTTTCTAATAGTCAGTGCTTTGTAATGGAGGTCTGACTTAAGTTTCCACAAATTGACGATTGACGAAAAAGAGGACGCAATGAAACCTTCCGCTTATAAGCATCAGAGGTGTAACCAAATAAGATACTTACTTTCTTTAGAATCAATCTCCGACTTCAATTGAAGAATTTGGCGATTTAATTCTTCCATTTTTTTGTTTCGGTGGAAGGAAATGCTGGACTATTATTATCAAAATAATTTAAAGCAAGGTATATTTTTTATCAATGATTCAAATGAGAAACGTGACAACTCTAAAAACAGGTCATGCAAGCCACTTATTTCATTTTTTAAAGTCTCTCCAATAGGTCAGTTAGATTTAATTTACAAAAAAATATGCTGTTTTGGTTATTAGCCAACAAATAAGCGCATCTCACGATAAGTGGTAACTACCGTCAATACCTTGAGAGACATCTCACTACAAATAATCGTTTACTCGTAAAATTATATTATGTAACAAATAACCGCTACTTTATCCCATTATTAGTATTAGTATAGATTATGTAACTACAGTTCGTCAAATACATACTGAAGTCACCAGTGCATCAAACTTCAAGGTCGCCTCCATACTGATATTTATTCATCGTATGCAGTTCCGCTAGTTCCGATAGATTTGCGTGCATCGCTTCTCGGGTGCACAATGCATCGGTAAGCCCCCTCCCCGCGGATTTGTACCGTTGCAAATCTCGCTAGCAATGCACCCGTGCGGTGCAAGCGGACGGCGTTTTTATGAAAATTAATACTATCAAGTAGGAAAAAAGGGTTGTATTCAGGTAAATTGGCAAAATGTTCCTTTAAATCTATGTTAATTTACAGATAGCCAAATGGTTTTGTTTATTCTTAATTTCAGAATGTTTTAATTTCGATTGTGTTGTAATTTTAACATTTTTATTTTTTTATTGAATGATTCTTTAATATAACTTATTTATTGTTGAGGGTATAGGAACAGTCCTTTTGATATTTTACGTATAAATACGTAAACGCAGCAAAGACACAAACAATTAAATGAAGTATCAACAGCAGCCCTGTATTACAACTTATTTATTACATTATATAACCTTAACTAATCTAAAAAATACAATAATTTTATTCATAGAAACTTTAAATGGGCCGTCTTAACCCAATATTTCGCTACAACTTCCCAAATAAACCAACAGCAGAAGCTTAGCAACGATATTTGGGTCAGCCCATGTAGGGGGATTTCTTCCAATAGATTTGCTTCCTACGCCTCGATCGCCAATAAAATTATTACAAAGCCTGCGGATAAGGCATATCTTTGATGTACGCGATATTTTATCGCCAGATTCATATTATCATGGGTTATTTTATGGTTTGTTATTATTACTTTTATCGGAAAGTCAACGAGCGCAAAATGTAATTTCAAAACTAGTCATATTTTTCTTTTGTTGGGCCCGTTGGTTTAGTGGTCAGGGAACCTGATGTTTTCGAAACCGAAGATCGTGGGTTCGAATCCCGCTAGAAGCAAATGGTTGTGTGATGAATATCGGCATTCGTACTCTAGTCATGGATTTTTATAAAAGTATTTAGGTATCTTTTCGTTCCCTAGCATACATAGTAAAAGCCTAAAATATGGCTAGGCTATTTGGTGTGTTAGTCCAAGATATTTATTATTTATTATTGTGTCTTGTCTTGTTTAGTTCAGAATATAAGTGACATAATATTCAAATAGACCAGTCATTACGTCTAGACTAATTGCTTATCAAATTACCAATTGCCAGAGTCTAATGAAGCCTAAGGTTAGAACGCCTCTAGACACAAACATTGTTTGAAACGTCTAAATACTTCTGACATATTCAAAATTTTGCCCGACCCGGGAATCGATACCAGGACCTCGAGATCACGGCCCGGTTCTTAAACGACTAGACCATCGGGACGATTTCATCATAGCACAGGCTAAAATAGACGAAACCGTTAACGCAATAACAATAATTTGCCACCGCCGCGCCCTATCCGATCTATAACGCTACATCGGCAAATACGTGACTATAACGTCTCATAACGTCTCATATACGGCGACATTCGGCCGTGACGATCGTCCTTAAGGCAGTTATTAACACGATACATTACGAATCTTGAGTATAAACTGTTTATAGATGCTCAAGACTGTTAATAAATCAGTTAAGATATCTTAAACTGTACCGAGATAGTTATCTATGGTGATAGTAACAAGTGGTAGCATAGATTTGTACTGCCTATCTTTATGTAAGAGGGGGTAAACGAGCTAGAGAGATGGGATTTTTAAGAGAGGAAGCCGCTCATCTGGCAAAGTACTTCAACCTTACAGAAGAACACAGTGAGGAAGAACTTCGGAACTGTTGTGATATGTTTCTGCCGGTTTTCTAAGTCAGTCGACGCTTTTGCGGCCCTTGTTGATGTCCATGGGCGGCGGTGATCACTTACCATCAGGTGACGCTCTTGTACATACGTTTTCCTCCTTTCGATATTAAAAAAGAGGGTCTCCTGCCTAAGTGACGCTGCCCATGGACATCAACAGCTCCACAAGGGTCGCAAGTGCGGTGGCCGCCTTTGAAACCCCATATTCTCTATAACTGTGTTTTGGAGACCAACTGCTCGGGCAGAAATAAAACACAACTGTGGCGAAGTTTTGAAGTACATACTATGTATATCCCAAAGGATTTTTTTAACTATCCTGTACCTAGTTGAGTAAAGGTAAACATAGCCTAGTTTCAATAGGGATAATATAAAGCCAGTTCGAATACTGATCTTTATCACATCATAGCCGAGCTGGGACTAATAATATCCCTTTAATAAACATACACGATGACAGTGAACCGTGGCGGTCGCCCCACGGGGCGTAGTTAACATGACAATACATCATTTGCATACTGTATGAAAGGATGAGAAAACGCGAATTAATTTATATTTTAATTTATTGATAGATTTTCGAAAGTTTTAAATTATTCCTGAAAGGGGTTTGTGTGTGGGATCTGTACTAGTTTCATGTGGTAGAAATATCGGGGGGATATGGTAACTACCTTAGATCTAATAGGACTTCCAGCGTTTTTAAACATTTTTATACACTTCCCGGCAAGTAAGATAACTAGTTCCTGAAAATTATAAAGGTTATCATAATTCCTTTATAAAATAATGTATGTATTAATACAAAATTGGGTATTTGACTGCATTTAAAATAAATTATGAAACTCTTACATAAAAGGCGAAATTAAAAATTAATCACAAATCCTTACGCAACAGTTACAGTTACGCTTTTAATAAATTATCATAGTTAATCGAAACTAAAAAAGTATTGATTTGACAATACTTGCTTGTGACGTCATATGCTAGTATTTCATACAGTTTTCCCTACAATGTTGCGTTTTTGACATTTGATAAAAGTAAATGATTTGACCTGTCAGTCAAATACCGGATTAATAATATTTATCCATATTTTACTAAAATTGCAATTCGTGTCATTGAGCAAACAACATCGTATTAACATTTAAAAAGTTTCATAGCACTCTAAAATGCACCTTCAGATTTCCTCACTTTGTTGAAACTTAAAATTCATGGTCCTAATGCAATTTAGCCAATGGAAAATTCGTACCCGTTGTTTGAACCTCGTTATTTGATGTAATAATTACATTTGCATACTCGTTACGTGACGCCAGAACGTCGAGTGAACTGATTTCTATGTCCCTTAAACAGGAGACCTTAATAACATTTATTTAAATAGTTAGATAAGCCCCGACCTCAGATAAATGGATATCAATAAATGCAGCAAAGTTATGTTATCATTTTTCTTCTTCGCGTGGCCCGTCTTCTGTTCAGAAAGACTGACAGAGAAACAAACTTTAGTGAAAAGTTAAATGAATTTTTGACTTTTGGTGGAGGCAACGGGCCATAAGGAGCATCTATGGTATTCATTTATCTGAGGTTCTGACACCTGAGGATTGTGGCATTATTTTGATTTACGCGATGTAAAGCGACGATGGAGTTCGGTTTCCGCACACTTAGTGTTATATTATAGCATACAGCCTTCTTCGACAAATGGACTATTCACGATAAAAGATTCAATTATCTTTTATTTTCTGTGATTAGCGCGCTCACCCAAAAAAACAAACTCATTTGCTTTATTATTGCTATATGTGTTACATATTTAAGAAGTTCTATGGTATAACGAGGGCACATCTAATGATTCAAGTCTATGTTTACATAATATTATGAGCTAAGTTAATAACTTCATTGACAGATTAAGCGAGTCTTTTATATTATGATGAAAAGGCAAAAGTAAGTTATAAGTTTACGACTCAATTATTACCGTAAATTAGAAACGGTCCGTTTAATAATGTCGGCCCTTTAATAATTATAAATTATTCTTAATTTTACTGGTAGTAACAATATTTTTAATTCTAACTAAAGTAAAATGTTGCTTCTATTGATACATAGAGCGAACGTAAATAGTGTTCACATAATCATAGATTAATCAAGTACCTTATAAATAAAATGCGCACAATAAGTAATCACTGTTATGTATGTTTCTTTGGCCATTTTATAAGTAAAAAGTACTATGTAAAATGCGTTTTAGCGTGTTTTTTACCAAACGCCAATTAGCAAATGCTACATTTTTGTAACATTATTGTCGATTCAATTCGAATTGCAGCCATACTGGTAATAGCACACGCACTATTGTTATTAATAATCGAATAAATTTCCCTGCTGTATTAAGCGAAATAATAACTTTCATCTGAAAATTATGGTTGGCATGTAATTGTTCGCAAGCCACAACAATTAAAGAAAGTAAATTGGTCAATTTATTTGCGGGTAAATTGATTGGCTAATTGAAATGAATTGCTATGAATGTCACGATGGATGAGTGTGTAATTAGCAGGAAAGGTTTATTGGCCCATTTGGCCTGAAGAAATAGAAGGAAATGAATTGCGATTGACGTAATTTCGGTGCTAGTACCTATGTGCGTAACAAATTAACTTAAATAAGCTATTTATTATTTCTACTGAATAAGCTAGTTAGGCTTATTTCATCGGACTGAAATTCAGTGTGAAGGTAGATGTTATCACGTTGGCATCCGATAAGAAAGGATTTTGATTAATTCTACCCCCAAGGGGATACAACAGGGCCCCGCGTACGAAGTCGCGGGCGGCCGCCATTTATTCGTATAAATGCTTTATGCATTATGTCCACTCAGCTTCTGCGCCTTTTATAAAGCATTATTTAATTTGCAATTGAGTGCGAAACTCTGACATTAAGTATTAATGAACGTAAATATAACTCGTATAATGTCATATTATTTTCAAATATATGCGTTTACATTGAAAATTGAAATTAATTAGAAATTAACCGTTTGAGATTATCATTTATCTTTACAAATAATTGACAAATCTAAGAATTGTTTTAAAATATTAATGCAGAGTTACGTAAAAAACAAATTCTTAAAATATAAACAAAAGACCGAAAGATTAAAACGCACGATTCAATCAGCACCTCATCTCAGTCCACAAACGTCGAGATCATTTCAAATTCAGTGCTGTACGTTGTTCAAAGTAAATAATAAAAGTGGCCGAAGAGTCGCAGCTTCGCAGAATGTTTGAGTCCGCAAAGAGAATATAAATTGGTCTAATTTGAAGGCATATGAAACGGCCCGGGCTCCGAATGTACGGGAAAGGGATAAGGAATTGCCGAGTATACAAATAGCAGTTCGCTTGAGTTACGCAATGCATTTTTAATAGGCACAATGAACATTAAAAGCAAATTGTTATTACGAATATTCTAGGGAAATTCATAGATAACCGTTGGGGTAAACGAGTTCTGAAGCGGATACCGCGTTTCAGCAAGAGTCCCAAAAAACGTAGTTTAGGACGCCCTCAGGCCAGGTGGAGCGACGATTTGCGGAAGATGGCTGGCAGGAGCTGGATGCGAGTCGCCGAGGATCGGGCTAAATGGAGACATAATATTTTAATGTTTGTAGTTTCATCTGTGCTTCTTGTCTTTTCTTGATGAAACAGTCAATGTCACAAAGACCAAAAAAAAAAGTTAATAATAAAAGTGGCCGAAGAGTCGCAGCTTCGCAGAATGTTTGAGTCCGCAAAGAGAATATAAATTGGTCTAATTTGAAGGCATATGAAACGGCCCCGGGCCCGAATGTACGGGAATGGGATAAGGAATTGCCCGGGTATACAAATAGCAGGTCGCTTGAGTTACGCAATGCATTTTTAATAGGCACAATGAACATTTAAAGCATTTTGTTATTACGAATTTTGTTAAATGAACTTATAGACGCGTGCAACAACCGTGCGATAACAATTCTATAGGTTTGGTTAGTCTCAAAAGAAACTTTAAGTTTTTTTTTGTGTGTTGAGAGAAAATGGTTCGCAGTTTTACCCCCTAAAGTTATTAGGGTCTGTAAATCGCAAATATTCAATAAAAAATTAGATGAATCCCAAGAAATGCTATTTTACCATTAGGTCACAGAAGCTACGAATTACTCAAGCAGAAGGTTGGCGTAAAAAGTTTTCTTAAGAATCCACCAAAACTGCCTGCAATAAGATCGTAGTTATAAAGGAAAATGTCTCTTTTATGTCTTCATTAGTAAATTGCATTTATAGAAGACAAGACGTCTTCTTCCTGGAGAAAATTTAAACGTCATTCTCGCCTTTATTTGTAACGCAGACAAAAACCACACTTAAATCAGTGGAATTACGATCTGTCTGTCTAAATGGCGAATGTAAAGTTGTCATTTACTTTTACTTCAATTCAGTTGATGTTTTTAAGTAGACTATAAAATAAAATAATGTTAATTTTTAGCATTTTTAAATTCTAAGAATTTTACCTTTATCTTTAATTTACAAAATAATATTTTAATGAACTTTCGTTTCGTCTGTGCTTCTTGTCTTTCCTTAACGACACAAGTAAAAAAATTAAAAAATTAACTGTTCTTATGTAAAACAGTCAATGTCACAGAGTCAAATAAAAATAGTTTCCACATAAAAAAACCCAGAATCATAATAATATGGTCGCTGAGAAGCGAACAATTGGCGTCATACATGTATGTAAAACGATAATTTTATACAACTGGCCTCCCCATCACTTTTAAATCACCTTATGTTAAATCGATTTATCTCAAACTCTATCGCAAACGCTCTGATTTTCCCACAAGAACTCCGTTTGAAGAGAATTCATTCATCTCACGTTCACTGAGAATGTCCCTTTACGAGGTTTTATTTTAAAATCGATTCGTTAGCTTAACACTGAAGAAGGAACTAAATGCTGGAAAAAGCACCTCCAACTACGCATATTATAATATGTATTATACTGTACTGATTTTGTACTAAATATTACAAGAGGCGTAGAGAGTGCTTCAAAAATATTGATAATATTTTTGTTCCGCCGCTCAATAAGGGTTGTATAGGGCTGCTTATAGAGGGCAAAAGGGTATTTTTAGGCAAAGGGGCGAAAGAAACGACGCCAACGAGTGCGAAAACTAAATTTCATTTTTTTGTTTCTTTAGTGTTAATTAAATGCCGCAAATTTTGAAATACATAGGTACCTACTGGTTAAAACTTTGTAATTGGCTTATGAATAACCTTTTTTCTCTCTAGTCTTATATCGAAATTTCATCAATCTTTACAAATGCCTCAAATATAAATTTTCTGTTTCAACCAGCATAATTATTCCTATATTTATTTATTAAAATCAGGATCTGTAATACAAAATATCGCACATGTAAGTAAATACGCAGACTTGTTTCAGAAACTCACGGCACTGTGAATCAAGGGAGTTTGAAATGAAGTTCATTTCATTGCCAGTAGAAACTATTGGCGAACAATGGTCTTCCTGTGCTATGGAAGGATGCCAACATCTTTGCACGTTAGAATATTTTGTTATCTTTCATTTGTGTGTATTTTTGGTTTTATGTAATGTATAATTTATAAAGCTCGATTACCACTCACTCACTATTGACAGCATCGGAGATATGTAAAATATGAGAAAATAGTAAAATAATTGGACCTCATTTTTAAATCAAAATAACATTCCGTGTTTAAAAGCGACTGTTACCAGTAAAGTATAAGTCTTTAAATGCCCACTGAATGGCACAGGCCTCACCATTTCAAGTCATGTCATTCAATATCTTAAAGCCTTCCTCGTTAAATGGACTTCCCGACCACAAACAAATTTTGAATTCGAACCAGGATTTCCTGAGATTACCGCGTACAAACAAACAAACTCGTCAGCTTTGTTATATTAGTATAGATTAGTCACGGATAAAAACGTATAAAGTACATTTAGTTACAATGTTACATCGTTACGCTGCAATGTCCGCCTGCCCGGATGTGTCTGGATACAGATATTATATTAACCCGCCAAATTGAGACCGCAAGGGGAAGTTGTACTCGAACAATTACCATTGTACGTTATACGCGTTTATTTAGGTAACTACATAGTTATTTACGATGGTAGCTTTGAACTCATATGTAGCAGATAGTCGGGTGTATTTTCCAAATTAAGAGCTGCAAGCTGTGGCGACATTTATAAAACCCAATTTTCAATAAAAATATCCTTTGTTTAAAGATCAGCCTAGGATCATAAATAGTAGACGATGCATTTTTTTAGACAAATACATATTTGTAACAGATTAAACGTTTCGTCATGCACTTTTTGCAGTTTGATATCTTGCTTGTATCAATTAAAATTCAGAATAAAATTTTACGAGTATCCTGTTTGCGTAAAAACATAAAATAATATCAGCAAATATTAATAAAAACTTCAAACACCGATTCATTTCAATACTTCGAAAATAATTTCTCTAAATTGTAGGAACAGTAGCAAAATTCATAAACACACACAGTTCGCTGCAATTTCCAACGAAAACGAACTTAGGCAAAATTTTAAGAACTATTTGTGCGCTGAATGTAGCTGGAAAACGTACTATAACACTAAACCCTGCCTTCTGCGTAAACATATCTATTCAATCCACCACATTTATATGGAAACTTTCATATATCCATTAGAATATTCGAGAATTCTGCTAACTCTGCTATAAATGTGTACCTAAAGCTTAGTGTAGACTCAAAGGATGGCTTGCAATTTCCACAGATAGTTTCAGGAATAAATATTACAGATAAATTTTAGTAATCTTCTTATTCAGATTCATTTAATGTATTAATATGCAGCGTATTAAGTTTATAGTCGTCCTAGTGAATGATGTTAAACCAACCAATGAGTGGAGGGGAGGCATTTCTGTGTCGGTATTTTTGTACCTATTTAAACAACAAATTGAGTGAAAAATGCTCAATAACTGAAAGATAAATAAAAAAAATGTTTTATTTTTCCAATGGAAAGATTTTAATAAGAATTTTTATATTTGGGTTTCCAATAATGTTTGCGTACCATTTCGTAAATAGTTTTGTCAAGTTTTTGCATTATTTTTACATTTATCTAAAAATGTAACGTAACCAGTGCATTAAAATTGAAAAAGCTTCTTATAAATAAAAAAATATACAGTTCAATACCAAATTTTGCCTACATATAAGCATAATCGGGGCGATGCACTTGCAAACTATTTTGGACTGCACAGGTGTTTTCCTTGATGAGAACAATTTACGTCAATCCCCAATAAAACCGCATCCAACGTACCCTTATCACGTTAGAGCGTTCCTCGGTTGTTAGTTAGGGTTGCCTACTGAACTTAAGAATCGGCCTATTTTAATACCAAACTTTTTTATTTTTGTTTAGGATGCGCATTTTTACCCAGTACAACGTTTGAAAGTAGCTATGATATTAAAATTGAGTTGTTTTATAAGAAATAATATTTAATTTTTACTACAAGAGTTCTGCATTAAAACAACACTAATTTGAATAGGATAAGGATAGTTTTGTTCAAATTTAACATAAGTAAAGTAATCTAAATGCCATTAAAAAAAGCGTCTATAATTTAAATGAATCTTTTTTTAGATAAAGCATTAACTGTTTATGCTGCCACTACTCGGATTTGTAATAATATGTATGCAAATTGTTTCACTGCCGTTATCATATAAAAAATATCTATTCATATGGCAACCCTACCGGCTACCCCAGTATTCAGTTCCCGCGCTTCTGCACGCGGCCTAATGTACCATACAGTCAGGAATGTATTTCTGCGGAACGCTTGTGCTAAGCCCGGATGATGGCGCCTTATATCCGTCGTGCCAAATGCATGTACGAATTATTAAATTACTTATTTGACAATGCTTATAACAAGACTATTTCGTATCAATGTCGGTATACTTAAAAAAAATATTCATTATTTTCACCTGGCAACCCTACCCAACTATTCAGTTCCCGCGCTTCTGCACGCGGCCTAATGTACCGTACAGTCAGTAATGTATTTCTGCAGAACGCTTGTGCTAAGCCCGGATGATGCCGCCTTATATCCATCGTGCCAAATGCATGTACGAATTTTTACATTACTTTTTTGACAATGTGTGCAAGTTTTTTATATGATAGAGAGGCAAACGAACAAACGGGCCACCTAAAGATAAGTGATCACCACGGCCCATGGACATCAACAACTCTACAAGAGTCGCAGATGCGTTGCCTGCCTTTGTTTGCAGGCGCAGCAAATCCATTTTGTGGTAATGTTGGTGTACTAAAACATATATTTTTTACTTTCACCTGGCAACCCTACCCCAGTATTCAGTTCCCGCGCTTCTGCACACGGCCTAATGTACCGTACAGTCAGTAATGTATTTCTGCAGAACGCTTGTGCTAAGCCCGGATGATGCCGCCTTATATCCGTCGTGCCAAATGCATGTACGAATTTTTAGTGTGTTCACGTCCTACCCTTTGGTCGGATTTGGTTAGGAAATAGTTTTTTGTTGACGCTTCCGCTACTCGGATTTGTGACTTATTGTGGTGTAAATAAAATGCGGTTTTGAATAGATTGTGCGGAAGATTTTGGGCGGGTTAATGCAAGTGGCTTTACACGGGTTTTGAAATCTGAATTGGTTATAAAGGTTTTTTTGTATGTTAGGTACTCATTTTTCATGCATTTATAAAATTTTAATAAAATTTCGAAATTATTGTACACAAAATCCTTATAATCACATTATTTCATGAAATGTTTCCAGATTCGTTTAGTCCTAAGCCAATAAAAAGTATTAGCTTTCCGAATCTGTGGCGTTAACATTGTGCGAGTTGTTTTTGTTTCAACATTATGCTCTACAACAGTTTTTGAAAAAACTCGATGGAAGTGAAGATCATTCAGAAAAAAACATCATATTATTCTTATTGAAGTGTGCATTTACATTCCCTATTTACGTTCACAGCACTTCGCAGAATTCGCATCTAACTAACCCCAAAATGCCAACGTAACTATCCCCAACGACCGAATATTTCAAGACGGTACATTACAAAATAAGTGGCAACGGAAAAGGCGTCTCGGTTCATGAGAGCAAGCAGCTGAATAAAAACAAACAGATGAAACGAAATGTAAGCAGACAGGTAATCTCGTTCGCTTCTTGCGGTGATAGCACGCCCAGGGGCTGTTTAGGAACGTGAGCAGTCGACGGTTAGTTATACGATCTTTTATTTTAAAGGGTTGAGTTATGTTAACGACCTCTTAGAGTTGGGTAAAGGTATTTTATAATGTCACATTCAAATCCCGGATCCGAAAGAAAAAGGTGTGACTTTTTTATTTATTCAGAAAAGTCATTTGTTGTCATTTTCGAAAGTGCCACTGCTCTTCCCAATTCAGTTATCTATGAAGGCTTATGTGTGACGCTGTACCACTTGGCACATTTAAATCGTTCGCTTCTTGCGGTGATAACACCGCAAGAAGCGAACGATTATATTATATTACGAAATAATTCGATCCCAAAAAATAATTAACTCTTCACCAAAGTTTGGTATATTTATATTGAAATAAACCTACAGGTATAAACGTGGACGACACGGTCCAGGCCTCAACCTATTTGAAATTAATGCTAGGTAAAGTTTCTCAAAACTTCGGGCAAACACAGCAGCACTACATGGCAAGTCTTATTTATTTACATTATATCACACAGCGCACGTACGCTCCAACTATATTACCAACTTTAACAAAACTAGGTCACCATCGTATTCAACTAATAAGTTAAACTTAAACAAGCTCCTATTTTTCACTACCGACAATACGTACGCTTTTAAAATGAACTCCACAAAGGAAATTCCCAATAAGTCCATGTTTCGTGAACCTTTCATTTTGTATCCTTTAGTTCACCAGGAGTATTATTCGCACATCTTCGCCGCAAATTTGACGTTGTCGTCTCGCTTTGTCTTCATAGATCTCAGAAGGAGAGGAAGCGTCGGAACGCCGGTGGCAGAATTGGAGCCCAAGGCATCTCTAGGGGCGGAGGTCGAAATTTCAATTTCCGAACGGAAGAGATAAATTTCGAGTCGGTTATTGACGTTTCTTTACCTCGGGCAGACGTTTGCCACTCGACGATTGATTACAGTGTGCTGGATAAATAGAAATAAACCGCATTTGCCGTCTTTGCCATAATATTGTCACGTCGGTCTCTTTAAATGTTATCGTTCCTTTCGTCAACCATTTGTTGTGCTTTGTGAATGAAATGGCTATTGTGATTCAATTTCTCGTCTTTGTGTTTCTGTTATTGGTGATAATAAATGCTACAAAATGTAACCAAAGTTTCATTTTAGTTCATCTTGTTGCCTTAGTCCTAATGATAGTGCATTCAAAACTATTATCTTGATGTGCAAGATATCTAAGTAACTTAGCGGAAAACCGCAACCGAATTAACGTTCCGACGTATTCACGATATGACATACTTATGAATGGGAGATGACACACTATGACAAAGTTACGTCGCGTGATTTTGTGTAGAAATTGCAATTCCTCCTTCTCTGAGAAACTAATAAAATAATACCCTCCGGCGTTATTCGGCCATGGCGGCCGATCTTACGATCAGCCAGGTACGCAGGATATATTATAGTGCAAGTGCACAAGTGAGTGCGCAGGCACATATGCACTCCCTATTCCCTCACTCTAATAATTCGGTGGGATAGCAATCTGACACGACCGTAGAGGGATCAGGAGCACGACCAACGGCTTAACGTGCCTTCCGAAGCACGGAGGAACTGAGAAACTATTTCCTCACTAAACATGCAAAACATCAATCTAAAAACAAATTATGACTGAACTAGTTCCTGGATCAATCTCAGGCTAAACTTAGTTTACCTCTAACATCTCATCTGCACCGGTGATATTCATCGCTGCTCTAATGGAAATGTGAATTATTCCAACTCAACCCAGTTCCGAGACTACACGCAACTTGACACCTAGATCTGGCGTGGCGTCGCGAAGTTTCTATTCCTAGATAACGTCGACCGAGTCGCAGCTAAAACCCGAGTAATATACTGGATTCATATGGAATGGCTTATACGGAGGTACAACTTTCTTGGTTGTAAAATGCAATGCCGTCAAACTTCGCGTAATTTCAGCCTAGCCTGTTCTTACACTGAAAAACTATATATTTCACAACACAACATCACTTACATTGATCTGTTTCCGTGTTAAGTAGCTTAAGCACTTGTGTTACAGATATCATAATCAACAGTGGTGTTGCAAATAAACTGAAATGCTTATAGATACATATAACACCCAGACCAGGACAAACAGACATGTTCATGCACACAAAATGAATGTTCCGTGCGAGAATCGAACCTGCAACCTCTTGTTTTACTACGCAACTTCTTGACCATTAAACCAAGCGGGTCGTCAAAATACTCACTAAACATGCAAAACTTCCATCTAAAAACAAATTATGACTGAAATAGTTTCTGGATCAATCTCAGGCTAAACTAAGTTTACCTCGAACATCTCATCTGCACCGGTGATATTCATCGCTGCTCTAATGGAAATGTGAATTATTCCAACTCAACCCAGTTCCGAGACTACACGCAACTTGACACCTAGATCTGGCGTGGCGTCGCGAAGTTTCTATTCCTAGATAACGTCGACCGAGTCGCAGCTAAAACCCGAGTAATATACTGGATTCATATGGAATGGCTTATATTGAGGTACAACTTCCTTGGTTGTATAGAAAATGACTGAAATGCCGTCAAACTTCGGTCGCGTTATTTCAGCCTAGCCTGTTCTTACACTGAAAAACTATATATTTCACAACACAACATCACTTACATTGATCTGTTTCCGTGTTAAGTAGCTTAAGCACTTGTGTTACAGATATCATAATCAACAGTGGTGTTGCAAATAAACTGAAATGCTTATAGATACATATAACACCCAGACCAGGACAAACAGACATGTTCATGCACACAAAATGAATGTTCCGTGCGAGAATCGAACCTGCAACCTCTTGTTTTACTACGCAACTTCTTGACCATTAAACCAAGCGGGTCGTCAAAATACTCACTAAACATGCAAAACTTCCATCTAAAAACAAATTATGACTGAAATAGTTTCTGGATCAATCTCAGGCTAAACTAAGTTTACCTCGAACATCTCATCTGCACCGGTGATATTCATCGCTGCTCTAATGGAAATGTGAATTATTCCAACTCAACCCAGTTCCGAGACTACACGCAACTTGACACCTAGATCTGGCGTGGCGTCGCAAAGTTTCTATTCCTAGATAACGTCGACCGAGTTGCAGCTAAAACCCGAGTAATATACTGGATTCATATGGAATAGCTTATATGGAGGTACAACTTTCTTGGTTGTACAGAACTTTCAAATGTACATATATATGTTAAACATATAAAATTACATGTAGGTCCTAGTGTTTTTATCCTCTTCAAATACTAGACTGAGAAAAATTCGAACAGGGTTTTTTATGTAAAGCTAAAATTATAATTGTTTATGCCATAAACGATACTAAAACAGCTCTTTTTATACCACGAATGCCTGTTTTCTATCAATATACCATTTATAAATATATTAAAAAAATATGTCATTAATGGGAACTTCCAAAGGCTCATTCATCGAATAATATAAATACTCGATTTTGTTGTCCCAATATAATCAATTTTGTTTTTAGGGTTCCGTAGCCAAATGGCAAAAACGGAACCCTTATAGTTTCGTCATGTCTGTCTGTCTGTCTGTCTGTCCTGGCTCGTTCTCCGCCGTTTCTGAACCGATTGCCACGAAAATTGGTGGAGAGATGCATAGTGATAATTCAAGAATTGGTTTTTAAAATAATCGAAAAATAATTATTTTTTACCCCCCCTACCATACATCGAAAAGTAAATTCGAAAAAAAAATTCGACTTACCCCATCGTGTGGGGTATCGTTAAAAAGGTATTTTTAAATACAATAAAACTTGCCTTGAAACCATGTGGATCAAACAACCCAGTCTCGAGATATATTAATACAAAGTTAAAATTAGAGCGTCCCCCCCCCCCTTAACTTTTGAAATACTGTTAAAATAATTCTGAAAAAAATGTCCTGTATACCTCCAAGTAAGTACTTTCAACGAAAACTATAGCGAACTCTGTATCATACATAGTTATTTTTATACAACTCGACCAACTTATGACGTGCAGTTGCCCGTACTAAATGGTGTCTTAAGCGGTCGGGCCATCTTTTAGCTACGGAACCCTTTCATGGGCGTGTCCGACACGCTCTTGGCCGGTTTTTTTCATTTCAAATTGGTTATTATTAGATCAAAATATTTGCTAAAAATATCAGCTTCTAATATTTACCGGTACCAATTTGTCATTTCTCCTCATCCATCAACGATACCGATTGATTGAGTGTGTACTAAACCGTTTCATAACAGACAAATGCCGCCGACATTTTATACGAGCAGATATAAATAACAAGCACTTAACAAAATTCTCCGGTTTTAATAACCACTCAGCTTCATTAAGCCCCCCTTGTATGAAACCAAATATTATTGATATCCTTTGATTCATTTCATAGTTATTATTTTGTAGTTTTCTGACGATAAATAAGTGCTTCTATGAAGCCTATGCTAATAAAGAATATTTTGAATTTCAATTGAATTTGAAAGTTATTTCAATATTAAAGTAGACACAATAATAACATTGCATTTCCATGCATTTTTAAGGAATTTGAAGAGAAAAGGTATCTGGTCCTTCGCACCGGGTCAGAAAGCAAGTTTTCCTTAAATATATTTTGAAAATTACGCCATGCCATCTGCGTTACCTAATATAACCACTGTCTTACATATCCATCCAATTTCAAGGTAAACTAAGTACAACTCCGGCAATTCATCAGTATAGGTAAATTTCATCCCATCCTCGATGGAAGTGTGAATTATTACGACTCCACCAAGTTCTACGGCACTTGGAATCTCTGCTTCAGCTAGTAGAGGATCATAAAGACTAACCCTATATATAAACTTTCATACTTTTGGACTCGATGCAATAAATTTTTCAAAGAGTTAAAAATGATAAAGGTTTAAAATCATCGGTTCCAAAATACTTTCATATTATAGTGCTATCAAACTGTATTAGTATTTAGCCTGTCACAAAAATTAATTGATATTATGCTATCTTCATCATCCAGGCGCCGCTCCAGGTTGCTTCCTCGGCCTCGGAGGGACTATGATCCAGATTTAAACGGGCTGGTAATTAAAATGGAGCGACAGTCGTCTGATATGTCTTAACCAAACTGGGAATACAAACACAAAGTGAAAATGTTCACTGCGGGATTAGAACCCACGACTTTAGTGATCTTTGAGCACAGTGCTCTAATCACTATACCACGAAGGCAGTTTTGATATTATGTTATATGACACTTGAAATGTATTATAGACTGACTTCTTTTAAAAATAGTTCTTGTTATTGAATAGTAAGAACGATTTAAAAAAATATTTCCAAAACAAGAATCTTCCTTTTTAGATTATTACGAGCATATTTATACTGATATAATAAAGCTGAATAGTTTGATTGAACGCGCTAATGTCAGGAACTACTGGTTGGAACTGAATAAATATTTTTGTGTTTGTTAGTCCATGTGGATTTAGGCTATAGTATAACTGAAATCCAAGCTAATCCAAGGTAGTCGCGGGTGGTCGCTAGTTACAGCATAATTTTCCTTGTTCTCACTGTACTCGTAAGATCTGATTGAGCGAGAAATATTCACGGTCACAGTCTGAGAGCAATCTCGCTGTTCCAACCGAGGCGGTCATTCCTATTTGCATATCTAAAGGCAATACAGAATTCTCTGTGGAAACTTTTCTGAATAAAAATGCAGGACCAAATTTCTGTTGCCAGACGGATTATGTGAAAAAAAGAAACAGTAATTTACACTGTATTTTAAGAACGTGAGAAGTCAGACATTTTTTGTGTTTTTTCATTGTTGAGCCTAAAATTATGAGCTTAATACTATTTTGACGTACGATAATGACTATGCCATCTAATGTTTGTAGTATATCTATTATATTTATTACATAAGTCTGTGGGGCAAGTACTTCACTAAACGACGAAAATAAATTTAGTTGCAGGTATTATCAAATGACTTATTTTTACAATTAGTCTAACTAACCAAACCTTAATAGGAAATAGACACAATATGGGAGTGGAATTCTCTGCCGAGATCTGTATTTCCTGCACATTATAACTTGGGGCTCTTCAAGGCCAGAATAAACGGGCTTTTCCTGAGCAAGCACGCTCCATCGTAGACCACATAGTTGTTTAACATCAGGCAACTTTGTGGTCAAGTGCTAGCTTAGTCTTAAATAAAAAAAAATAAAAAAAAAAATATGTTAAGTTTTGTTATTTATATTTATATCGCGTCTTATTGTAGAGTAAGTCTCAAATGACGCCCTTTTTAACTTTTTCTCATGTTGTTAAGTACCTACTTGGAAATGAATACCTTTGGTTAATTACACAAGCATTACCTTTAAAGCAATGATTTAAACTTACTTAATTCCACTAATGTGTTCAAACATTACTTTAAATATCCACCCTCCGTCTCACATAGCAAAACATACATAAAACAACAACAAACAAATCCCTTTGACTGAAATAGGACTTACAAATTATACAAAATACATTAGAATTTCCTCCCTTACCCCCATAAACAATTTATGGCGCCTCCTGATTATCGCTGTACGTTGACTCAAGATCGGTTGACCTCAGGATCGAATATAAGATTTATAGGGTCACCAGGGACGTTTTACACAAAGGGCGTAAAGTGAGGCAGGCGCCCGGGGCAATCTATTTATTCAAAAATAGCCTTTGCTGGCGGTCGCTATAGAGAGTTTCGGTAGTCTTTTTGTGTGTATTTGGTCAGTATTGACCAAATTTCTAGGTAAACATCTTTCTTGGGATCGGAAAGTGACTTAGCCTGTTACTTACGTATTATTATGATAAGGGTGAAGAAACTGTTTGCGTGCTTGATCAAAATATGAATTGTGATTTTACCTGTAACAAGAAAATTATAAACATTAAGTACAATTTGTTTAATGAAGAATACCTACTGCTTTATTCAAACATAAGCTACCGTTAACTTTTAAGAAATAAACAATATTAATTTTAAATGATGTACTTTTCATACTGTTTATATTATGTATTATTGTAACAAAGACCTAAGAATATTTTTTGCTATTTCAAGTAATTTAATTATTGCTTAAAATCATCACACATTCCACAACCTTAAATTAGTTGGAAACATTTGCCCACAGGTTAAGGAAACGTTTAATAAAAAGAAAACTTCATTTGCGCCGGCACATAATAATACTGTCGGAGTGTTAACTTTACAACCGGGAACAAAATAACTCCAGCGTATACTCGACGCGTTGTTTTCATTTTCATTTACGTCATCATCGTTCATTTCATATGCGCATAGTAAACATTGGAACTATGGATACGTTTCCTTCTGACTTAAATTTGGATTGCAAGTACCGTTACATGACTTTGTCTGTGCATTATAGGTATGTGTATGTTTGTACATATTTTGAATGCATTTAAAGCTTTGCAGTGCCTAGCAAATACATAGTAAGGTAACTCGGCTAAAAGTAGCTCACATTATGATGCAAGAAAAATGCTCTAATCCTGGGTAAAAATGGTGTATCTGACGTGAGAAAATCAATTCTATTTATTCATTTAATTAAGTTGAAACCTGAAAGAAGTAAAATGTACATTTGGACAAACACACGAATTGTCAACAATACAAAGCCGATACAAAACCTATCCGTAATTCACAAAAAGAAAATACGTGGTAGATTGTACACAAATAACGTTCACCTACATGTATCTTGCGCTATTCACATTTTAAAATAATTTACTAATAAAAAGCCAAGTAGTGTTTTCAAAAAGGTTCAAATACCTTTACAAAGAAAGTATACAAATTCAGTAATCATTGCGAGTGAACCGGGCAATGCATGTCAATCGCTCAGTGTTTTCACTTACCCTCGCAAAATTACGACCCTGTACCCTTATTATAAATGTATGAAAGACTTTAGCATCGTATATCAGGGCTCCGGAGCGGTTATCGACGCCCGAGGCTCCGCTAAATGATGCAAGTGCTGCATAGAGCATGGCCATTGTTCGATTTAGATTAATTTCTGGGTAAATGTTGGTTTTACATAGAAGCCTGTGCTTGGGTGTACTGAATTATGATTTGGGCTTTGTGGAAGGTTGTTTAACTCTGCCAACGGTACTGTATTCAAGTTTTAGTATAAATTTTTGTAACAATAAAATGCCTGCATTGTGTATGTAAGTAAGTACTTTGTGTAGGTCACTTAATGGGGAATGAACACCTTAGTCATTTAACATGAAATATATCACAAATATGATTGCAGTTATGTGTTTGCACTTTAACATAGTTGCCTAGCTAAGCTCCAAACTTGAACTATGGAAGCTAGGTAACGAATAGACATATTAAAACACTTTTATAGACATCCATGACTCGAGTATAAATTTGCCCCTAGTGGGGTTCAAACCCGTGACTCTTGGTTTTGTAGCCAGGGTCTCTGACCACTACATCAACGGGCCCATCACTTTCATTGTGAAGTCTGGACTTTCATGTGAACCCACCTCGATATTTACAAATACCAAGTAAAAGATAACTATCAAACTGTTCCTTCCACGTTTTCCTCATTTTTCCTTAATGCGAACATTCAGCCCCATTAAAATCCAGTTGAGAAACAATCGAATGTCATAAAAGTGCAATCGATACTCGATTCCGAGGAAACAACGTAACATTACAAAGGGAATGCGCGATAAAACGGTGATAGACGCCAATGCCTTCGCATAATGCAAATGATCAGTAGAAAAAAAGCGGTTAAGGGGAATATAGTAATGTACTCAAGTTCCGTATGAGTAGGAACTAGTTGGTATCATGTTTGAATTCAATATAAAATCAATTGATCATTGGTGAATTAATTAATATACGAAAGCCCTCCTAGACTATTCATATTTTAGGTAATTATATTCCTATTTATTTATAACTATGATCATTCCAATGTATTTTGTAAAATAATATTTAGTTCCTATGGGTAAAATTTGTAATAGCCTGAATTATAACGACTTCCTCACAACAACTAATATTTACCTCATTTGTCGGAGAGTTGGGAAACACAATAAGCCTATATTCTGTGAAGCATAACAGACGGAATACATAATGTTGTGTTATTTTTCTATCTACGCGTTAGGTTTCCAGAGACCAATTGAGTTTTGTAGGTAAAACTTAGTAATTTATTTGTGTACAAAAATAAATGAACGTTACGTATTTTATACAACTTTCCCTGTTTTAAAGCTAACTCTAATTAAAATAGTTGTGTGGAAGCGCATTTAAATCAGGAAATTTTGTTAGCTCAACAGAAGCTAAAAAAGTTAGCGTAAGCTTCCAGCCGAAAGGCCGAAAACATTTCAAAGTCGCAATGTTTTTTATCACACCTACAGACCCCTTAAATGCTCACTCCCATTTTTCAGACCAACGAGGCCGAGCGGACGAATTTAATCGGCTAAGCCGGAGGATTAACGTTTTCGACGGCCGAAATCATCGTTTAGCCGAATGCCGAGGACGACGAGGGAATGCGTTTGAATAAAGATTTGCGTTGGAATTGTAAAAGAAATGGATAAGGAGATTCGCCGTCTATCAAAGTACTTTAGCTTTAGCTGAATGCGATCTGGGGCTTGTAGTAATGATGTGGGCTTAGTTTGTGAACGTTCGATCTTATTTTAGTCTAGATTTTTAAAGTAAAGCTCGCTCAATTTAAATGTAGACGATTGAAAGTGTACGCTTTCAATAAATTGTTAGAATCGAGCACATTGAGCATATTTTGAAGCATTTCAACCAGAAATAATACAATAGTTTAATCATCAGAGCGTTTATCGTACCGTCGTTCTTATTGTCTGAAGAATTTATATGTACTCGTTTTCATTCTAAATGTTATTCAAAGCCATAAATACTGACAAAGATATCCTTTAAGCTGCTTTATGAAGTAGTTGTACAAGACAAAAATATTATGATGTCAAACAAAATGTATAGTAAAAATGTGTGATATTATCTGATATTCCAGCTTCAGTTGACCGTCCAAATGGAGTTGGTTATTCATAATTCAGCCGTTTTTCCCGCGTTCCTACGCTGCTGCGTAAACTAATTTGCGTACATCAGGTCTGATAGCAGCGTCCGAAGTGACGCTTCAAATGGAAAAGCAAATTTGTTTATCGCAACGCATTACGCCGTCAGTTTCGGTTGCGCAAAAAGCGAAAAGTTTTTAGTTCCTTAATGGACTCGATATAATAGAAGTATTTGAAGCATTAGATTTTAAAATAGTATTTTTTTTTTTCAATTCAAAGCCATAGAAAGCCTATTAGCCTATCAGCCCCAAACGGAATAAAGCTGACATACATCATCATAACTGAATAATTTGTAGGCAGAAAATATCCAACTTCAGTTGTGTTTTTGTTTTCTCTAGTGTGTGCCACGTTGACTACGGTTATTTAACGAAACATTCTTAAACGTGAATAAAGTAGTCAGTAGACGACGGAATAAGAAGTTAACATTATTTGTTTTAAAAAAGTAAAAAAATCGGACAGGATCAATAAAGCTTTTTTTTTATGTCAGAGACGGCAAACGAGCTAGCGGGTTGCCTGATGGTTAGCAATCACCGCCGCCCATGGACATCCACAACACCAGAGGTATCGTTGATGCGTTGCCGGCCTTAACCCCATACCCTCCCCAATTGAGCTCTGGCAACCTTACTCACCAGCAGAAACATAGCACAACAGTTACGAAGTGCTACTTCACTGCGGTCTTCTGTAAGGTGGAGGTACTTCCCCAGACGAGCGGCTCATTCGAGTGGCATTTCCGCAAAGCTCTACCTCTCTTAAGCTTAAGCTGCGCAGAAATCGATAACTTTTACTTAAATATGTTTGTAGTATAATTTCGATAAAAAAGTAACCTCACCCCTTTCACATACTCTGAGTTTATTGGCCTACACAGCCACACGGCGGGATCTGATCCCAACTAATATTATAAATGCGAAAGTAACTCTGTCTGTCTGTCTGTCTGTCTGTCCGTCTGTCTGTCTGTCTGTCTGTCTGTCTGTTACGCTTTCCCGCTTAAACCTCGCAACCGATTTTGATGAAATTTGGTACAGACAATCTTTAGACCCTGAGACAGAACATAGGCTACTTTTTATTTCGAAAAAAAGAAATCCACGCGGACGGAGTCGCGGGCGGCCGCTAGTTAAAAATAAATCCCGGGAGATATCCTCTCTCCATTAGCAGTCCTCGTGCATTTTGGGATTAAAAAATAACCGTGTACTGTCGAGCAATTTCAATTTGGCCGCAGGTTATAAATCTGGTTTAATTCGATCGTTAGGTTTTAGGTTGTTTATTATGCATGTGTTTCGGGACATCTTTCGGTGAGATCGTTTGGGTAGAGCCAAATCACGGGTGTATGGAAATTTACGGTGCCATTAGGTTGACCAGCGGTTGACGGGTGCAGTGGTGCAAGGCTGCAGTGAATGCAGTAATTATTTAAGTATGTCTATACGTTCTCAGCATCTATAGTTCAAGATAAGAGCTTAGTTTGGGGCTTTAAGAAATGGTTGAATATTGACTACTACAACCATTAATGCGGGAGATGACCGATCAACTAAATTGCGCCCTGACTTAAACGCAAGACAGTTTTAGGCAACATTAAAATGATTCTTATAACATCTGGTTATATTCAAGACATTATCTAGTTTATAATATACAAATGGTTGTTCTTGCCAGTTTTTGGTTTAATTCGATCGTTAGGTTTTAGGTGGTTTATTATGCATGTGTTTCGGGACATCTTTCGGTGAGATCGTTGGTGTGGTGCCAATCACGGGTGTATGGAAATTTACTGTGCCATTAGGTTGACCAGGGGTTGACGACTGCCGTTGTGCTAGGCTGCAGAGAATGCAGTAAAGCTGTCACAGAGATCATCTTTGCTGAAATGGAGTGTAGTGAACCTCTAGCGTGTTCCTCTTTGGCTAAGCTTATTAAACAAAACATTCTAAAACGTGAATAAAGTAATGTCGTCAGTAGTCATTCAGCCAGTGGACAGGCACAGAATTATTAATCTGTTAACATTTTTTTTCTAAAGTAGAAAATTTGGACAGGATCAATAAAACTGCGCAGAAATCTAGAAAACGTTTACATACTTTTAAATATGTACTCGTATGTAGTATAATTTCGATAAAAAATTTAACCTCACCCCTTTCACATACTCCGAGTTTATTGGCCTACACAGCCACACGGCGGGATCTGATTAAAAATAAATCCCGGGAGATATCCTCTCTCCATTAGCAGTCCTCGTGAATTTTGGGATTAAAAAATAACCGTGTACTGTCGAGCAATTTCAATTTGGCCGCAGGTTATAAATCTGGTTTAATTCGATCGTTAGGTTTTAGGTGGTTTATTATGCATGTGTTTCGGGACATCTTTCGGTGAGCTCGTTGGTGTGGAGCCAAATCACGGGTGTATGGAAATTTACGGTGCCATTAGGTTGACCAGCGGTTGACGGGTGAAGTTGCAGGGCTGCAGTGAATGCAGTAATTATTTAAGTATGTCTATACGTTCTCAGCATCTATAGTACAAGATAAGAGCTTAGTTTGGCGCTTTAAAAACCGGCCAAGAGCGTGTCGGACACGCCCAAGAAAGGGTTCCGTAGCTAAAAGATGGCCCGACCGCTTAAGACACCATTTAGTAAGGGCAACTGCACGTCATAAGTTGGTCGAGTTGTATAAAAATAACTATTTATGATACAGAGTTCGCTATAGTTTTCGTTGAAAGTACTTACTTGGAGGTATACAGGAATTTTTTTTCAGAATTATTGTAATAATATTTTAAAAGTTAAGGGGGGGGGGGACGCTCTAATTTTAACTTTGTATTAATATATCTCGAGACTGGGGTGTTTGATCCACATGGTTTCAAGGCAAGTTTTATTTTATTTAAAAATACCTTTATAACGATACCCCACACGATGGGGTAAGTCGATTTTTTTTTTCGAATTTACTTTTCGATGTATGGGAGGGGGGGTAAAAAATAATTATTTTTCGATTATTTTAAAAACCTATTCTTGAATTATCACTATGCATCTCTCCACCAATTTTCGTGGCAATCGGTTCAGAAACGGCAGAGAACGAGCCAGGACAGACAGACAGACAGACAGACATGACGAAACTATAAGGGTTCCGTTTTTGCCATTTGGCTACGGAACCCTAAAAATGGTGGAATATTCACTACTACGAACACTATTACAGTAGATGACGGATCAATTCAATGGGGCCCTCATTGCTTAACGTAAGAAAACTTTTAACAACCAAACTATGGCCCCATTATAACCTGGATTTATTCAAGACATTATCTAGTTTATAACATTGTCATTGTTATGCTTTACAAATCTAGTTTAATTCGATCGTTAGGTTTTAGGTGGTTTATTATGCATGTGTTTCGGGACATCTTTCGGTGAGATCGTTGGGGTGATGCCAAATCACGGGTGTATGGAAATTAACTGTGCCATTAGTTGACCAGGGGTTGACGGGTGAAGTTGCATGGCTGCAGTGAATGCAGTTGGCCATTGTCCCTTACTGCAGATTGATTTTGAAAGTCTATAATAAATCTATACGTCATATATAAGGTGTAACAAAATATACTGCAAATATTTTAAGGGCGAATTTCTTAGCGGAAATGTAATAAATTTGTCTAGTAACATTTTTTTTTGTTAATACGCTAGTTTCCGAGAAAATCAACAAAATAAATTGAGTGAATAATTTGGAAAAGTACAAAATTTGTCATATGCAAGACAGCTGGTCGTGTCTTATCAGTGTAATGCAGTTACTACACTTGTCCTGCCCCAAAAGCAAAGTGGTGGAGAGGGGGCGAAGCTTACAGGACGAAAAGAGCAAATTGGCCAATGCAGAAAATGTAAAATTTTTAGGTATTAATTTTGACTTTTTAATATCTGATATTGATTACATTGCCACTAAAGAATTCGCCCTTAAAATATTTGCAGTATATTTTGTTACACCCTATATAATGAAAGTGAAGAGCTCGTGGGTTTGTTTGTTTGTTAGAACGCGCTAATCTCAGGACTACAGATTCGAATTTTAAAAAAATGTTATGGAAAGTTGTCGAGAAAGGCTTATGCTATAGTAACACTTTGTGTGACGAGGTCGCAGACGGTCGCAAATACTAAATAAAGTACCCTCATTGACCAAAGGACATATCTACAGTACAATTTAAACCTATTATTTTATAGTAAGCGGTTTAATTATGGTATGGTACAGGACTTTTCGAGACTTGAACTAGCTAAAGTCGATATAAAGTTGTGTTTAATAACAACAATGTCTAACACAAGACTATGCGCAGTATCAGAGTAGATGTTGATGAAGCGAGCGAAATGCTAATATTTCTTAAAACTGAAGATATTAACTTTCCCGTCTTATTAATTCAAACAAAACTTCTGAGATGATCGACTTTGTTACGGTACAAATTTTTCTTTGGGGAAAAATAAAATGGTCTGAAAATTGTTGGCGCCGAGTTCTTGAAAAACAATTTTATTGCTCCAATGTTTTAGGCCAATGGAAATTACTTCTCGAACGTTCGACCAAACCAAAGACAAACGAAAATAATGAAGGAAAACTTGGTGACTCTAATTTAAAGACTCATTTTATATATTAAAACACTAAATACAAAGATAATCACAAAAAAATAAGTAACCTACGTGAATGTAAATATAGAAAAATTTGTACATTAGCACATTTTCTACATTATTCTTTCCAACCCTCTCATGTCTTTTCTCAAAGTAAATAAAGAACAATATTGTATCTTTTATCAAAACAATACTAGAATTAACGAAATGACCACATTGTAAACAAGAACTTGGACATCCGGACACTAAACAAACTCACCAATGAATAAAAAGATTACCCCAGAGTGCGATTCGAACTAAGGACTATTAGAACCTCCTACCAAATGAGCTGTTGATGCAAACAAACCTATAATATACCTACATAATATTATAACTATTTGAAACATTCCAATATATCCCATATTCAATCAACATACTTCCTCATTGTCAATTGCACAGAAGTAATATTTCTATCATCAAATACATAAAATATCTAACTGCAATTTAATAAAATAAATACAAATTAAAATTTACCTGCGTAAAACGGACCTCTTTTCTCCGTCAATCATTTTAAAAATGAATATCGCTCCGTAAATAAACAACTGGATAATAATGTCCCCTTCCCAAGAAGCCCCTAACCTTCCCATTCAAAGGACGGTTTAAATGTTTGCAGTGCGTATAAAAGTTCACCCCTCACTTCCTTTGCACATGTTTTTATGTTGTACACGGATTGTGCACCCACCTGTCGGGAGCTAATTGGATTCTTTACATGAAAATGTTGTCCCTTTTCGTCCCCTCACGACTGACATAACAAGGCCCCTCCATCCTACCAAAATTTAAGAGAAAATTACCAGTTAATATTGCGTTAGGAGCTCTTAATAAAGTGGATGCCGCACCCAGTTGACCCTTCCGCTTGCCTTGATTAACGTTTCCTAGCTTTTGTGTGAAACGGACCTTTTAATAAGTATTAATGCGATTTCCTACGCAACGGCCATGTGACTGTGAATGATGAAATTATAATTTTTCATATTTTGTTGTGATTTATAATATTTTTGTAAATAAAAAAAAACCTTGGACTAACAAACCAATACATTTTTTTGGCAACCTTTAGTACCTATGAATTTATATTTAAAAATTTGTATTTATTAAATAAATTCGCGAATAGTTTGCATGATTAGGCAGATTTTATTGTTATCATTATTAATAATAACTGTAGTTATACGCTGATTAATTTCTATTGTTCAAATCCAGATAAATTAATAAAAAAATAATAAATAAATATTTCACAACATCACATACATTGATCTGACCCTGTGGTAAGTAAGTAGCTTAAGCACTTGTGTTACAGACATCAGAATCAACAGTGGTATTACAAATGTACTTAAATAGATAAGTTTTGGCTATTATTTAACTCCACATTTAACCAATTAAATCAATGACGTATAAGCCTAAGGGTGAGCCTCCACCAAGTCGGTAATGTACGGAGCGGAGCGAAAATGTGTCGTAAGTAGCCAATAGAATTTCAATGCTGCGATGCAATGGTCAAGTGTTATGACAAAAACCCTATTAGCTGCTTACAACACATCTCCCCACATCTCCGTTTTGGTGCAGTCTCTCCCTTATACGAGTAATACAGTCTACCGTAATAAATTTTTAATGGTACAGCCCAAAAACCTGATACGTCAAAAACAAAACAAAACAGCATCGCACCAGTAAACGACCGATCGGAAAATAGAACAGCATAACTACTACATCCTGCCTGTTAATTTGCTCTTCCCGAGCGGCCGCGGGGAAAACAGTCGCAAATATCGGAAAACATTTGAAAAAAGCAAAGAATTCCGCTTTCGAAGCTCCGATCCGAGCCTGAAATGACTAGACATTAAGACGGTGCTGTCCGCATTCTAGCGCCGCAATTAGTTTTTCTTTATTGAGATATATTTAAGATATGTAGAATGTAGATAAAATTACGTTATGTTGTGCAATAAAGAAAAACATTTATAATTTTTATAGACTCCTAAAACTCCTTCCGAACAACGGAATAAAGGTATCAATAGTTAGTGCTAAAAGTGGCCACTTTAAGTAATAGTCATGACTATGATGCCTATATTTATGTAAGAAAAGTGATCAAAGAAGATTTCAAAAAATCATTAATGTGTCCTTAGAAATGACACTAACACACACACACACATTGCTACACGGCATTATTTTATTTAGATAAATAATGCCGTGTAGCAATGTGTGTGATAGACATGATATTTAGATATCTTAATGTACGAACGAAACAGTAATCGCGGTGCTAGTTTTCGGTCTGCACCCTCAAGTGTTCATCTCAATACTCGGAGTTTTTGCTGTCATTACCTTTATCCTTTTTGCAGTTGGAAAAAACTCTCAAGGGATATTGATGAATCGCGATGGGATGCCAATCTTGACAAAAAATACACAATTTCACTTCTTATTACTCGTAACAACCTTTATTGCGTGGCTACTTTTGTCGGGTTGAGAATAACCCCATTAGAAAGGAAGTTTTATTTTTCTGGTTTATTTACAACTAGCGGCCGCCCGCGACGCCGTCTGCGTGGATTTCTTTTTTTCGAAATAAAAAGTAGCCTATGTTCTGTCTCAGGGTCTAAAGATTGTCTGTACCAAATTTCATCAAAATCGGTTGCGAGGTTTAAGCGGGAAAGCGTAACAGACAGACAGACAGACAGACAGACAGACAGACAGACAGACAGACAGAGTTACTTTCGCATTTATAATATTAGTTGGGATTAGTTGGGATGAGGATTTTCTCAAATGAAAAATCTGCTAGATGGCAGTAGGCAGGCGTAGGGTCTAACTGGTATGTGATTGGTGAATTTTGACATGAAATTGACATATATGTCAAAATTCACCAATGACATAGCAGTTAGATCTCACGCCTACGTCAATACGTAAAATCCGCTAGATGGCAATCCATCTAGCGGATTTTTCAAGCGCAAAAACTCCCACTATGAATAATATCATGTAGATATCATTAAAATACAGGATGACTAGATTTTACCCGCGGTTTTTGCCCACCTGGAAATAGGCATCAAAATCTGTTCAGTACTTTCGGCGTGATTGACAAATATCAGGATTCCTGTTTTATCCCACGGGGGAATTTAATCGGGATACAAAGTTACCATTAAACTAAGGCAATGCATGCCCTGCCTGTCTACCGAATTGATCTTATAAGCTTACAATTCATAATAATCCACGACTATTATATAGGCCTGTAATAAAATGCTAATAATCATTTCTACAAAACGTGGCTGTAGACATTTTTGCCTTCCAATATTTTCCTTTATTTCAAAGGAACCGTTTTCGCTGTGAAATGTTTCGGAACGAAATCATTATTGCCGTGTGCACTCTTTGTACGTTTACTTAGTGACTTTTTTCTCCTTTTGTTTCAGTTCAAATGTAGGTTGAAATCTACGTTGAATTGTACATAGTTTACCGAATAAGCGTAGAAACACACTTTGCGGTTAAAACGCGATATTCCGCTGCTTAATTGACGTCATTACCCTTAATCGGACATAACATGACCAATTTTTTCATTGGTTATCGACCTTAAGTCAAGGACATAAGGTTCGATTTAAGGTGGGAACTATTTTCCCTATATCCGATTAAGGGTTAAAAATATAATTCATAATCTTAGAAGTGTTTAAGCTACTTAAAACGGAATCAGATCAATGTACATATGTGATGTTGTGAAATATTTATTTATTTATATGGAAGGTGACAGATGAGACGCACTATGTCGAAATTAAGTCGCGTAATTTTGTATAGGAAAATGCATTTTTGCTGAACTTCGGTCGCGGAATTGTTTGTTTACATACTCTAAGTTTTCATTTATTCTCTATTATAACAATGCAATTTAACTACAAAAAAACGTTGGTACGAGTACTTTCGTCAATATACCGTGAATAATGATGTTATAGGTGTTTGGTTAACTGTGTTTTTACGGAGCTACCGAGTTCCTCATATATTGACATAAAAGGTAAAATACAAAATTGGTATATACCTTTTCTTTACAATTTTGAATAGCTGTCATTGTTTCAAAATTTCATTCAATAAATTCAAAGGTATTGTGGAGGTCCGAGTACCTTTATTTGAACAAAAAAACGTAAACGCAACATACTTTTAAAAGGGTTATCCCCCTTTTTCTGACCCAGCAGCTATACAAATTTTCATGTCCGTAAATGGAGAACCATATTTTTTATAATGGTTTCGTATTGGATATACAATGCTCAAGTACCTACGATGCTAATTTGTATCAATGCTTTTAATAATATTTCAATTCTTCATAGTTTTTTTTTCTCTACCTATTAACAAGATGCTATAACAATTCATTATTACATTAAATATATTATGCAATTGTAAATTAAATTTTGTCCGTAAATGAATGTATCAGCAAATTAAGTTAATAGGTTTTATCTTCCCACAACATTGTTCGTGTTCCCTACATTATACGATAATTTATAGGGAGGTTACGACTTTAATTTCTGCAACTATTGTCCAGTGCAAATGTTGCGGAAAAATTCACGACCTAATTTGATTGTATTTTCATTAAATTTACAGTCTATTTACTTAATGTTGTGTGTGGTAATTCTGATTAATCATCTTGTCTCTTTTTTCCTCAACCACATAATTCATTAAAGGACGCGCGTTTGTTACTCGTTAACCCAATTTTACACATAAACTTTAAGATAAAACGGTGCAAACCGATGTATAATTCGCAATTTCTCCTTAAAATGAATTGTAACAATAAAGGTTAATCATAAGTCATGTGGTTTGGATCTTGAATTGCTACTAGAAGTTAACTAGCTTTATTTGATCAAAATTTACTCAGATTTCAGATCAGCTTAGGCCAATAACCATACTGGCCTAAACTTTTTAGTCGACAATAAGGTCATTCTAATGTTAAATTGGTCTTAAAGTCGACAGCATTACAAAGGGACCTTGAACTTTGGTAAAATCATATTTTTTTTTTTTTTTATGATTTTACCAAAGTTACAATATACTCTCAAATAAAATTGCGTTAAAGTGACAAATAATCTATCAGAAACATTCACAAAAGGGCTGTATTACAAACAATTAGTCTGACCACTCGCAAACCTAATCTTCGTGTTCGTTTGTTCGCATTCAAAAGATAAGGGTTTTACAAGGAACGTCTGTACAAAAGTTTCTCTTAAGATAAAGATCCTTCTCACAATAATAACAGACTTGTGTCCAACCTACTAATATTAAAATGTGAAAATAATCTGACACAAGTTAGATGATACTTTTAATTAATGATAAATGATGTTTAAGTTATTAAAACGCTGGTTATTGATATAAGGAGAAATGCATATGACAGACAATGCAGAAGACATTGAATTTATGGGCTTATTACATAGTTATTACAGATAAATACCATTATAGTACATATTTATTGCAAAAACAATAATTTATAATTAACTTTATATCAGTATGCCTCTCCGGCTTATACGGGGCAATTCCCTAATTCCTCTGTACCTACAACCATGTTATAACTACTAAGTACTTTAGCTCTTAGTAATCTTAGAACATCTGTTTCCAATTGTTTACATCGTCCAGTGTAAAGCGGTCTCAGACGATTTTAGTTGGTCGGCTCAGCCTTTTGTTTTTCGGTCCGGAAGACCTTCTAATTGCTCGTTCAGGCTCTATTGAGCTCCTAATGAGGATCTCGCCTGATTCCCGTTGATACTTACAATGGTATTAGACGAGCCGATTGTAGGAAATATTTGTTCGAAGCTTATTCTGATCCGAGTATGTCTTGCGTTCATAGAAGGCATATAAGAGATACTTATGTATGTCTCAAAACTACCTATTAAAACAATACTTCAGAGGAAATCATCGATGACATATTAAGTAGAAATAACAACGTTTAGCTAAATAATGATTCATCATCATCATCATCCAATCACGTTCAAGTAAGCTTACCCCAAGAGTACGGTTACCCCAATCAAAGTGCATTCTATTATTTTGTCACAAAATATCCAATGCTGTTTGGTCAAGTTGAAATTAAAGTGTTAAAAGCATAATACATATTTTAATGTTGATTTAGTTACGATTGAATTCTGAGGAAGTTCGATTTAAAGTTTGTAAAAACCTATACTTTTACCTTTATTGTTACAGCTATCAATTAAAAATCCTCAATTTCAAAATATTGTATCCCATAAAAAGAACAAAAAACTTAATTACTTTCAAAACGAGTGCCCTATTCCATAACTTTCGTGATTCAAGTCCTACTATATATGTACTATTGGATAGTGGATGTATGGATGTGTGGATGTTTGTTACTCTTTCACGTAAAAACTACTGAATGGATTTGAATGAAACTTTACCACAATATAGCTTATACATCAGAATAACACATAGGGTATTGGAAATCGAAATCCACGCGGACGGAGTCGCGGGCGGCCGCTAGTTCTTTATAAACAATCCCGACGTCATCTTAAGACCGAGATTAGAAATATCCTTGGGCCCGTATCATCAATACATAGTATAAAACAACGTCGCTTTCGCTGTATGTCCGTATGTATGCTTAGATCTTTAAAACTACGCAACGGATTTTGACGCGGTTTTTTTTAATAGATAGAGTGATTCTTAAGGAAGGTTTGTAAATATAATACATGTAAGTAAGTACCACGGGCGAAGCCAGGGCGGGCAGCTAGTAGAAAACAAATCACAGTTGTAAATCTCTATCGCCGGCAGTACGTACTCGTAACAAATGCTGAAAGTTACCGGACGAGAGCGACACCGTTTCATTTCAAGTGTTACTTGAGTTTGTGCTGTTCCAACTTTACAGTCAACCGTTGGTTGGTATTGTTTTCACTTTATAGTTGTGAATAAGGCTGTATCGTCGGCTTACTGCAAGAAGTCGCTAACTAAAAAAAGTCATTAAGTACTGATACTGACATTGTTGGATCCACCAACGGTAGCACTACATTATGCAAAAACCAGTAAATTTCTATCTGTCATAATTTCGAAGATAAAATTTGTAAAAAATTGATAAGTACTCTTTCTTAGATTTTAGGTGTAAAAAGAAGTCATTATTTTTCTTTAATTAATTCATGTAGTAGCATAGTATTATGACACTATTGATTTCCAGCACTGGCAGAACTCAATAAATCCTTATAATGATTTTATGCGGATGACCTCAGTGAAAAATATGAACACTCAATTTAACCTAAACTCATTAAAAGAGTCTTAGTGATATCTTCCAAAAATTGTGGTTCTGTAAATGTTTATAATGATTTTATGCGCATGATCTAAGTGAGAAATATTTACATTGAATTTTACGTATACTCATTAAAAGTGTCGTAGTGTTAGATAAGAAGTTTAAGTGTGGTTTAAAGTTAATTTACCAGATTAACAGTTTACGAAATTTGACTATTGACATATGTTAGAAGTCATTACTTTTTAATTGCTTAGAAATGGACGTATTGGCAAAAGTCATTAATTACATATTTTGATTTTTTTTTAAAGTGGTAATGTATATTTTGATATGTCGATATATAAAACAAATGAATAAATGTTAGATCTATACGTAAGAATTTTCATTTCGACTATACCTAGTATACTTTTTAAATAATACCTAATTATATTTCCAAACTTCATTAGGCCGTATCTCAAAATCACAAAACTGCTAGTTAATGAGTTCTTGCAGTAAGCCGACGGTATATGCGTTGTTGCTACTTTTCTAACATTCAAAGAATATCAAAAAAACTCCGTAATGCGAGTAAATTTCCAGGGAACTAATTTGGAACACATTAATATATAGTAGGTAGTCAATAGAGTTAAACGTTCAAACAAAAACATCATACAAAACGCAACTTTTCATTCGGAACGAGTGTCCTATTAAGAAGTTACTTCATCTCAATACAAGTTCTTAATGAACAATCTTGCGGTGTCATCTTAAGACCGAGATTAGAAATATCCTTGGGCCCGTATAGAAAACAAATCAAAGTTGTAAATCTCTATCGCCGGCAGTACGTACTCGTAACAAATGCTGAAAGTTACCGGACGAGAGCGACACCGTTTCATTTCAAGTGTTACTTGAGTTTGTGCTGTTCCAACTTTACTGTCAACCGTTGGTTGGTATTGTTTTCACTTTATAGTTGTGAATGAAGCTGTATATGCGTTGTTGCTACTTTTCTAACATTCAAAGAATACCAAAAACTGCCTTAAAGCGAGTTAATTTCCAAGGAAGTAATTTGGAAAATTGGAACACATTAATATACAATATACATATATAGTTAGAATAATTTAGTTCGTAAGAAATTTTGCAGTGCCCTTGTAGGGTTTTTGTTTGTAACTTCATTATATTTTAAGACCATGTATAACAACAAGAAAGCAATAAAGAACATGAATAAAGAATATGAATATGAATATATGTAGTAGGTAGTCGATAGAGTTAAACGATCAAACAAAATTAACATCATACAAAACGCAACTTTTCTTTCGGGACGAGTGACCTATTAAGTAGTTACTTTATCTCAATACAAGTTCTTAATGAACAATCCCCACGTCATCTTAAGACCAAGATTAGAAATATCCTTGAGCCCGTATAGAAAACAAATCAAAGTTGTAAATCTCTATCGCCGGCAGTACGTACTCGTAACAAATGCTGAAAGTTACCGGACGAGAGCGACACCGTTTCATTTCAAGTGTTACTTGAGTTTGTGCTGTGTTACAACTTTACAGTCAACCGTTGGTTGGTATTGTTTTCACTTTATAGTTGTGAATAAGGCTGTATATGCGTTGTTGCTACTTTAGAATTTTGAAAAAATAATACGAGCATACTATACGTATTCTCGTATTCATTAATGCGATTAAGTAACATTAAATGTTTTTTCTAATGACGAACCCATATTAAACAAAACGTAAAATAGTGATCATAATTAGTTAAGTTAATTATGCAACACTTGTTTGCTTACTTACTTATTCCACATATTTAAGTGTTCGTTATTTTTCCTTATAAAATTGTAGTTGTAGTTAATTTTAAATTAAAAAAAAGATCTTTGTGGGTATTGTACTTCTTCATTTACAAACTATAATTTACAAAACTCATCTATTGGGCGAAATAAATAATGATTTTGTATTTGTTTCAAATATAATACACGAGTATACAACCAGTTTCAACGCTTTACTGTCTTGCAACTCAAGCACTTTTTCTATCGACCAATTTTTAAAAGAAATAAAAATCGTAACAAGCAACTGGAAAGATCTGAACGGACTCGCAAGTCAAGAATTTATGTTCCAAATACTCAAGTTTAGATTGTAGCTGCACCGCTCAACTGCTCATACCGACCACTCCACTCGATTGTTTCAAAGCCACATTTTACAAGTGTAAAAATAAATCATTACCAGTTATTTAGGAATGTACTGATTCATCAAGAACCAAAAGATGATACATATGTACATTTATACATCAGTCATGTATTGGGATTATACTCGTACATTTATACATCGTTAGAGAAATAAATATAAACGGATAATAAGGTTTATAAGATATTAAAGAGTAACAATAAGGCTCAATAATACAGTATTGACTTGCAGCTCAAATATTTTCAATTTCGGACAAACATAAAAATCCTAACAAGCTACTAGAAAGATCTGAACGGACTCGCAGGATCAAGAATTTATGTTCCAAATAGCGGCCGCCCGCGACTCCGTCCGCGTGGATTTCTTTTTTTCGAAATAAAAAGTAGCCTATGTTCTGTCTCAGGGTCTAAAGATTGTCTGAACCAAATTTCATCAAAATCGGTTGCGAGGTTTAAGCGGGAAAGCGTAACAGACAGACAGACAGACAGAGTTACTTTCGCATTTATAATATTAGTTGGGATACTCAAGTTTCGATTGTAGCTGCAACCGCTCAACTGCTCATACCGACCACTCCACTCGATTGTTTCAAAGCCACATTTTACCTTTCGGTATTACGGAGCTGGGAAAAAGTTAGAAGTAATTAAAATGGGTCCCAAGTTATGTTCTTGATGCTGAAGTTACAAAGTGGTTAAGTTTGTTTTGAAAGAACGTTTTGTTCTTTATTTTATAGTCGTGTAGAGTTGAAAATAAATAAATATTCCTTTTGATACTAGCTTAGTTTTAGGCGTCCTTAATTAGTGACTAAATATACCATCGAAAATATTGTGTTTTCTGTTTATCAAGAAAACGGTTACATTAAGTAAATTGCTCTAAAGAGTGATGTTATTTTGAAGAATAAAAATAAAATAATAAAAATAAATGCCTTGGACTAACACACCAATTGCCTAGCCCCAAACTAAGCTCGAAGCTTGTACTATGGAAGCTAGGGAACGGATAGACATACTTAAATACTTTTTATAAACATCCATGACTCGAGTACAAATGCCAATGTTCATCACACAAACATTTGCCCCTAGCGGGATTCGAACCCGCGACCCTTGGTTTTGTAGCCAGGGTCTCTAGCCACTCGACCAACGGGCCTGTCAAACCTGTCAAGAACCTAAAGAAGCTTATTAATTTAATTAAAAATATCAGTGGACTGTCGGATGGCATCATAAAAGAATTAGTTTTTGAAGCCAAAGAACATGAATATAACTCGTAGATATAGAATTTGATCTTTACGAAATATCATTTATTTTCACTTAAATCAACAGCATAAATAAAATATCTTGTTTGCTTCGAGCAGCACCACCATAATATCAGATTAACTTTATTTAGTTACGTCAACAAATTCAATTTACCGCCAAAACATCGTACAAGGGCCATAAAAGGGAACACTCGTAATTTGACAGTGGTTTTCAACAATGTAGCCATATTCCACAAAGCTGACTTTGCTAAGCAATACTAGGTCTTATTTCTAAGGGTGTAAGAGGCAAGAATCCCAGGATTAAAGGTGAAGCGCACTGCATTGTGTCAATTGTTGACATTGTTGTTTTATGGGACAGCCGGCGATGACAAAAGCAAACTTCTGCCCTACAATTAAGTCTTACATTTTGTCTATTTTAAAGAACGCTGGAATTTCGTAGGAAAGTTTATTTACATTTAGTGTTCTTAGTTCTTTTGATGAAGGTTCTGTTTTGCATTCGTTTAATTAAAAAGAGTAGGTAGCTTCAAGTGTCAAGTGTTATCAAGCGGTTTTGTTTTCTTATAGCCTCTGGTGCTTTAGTTTTCGCATAACGGAAGATTTTATACTCATATAAAAGTGAAACATAATATTTATCCAAGTTAAATCGACAGTGCTTTTGTGTGACTATATTATGCATAACTATTTTGTGCGCTAAAAGTTGTCATACTCTTCACAAAGCCGCTCAGCGAAGATTACTTGTACTTTATAACATTAAAAGTAATAAAAGTATAAAATTTAGATCTAAATAATAGGAAGAGATTGATGACTAAAGTGTCAGTGTGGATAATAGAAAATTTCATAAGGTCTGCCACACACTAGAAGGATACAGGGTGATTGATTGGTTCGATGCCAAAAAAGGCGGCTAGACACGATGATATCACAAAAACTGCTATAGACTCGTATCCATTACTATTCCGTAACGACACACCTGGCAGTAAAAGAAGCAGTATTTTAAGCCATAAATTACGGTAGAAACAATCAGCATATTCGTATTTCAGAATACCATCTTTATTAATGACTAGCGGCCGCCCGCGACTCCGTCCGCGTGGATTTCGATTTTCAATATCCTATATGTTATTCTGATGTATAAGCTATATTGTGGTAAAGTTTCATTCAAATCAGTAGTTTTTACGTGAAAGAGTAACAAACATCTATACATCCATACACACAAACTTTCGCCTTTTATAGTAGTAGGATATTAAAACAAAGTGAATATTTTCACGAATAACATTCTTACGATATTTTGTTAAAAATATGATGATCTTAAGTAACTAATAGTTAGTCACAAAACCAGGCTTGACCTGTATAGTTGAGTACCACTCATAAAACAGATCTTCTAAATACAGTGCTCCTATAGGGAAAACACGAAACTTGTGATCTAGCTCAAGTTCCTTACTACACTGTGTTGATGTAATTGTGTATATGCTAAGTCGCGGCGGAAACTCTGCTTGCGGGATATAGGTTTGTATGGGAATATTGCAGTTAATATGCGAGTGCGTTTTAGCACCATCTGTTGAGTCGTGTCGGAACTACTCCTTTGTGGCGAAGAAGACAGAGATCCTTGACGACCCGCTTGGTGTAATGGTCAAGATGTTGCCTAACGCAAGGGGTCGCGGGTTCGATCCCCGCACAGGACAAACATTTGTGTGCATGAACATGTCTGTTTGTCCTGGTCTGGGTGTTATATGTATCTATTTAAGTATATTTGTAATACCACTGTTGATACTGATGTCTGTAACACAAGTGCTTAAGCTACTTAACACGGGGTCAGATCAATGTATGTGATGTTGTGAAATATTTATTTATTTTATTTATTTATTTATTTGATGCATTGGACAAGCCACTACAAAACAAACAATTGTATTGAAAAAACCTATCCAAGTACTGTTTATATATACTTATGTAGTGTATTAAACATTAATCATTATTATAAATTCATGTTAAAAGCAAATTCCTTGTAATGAAATCCGACCGTTGAATTGTTACTCATTTAATAGTCACAGTCCCTTGTCAAGATAACGTCCATTCCAGATAGTGAAATGTCCACGTCATTTAATGTCGCTCGTAATTCTATATTGTAAATGTTCAAGCTGGTCTGAGCAATAACAGGAATTGTTTTACCCCTAGAATTACCAAAAGCAAACTATGTATTTGAAATCTGTTTTTTTCATTTAACAAGTTAACTACCTATTTGAGTCAGTAAAGTATTCAAGCTTTATGAATAGTTTTTCGGAAAACTGCTTAATACCTTAATTTAAAGTCCGGAACCGGGCCTTGGTCTCGAGGTCCAAGGTTCGATTCCTGGGTTGGGCATACTGTGGGTTGGTTTTTCTCAACACTGTTCATATTTGTGATCTCCCATTAGAATTTGGCAAGCATTCTGATTTATTAAAAACCCATCTTTGTTACAAAAACATGATTTCAAACGATGAAGGCCGCCCTGCAGTGTGACATTAAGTATAGGAACCCACGAGGACGAAAAAACGCGACCTAAGTACGGCGCGACTACGTTCGCAATTATTCCAAATGGAGGATGATACATCATGCCCAAATCACGTCTTGTAATTTTGTATAATAAATGAAATTCGGTCGAACTTCGGTTGCGTTTTTCGCTTTTAGAGTGTTTCTACTCTAATGGGCTGATACTTTACTTTCTTTTGCACTTTATAAACTTGTGTTATATTGTTATTATTATTCACTGCAACGTAAAGTGTAAATTGTTGCTGTGTTAATTTAAAAGCCTTTAAAACCAACCACCTAAGTCATTCTATCCGTAATAACGACGATGAAATAGATACATTTCATCCTCCACACCACTTGTCTCGTGGGAAATTCTTTACTCTAATTTCCAACTTCACCGTACATTCCATTCAATATTACCTAATTAAGCTTTGCGGACTCTAAAATTCTATCACAAAGGAGTAAGGTCTATTTATGCTAAGGATTGTTGGAAAAAACGTGGTTGTTTAAATCCGCTTTAGCCTGTTTGTGTTAGCCTGTCCCTCCTTTGCTATCCTCTTTTATGTTAACCTGAAAGAAAATTAATTAAGTGCTATTGTTCCTTTTGAGTGCCGTTTTGTAAGCATCTGAGCGTCTTTTGTACATATTTTTCTCCCCACATAAGTTGCGGTATACTTATTTTTTCATATTTCTGTTATTCGAAATATTTCGCGTTTGACCCTTGCTTCGGAGAAAACAAATTTATGTTAGGTAGTTATTTTCATTGGGTGCAAGGGTTTAGAAGTCAGCAAGTGCCTACGACAGAGAATACAAATTCGATTCCTGTAAAACACAACAATTCGTGTCTAATATGTTTATTTGTGTTTGAACTACAGGTGCAAGTCTTTTCATAATATGTTAGTTTTATCTGCTCGAAATTCTGTCATAAGTCAAAGATCTTATACATAATGATTACGTCATTAAACTTTAAAAGTTTTTGGCAGCGCGTTGATAAGGTTCATTTTATGACTATCCAGAGTTTATAAAATCCAGTACTCTTTATCTAATCTCATTCTCTCGTTTCACGCTAGATGCTGAGCCAAAATATATTGATTAAATTAACACGAGAACGATAAAACCAAACCGTTGACTCCTAGCAGTATAAAGCAAAAAGCAAATTCTATCATAAACCGTGCAAAATTTATCCTTTACCTAAAATTCTAGCTGCATGGATAAACCTGCAAACGTTTTGTATTTTACGAGCTAGTGTATCTCGTAATATGACCTGAATGATATTCCCTCTGGAGCTCTGAATTCGGACTAAAATGAGCTAACGTAGAGTTTTCTATTTAGTGTACGTTCTATCTGTTTCAAACCTAAATTGGTTGCAGCTTTGAGCTGTATTTATGGATTTCATTTTCACTGCTAGGTGTTATTTGTGAGTAAGGTTTTAAGGCTTTTAATTAAATCTACGTTTCAGGTAACGTTTATCTTAAGAGTTATATTCACTCCAGGATTTGGTTGGTTGATTTTTTTTGATAGCAGATATGGTTTAATAACCATAACAGTGGTACTGCGCAACAATAGCAGATAGTGAATTATTGTGAAGCAAATAGCATTATTGGAAGGTTCAAATCTTATGAACTCATTTGTTCCCATCACAATTTAATACTTTACTTTTTTTTCTTTAGTGGATCTTACCTGTATCCAAGGCTCCAGAATCTCGAGTTACATATTTAATAAATATGTACTGAAAAATAAATAAAATCTTAGCATAGAATAATCCATTTGTAAAAATGAGATCCCGTATAAATTGAGGATTTTCCTTCACTACAAGTTGAATGATAAAATATGCCGAACGATAAAATCACAGCACAGCTAGTACAAAGGCTGCGCAAAATTTTTTAGATTCCATTTGTAACGCAGATCATGCGAATGAAAAAGTGATGCAGATTTTCAGTTTATATCACAGTACAGCTATTTCCGAATCAATAGCACGTGATTCTGGGACATGAATAATAAAAAATATAGCTTGCGATGTATCTAGTACGTACTATGTGGCCTAGATTTTTAACTAACGAAGAGTACAGTACCGTACGTTGACAGAAACATTTTCATTTTTTATCTTAGATTCCACGAACGTACGCAGGCGTACATACGAGACAGGCTTTGCTTGGGTGAAAAAATTGGTTTTACATTTTTGGATTAAAAATAGCCTAAGTTAGGCTATGCTGATCAGGGATAATGCATTATTCTAATGGTGAAAGAACTATCGAAACCCATTCAGATCCATTTGTTTTCTTTTTTATTCATGCGCATTCATTTACTGGCGCACTACACCAGCTACATTATAACGCAAAATCAATATTTTTTAAAATTCTTTAAAAGTTGGTCATTATCAATTAAAATATCTTCTTAGTGGGGTTCCTGTGCTGTGTCCGCTTTGACCATGATCCAGGATTTAGCGAGTCTGGTTATTACAGTGAAGCGACTGCCATCAGACCATCGTAACCCTTAGAGGGGAACCAGACAGATTGGATCATGGTTACACATTCAGATCTAACTGAACTAAAGTCAAAAACTCTGTTTGCAGGTTTCCTTACGCTGTATGCCCTCACCGCCGAGCTAATGGCACGAATGCACACAAAGGTTTCGAAAATTCCAGAAAGAGGTGTGGGCGCGGATTCGTACCACGGATCTCACGCATGTGAGGCGCTGTCCGTAACACTAAGCCACCATCGCTCTTGTCTATTAAAATATATTAAATGAAAATACTATCAGTTGATGTAACATTAGACCCGCTCAAAGTGTCAAACGTGATGTTAAATATTTCAGTGTCCGCACGGATCACTGAGCGCGGCTTAAATAAATAATTACGACAGGGTTTTGCGAAGCGTTAAATTTTAATGCCTTTGGATTTCAACGGGGACGCTTAAAAACTAGAGCGGCTGTGATTATCTATTTCTAGGTGCGTATAATATCCACCTACTGGTGAACTATTTACTAAAAGGGAGATCTGTGATTTTTGAAACGGGAAATACAACATTTACGGGCTGGTGTTTTGTAATGCCTTACTTGGAGGGGAAGTATGTACTCTTTATACGTCTATCTATGTGTAGTAAGAACATTGTACACAATGGAGTTTTCCTTAATCGATATTAATAAAAAAATGCATTCTTAGATTTTTGAAATTTTGCTTGCCGCGCCTGTTAATCGATAAAGTTGCACCCTGTACAAAAGTAACACAACACTCAGACGCTAACTTTAACAGAAAGTTGCATCGTGAACTTTTGTACAGACTTTAACTTTAAAAGACATTAGTATATTTATCAGGGTGATCAAAATAATAAACATAATTTCCGGCTATATCAACATACATTTCAGACGTCCATATCAAACATAACGTACGAAGGATTTTATCGAAATTTTGGAGTGAAGTTTAGGCGTGTTGTTGCGAGATGTTTCACTACTCTTAACCTCAAAAATCTCAACCATTTCATGTGACTATCTGAACACAATGTCCGCAAATATGAGCCAGATATTTTCGCTGTTTGTTTTCCAAATTTCGCGTGCAACAAAATCCTTTTTAGGGTTCCGTAGCCAAAATGGCAAAAAAACGGAACCCTTATAGATTCGTCATGTCTGTCTGTCTGTCTGTCTGTCTGTCTGTCTGTCTGTCCGCCAGTCTGTCACAGCCACTTTTTTCCGAAACTATAAGTACTATACTGTTGAAACTTAGTGAGCGGATGTATTCTGTGAACCGCAACAAGGTTTTCACACGAAAATAGAAAAAAAATAAAAATAGTGGGGGGTCCCCATAGTCAGAACTGAAACTGAAAATATTTTTTTTCATTGAACATATACGTGTGGGGTATCTATGGATAGGTCTTAAAAAAATATATTAAGGTTTCTATTATCACTTTTTTCTAAAGTGAATACTTTGCGTGACAGACCCTCCCAAAGTGGAAAAAAGTGTGTCCCCCCCCTCTAACTTCTAAAATAACAGGATGATAAAACTGAAACTATTATATAATGTACATTACCATAAAAACTACCAACGAAAATTGGTTCGAACGAAATCTATTCAGTAGTTTTTTAAATACGTCAAAAATAGAAATTGTACGGAACCCTCAGTGCGGGAGTCCCGACTCGCACTTGGCCAATTTTTTACCTTGATAACGTGGCATGTCACGCCGACGGCCTAAATTCAACCAGGATGTTGGGATGTATTGTAAATATAAATACCCATGACGTATCGCACGTCATTCCGTTATGATAGAATGACGGGAATTTTTCCCTTTTTTTCAGCTATCGCTTACAACGTTCCGGTGAATATTTTGAGCGACAATGCTCAGCGATGGCGCTTTGTTTCGTAACGCAAACAATTTTTGGATTGTTTCGTATGTACGGTTTTAATATTTTAAAATATTCTTGGGCTGAAACTAAGCATGTTTTTTTTTTGGAAGCAGAATTTTAGATAGTCTTTGAAGTCATAAATGTAATAATATTGACTATATGTAAAGAGATAGAAGCCAATATAATATGTTCCTTGAAGTCATAAATGTCGTAATAATATATTGACTATTGTAAGTAGATGGAAGCCAATATAATATGTAATTAACACATGGGTATTAAAAATACTTTGATGCTTTTTGTTGTTTCTTAAAACTTTGCAATCCGGGAAAACAGTTAAATGTTGATGAAAATATTTATCTTTGAATTCGCTACTTGGCAGAATAGCTTTTACTTATTCGGAACACTTAATAATGTGTTTTAATCAACTTCTTTAATATGCTTATATTATATTATATTATACAAGCGGCCGCTAGCGATTCCGTCTGCGTGGAATTCTACTTTCGCACACATAGTGTTATACTATAGCTTTGACTCATGGACTGTCGAATGAAAAAATGTGTTAAATTCTAAGCAGTCCTTCCTGAAATTAGGGGGTTCAAGCAAGTAAACAAACTCTTCAGCATAGATTGAAGTATTTTCTTGATTGGAATTTTATTTCATATTTCTATTTATACATACATGAATCTTCATTTGAACCGATACAATAAAACGACGATAATTTGAAGACATGGTATATTTTTGTCTCAATTGCCGCATTGGATGTGTGCTTTCTAAGCCATAGTACAATATTTCACTAACTTATAATCCAATTCTTCTGCTTTCTTTTATAAAACCTTAGCGTAATCTGGCAACCCTACCAAAGAGAAGATTTATGTTTTTATTCGTAAATCAAGTGCGTTCTCATTACTCAAGTCGTTATAACAGAGTTTATTCGAACACGCAATTAATAAACTTAATGGCATTGGCCTCGTTTATTTTCTCAAACTCCGGAAATTATGTTGAGCAATTTATTTAGTTTTTTATAAGAGATCTTTTGATTTCAACTTAAGTTTGATTAATTAAGATTGAACTAGTAATATTTAAGATAATACGTTTGCACTATTGTGTAATGATCTTCAATCTATAGTAAAGAGTTTGTTTAGTTGTTTGAACCCCCTAACCTCAGGAACGACTGGTTAGAATTTAACACATTTTTTCGTTGGACAGTCCATGAGTCAAAGCTATAGTATAACACTATGTGTGCGGAAGTAGAATTCCACGCAGACGGAAACGCTAGCGGCCGCTTGTATTATATAAGCATATTAAAGAAGATGATTAAAATACATTATTTGTAGGCTAAGGATTCTGAATTCTAAAGTTCCGAATAAGTAAAAGCTATTCTACCAAGTAGCGAATATAAAGATAAATATTTTCATCAACATTAAACTGTTTTCCCGGATTGCCAAGTTTTAACAAACAACAAAGAGCATCAAAGTATTTTTAATACAAAGTCAAATCTTATCTCCCAAAAACACGTTTCTGCCAGCGCTTAGCTCCAGTCCTACAACAATAATAAGGCAGTTTCAACAAAGAATTTTTAGATTAGCTTTAGGCGGCAGAAAGAAAAACTCATCAAGGTCCACCTCCTATCTTAGATCTTTAATAAATATGAAACAATAACGAAATAATGACTTCTTGTCGGTTTGCAACAGCAAAGACTAGTTTCAAAGATTGAATTAATGCACAATAAATACTATCTATACTATCACTATTTTCTCAGCTAATCTCAGGAACTACTGGTAAGAATAAAAAAATATTTTTATGATAGAGAGTCCCATTGTCTAGAAGCCTTTAAGCTTTAATACAACAGTTCAACAAATGTCACAGTTCTAGATGATTCGCAGAACACTTCATTATTTCATCACCTGCCCAAAATGGGGGTCATGTTTATAGTAATCTAAGGAAGAAGCGGCTTCCAAAGCACAGAAGAGCTCGAGATGAAAATTTGCAGTCACCCATCCGATAACTGGCTTTTGTAAAAGTTGCTTAACTTTAGCAATCGCAAGCCGAGCGCTCTATCTAGCTTCACAAGCTGTAAAAATGTTTATCGATTAATTGAGTAAATAAACATAAACATATATTATACTACCTATAGTATAAACGCTGTAAACTTGGATACGAATCATTGTTATCAACGAGTTTAATACTTCATAACAAAATCGAAAAGAAATGTCACAAGCAGATATTGAAACATAAAAGAGCACATGTAACGTTAAAGTCCCGAACAAAACGGAAAACAATAAAACAACAACACGTTTAAAACCTTTGAAACTTGAGTTTTCCTTTGATTAAAGTATCCCTGTATTTAATGTTCTTTCTGGAAATAATGAGACTGCGGCAACTGTCTTTATCATAAAGCAGTACTTCCTAATTACGCTGCGAGTACAAGAACACGTCCGTACACAAACGTTGAACAAAGTAAAATAAGTATTTCATTAGTTTTTTCTCAATATCACATAAGTACATACATAGATCTGACGCCGTGTTAAGTAGCTTAAGAACTTGTTAAGTAGCAACAGTGGTATTATAAAAATACTTAATAAATATATACATATAATACCCAGACCAGGACAAACAGACATGTACATGCACACAAATGTTTGTCCTGTGCGGGGATCGAACCCGCGACCTCTTGCGTAATAGGCAACATCTTGACCATTGCACCAAGCGGGCCGTCAACCTTGAATAAAGTTAAAGCGTTGATCGTCATCTTTTTGACACGGAAAGTGTTTAACCCTACATTTTCGAGCCCATTAAATTCCACCCGCATTTTTATCTTAACCCTCAACGGTCACGGTTCATCAAGCAACAGAACTTTGATCGCGGGTCCCATCCGACCGCACGTCGTGTGTAGCCCGACACGTAAAAAATTCAAAAGCCACCATGAATATAAACTTGCTGGCCGTAAAACTGGGCGTGCTCGGGTCGGGCCTTTATTAACGCCTCGACCCTGAAAGGGCGATAGGGAACACAAAAGATTTCACTCAAACTGGATAGTTTGGGATGCAGTTAATACCTGGTTCGGATGAGGAAGGATTATCTTACCGGCAGCAGAACAAACAACTAATGTAGGTCACGAGTTTTCTTTGCAGATTTTAGAACTGAAGTTAAATCTTTGCGTATACGGAATATTTACGCCTCGATGGTCTAGTGGTTTAAATACCGTGCCGTAGTCTTGAGGGCCTGGGTTCGTTTCCTGGGTACGGCAATATTTGTGTTTATTATTCTGAATACAGATAGATAAACGTATAAGCGGCGTTAAGCCATGCATAAAGTGGAGCCAGCACTAGACTAGACTTTAGAAACATTCATAAACGAACTTTACCTCCTTTAACATTTTCATATAAGTATTAGTTAATATTGTCTTAACAACTTTAGTATAAAGATACTCTAATAGCTGAATGACAGCATCGTTTTATTGTGGAATTCCTTTCTCTAAACTGAAGAACATTTCTACATGAGAAATCTTCAAGTTTTCATAACCTGGGTTCTTCATAAAACTGTTTCATAATTTAATCTTGTTCAACCAATAAGAAACTTTTCACTACACGTAATCCGCTGGTATTCATTTAATCAACGTAGATTTTACCTTATCTGATTGCTTTCATTACTAGCTAAAACTGGATAGAAAAATCCACATGTGCACTTTGAAGTTCAATACATTTCAATTTTATTTTTAATATTGAGGAGTAAATAAAATAATGACTTGATGACAATACCATATACAAATCGTACATCTGTAATACTGTGAATGTAGGCATTTAGGGGTTAATACCTCTAGAAGCATCACCTATTTGCAAATCATTAATAGGATGTAAACGCATCGATGGTTTAATGGTATAAGTACCGGGCGTTGGTCGAGGTCCTGGGTTCAAACCCCTAATCGGGTAAATTTGTGTCGGTTTTTCCGAACACAGCCTGGGTTTGCGATCACCAATCCGCATTTGGCAAGTTTGGCGATTAAGTCAAAACCCATCTTTGTAACCAAATTATAATTTCAAATACTGGAAGCCTTGGCCCTGCAATGGGACATTAGTAGGCTGTTGATTATCTCAATTTTTTTAATGGTTTTCGTTACAATAAATACCTATCGCTTCTTTGTCTAACTTAGCCTGTGATATTCTTTAGGCCAAAAGGAACATATTGTGATTGTAAGATTTTGGAAATCACCTTAGGACTCAGGGGCATTATAAAGGTTTATTGCTACCTACTGTTTGGTATAATGCGATTAACCTGTGTATCGATGCTCGCTAATCTAAGCCCTTCGGATTATGTAAATAGTTAAGACTTTATTTTAACATGATTTTATTGGGCTGAACGCGTTTAAAATGTATTACGAAAGGAGATCGGTCGGATATGGTAATTCTAATAGTTTCAAAAATTCAGTAGAATACTCGTAATACAACCGAGCTACTGTCTGTTAAATGTATGGTTTTCAGAAGATCTTACCAACTATATGTACATAGCGACATGGTAAATGAATTGATTTTGTACTACGAAGTGATACAGATAATTAAAACACAAACACTTTTGACTAATACATGGTCTTTAAAGTCACTGACTACCACGATTGGCACATACTCAGATATATACTTACTTGAACGTAACATCTTACAATATACCGGATCTCATGAAACAAGACCGCGCTCTTCAATCCTTCACATCTATGTGTAATGATGATATATTCACACTCAAAGAACATAATAACAGTGACTGATTATAATACCTCTAAAAGTATAATCGTATTCAGGAGCGATTTAAATCATATTTTTTATGATCCACTTTCACTGTTTAGCTCTCTATTTATTTATTTATTAATTAAGGTACAGCTACAAAGTACAAATTATGACATATTATGCTAAAATCTATAGAGTAATGCAGTATTAAATTTGCACCCCGATTAAACTAGTTCTAGTTTTAGACTGATAGTTGTACTATGGCACAAAGAATTTTAAAACTCTTACAACCATTGCATACATACCCGACAACCACTACTAACTGTCTCAATAAAACCAAACAAAAACGCCATATAGTGAACGTAGCGAGCATTCTTGTTTTGCCATTCCGTTCTCTCAATAGTTCCTTTTATCGCTCCGAGACTGAGCTAACAATTAGAAGTGCAATTTGCCCTCTAGAAAGGACTCAGTACCCTCAACTATAAACAGGGCCTTATCCAGGACTTTGCATTTTTAAAGCCCTCGTTTACTTAACAGTGAAATGAAAAAGTATCTGAATTTGCCAAGACAAAAGTGGAGGTGGCTTTTTCACTTGGCTACTTTATAAACATAGTGCTATGATAGTTTTTAAATGAAGTTGTTGGTATGGGTAATATTTTGTTTAGTTTTAATTTTTAACATTAGAAAAAGACTGTTTCGAGTGCTAAATATTTTTACCAAGTTTCGTATTCAGTTTAAATTATATTCCCTATTAATGTTAATAAATAAAGGCAAACAAAAAAAAAAGATAATTAACATCTCTTCAAACCTTTATGTCTATTCATAAGTATACACAAATGCATGCCATAACTTAGAAGGATACGTTAATTAGGATACATTCTCAATCCACGTAGACCATAAACCAAAAAGTAGAAGTCTTAACCAAACACGGCCACAGTGAAATGTCCACCCAGTGAATTAGTCGTCGATTTGTAATAAAAACTTTAAATTAAACTAAAATGTTGGCCAGATTCATAACACGTGTGTTATCTTTTGACTTGTCTCACTTTTTTTTGTACAAAATAGTAGTTTAGTACGTAAATAGCCCCTAAAAGTTCTTTCCTTCTGCAAATCAAGATAGCATTGACTGTTTCATTTTAGCCGGAGAGTCCTCTTTTATCTACATTTTGAATCCAAACAGAGAGATGATTTTGTGAGAAAATGTCACACCGCTATTTATTCCAGTGCGAAGTTAAGCAGGGCTTTGAATTTTTAAATCTCCCTCTTTCGGTCTTTAAAGCAAAAATGTAAAAGTATCTGATTACACAAAGAATGAACGCTATTCGAGCTTGGTACTTTGATGTTTTTTTGTTTCAATTAGGTGACTAGCTGTTTACTTTGCTTTTTTTCTATTCTGTGAAAAGAAAATTAGTCGAGCTAGATTCTTTATAGTGTTATTTACTACTAGCGGCCGCCCGCGACTCCGTCCGCGTGGATTTCTTTTTTTCGAAATAAAAAGTAGCCTATGTTCTGTCTCGGGGTCTAAAGATTGTCTGTACCAAATTTCATCAAAATCGGTTGCGAGGTTTAAGCGGGAAAGCGTAACAGACAGACAGACAGAGTTACTTTCGCATTTATAATATTAGTTGGGATGCGTCTACAGTGTAAAGATGAAATAATTAACATTAATTCCGCAGCTAGAAATCTGACAACATCACATACATTTATTTGACTCCGATGTAAGTAGCAAAATCACTTTGTTTACAGATATCAGAACCAACACTGGTATTAGAAATATGAAAAGAAGTTTATTTTGCAATTTGATTAAAATTTATAAAAGTATCTTTCTTTACCTACTACCACTTCGACATGAATGGCCTGCGGAAAATCACGTTTGCCTTTGTTTTAAAAAAATTATATTTATTAATAATTATTTACATGTAGATGTCATCAAAATCAAATCATGTTATTAAAATATATTTACAAAATTAATAAATTAGAAAAATTCACAATGCGGTCGCACTATTGGGTTACTGCAATTGAGTTTTTCACACACGCCTTACACAAAACAACGAATGTAGAGATATTCGTTATGGTCTTATTCGACATAAAACAACGGGTGATCATTAATAATGATCATACCGTATTGATAAGAACTGAAAAGTTTATATTAATTAGCCGATTACTCATTTACAATCACATAATTACTGATGCCCTAACACTTGCAACATTGTTAAGTAACGACCGTCTGAGTAACTATCTGCTCAACATTCCCACTAAAGCTCTAAAACTGTCATAAAATTTACATCATTACAGCATAAATTCAGCTTAGTTCATTCGCTTGGATTATAAAGGGCATGGACTTAGTACGGTGAACTTTAGAGGTGTTAAAATATGTATTTAAAAATAAGTAATGATAACAAAAGTGTATAAAGTGTAGCTGATACTTTTAAATTGATACTGATGCCCATTTATGTCCTAATGCAGGGCAAGGACCAACATCATTTGCAATCGTGTTTGCGTAATAAAGAAGGGTTTTGGCTTAATCAACACGATGACCAAATGTGGGTTGGTGATAACTGATCGCAAAAGAAATAAAAACTAAATTGTTTATATTTTTGCACCCGTGCCTTTGGTAAAGCAAAAGCATATTGATCGCTAACAATGCTTTGATTAAGCCGATTGGTAGTCAAAACCCCTTACTACGAGTACAAAATAAGTTTACCAATCGTCAATGAACCTAGTGACTTCAACAATACCATTAATATGCTTAAAATACAACTATTAGCTACATTTTCTATCTCTAAAATGCAAATCTAAGAAGGTACATATCTAAAATAAACCGGAATTCTCGAAATGGAAGTCGTGACGGTTGGTTGGCCTACCATTTCCGATTCGTCCCCTTTTGACATAATATTACATGTTTATTGATTTGAGTCTATCTTACAGTCACGGAAGTAGCTGTCATGTAAAATAAACATTCGACTTTGAACCTTAACTCGTTCACATAATGTTTCATTTGTGCACTGTCGTACAGATAGCATAAACATCTTAGTACGACATCATAAAATATGATGTAAAAAATTTACATTTGTTTTTTATAAGTAGGCTTTCCCCTTGTCTATGAGGGATTTCAGTTACTTATAAAAAGGTTAAGAACATAGGTCTCTTCATTCTCATTTATAAAATACTTAAAGTGTTACTAACCACAAAAAGTTAGGTTGATTATTGTGTAGATATATCAGTGTCATGAAATACGAGCTTTTTAGCCCAAAGGAATAATTTATCACGTACTATTTTAGGGTGGATGATTTTTCACATGCGTATTTTCCCTGAGTAAATAAAGGGCAATTTACATAAAACCAATGATACAAAAGAAGTATGATTTTTTTTCTAATGTGGGTCTTTGTTGTTTTGGATATTTTTTTGAAGTGTACGACGTATTTGTGGTACTACTGCGACAGCCTATTTTCCATACAAAATTACCCGGCTTTATTGCGGCATGGTGTGTCATCTTTTATTTAAAATACATTTTAGTCACGCCGAACTTTGGTCACCTTTTTTCTACCTAGTGTGTTGCTATACTTAGAATGAGGCTTAACATACACTCGATAATTATCTCCAACGACTGTTTTCATGACGAATTGAGAGAGTGCTTCGACTAATTTGCTTATCCGCTTTATGTAGGCAACAATTTCATTAGGCTCATGCATTCCTCATCACCATTCATTATCTGGTCTGGGAAATGTTAATACATTTTCATTAGCGCGTTTCAGTTCGAACAAGTTTAGTTACGTTTCCGATGAACTATGTATAAGTTTTATCGATAATTTCTGTGGAAGTTTAAGACTCTGGGGGATAATTATAATTAATTTACTACCATAAAGAAGAAATAACAATAACAGTGTCTGTGAATCCCAACTAATATTATAAATGCGAATGTCTGTCTATCTGTCTGTCTGTCTGTCTGTCTGTCTGTCTGTCTGTCTGTCTGTCTGTCTGTCTGTCTGTCTGTCTGTCTGTCTGTCTGTCTGTCTGTCTGTCTGTTACGCTTTCCCGCTTAAACCTCGCAACCGATTTTGATGAAATTTGGTACAGACAATCTTTACACCCTGAGACAGAACATAGGCTACTTTTTGACCCATTCCAACCCCCCACTTCCCCGAAATGAGGGGGTGGAAGTTTGTATGGAAAATCTAAACTACTTGAGTTAGACGCTTGAAATTTGGCATGCAGGTCCCTTAGTAAACTTGATGCTTAGTTGCAAAAGGATATTGCAAAATTCCCACGGGAACGGGAGTTAGCGGGAAAAAACATTCGAATAATGAAAACCGACATCCACGCGGACGAAGTCGCGGGCGGCCGCTAGTTTCTTATATTTATCTGGAGTTTTCTAATATTTATAAATTACTTGCCCCCGCAACTTGGTCCGCGTGGATTTATTTTAAGGGAAGAACTGATCAAAATCCTTTCTAAGCGGATGCCTACGTCATCACATCTACCTACATGCCAAATTACACTACGGCAGTCAGTCAGTCAGTTAACTCTGAAAAATATATTATATGTATTTAAATTCGTTAGTTATTGTTGGAAACAGTCAGTAGTACACAATGTTTCAAATTGTCTTAACATAATCTTAAAAAACATACAGCTTAGATATTTCAACATAAAAAATCATTCACAGAAAATATAAATTCTACTAAATGCCACAATAACTCCGAACCTCTTTTCCACAAACCTATTATAAAGTAAAATGAAATTCGTCCAACTTTTTTTAGTCGACACTTACTCCAACAAAAATATGAAACGTTAAAGTTATAATAAAAAGCTACAAAATTACGTTAACCCTTCAATATACCGCAGCTTTTAGGGCAGTTAGGGATATATATTTCTTTTTTATTGATGTCATAATATAAAGCGGCACATAGAGAATAGAAACCTTTCGCGGCGACACGAAAACAATTTCGTAAGAGAACGACTGTTCAGATATAAAATGCGGTAAATGTTGAACATTGAACAATTTCCTAGCCAATTGGATTTTGTTCAAAGCTATATTTATTATAATATAGTATGAAGAACTTACCAATTTAATTGGTGTGACAATATTTCTACTTAAATTAAATGATTAATGTACATATTGCCATAGATATGCCAGTTTTCTTAACCAATATGTTCCCACTGCTGCCAAGGTCTCCCCTATAGTCCTCCATCTGCATCCTTAAGCCAGACTTAAAGCTACAAAAACATCTACTACATTATTAAGGTAAACTTCAACTCTCAACTACCAGACCCAGCAAAAATAATATTATCCCTTCCCTCCCAAACAGAATCACACTCCCACGTACCAATTAGATGCTATATCCAACCTATTCCATCTGCTCACGTAAGATCTTGAACAAACTAGACCTAAGTAAGTTAATAAGATATTTTTTTTCTTTTTTTTTTATGGCAGAGGCGGCAAACGAGCTAGCGGGTCGCCTGATGGTAAGCAATCACCGCCGCCCATGGACATCCGCGACACCAGAGGTATCGTTGATGTGTTGCCGGCCTTTCAAAAGAGAGTACGCTCGTTTCTTGAAGGTCCTCATGTCGTAGCAGTCAGGAAATACTGCAGCAGTGAGATTGTTCCACAAAACTGTCGTACTACAATTTGTCTAAAAATTTTGTATAATATTCTTAGCATTTACGTCGTTCTCCCTCAAGGCAGACGTCTGTGCGTGACCTCCTTTCTCCTTGTTTTCTTTTGATACTGTATTAGCTAATGGTCTGACTTTTTCGATGCAAATACGAGAACAAGTTTACACCGGAACGGCTATTTTTACTCTGTAGTTGTCCTTTGAGGTCATGAAGCATGTATTTGGGGGATTATGTAAGAAAATAAGGAGGGAATAGGGGTGGTAAACATTTTGTGGAGAAAAATAGAAGGTTTTGGTTTACGTATTTTTCACGAAGAGCCCTTTACGTTATAAAGTTTTCAATACATTTGATTTATGATAAAAAATTCTAATTGTTTTTGCGAATACTTACATTACATTTTGTGTTAATGCGGGCAAATATAATTTCATATAAATAATACTGCATACTTTAAAACAAACAGACAAATTGTAGTGCGAAAATATTTGGAAGCTGCGTAGTAATCAAAGCCTCCATACCAACCACTAAGAGAAATGAAGTCTCTGAGAGAGTCTGGATTGTTCTGCAAAACCTTTCCTCATAGTCAACGTATTTCTCTAACGCAAAGAAAAACTGATGGTCGGGTAACTGACCACACATATACATATAAACAAGTCCTAAAAATGACGTAGTAGCACTTTACGCTGGTTTCCAGTGAAGTCGCCGTCACTTAAGTCAGTCAATTCATGCTACTGCTAGGTCAAGCTCACAAACAACGTAAAGAAAATTTGTGGAATGATTATTATAGTTTAAAATATTGACAGATTATTTATTTTGCCCTTATTATGTATTTTATTACTACGATTGGTTAATTTTGTATTAACGAATGCTATGTTCAACTTAAAATGAATATATTTATCATGTGTGTGTACGGACTCAAGTTTATTTAACGATAATAAATTAATTGTTCGAAAGGTACCAGTTTAATGCAAATGTTTTTAAAAATGAACACACATAATTCTTCTATCAAAGAGGGTACTTTTGTCTTTCAGAGCAATATCTTTCATTACAATAACAACGAAAACCCAGCTAAAAGGTCTGTCAAATGATTAACATAAGTGTTTCTACAATTTTTGTAATTTAAATAAAACAAAAAATGAGAATTGTTATTTCGTTAATCGTTTTCGAAAAGATTGAAGAAATACAAATTCTGTTAAATTTTTTTTCTCAGAAATCGTTTTTTATTTGTTTGCTGTAAACATAAATTAAAATCAAATTTGTTGTTTTTTGACAATTTCTACACATTTTTTCAATTAACATCCACAACTCGTTTTAGACATAAACTGGGAATCTCTCCCAAAATTCCATTAAACCGCATCACACATCCATTCATCTTACACTAAAATCAAAACCATTCGTCATCTGATTCCATCAATCATAACATTAGAGCGTCTTCACACTTACCTCTAAAAGTCACGTGGGGCAAAAAACAACACGACACTTTCACTCTAAAGTCGATGCACTACACAATAACGGAATTCGAAATTTGAATTCGGATATTCCGAATCGGCAGGCGGGGTCCGAATCGTGTCAAGGTAACCGTGCTACGGCGTAGACGTGCGCACCGTAGCGGATCTCCCGCACGACAGACTCGCGTTGCTACGAGCTACGAGCGAGATCCGTGGCCAATCGAAGAGAGGCTGCGCGGTGTGGGTGTATGCTCTACTTAAATTCCACTAGCTTTATTTTGAAAGAGCACCGTTTTTCGCGGAAAATATTCCATCGTTCGTCGACGATTGCGGATTATCCTTTCGGTTTATGCACTGATTCTTCATTGGGATTGCATTTATTATTGTTTTATCATTTTAAGGGAGATGAAATATGAATTAAGTAACATTTTTTTAAGTTTCATTTCATTTTTGGTAACATACTTTAAAACGGCAACATTTTGTTTTATAACACTTGTTATACTTACATACATTCGTTTCATATATATCGATCATGTTTATTACGCGGAAAAGGACAATTTGCAAGCACAATTGAATTAATCAAATAAGAATCATATTATTATGTTACATTATTTTTTGTTTTCAAGATATTCTGTGAGAAGACCTTAAAAGTTTACATTTTCATCAGTATGTGTTTAGAGATAAAATATTTGCACGTTATAAATCACATTTCTCTGTCACCATCACTAATAATACATGTCATGAAATCTGAATAAATAATAACAAAGATAGCCTCGCTATTATCGACCCTTCAATAACAGATCACATGCATTTATAATGAGCCAAGAATATCAAGTGGAGCAACATTTCATAACGAATCACTGTATCTACAGAAAGGAGATAACATCCGAAGTTGGGCAATATAGCACCCGCGTTAAAAAGAGACGGTGAACTGCTCTCCACTCCGTATGCGAGAGCGAGACAGAACTACGCCAGACAAGGACAACGGAAAAGGGCAAAGTTTCTTCTGTGAATTATTGAAATGAATTATGTTTTATTTTACTAATTGACTCTGCTGACGTAGCGGGACGTACTTCATTTTACCTGATAATTCATTCTAAAATTTGAACACTTTTATTAAGTTACGGCACTTTATAAGCTAATGGAGGGTCTTAGTGAGAAATAAGGCAGTTTCGGTTTTGTAGGCTAAAGTTTATCTGCTAAATTTATGATTCAAGATCAGTTTATGAATAAGCAAAGAGAGTCCATCATTCAAATCATGTTATCCATACAATAATGGTATTTTTTTAATGTGTCGATAACACCAGTCATATCTTTTTCTTTTCTTAATTACAGGCGAAAGGATTTCTAGAAAAGTTTTTTTTATGCAATATGTAATTATGAATACTTATTTAATTTTGATACCAAGGCATGGTGCCTTAACCTTAACCTACTTTCCAATAAACAAATACGTACGGCATTATAATTTTCTTCTATATTTTTTATTTTAATTATTCATTTATCGCTTGCAAAATCTTACAGGACATAAATATTCATGTCATTTTAAGTAACACCATAATACGAATGTTTCAAAACGTTTGACTCCCATACAAATTGCGAAGTTACTTCTTACTTCCAAGGTTCAAAAGTTCGTTGACGATTTGTATGAGAAATGTGTTCCTTTTTGTTACATTTTTGGCATCCTGTAATACGAGCTACTTTGTCAGATTTTTCTTCGTTTATCATAACTTTTATTAACTTTAGTTTTTTTTAATCACTTATATTATTATTCTTAGCCCATATCGTCACACGGCAGGCACATCATAACATGTTAAATAATAAAGATAACTTATTGAACATATCTTAACTTTTATTATCAAATAACTTCAGTATATTTTTTTAGGAAAACGTCGTAATGAAATTGTTCACAAGAACGCTTTGATCACTCACGTGAACAGTTGGAATTCGCTAGATTACGAGTATTCGTTTCTACTAATATTTTCTTTAAATGGGCAATTAAGCATTGCAAAATCCCGATATAAAGACAAATCACTCACCTTTGACGCCAACTGCTTTGCTGAAGTTGAGATGAAAAGCCGTGATCGCCACGTGTCCCGAGAAGTCCTTTTATAAATCACTTGTACTGTACCAAAACTGAAGACACCACACTAATAACCTATGTGTGATCCGAGATGAAACATATAATGTGCAAAATCTTGATTTTCACCGATATTCCGCCGAAATGATCTAAAACTCAACGCGGAGTAAAACAACGCGCGCGATCAACCGATGGACTGGCGCCGGCAGCGCTTGCTGCGCCCGTCACAGCCGGTTCGCGCGTTTTTGTAGTTTACCCTAATTTAAGAAAATTACTAAGCGTCAACAGATATTGTTATGATTTTTCAATTAACCTTTTAATATTAACAACTATAACATTTATAAGTTTCTAATCTACTTGATCGTTCTTTGGAACAAGGCCGACGATGAGAATTTAATTTTATTCCACACATCCTAATCCTTGCATAAATTATTTTTTTCTGGAAATAAAAAAAACATTGATACTTTTGTCGACGTCTTGCTCACCCAATGAATTCATCCACTGGCAGGTGGAGGGGTAACTCTATTTTTTAATAAGTTCCTACCGTGTTTTGAACCATTCAAAATACATTCTCAAAACACTATACTGAAACCGACTATACCTAAATCCGGGATTCAAAATGCAACAGTTGTAACATCGGGGTTGTCAATTCAGTCAGTCGGCCCCGGCAGACGAACGTTTAGTGTTTCTGACAGGCCACTCCCTCACGTATAGAGATGAAACCACGGGAGTAGGGTAACCAGGGATTGAGTTTTGATCGGGACAATAAGGAAAATTGAGTTTCTGGTAATAACCAGGCTTGTCAAAACAGGATCAATGGAAGTAACTGGGATATATGATGGGTTATAAATTGAACTTTGTTCAAAGGAAGTGATGGGTCATTCGGTGAGCTTTGTGGAAATTCCACTCGAATGAGCCGCTCATCTGGGGAAGTACCTCCACCTTACAGAAGACCGCAGTGAAGTAGCACTTCGTAACTGTTGTGCTATGTTTCTGCTGGTGAATTAGGTTGCCAGAGCTCAGTTGGGGAGGGTATGGGGTTAAGGCCGGCAAAACATCAACGATACCTCTGGTGTCGCGGATGTGTTGTGATTGCTTACCATCAGGCGACCCGCTAGCTCGTTTGCTGCCTCTGACATAAAAAAAACGAACTTAAATTACATGCAAACTTCGATGTCCATGGGCGGCGGTGATTGCTTACCATCAGGTGACCCACTAGCTCGTTTGCCGCCTCTGACATAAAAAAAAGAACTAAAATTACATGCAAACGTTTGTCCCTTAATAACAGTGACTGCCAAATTAATTGTTTATATATAAGATTTTTAGATATAAGATAAACAAATACAAATCCGCCGATTCAACAAATTGTTTTTAACAATTTTTTTCGCTTTATTTATAACAAATCAAAATCTTTGTTAGCATAGAACCTTTAAAATACAGTAGGACATTCATCTACAATAGTTTTCCATGGTCACCCTACATTATAGCCCCACCGGTGGCTGTCAAGTATTATTTTTGCTCGGCCTCTATGATGTATAGTGTGGAATTACAAGCTTTCAATATGCGGGGGAGGATCGTCGGCGCCAGTTATTCGGAAATGGTGAAATATTTTACCAAGTATAGGTCCATTTTGTAAGAAAACTTTCGGTTTCATGTTGAACGGAAATCTTTTTAACATTTCGTACGTAGAATTGTAAAAAACCCTGTTCAGTAAGTTATTTTTTTAAATATTTGGACTAAGCCAGCACTTGACCTCAAAGTTGTCTTATGTTAAACAACTATTTGGTCTTCGATTGAGCGAGCTTGCTTAGGAAAAGTCCGTTAATTGAAATTGAAAGAAAACTTTGGGTTCATCTAAAAACAGTAGGTATATTTCGTTTTATAACATTTTTACAAGACTTGTCTCATTGGATTTTAGGTACTTGCAATAATTTACCACTAAGTCTTGTGTAAAAAGTGTAGGTAAACCTAAAAATTGGTCTAAAGTGGTTCAACAAATTTGGATTATTTTGTGACAAAAAAAAGTTCCTACAGTCTTTTAAAGTTTAACGCATTAAATCTTAAATGCCTTCAACCTTGAAAGACTGTATCAGTGAGGATATAATATTAAAGCTCGATCTTATAACATATCAAACCACTGTGAAACACACTAAATTATTCGCGACTGCGCACTCACACGTGATTACACTACTAAAAGAACAATAGATTTCAAAATGGAAACGGAATGTATAATCAAATCAACTTGCTTTCATCTCAGTTTGTCGAATGAACCATCTAGTGTCTTCTACGCAAGCGAAAAGGAGCTTAAAATTGTTGACGAAAGGGTTCATAGTCAACTGAAATCATGATTCGTGTGTGCTCTCAAGAACAATAGGCTCTAGAGTTCTCCAAACACAATGTTAATGCTAATATGAAGGGTACGAGGTTTTGTCGCTTTGATTATGGGATTTATCAGCGCTGATCTGCCATGTTTTGCTGTCTTTATGACATTCGGTGGTACTTAGTGAAAGCTTATTGATTCTTATGACACTTCTGTTGCGCTGACCAGCTGGTGTAAAGTTGGGAATGTAGCTTGTTCAGGTTGAGACACTTCCTTAGCTCATAAGAAGAATTTGTTTTCCGAGGTGATAGTAAATTTTCACCTAGTGAATTTAAATTCACCATTAACAAGTCCGGACAATCCGGGCCCACACTCCTAGATTTTTGAAATTTATGTGTGGATATGTGCCATTAGCTCGGCGATGAGGAAAAAATCATCGTGAGGAAACCTGCACATTCAGTTCCTGACTTAAGTTAAGTTAGATCTGTCGCTTCACAGTAATAACCAGACTCGCCAAATCCTGGATCATGCTCAAAGCGGACCCCGCACAGAAACGGGATAAACGCTAGGAAGAAGAAGATTAAAATATGCATTATCCCAACTAATCCCAACTAATATTATAAATGCGAAAGTAACTCTGTCTGTCTGTCTGTCTGTCTGTCTGTCTGTTACGCTTTCCCGCTTAAACCTCGCAACCGATTTTGATGAAATTTGGTACAGACAATCTTTAGACCCTGAAACAGAACATAGGCTACTTTTTATTTCGAAAAAAAGAAATCCACGCGGACGGAGTCGCGGGCGGCCGCTAGTCATGATTATATTTCTTGGCCGTAGCTTACCCTGGGCTCCGAGGCAAGGACTCCAAGGAATAGAACTGACTAGGATGTAAGCGGCAGAGATGCTAAGATGGTGACTGATGTCTATGATATAAATTATAATTGGTAACAATAAATAAACCGCTTTCGGTTATTTGCAATGAAATTTCGAAGCGATTGACCCTGAACCTCTATATTTTCATTAATCTTTTAAATATAACTTTTGTTATAACGCCCAACGATACAATCTGCACAGTGTTGAAGCACATTAATCACAGCATATTTCATACGCACAGTTGCGTTGCGGGCGCGGGCTTAATTTACAATACGCAATGACTGATTGGGGGCTATCTGTATGCCGGGCTGTATGTGGGAGTAATCTAACTTCCCCGGTTTGAGTATCATTTTATAATATGGATAACCTTTTATTTGAACCACACTTTTATTCCGATTACTAACTAGTGTTTTTAAGTGACGTTACGAAAACAGCAGGGACGAATTGGAAAAACGCAGCACAAGACCGAATTAGATGACGTTATATGATTGAAGTCTACAGAAATGAATCTTCGAAAGCGATATTCAGCCTAATAACTCAAAAAAACTCGGTGATCTTTTTACGTCAATAACTTTTGTTAGATACCTATATATTTTGTTTTGTTTTGGTATAAAGAGGGATGATACAATCTGCACAGTTTTGGAGCACATTAATCACAGCATATTTCAAACGCACAGTTGCGTTGCGGGCGCGGGCTTAATTTACAATACGCAATGACTGATTGGGGGCTATCTGTATGCCGGGCGGTATGTGGGAGTAATCTAACTTCCTCGGTCCGAGTATCATTTTATAATATGGATAACCTTTTATTTGAACCACACCATTATTCCGATTTCTTACTAGTGTTTTTAAGTGTCGTTACAAAAACAGCAGGGACGAATTGGTTAAACGCAGCACAAGACCGAATTAGATGACGTAATTTGATTGAAGTCTACAGAAATGAAACTTCGAAAGCGATATTCAGCCTAATAACTCAAAAAAACTCGGTGATCTTTTTACGTCAAAAATTTTTGTTAGATACCTATAGGTACCGTGCAGAAACTATAGAGGGCGCTAAAATCCCGTTTTTTTTTCTGTGGTTTGACAGTAAAATTTGACATTTACCTTGGTCAGTTCGAATTCGAGTCACTAGATGGCAGAATAAGGCACGGTGTTTTCCGTGGTTTTACAGTAGAATTACCGACATTGAGATTGACATTTAGCTTGGTCAGTTCGAATATGAGTCACGAGATGGCAGAGTCATCGCTACGCACGGTGCCTATATATTTTGTTTTGTTTTGGTATAAAGAGGGATGATACAATGTGCACAGTGTTGGAGCACATTAATCACAGCATATTTCATACGCACAGTTGCGTTGCGGGCGCGGGCTTAATTTACAATACGCAATGACTGATTGGGGGCTATCTGTATGCCGGGCGGTATGTGGGAGTAATCTAACTTCCTCGGTTCGAGTATCATTTTATAATAGAACCGAATGAATGAAACCGATAGCTAGTGCTATAGAAAACATTACGCAGCTGATGTTAAAGTGAATCTTCGTGAAAGCGCTTGGTTTAGACATGATACAGGGTTTAGCAATCTGGTTGCTACATTGTGAATTATAAAAGTGTAAAAAAAAAAAAGTTTTTACAAAACGAGGTGAATAGTTCTATCGTCTGAAGGTAGATAAGTTATTTTTACAAAGTTGTTATTTAGTCTCATATTTCATACAAACACAGTAATTGAAGCAACATCCATGTTTTTCACTGAAACACAGAAATGTTTACACGATTTACTTTCACAGGACAATATCTAAGGTAATAAAATATTTTAGCAACGGAGTAGTAATAAGTACAGACAAGACAAGGCAAGTCATATGAATCACTGTGACTTTTATGACGTCCTTATGTCAAGGATCATAAGCGCTTCAATTGAACTGCAAGTGCCACAATGTACATACTAGTCCATAAATGATAACGAACACATCATTAATGATAAACCATGTAAAATAGACTGGATAATACCAATTAAATCAATGTTATATCCGAAACGCAGAACGATTGTTAAATGACAATGCTTCATTATCATAAAGTATTGGACAATAATTAACGCTTTGTGTTCCAGTCGGTATTTGGATGTTTTTATGTAACATTCCAATTAATATGCGAACAAGTGGGGTCATGCGGTGTTCTGTACCACAATCAATAAATATTCCGCCAAACACTTTCCAAGTTTCAGGCGATAAAGTGCGACGACTAGATATGTCACAAATACTTACTTACAAATAGCAGGTGGTATTAGGTAAGAAAGCAAAACTTAAAAAGAGGTAGAGCTTAGTGGAACTTCCACTCGAATGAGCCTCCACTTACAGAAGACCACAGTGAAATAGCACTTTTTAACTGTTGTGTTGTGTTTCTGCTGGTGAGTAAGGTCGCCAGGGCTCAGTTGGGGAGGGTATGGTTTTGGTGATCTGCTGCTTTTACTTCAACTACCTGCTATCTATGCGCCTACGGAGCATTGAAAAGGATACGAGATCCTCTGAAACCTGCATACTCAATCGCACGTTTATAATTAGTGTATTCCTTTCCACCCAATATTACTGTTTAAACTCAAGCTTCTCCGTAAAACGCGGAATTATACCATAGCCTGGTATTTGTTGATTTCGGAGCTCTTCCAGCCCACTCTCATCCCAGTCGTCGGTCGGGACGGGGTTGTATGTAATTAAAATTCAGCCGGGATGCGGATTTGTTCGCGGCATATAAATCAGACCAGGAGAAACAGGCTTGATCAGAACCGGCAATTTGCCGCCGCGTTACGGCGCACTCATTAAGTGTTCGATATCACGCGAAATTTAAAGGGAAGCCATACTTTCTACACTTCTTATTACAGATCGCACCGAAGTTTGGCGGCAATGAATTTTCTATACAAAATTACGCTACGTTGTTTCGACATAGTATGTCATCTTCTATTTAAAAAACTTTGCAGACGCAGCCACGCCGAATTTCGGTCACATTTTTTTGCCTAGTATGTTTCTATACTTAATGGATACTTCACCAAAAAGCAAGTCACAATGTACATAGCCTTCATAGCCATAGCCTTCTTTGAGCCTCCTTTAATTTAAAGCGATCTCCGACAGTTGGTAGCGATAAAATACGACTAGAGAGCGTTCCCACGAGATTCGCCTTGTCACCCAGAGAATCCCCTTAAGTTTTCCTTTAACAGTTAATATTTATCTCTCCTTTCTCGACTCCGATCACAATAAATCAAATGAAAACCCTTACAACTTCCCGCTTCCATGGACAAACAACGGCTCGATGTGTTTTTAGATGGAAATACATGATATTTATTCCTTTGAAGTGGAATTCTCGTCTATTTTTATTTCAGTGTTTTGATTGGTGCATTTATTATGCGTCAGTGTTTACAAACATTATTTATATAAATTATTATTCTATGCCTGAATGTTTGAATGTGTTTATATTTATTTTTATGCAAAGCCTTGGTGGTTTAATACAGCCACTTGTTTAATGGGCTGCAACAGTTACTTACCATAAGATAGGTATTATACTATGTAAATGTATGATGACATAAGTTTCTATTCTTACTGACAAAATTGAACTTTTTAACTGTCTGTATTAAAAATAAATTATAGTGACAATATCTATCACGAAAACCCTTCCAATTTTCTTTATAGTAAAATCAATGTGTTTAATTTTTTCTAGTTGGTTTTTTTTACATTTTATTCCAGTAATTTTTTAACATAACAACAAACTTTACTACTGTTCATCTTCGTTATAAAAGTCTTCGGGACGGAAGTTGCTGCCAAAATACTTCTTGTATAGATCTTTGAATTGTGCGTACATGGCCTTTGCATCTCCTTCATCATCTTTTACACCTTCATAGTATCTGTAATATATTAATCATCTACTTAAAATGTTATTTTTCAAAAGACGAACTTTTTTATAATTATTATCGCAAACACCATGATTTTCCGTTTAATATAATTCGGTTGTAAATTAGTAACGACGAGTAGCGCCTTATTTGCAAAAATATAAGAAGAATGTGTATGAATTGAAGAGGTCCCAAAACTACTGAAATATTGCCCTGAACACAGGAAGTACCTAGTCAGAAAAGGTATGTTTAGAGATGAACTAGAACTCAGAATAAAATAAAATAAAACGAATTCTTTGGACTAACAAACCGTGATACCACCAACCTAGTCCAAAACTAAGCTTGAAGCTTGTTCTATGGATGCTAGTAAAACGATACTTAAATCTATACTAATATAATAAAGCTAAAGAGTTTGTTTGTTTGTTTGAAAGCACTTATCTCAGGAAATACTGGTCCAATTTGAAAAAAATATTTTTGTGCTTATATTTTATGACTTATATAGTATAACACTGTGTGTAAGGAAAAAAACCCACGCGGACGGAGTCGCGGGCGGACGCTAGTTAATGATAGAAGAACTACATACTTATGCCCACAGTAGCACACATGATCCTTGCCACAGAATGCTGCTTTTCCTTCTTTCATGCACTTTCGAATACATTTCCGAGCTTCATCCAGGTTTGGACAGAAATGGGCAATATGATGCCTTAGTGCTGGTTTCCGAGGATAGTCTTCTTTTCTCTCTACGAATTAATATAAATAACTTATAATTAAATTGTAGTGCCAAATTAATACTTATTTGTAAAAATCTACAGCATCCTTGCAATAATATTTGTGCTGATGCCAATATTAATAAACATCTAACACTAAGGTATACTACCTAAGTTGAGATGTTTGTAAACATGACATTATCAAATATTGGTTATAATTAAAAAGATACTACATTAGTTCATCTCGAAATATATCAAGTATTTTATGAATAAGGGGACTAAATAAATAGGATACTCCATAAGTTCTTTCGGAAACATTCAAAGTATTTAAGCATTGTTTGTTTAATAAAATTAAAACGTACCTGCAACCTTTGTTAAATCTAGAAATCCTGGAATGTTACCATCTAGATCGACCCATTCACTGCCATCCCTCGTTCGAGCTACCAATTTAACTGAAAAGTTAAAATAACATGGAATTCTAAATATATTTTTGTTACCAATTATAAGAAAATATATTTGGAATAACATTGGATGATAAATTTAAATGAATAAAATAGCTTCCTATAAAAAAAACCATATAACAAATATATAATATAATAATTATAAAGTGGTAAAAATTAAAAATACATTTATATCAAAAGCCTAGTCCAATACAAACATACATTTTCATGCCTTCTCCATTTCACGAACTTTCTCATAGGTGCAGGTTACCTTACGATGTTTTCCTTCACCACACAGATACTCGTAGTATGAAATTACGCACACAGATTTTTGATACTGATTGAATACGACGTGTTGCGCCGACCCCGCCTAGTGTGGGATAAGGGCAGGAAAATGATGATGATGAATACTACACTGACTGGATTCGAACCGCCGACATCACGCATGTGAAGTGGCTCTCTTACCATCATGCATCAGGCTGCCAAGCTGTTAATTTATGAAATAGTCGACTCCTGAACCATCACAAAAATGTATTTAAAATATACTCATACTTAAAACAAGTAACGTACGATTTTCATCGTTTTCCAGTATATCAACACACAAACACTGCTGGTTCAAACAAACGTGGTACTTCGGACAGCTCAATCCACATATTAAGTCGAGAGCTTTGTTCCCGCAATCGTTTGTGCGGAGCGACACAAGACTAGGACCGAAGAAGTAATCTTCGTCAATGGGTTCTGAAACGAAGTGTAGACGAATATTACAAGCAAAATACTAATTTTTAGTCATGTTTTATTTAATTGGGTTTTAGGAGCTCGATGGCACAGTGGTTAGCGCTGTCGGCCTGGGATTGCAAAGTTAAGCAACTTTTGCAGAGGCCAGTCATCGGATGGGTGACCGAAAATGTATATCTCGAGTTCCTCCGTGCTTCGGAAGGCACGTTTAGCCGTTGTTCCTACGCCTGATCTCTCTACGGTCGTGTCAGATGGCTGCCCCACCGAACTATGTAGGTAAGGGAGTGCACTACGCCTGTGCATGCGCACTCACTTGTGTTCTAGAATACATCCAGCGTACCAGGCTGATCGTAAGATCACCCGCCATTGTGGATAAACGGTTCAGTAGAGCGCCGAAAAACCATAATAGCACGTGCAAATCATGAATATGCTACCTATATGGTATTTCCCCTCACAATACTCTTTTTATAACTAACACAAGCTTGCCCACTCGACTAAAATACTCGTCAAAGCCGATGAAGTTTACCTATCGATAAACGACTTAACACTAAATATTCCTCTATTTCAGTGCACACCAATCTATTTCAATCTTCTCATTTAAGTCTAATTAAAACAGACAAACCCGATTTCCTGAGCTCACAAACGGGGCAGATAATGAAAACAAGTTTCGACGTCACTTTGTTCGCTAAACAGAGTACTGGCTAACTAATTCTAAGTGACCGCCATTAGAGAACTGTTATTTGTCATGTCTGTCAGGCCAGAAATATGTATTTTGTTTGTTAAACTTTTTCACAGATATATCGGATTTCAAAGAATTTAGCAAAATACCAGAACAGGCACTTTATAGGATTGTTGGTTTTAGTAGTGTTAAAAAACTGGAAGTGTCAAACCTAATCACTACATAGTATAAAACAAAGTCGCTTTTTCTGTCATGTTGTATGTTGTATGTCCCTATGAACGCTTAAATCTTTAAAACTACGCAACGAATTTTGATGCGGTGTTTTTAATAGATAGAGTAACTCATGAGGAAGGTTTTTATGTATAATATCATCCATTAAATAGTGGACAAGTACCACGGGCGAAGCCGGGGCGGGCCGCTAGTTGTTTATAATTAGATAATTTCAAAAATCTATACTTCTACAATAAAATAATAAAGCTTGGTTATTAAAAGATTTGATTTTTTGTTCGTTAAAACGCGCTTATCCCAGAAATTACTCGTTCGTATTTAAAAAATATTTTTGTGTTGGATAGTCCATTTGTCGAGGAAGGTTTTAAATTGGCTGGAAATTACTAGCAGGCAGCCGCTTGTAATAAAATAATTTACTTAATATCTACATTAAAAATATAAGCAGCTATATATAAGAAGTTCATTGTTTGAATAATGATTGGAATATTCCGATGAATTGATTACTTAAACGTGAACAATACTTGCCTCCACAAACGCTATTTATGAACAGGAATATACAAGCAAGCCAACAATAAAATTGCGAAAAATCCATGTTTTCCGTAACACTAACTTTAAACAAAAGAATAACTCAATCATTTCGTGTTAGAAATGCTATTACAATGACTTAATCGATTTCACGTATGTTAATTTTCAATTAATATCTTACGTTCAGCGTGTCTTTTACGCAGACAAAACTTGTACAGAGATGACTTGTAAACTAATTAATGGCGATGTTACTTAGAGATCGTTGAGGGTGATGGCTATGATTTGTCTTGGAACTAGTTATCTATCGTTATCCCACTACTATTATAAAGGCGAAAGTTTGTATGTATGGATGTATGGATGTTTGTTACTCTTTCATGTAAAAACTACTGAATGGATTTGAATGAAACTTTTCCACAATATAGCTATCCTATATAGCTATATAGGATATTGGAAATCGAAATCCACGCGGACGGAGTCGCGGGCGGCCGCTAGTTATTAATAAAGGTTAAAACCCAAAGTTTGAACGTCATATACTTCTCCATAACATTTATCCCAGTTATGTAGGTAAATCCATTTTCATCCACTAAGATCCTGTTTTGGTCAGCCTGTAAGAGTAAAGTATGAAGATATAAGTACTACAAGATTCTTATTCCTTTGGTCACAAAGACGTATCTCGTATTCCATCGAAATAAAACTACGCTTTACCTTCGACTCACACCCTGCAAAATCAACATTCGACGTTCAAAATATTACCGCTATCTCTGGCCGGATTAAAGGCCACGACGTGAAGGAAACGTACAAAACAAAAATGTGAATAGAACGGGAAATAACAGCGGAACTATCGTTCCCAGAATCCGTGAAATACCTGGAAAGACGCCGTGTTATAGTCAAAGGCCGATATGCAGTCAATTCGCGGAATGACTGGTTTGACCAAAGCCTTCGGGCTAACATCAAAGTATGTAAATTCCGATTTCGGCCTTTGACTATAGTATTTTCAATCGAACTTCGAAAGCAAAATAAACAATAACGGAATTTTTTTTGCGAAAATCATTAAGTTGAGTAAAACATTTGTTCGCAACTTATTTAACACCCAAACTTTCTTAGACCCTGATAAAGTTTGACGGACCAAACCCGATTACATGAAAGTAAATATTTTTCCAAAATTGTGTAGTCAATAGTTAAAAAAAAACTTTTTTTTTGTCTTTTACTAATGCTTCTAGTAAGTCTTGGTGATCTAGCCAAGTTGCCAATTTGACTATTTGTCCCTATCGCTATTGTCGCGACTTATAACTTTATCCCGACCAAACAGATAATTCGTTTGCGGGATGACAATATTAGTCGAAGTAAGATGGCAATAATGAACGAAGTGGCAACTTGGCTAGACCATGAGGATTCACTAGTCAAATCTAGGGGCACCGAAGCCTCAAGGATTGACTTTAACATTGAGACTATACGGACGACGAAAAATATCGCCTGCAATTACTAAGCATCGATGGACTGAGCTCAGATGCAGCTTGAAATAGAAATACGCGTGCTATCCTTCACGTTGGAGTTCACACTCGTGTTATAAATGCACGGAGGCGTGATTTGAGAGAGATTTCTCGTGCTACCGCGCGTTTGGGTAAAGATAAACCTTTATTGCAATCGTGATCGTCCGATCCTTCGGAATAAATCCTTGGGGAATATGATCCAAAGGACATCTCCAAGGTTATAAACTTCCTTCCTTTACGGAAGAAAACGGATTTTCGCTTCAAAGCTGCAGGTTTAAACTACTAAAATTTTCTTTACAGCTAAGTTAGGCAAACCAGATCCCGGGCTATAGACTTCCCAGTTGATACTGTGCATACTTCGACTGGCCTACAGCATCTTTTGAATGACGTAGGGACAGCTTGAAGGGAAACTATGTTCAAACAAAATGTTACTAGTTTTGTTTAGTGGCCCAAAAATGACAACTTGTTACTCTCACTAAAAACAATTACAAAAAGTTTAACTTCACTGTACATCCAAGATGAAAATGTCAAAGTTACTCCGCCCGTAAAAGTCTCTGTGCAATCAAATGAAACTCCGTTTACAAAAGCACAGCGCCAGTTCGAATCAGTCAAATAAACTGTCCCAATTTAAATCTTAGAGCATTCTCAAGACTGACGTCAAACAATGCCAAGTTAAGTCCAATTACAGGGAGTGGAACTTACTTAAAGAAAGTGAAGCATTTCTTCTGCACTCTTTGAATGTTTTAAACATAAACTGGGGACGGATACTCTATTAATTTAAAATCAAAGGATAGCTGTTTTACTTGTAGCGTGAATGGTTTCAAGTAGGTAACTTCTTGAGGTTTTTCACTTATTTAGGAGGAACCCATATTATTTTTAAATTATGAGTATGTATTGCAAGGGCTCCCTACGAGAAAGATCGGATATCATTGCCTTAAATATTTCTAGGCACATTATTATGCTAAATGCTTAAATACATGTGTACAACCATTGGCGTTTCAGACTTTAATTTCTACCATAGATTTTCTCTTATCGCACAAATTGCGCATGCATCATACCTGCTTTCGACTCCTTAACGAACTATAGACCACCCCTCCACAAAATCTAGTTGCTAAAGAGTCTCTTGATATTTCGCCGCTTTTATCCCTTTACTCGACCCACACAATAAAGTAACGAGGTTCTTAATGAACTCTCCCTGTAAACTGTTCCACAAGTTCCCAACTAGTTCACTGGAGGCGAGCATTAACATTCCTGGAATATTTTTTACGGATCCCAAAGGGGTTTATCACAAAAAGTTTCCGCCTAAAAAGTTTTTAATAGTTCGGGGCGTTTTCGGGTTACCGTAATCAAATTTGGAATAAAACTTCGGAAGGATTTAACTGCCGAAGTTGGTTTTATTTATTTGTTTTGCGTCATGTGAACGGTATTAGCGAAGGGTTGGGTCCGAATAACCAATCCTCATTAATCTCAGCTGCTTTCTCTAGTTGAAATTGGTCTAGTTCTGCGTAATGCTAATTACTTGCAAACGATTTTGTATAAAGTTTCAAAATGTACTATACTCGTACTTTTAATATGTTTTGATACTCTAAATTATGTTTCTAAGTTCCTGAGATTAGGTATTACTTAGATATTAATATTTACAAGAAAATAAAATAGTGCAGAAAGTTTGTGTAAATCATGTATTTTAGTGCTCAACAAGATATAACCACGCAGAAAAACATGCTGTTTTGATTAATAAAAAAATAAATAATAACATTACCTATATCTAATACCTACCTCATTTTCTAATCCTCCAACAATACTGACCATTTGTCGTCACAGCTTTATCAGTTCCACACGTAGCAATTGATACCACCAACTTACATTCAAGTCAGGTCCCTACAGAATAGGGCAAGTGTAATTTACTTTGAAAATGGCTGCGAGGACGACCACTGTCCTGTAAACCGGGTCCCAAATTCATCTGTATCTGTTAATTAGTGAAGACGAGACTCAGTGTCGGACCTCCGGGCCGAAAGGGAAACAATTATCACATTAGTAACGAAATGGTTTAGGAAACCCTTGAATTTCCGAATGACGAAATGATTTAGTTATCTTGATACAGAGAGGAAGCGCAATTTAGTGTGTAAATAATATAATAGTGGAAATATCAGCCTATTAATGTTCCACTGCCGGGCAAAGGCTTCTATAATTTTAAATTATATTCTCGTTACAAAGATGGGTTTTGGCACATTCACCATGCTTGCCAAATGCTGATTGGTGGTCACATACCGGGCTGTGTTCGGAAAAACCGAAACATTTTTTTCCGCCACGGAATCGAACACAGAACACGGCCCGGTACATAAACCACTAGACCATCAAGGCGTTAAATTAATATAGTCGTATTTTATGTAAATATCACCAAAATACTTATAACAAAGAAAACATCGTAACAAGTTCATAAGATAAATAATTTATCTCAACCGCAAGCTTCAGCTATTTCGAGTATAGTAAAAAAACTGGTAACTATATTAATAAAGGCAGAAAGTCTTCACCTCACGATTCAGTATGACTAACCGCCAGGTTCTCAGCACACCTTGTTGATAATCGCAACGGGGGACTGAAATATTGCATCCCTTACGCGAACCGTTGTACTCTTAATAAGGCTCTGTTAAGGGATAGATGGTCCACCTTTGCGGCTTGACAAATCACTGAGCTAGTGCAAATGTGTGTTAACGTAGGAACGACATGTGGGAATTTATTTCAATTATCGTGTTGACGACGAATATGAAAGTTATAAATCACCCTATGTACTTAAATATAAATTATAAACACATTTTATGAAACCAAGAAATACCTGAAATTCCATCAAGCCACATGAAATGATTGATAGGAAAACTTATAAGTATTTGTGACAATGCAGTCAACCCTCTATGCATTGTTGAATTGGGGTCCAATCTCATATAGGTAAAACATAAAAGTAATAAATATAATTTGCGCTTGTTCAAACTGACGAATAGTTAAAACATATATCATTCATGAACTTCTCTTAGATCCAGTCACAAAAGAACCGCATTTTGCATCGTACAACATTGAATTAGGAAATATATGAAATCCAAAAGTTACGAATTCATTATACAACAATAATATCTGATCAATATATGAATAAAAAAAATATCGCTAAAGAATACTTTGAGACAAGTCATTCCCCTTAAGCTAAGAAGCTTATTAAAACGGACATCTCAAAGAAATTGTTTTCATAAAGGCAAAAAGTGCTCTAAGCTAAATTGACTGTATGCATTAAAGTAATACGGTACAAGCCAAATGAATTGTTATAACCGAAGAAACAGTATTACAAGCGACCCACCTGGCTTTCCACGGTTTCTATTAGATAATAAATATGAAGATTTTCTCATAAAGATTTTAATACAAAAGCAAACCTTAAATTATACACCCATATTTTAGCTAATTTTTTTATTAAGAAGCTGTTTTGTCAGCTAGATGTTCGTAACCGTAATTCGGCGGCAATGCATTTCTATACAAAATAACGAGACGTAATCTTCCATTTCAAATCATGAACACAACATAACGTAAATTCAGCTGAGTAAATACAGTTGCGTTTTATCCGCATAGTGCGTTCCTACACTTAGAAAGGAGCACAGAATTTCCGGGAAAAATAAATAGAAGTGAACATAAAATCGAAATTCGTGAATATTTCAGACAGATCTGAGTTTTACACTCATTTCCCCAGGTCAGGCAAAACGGGTCACGGAATTCACGAGCATAATTCGAGGGCAAACTCGAGCATAAGGTCAAAAATATTCGCAATTCCTACCGATTTTCCTCCATTACATATTTGTATCAATTAGTTTCCTATGTACTTACTACAAACTAACAGTGAAGCTTACCCAAATTACTTTCAGATCAAATTAAGTAAGAACCATTGATATAAAATAGCAGGTATAATACTACAACCTTATGTGCTAATCTAAATCTATATTTTTCTATACTTTTATATACTAATATATAAAGCTGAAGAGTTTGTTTGTATGTTTGTTTGTTTGTTTGTTTGAACGCGCTAATCTCAGGAACTACTGGACCGATTTGAAAAAATATTTTTGTGTTAGATAGTCCGTTTGACGAGGAAGGTTTTAGGATATTGGAAATCGAAATCTACGCGGACGGAGTCGCGGGCGGCCGCTAGTGTATCATAAAGCTGAAGAGTTTATTGTTTGAACGCACTAAACACCAGCCAGATCTACTGGTTCGAATTGAAAAAAACATTTTTGTGTTGGATATAGTACATTCGTCGAGCAAGGCTTGAAGCTATAATGTAACACTATTTGTGCGGAAACCGAAATCCACGGAAACGAAATCGTGGGCGGCCGATATTTGGAATATAATATTTTATCTACATATCAAGCTCACCAGGGATCGGACCCAAGGCTAGTTTGTTTTGGTTAAGCCACAACGAAGCTCAGGTAATTGAATCCAATATAATGAATGATCCGCTCCATCGATCCTTAAATTAAAATTAATTAGACAACAAAAACACGAACCCAAACAAAAAGGAGCGCTCCAAACCGATTCGTCGTAAGTCAATATTTTTCCTCAAAGGTAAAATACTGGGCGCTCTGCGAAATTCTGTGTGCAATTAAAAAGTTATCCGTACAATATTAGTATGGATTATCCCGTCTTTCGTCAGGATCGTAAGCAATACTTCGCTCCTGCGGAACCTTTGCCGAACTCAAAGCAAACGAGTGAACTTTCGGAAAGTAATTAGAACAAAACTAATTTTCGGGACTTCACCGCTTGTCGTGCTAACAAAGAGTTCGATGTTTGCGCCAAACTTCGCTCCGATGATAATTAAGAATAGTACTTAGAATTTGTGAAGTCACCTCATTCACGTCGTGAGAGTCGAGAGTTCAAAACATGTTTAAAGTGACATGATGGGTTCTTGACAGACGATGAATTTGATGCCAATACCCGTTTATAAGTATGTCGCCAGGTCGTTGTAATTTTATTGCATTTCTGATGACGGATGGTCGTCTAAACTAAATTCACACTCCGGTATAATGTGGGCACGAATTAGGGATCGTGATCGAATTGAACACTCCACTGATTTAAAAACAGTTCTCAATGAATTATAACTGCAAAACTAGGTACTTAGGTCTTAACTTTACCACTAACAATCAAGACGAGACGTATGACAGTTGCACGTTGTTCAGTCGACGACGACAGCCTAGCGCCGGTCCCCACCTTAATGTCAGAACTCCGTCACAGCGCGTCAAACGTAAGAAACCGCGCCAAACAATAGTTCCCGTCGTCTCCGCTTGGTGCGCCCCACATCTCGTCATTTAAAGACCATGACCGGAACTGGATGCATACTCCGCAGCCACGATTATGATTAAAATTAATGTCTTCTGGTTTCGATAGATGGCAGCACTGTCAATTCTCCGAGAAGTATTAGAAATCGACTGAAGTCGTATTGCTTCTCTAAAATGTATTGAAAGATTCGTAAGCGAACTCAACCAGACCAGGAATCGGGTTTGAAAAAGTCGCTTATTACGCTATGCCACAATGCGGAAGATTTATCAAGTAACAAAAATCCGACACTTTCTAATTCCCTTTAGATTTAAATACCACATGTGGATGAAACTATGCGTTGCCAATTAGTGTATATGTGACGTTATGTATCTTTTTTGATTTAGATAAGTACATGAAATGTGGTGTTTCTAATAAATGTTTATTTAATTTTAATCAGTAAGAGTATAGTCACAAATTTCAGAATGATTTCAACTAATTTATGGTAACGAGCGGCCCTTTGGTCCGACCCTCAAATGACCTTGGTCAAAGTCCGACCCCCTTCTAGGGTAGCCATAAGGAATTTCACACACAAGTGTATTTAAAATGATTTACAACTATTATTATTTTAGATATGCTTTCTAATTACGACCGTTATCGAGACATAATAATATTCTCGGAATGTTTGAAACAAAGTGATCTTATAAAACATAGGTACTATTAATAGCATATTTTCAAGTTAACCCCTAAATGGTCTTCTGGTCGGTTGGCGGTGATCTCGAGACCCTGGGTTCGGATCCCGGGTTGGGCAAATTCTTGATGGTTTTTCTGAACACAGTCCGGGTTTGTGATCACCAACCCGCATTTGGCAAGCGTGGTGATTAAGCTTAACCCATCTTTGTAACAAAAACATGATTTCACCTTTGCCCTGCAGTAGGACATTAAGCTGATACTTAATCACTACTTTCCAAAAGCTCCGATTTACAATTGTAGTAAGAACTGTTAAAATGAAAATGTAAAAACACCAGGATTCGTCATAGCAGAATAGCGTAAAATACCCAAGGGAGAAACCTAGACTAACACTCTGATAATGATGATAAGTAGAAATCAAAACAAAAACTATTTAAAAGTAACTTTATAGATCCATTGAGTAAGGTTTCCTGCTGGCGATGTATTCCTTTACTTTGGGCAGGTTCACGATCTTCTTGTAGAGAGCAGTGACTGTGGGGTAATCTTTTTCAATGGTCGCGTCGTAGAATAAGTTGGCTGTCTCGATGATACCGATGAGGATGAAATCAGCCCAGGATAACTGGAAATACAAAAAGTTGTTAATTACTCTATTTTGAAGAAGAATGAATAGAATTGAGAATCTCTTAAGTACATAAAGTGAAAATCGTTTATTTTGAGTCTCGAAGATACATTTGCGGTTCAATATTACTCGTCCTTTCATGGGACATGACATGATGTGCACGTATTAGTGTTATAAATATAAAAGATGACCATGAAAATATTACAGTATTTTACAAGTACAGAACAAGCACAAAATATGACCTACTTATAAAAGATTAAGGAAAGAACGAAATATAATCTAATACAATAAAGCTGAAGAGTTTGTTTCTTTGTTTGTTTGAACGTACTAATCTCAGGAACTACTGGTGCGAATAGAAAAAATATTTTTGCATGAGATAGTCCATTACTTAAGGAAGGCTAAAAGCTACTATAACACTATGTGTGTGGAAACCGAAACCCACACGGACAGAGTTGCAGGTAGCCGCTAGTAGCAGATAAAAGAAATAAGAAAATCGTGAAATTTAAGGAGCCGAAAAGTGCTTTTAGAATCTCGAGAAATTTGGAATAGCACCACTGATAAGGGCTAAAGTTTTAAATGTTAGGAAAAAAACCAGTCATAGCATAGGCTTACCTTTCCGCCGAAGTGTCCTTTTCCAGCTATGAGTTCCTTTTCAAATCTGCTTAAATAGTATGGCACCACTTCTGTGAGGAACTCTTTCCTCATGGCTTGTTTTTTGGCCTCATCCTTCTCCAAAAAATAGTTGCCTTTCTCTGCAATGAACGTTATGGATTTAAGGTTAAAAGTTATCTCAGTTTTACATGGCAAGTATTGAATAATTTATTACGACATCCTTAGAAGAAAGTTACCGTTTTTCCGACTATACAGGCGTGCAACTTTTACAGATTTTAGTCGGCTCGATACCGGATGCAGCAAGGAAGATTTCAAAAATCTTTGAATGCTGTTTTCTTTGGATTCAATAATAAAGCAATGTTCTTTTGAGCACATTTTTCTATATACAGTATTAAGAGTACTTCCCCTTGCTAGAATAAACCGAAGAAGTTGTTTGTTGGTTTATGCTTATTCATGGTACTACTGGTACGATTTAAAAAATATTTTTTGGTGTTGGATAGTCCATTTGTCGAGGAAGGCTTTAAGCTATATTATAACACTACAAGTACCTACATATGTGTGTGCGGAAACCGAAGTCTACGCAGACGGAATCACGGACGGCCGTTTGTCCATGTAATACCAACTCAAAACTAATACTTACTCGACCAGAAGTCGTAGATGTTGAACACAACGGCATCCAAGAGCGCTTGCTCCCACGGGTCGGTTGGTAGAAGACCAGTCTTGCTGGCCAGGTAGCGGGCGATGGCCAGAGATTGGTTCAGGGTCTTGCCACCTTCCTCGTACAGCGGGAGCTGGCCGTAGGGTAGGTCTGGAAAATAAGTAGATGATATAAGTACATACATTCGTCTGTGGTTTCCAGACGGTTGATTGACGGGCCCGTTGGACTAGGGCTCAGAGACCCTGGCAACAAAGCCAAGGGTTGCGGGTTTGAATCCCGCTAGGGGTAAATGTTTGTGTGATGTGCATTTGTACTCGAAGTATTTAAGTATGTCTACCCGTTCCCTAGCATCCACAGTACAAGCTTCGAGCTTAGTTTGGGGCTTGGCAATTGGTTTGTTATTCCAAGGCATTTATTTATTTATTTTTATTTATTTATTTGGTTCGAATCCGGGCCTCCTCTGGATTTTTCGAAAATCTGTGTGTAGATTTGTGCTATTAACTTGGCGATGAGAGAGAACATCGTGAGGAAACCTGCATATTCAGGTAGTTGCTGACTTTAGTTCATTTAGATCTAAATGTGTAACCATGATCCATTCTGTCTGGTTCCGCAATTACAGAAGGTAAATAACCGCTTTAAACTTGTTCTTTTTAAAAGTCAAATTATTGTCAATACTTACTATCCTTCACTGATTTAATAGGCCATTCCGAGAGATTATATCTTACATCTTCAAACTTTTCCCCGCCATAATGAAGAATATATCTGAAATTAAAGGTATACTTTTAGACCCTTACAGATCACATCGTTTAATAGAACACATTTACCAAATCGTGTATTTCATCTCAAGACTAGCCATTTTGCAGTAAAAGGGAAAAGTTGCTCGTATTATTTTTAAATTACAAACTACAATCTATAATATCTAATGAATAGGTCAAGGTTAAAAAACTATCAATATGATTATTACTTGTTATTATTTGACGACCGGCTTGCTAAAATGGTCAGTAAGTTGACTATTAGACCAGTGGTCGCGGGTTCGATCCCCGCACTGAACACATTATATAATTTATCTATTTAAGTATATTTGCCATATTTCTGTTGAATCTGTAACGCAAGTGCTGATCAATGTACCTATGTGTTGTAGTAAAATATATGTAGTTATTGTGGGTGTCTAAATATTCGTATTTGTAGAACGATTTGTTGAAATATCCCTCTGTGCGGAAGAAACATGTTTGGGCTACAAGTACATTGGCCTTTGACCTCGAACTACCCATTTAAGGTTGAAGGTTTGTTGACATTACTATGATTATGTTATTCAACGTATTTCTTTCTATGTCAATGGACCTGTGTAACATTTTTAAAGTATTCACTATGTTATCATCGCAGTTTTATTACGAAACTACATTAATTAAACTACTATAACTACTTGAAACTATTGTAGTCCATTTCAGCTAAGATGATCCCTGTGACAGATAGGAATACTTAGTCGACAAAATTTAACTTTATTTCAAGGCGATAAGTTACACGAGGTGCTTTTATAATTTACCATATAAGGTCTTATAAATTTAGAATTCTGTCGATTTTCATTTTCATTAAAATCAATAATTCAACCCACAAAATTTACATAAAAAAAACCACCGTCATCTTCACTATAGTTAGACAAGATCCGATCTACGAAAAAGGATGATTTTACCTGTTATAGTTGATTTATTTAACGATAAAAGTATTCTAAGAAAACATAATTTATTTTGTTAGAATCAATTTAATTTTTCTTACCTTATAGACTCGGCCAATCCGTTCAAATGGAAATAATGCAGTTTCTTCGCCATTTTACACCCAGTGAGCAGATCACTCGTAACCGTAGTGCCGGAGAATTCTTATGACATTGCTTTTATACGATACCAGTTAACAGTCGAATAGTGTTATCTCATTAATAATTATAGTCGATACAATTGAGATACGAGTAATTTAGATAAACTTTAAAGTTATGGTTGATAAACTAAAGCGTTTTTGTTACCAATTTGTGAGATCTCCACACGCAGGGCAAAATATTTGTATGCTATTGCTTGCACATTGCACGACAATTTTAGAATCGCTGAAAAATTCGACACATTCGAAATGTCATATAGATCGGTTCAGTCAAACCATAACGACCCGCTTGGTTTAATGGTCAACAAGATGTCGCGGGTTCGATTTCCGCACAGGACAAACATTTGTGTGCATGAACATGTCTGTTTGTCCTGGTCTGGGTGTTTGTATGACACAAGTGCTTAGGCTACACGATACGATCAGATCAATGTATGTAATGTTGTGAAATATTGTGAAATAAATAATGGATACAGTAATCGCGCCAATGGTATCAAATCATTCAATGTATTCTTGAACTTATCTAATGTTGTCGACACTAAGGAAACGTTGTTTGTACCGCTATTATTAACCATTTGGTTACCTTTTTTTTATGTCAGAGGCGGCAAACGAGCTGGCCGGTCGCCTGATGGTAAGCAACCACCGCCGCCTATGGACATCCGCGACACCAGAGGTATCGTTGATGTGTTGCCGGCCTTAACCCCATACCCTCCCCAACTGAGCTCTGGCAACCTTACTCACCAGCAGAAACATAGCACAACAGTTACGAAGTGCTACTTCACTGCGGTCTTCTGTAAGGTGGTGGTACTTCCCCAGACGAGCGGCTCATTCAAGTGGAATTTCCAGAAAGCTCTACCTCTCTTACAGCAACCTCTCAGCAAACCTCTATTTATTTGAATACCCTGAGCGTCACTATCTGACACTGACTGTATACGTGATAGCAAACTATCACGTTAACCTGGGATTTTAAAGTCAAGTTTATAAAAATATTGCCAAGCATTTCTATTAATAAATAACACATTAGATTAAAGTAAAGTATCAGCCTATTACTGCCCCACTGCAGGGCAAATGGCTCCATCATTTGAAATGTTTTCGTTACAAAGATGGGTTTTGGTTTAATCACCAGGCTTGCCAAATGCGGGTTGGCGATCACAAACCTGGACTGTGTTCAGAAAAATCAACACAAATTTTTGCCCGACCCGGGAATCGAACCCACCACCTAGAGAACACGGCCCGGTACTTAAACCACTAGACCATCGAGGCGTTAGATTAAAACAAATCTAAATTACAAAGTGGAATCTATCACACTCTTCTAATTTTTTACCTTTTCATTAGATAATCAGCGTCAATTTCAAGGACATTTTTTATCAGACACTGAATGTTTGTTTGCACGTATTGCTGTTATTAGGTATTTTTAATAACATTGGCCACTTTCGTGTTATCAAGGTACAGATAATGAAAATTGAACAGCTCGTTTGTTTTCATACAATTCAGATAAGCGTAAGTCTGTAAGTCACTATGATCGTGCATAATAACAGATTTTTTGTTATATTCCATCCGTTGGTGGTCATAGCATAATGATTCATTATTTTTGCCAGTCATGTTTAAAATTACGTAACTTTTAACCTCCTCTGTGCTCCCTTGAGCACATCACTAACTATTAATTTGTTATTCTAACAATTTTTTAATGAAAGTGTACGAAATTATGCCTATTACCCCTCGTCCACTGTCCCCCTGCAAGGCAAAGGCCTCCATAATTTGAAGCCGTTTATCCTTACAAATATATTTATTATTTATTTATTATTCTTGAACCATACATGATATTAAGCTAAATAAAACTTAACTTAAAATATACAGGGACCCTTTAATGGTATGGCAAGATAAAAGCAATTGGAACAATAATTTCTACATACATATTATTACATATTTACTCTTACACTTATATAGATTTTCCCTTAATCACCACTATTGCCAAATGCGGTTTGGAGATCACAAAAACCGATACAAGAAATTTAGATAAACTTTAAATAAACTTCCATCAGGTGTGATCGCTGTCAAATACCCACTTGTTACTTAATAATAAAAAAAAATGTGGTCAGAAAAAAATACCTTTATTTAATTTATTTATTTATTTTGTACGGCGGTCTAGATGCTATGTATTCCTTTACCCCTGGAAGTGATCTGATGGTCTTGACCAGAGTTGCAACGGTGGGATAGTCCTTCTCAATATTTGCACTAAATATTAAGTTCGTTGTTTCCACGATATTGACGAGGATGAAGTCTGCCCAACTCAGCTGAATAGAGAAAAAGAAACGGTCAGTGGGAAAAATACTTGCGTTCTGAAGCACTTAAGAAGAATAATGTTTACGTTGTAATATGGATCAGACTTTTGACGCTTGGTGAAGTGGTCAAGAAGTAGACCATTAGACCAAGAAGTCGTGGGTTCGATCCCCGCCCTGGACAAACACATGTGTGCATGAATATGTCTGTTTGTTCTGGTCTGGGTGTTGTAATTATTTAAGTATATCTGTACACAAATAAAAAAGTGTTTAAGTAAGTCAATCCCTTCCAAAGCATCCATAGTACAAGTTTCGAGCTTAGTTTGGGGCGCGGCAAATATTATTTTTTATTTATCGGTCTTAAACTGGACTTATACCCAGGATCTATGCTATGAAGAAAGGTCAAAAATTCTATAACTATTACTATTACTTACTATGCTGTGGAGACGTTCTCTTTAACATTAAATATCTGAATATAGTAGGATTTACCTTTCCACCAAAATGGCCATTTGACTCTTTCAACTCTTTTTCAAATCTGGAAAAATAGAAGGGGACTGATTCTTCTAAAACTTGCTTCCCAATAACAGCTTTCCTTTCCGGATCTTGTTCTCTTATGTAAGTTACCCCCTCTGAAAAGTAAGGTTTTTTTTTCATTTGACCAAAAAATATTTTTCTCTTTTATGACGGACCGTGAGTACAAAACAATAAAAAATATTTTCTTGGGTGTCGTAAAAAGTGGTTGGACAGCATATTTAACTAAGGGTTGAGCAGTATTTTCTGAGGGGATGAGAAGAAAAATTCCCATATGTTTTATCGTTCCCCATACAATCACGAAACCGTCTGCCCAGCGTGGTGACTATGGGCAAACGCCACCTGGAGGATTTATGTTCAGCAGAGGACTGTAGTACGTCCATAATGTCCATAATATAGTAAATAGGCTACAACAGTTTGTAGTGTATCCGTTTGAGGTATACTACACCAGAAATCACCCAAAACCAGCCTGTATGTACTAAATATAAGTGCTTTGCTACTCACTTGACCAAAAGTCATAAATATTGAACACAGCAGCGTCTAAAACAGCCTGTTTCCATGGGTCTGAGGGAAGGAGATCTGTCTTGCTTGCGATGTACCGGGCAATAGCCACGGACTGATTAAGGGACTTATCACCTTCCTCGTATAGTGGCAATTGGCCATAAGGCAAATCTGAAATTAATAAAGAAGTAGGTAAACAAGTTATGAGTACCTTTCAGGTGTAAACACAAACCATAGAAATTAAATTTAAATCTTTCATCGCTCAATGCTCTCCTAGAAGCCAATCCCGAATGTGATTTGTTTGCGGATGGATGGTCGCGGATATTGTTTGAGTGTTTGCGTTACTGTGAGGCGAAGATGTAAATGTGTAAGTGTTAGTTGGTGTTATTTAATTTTGTGTAATTTCAATTTGTGTATTCTTGTAACCTACCTTTAATTAATGTAATTGGTATTTTGTACCGTTTTAATTAAAGTAAATAAATAAATAAATAAAAACTGTTTTTTTGTGGCAGTGGCGGCGAACGAACGAGCCTGCGAGCGGGTCGCCTAATGGTAAGTAAGCAATCACCGCCGCCAATGGACATCCGCGACACCAGAGGTATCGCCGATGCGTTGCCTGCCAGCCTTTGAAATCCCATACCCTCCCCAACGGATATCCGAATCACAGTATATATCGTAAATAATGTGTTAAAAAACACTTTGCATCTGCATTGAGCAATAACAGAAAAATAACATTAAATACTTACTTTCTTTCACACTCGGGACGGGCCATTGTGTTCTGTCATATCTCACATCTTCAAATTTCTCACCTGCATAGTGCAGAATATACCTGGAATAAAATAGGAAATATCGTCATTGTCATGAGATAATGGTGCTTGATATTGACTGATTTTATCGACTGTATTTGTCGATTCATATGATAAATATCTGGAGTTATTATCAGTGTCACAACATTAAAACTATGCGGATGCGGACACGTCGAACAGTAACTTATAAAAATTATTTCGCGTTTACTCCCGTTCTAATGTTGTCCAAAAAAATGCAACGCGACACTTTCAAGTTCAGTATCAGTTATTTTTCCTTTTCTATTTAATATTGTAGTTAAGTCGAATCATCAACACAGCTCGAATGATTTTTATAATAACGTACACAAAAAAATAGCAATCTTTTTCCTCTAAAATTAAAAGTTAAGAATAAAGTTGCATCTTGGTTGCATGAAAGACTTCATAATCTCATTTATAGGAAACCTACATAAATTAATAATTGCAAAATAATAATAATATATTTTTTCATACATACCTTATGGACTCAGCTATTCCGCTTATATTGAAGTAAATAAGTTTCTTCGCCATTTTGCCTGAACTAAATAACAAGGAGATGTAATCATCTTCAAACATTTTATTTGCTTTTATAGGAGAGACAAGATAAGATAAATGCACGGTTCAGCTTCAAAAATCATTCTAGAATGTTCACTATACCGTAGATTTCTTACTTATGAATTTTATTTATAATTTCTACAAATGTACTTAAATATTTACATATAAAACACATGTCAGGACAAAAAGACATGTTCATGCACACAAAAGTTTGTCCAGTGTGGGGATCGAACCGCGACCTCTTGGTCTAATAGTCAACATATTGACCACTTCACCGAGCCGAAGGAATGTGTTGTACCTAATTAAAATAATGTTGTTTTGTTGTGTCGTATATAATTTGTATATACCTAAACTTATATTTAACCTACAGCTTATCTCAACGTAATATCAAAACACTTTTAACATTATTTTCTGGATGCTGTAAAAATAATATTTAATTTGAGCAAACGTAAATAAACTATTATTATTTTATTCTGATAGATTTTGAAAGGATCCCCAAAGTATTCAAATACTGAGGGCATGAAACTACACAAAAACGAGGTAACCTTGAATTTATAACCTTATATTTACCCATATAGTGGAACAGTACTGTAATCATCGTCTGGCAGTGATCATTATAACCGTTTTTGCTTTTAATATCTACTCTCATATAATAAAGAGTTTGTTTGTTTGTTTGAACGTGGCTAATCTCAGAAACTCCTGGTTCAAATGGAGAATTATTTTTGGGGTGGATAGTCCATTTGACGAGGATGGATTTATTCTGTAGTAAAACCTCATATAACATACACTATGTGTGCGGAAACCGACAATCGACGCGGACGGAGTCGCGGACGGAGTCGCGGGCGGCCGCTTGTGCATTAAAAATGCCAGTCATCTCATACCTACATGATGTTTTAACAACATAATTGTAATGACCGGTTTTAAATTAGACTGAATCATCATCATTTTTGTCGTCTTCAAATAATTGCTTACTTTTTGGATACAGAATCACCCTAGGAATAAACCGTTCCTGTACTATAACGTGTAACTAAATATCCTGCAAATATTTTAAGGGCACATGTAATAAATATAGCTAGTAATAAGTGAATGTACGTATTAAACGTTACCTGCGGAGAAAATCATCAAAATCGATTGATTGAATAATTGAAAAAAATACATTTATGCGAGGCAGCCGTTTTTTACCAGTGTAATACAATTACTGTGCTCGTCGTGCCCGATAAGCAACGTGGTGGAGGGGGGCGACGCTTACAGGACCAAAAGAGCAAGTTGGCCGATGCAGGATATACTAAATTTGGTAGGCATTAAAATTGACTTTTATTATCTGAATTTATTACATTGCCACTAAACAATTCGCCCTTAAAATATTTGCAGTATTTTTTGTTACACCTTATACATATGTCACTGAGTTAAGGAATCTTATCTCATGTAGCCCAGATAACAGTTATTTGTCAACGCTACCGAAACGAGTTTAGAATACTTAGTTACAAAATACAAAAAATCAACGACTTACTTTCCGCTTAAATGACGAATTTCAATAAATTTATCGTCAAGTTATTTGTTATTTTAACAAGCCGTTCACATTTCCGTGATTGAAAGTACCCTATGTTCATGTTCATCGGTCCGTGATTGAAAGTACCCTATGTTCATGTTCATCGGGGATAGTGTGGCTATCCAACAGTGAAAGAATTATTCAAATTGGTCAAGTAGTTTTTGAGTTTATTCGTTACATACAAAATTACAAATCTTTCCTCTTTATAATATTAGTGTTGTTGTAGATGTAGATACAGATAACGGTACCTATACATTTTTACTGTCAAATACAAACAAATGAACGCGCCGGCCGGTAAAAATACACATCAAACCGGCCGGTTATTCATTCATATACATATCTACAACGTTTCAAGGTTAAATTGATTGACCTTGAATCGAGGTCAAGTACAATGATGTCACTGAAAACGAGATCTGTTGGTACTGTGAGGGGATCTAATCCGAGACTATTGGCTCATCAAAATAAACTTTATTTAAATAGGTCTCAGAAAAGCACTTATGAATCTTCAATAATCTATAATGTATACTAATATAATAAAGCTGAATAGTTTGTTTATTTGTTTGTTTGAACGCGCTAATATCAAGTACAGGTATGATTTGAAAAACATTTATGTGTTTTTGGCTTAAGGCTATTGTATGTACCTATGTGTGCGAAAACCGAAAACCACTCGGACGAAGTCGAGGGCGGCCGCTAGTAAATAATAAATTAATTAATTGGACTAATACACCCATCGCCTAGCCCCAAACGAAGCTTGAAGCGAGTTCTATGGATACTAGGGAGAACGGATAGACATACTTAAATACTGTTATAAACTCCATGACGCGAGTACAAATGCCGATATTCATCACACATACATTTGCCCTTAGCGAGATTCTAACCCGCGACCTTTGGTTTTGTAGCGAGGGTCTCTGACCACTAAACCAACGGGCCCATAATACTACATATTGAATCTACCACCGACTGGTGAATGCAGTCATCTACCGGGAAGAAGCCGCATAAACTCGATAGTTGCTCTTTTGAATTGTCTAGTATGTACAATATTTGTCCATACAATACTTTTACACATTTTTACAGTCAGCGTCTGATAGATAGTAACACCACAGGTAACACTCAGGGCCTACCTCCTTGATATAAATATAATGAAACAATGACAAATATTTAACTCATTTATTATCCAAGACTTGAGACAGTTGATTGTACGAAAATATTATAAGGAAAGCAACACATAATTCATGGTAAAATGTATATTCGTTAATTTGTTTTGTTTGTTCGTTTGATCTATGTCTTTTATTTATCATTACAAAGTTTTTGCTTCAATTTATTGCTTTTACTAGGCTTGACAAATTTTCTATCATGGTGATTCGATCATAAACTAAATAATACTAAATCAAAGACAGCATTATTGGAATGGATTTGGGTAAGGTCCTCTTTTGGCTACGTATGCTTTGATGGCAGGTAAAGAATGTACTTTGGCTATGAGGGCTGTAATTAAAGGGTAATTTTTCTCGAATGTTTCTTGAAGGTACAGGTCCATGTTTTGAATAGTACTGACGAGAATAAAGTCTGCCCAGGACAACTGTAAAAGAAAATCACATTTATGATCAAGAAAAATTTTATCTTGAACAAGTAATGTAAAAAATATAATAGTAAAGTTAATTGGTTAGAGCGCTTGCGGGGATCGCAAGTTGTGCTGGGTTCAAACCCCCCCTGAGACAGATGAATTTGTCTGAGTTTATAATGAAGGTACCTTAATAATGTTTAACATGTAAAATTATAAAAAATCAATTTAGCCTAAAAATGTCCCACTGGCAAAGGCAAAAGCCTTCAACATTAGTAAGTTTGTTTGACCTGGGAACTGATCCCAGGGCCTCCAGATGGGGGAAATGTTCTTAACACTTAAGGACGCGCTACTGGGTCCAATGGACCCAGTGCCTTGTATTTTGTTGAAATACTTCAAAAATACGTAGTTTGCGACGATGCCGCTCTTAGTACCTTTCGACGACAGAATGAGGCGATAGATCATCACCTAGGATATCAGTTGGCGCACTGCATGCGAGTGCTATGGGCCTGAAAGGTGTGTATGGGTCCGTTGGACCCGGTAGCGACTAAATACGTAAGTGTTTTTTTCAACATGTTATTTATGTTTGTTTATTACTTTTGTTACCTAATTTCGTAGAAAATGGCCAGCAACCAGAATTTGAGACTTCACAAATTAGAGAATCTGATCACAGCATATCAAAACCCGTATCCAACACATATTACCAGAAGTAGAACCAACAGAAACATCCCGCGTACGGGGAGGGCCAACGGGTGGAGGAAAAGTACGTTGCGGTCTCTGTAACTGGAAGAAAGGCAGGAAAACCAAGATTTTCTGTGTTAACTGTAATACGACAGTTTATGGAGAACATATGGAACAAATTTGTGCTAATTTTTATAGGTTAATTTTATAAAGGTATATGCAAAACTGTAATGGAAAATTATTATACACCAAAAAATAAAAGTTGATTTTGAAAGTTGATTTTGCGAGTTCCTATGAAAATTTATCGCTTAATTACGTTTTGTTTTAGTAGATACATTATAGTAGTACATTAAAGTAAAAAAGATTTTGTAAAAAATATATCTTTACAGAATTTACAGCTTCTTGTTTAACATTAGTCATAAAACTATGCCAAAATTAGTTTTGTTTTTGTGCTGATTGTTTGATTAAGTAAAACAATAAATATTAGAATTTGACTTAAGATTTGTTTTTATTTTGGACATTATTTACGATATTTATAAACATCAACGACTTTCATTGAGAAGTTTTAGAATAAACACATAATATTTTCTGGGTCCGCTGGACCCGGTAGCGACTATATGTGTTGCAAATTGAAGCGCGCGTCCTTAAGTGTTAATCTACTGTATATATGTAGGTATATATATACTGTACACCTAACATTGCATACCTTTCCACCGAAGTAACCATTTCCAGCTTTTAATTCCCTTTCAAACCTGGACAGGAAGAAGTCGATATCTTCATGAAGAGCTTTCTTATTTTCTTGCTTCTTTTGGGCGTCTTTCTCTACAAAATGTGGTCTTACTTCTGGAAAATTAAATTACTATGCTATAGTTTATGCGCCTGTAATATCCCTTGATTCGTTTTCAGAATCCATACTTATATAATATAGCTGAAGAGTTTGTTTGAACGCGATAATTTCAGGAACTACTAAATCAAAAATATTATTTTTTCATTAGGCTTCATGGAAGCACTATGAATCGTCAATTACAACAAATGACTCTGCCATCGATTCGGAAGGCAGTTACTCTCGAGAAGAATCTGCAAGAAACTCGGCAGTTATAAAAAGAGTTTATACTTACTGGCAATAAGATCGTAGATGTTAAGGACAACTGCGTCTAACTGAGCCTGCTCCCATGGGTCGCTTGGCAGAAGACCGGCCTGTGATGCTACGTAGCGAGCAATCGCCATAGATTGGTTGAGGGTGCGACCATTCTCTTCATATAGTGGCATTTGGCCATATGGAAGCGCTGTAAAGATGAGAGGAGTTAAAGATTGGTCAATTTGATGGTAATGTTAACGATGATGATAAATCACACAATATTATTTTATAGCTGCACTGTATATTGGCCCCGCTCTGCCTGATGGTAAGCAAAAGAGGAGACGTAATTGCCATGACAGCGGATGCGGTACCAAGTATCCTATACGCTGGCATCGCCATACCGGCCCAAAATATATAACTTTAAAAGTAAGAACATGCTGTGAGGAGATCGAACCTGGAACTTTCAGTGTATGAGATAAAGACGAGACTGCGACGACTTAATGGTTCGAGCCATCTAAGTTAGTAAGTACAATTGGCTGGCTATTAGATCTAGACAGAGCCGTTCTTGACCTATTAGGGCCCCTAGGCACATACGCCTTTAAACCTCTTGTTTGTTAAAGGTGGGACCCCCTGAACCTGATCGATCACTGTGCTGAGTGGAAAAGACGGATTCAATTCGAGGTAATTACAAGGTAATTATTTTTAACAATAAATAAATAGTAGATTTTATAACATACTTGTAACTCATTATAATTATATCGTAACCATTATCCGGACACCCATGGCGCGCTGATATTTCAACAAAGTTCAATCACGTAAGGTAAACAACAGATTGATAAGGATAAGACTAGAGGGAGTGTGCAACAGTGTACCTATTTTATCACACGATAATATTTTGTACATGCACGTATTTTTACTACGAATTGATACAGAAAAAACCGGCCAAGAGCGTATCGGACACGCCCATGACGTTCCGTAGCTAAAAGATGGCCCGACCGAAGACATCATTTAGTAAGGGCAACTGCACGTCATAAGTTGGTCGAGTTGTATAAAAATAACTATGTTTGATACAGAGTTCGCTATAGTTTTCGTTGAAAGTACTAACTTGGAGGTATACAGGACATTTTTTTCAGAATTATTGTAATAGTATTTCAAAAGTTAAAGGGGCGGGGACGCTCTAATTTTAACTTTATTTTTCGATAATTTTAAAAACCAAATATTGAATTATCACTATACATCTCTCCACCAATTTTCATGGCAATCGGTTCAGAAACGGCGGAGAACGAGCCAGGACAGACAGACAGACAGACAGACAGACATGACGAAACTATTAGGGTTTCGTTTTTTTCCATTTGGTACCTACGGAACCATAAAAAACAGACAACTCCAACTTAAGTGATTCATGAATATTAGAGTGGTTATTAAACCATTATCACCGAGTTTTAAACTAAATTACAACGAAATGTATATTGGTATTTGGTATTTATTATGTTCGTTTGATAAGGTTCAATTCAATAAACACTTGGTTCACGAAACTCGACAAGGATACAATAACAAAACAAAAATAGGCTTTAAAGTGTCTATCATTAGTGCTGATGCAACAAATTTTAATGGTGCTATTCTAACTATCCGTCGCGTAGGTATTTAATAGCCAAAAAAACACATTTTAAAATACAATAACAACTTTAAGAGCATAAGTATTTGATTCAGTAAAATGGCTCAGTTACCAAGCAGAATTGGCGACTGGATTTTTTTCTTGTTTATTTATTTGTAAAAAGAGACCTTTTTCCAGTTGTTACCGTATTTAAGTAAAAAAAAAAAAACTAGGCGGAAAAAACGCGGCCACTGATCGTCAGCAATGCAATTTCTATACAAAATTACGTGAATTAATTTTGGCACGATGAGTCATCTTTCACTTAAACACATTACAAGCGCTGTCACGCCCAACTTCGGTAGCGTAATTTCGGTCTGTTGTGTTTTCAAACTCAATAGCGATTAAAATATGTACATTCCGGGGAACAGGCAGCGGTATTCTTCTATCTAACTATTGAGTTGACCTTTACATACTCGTAGTGACAGTGGATAAAATCCTACATTTACAGAAGGCTGCCGTCTAAAAGTGGACTATTTAACAGGCTGATTATGATGATATTTAAATATAAATAAAAATCTCACAACACTACTGACCTGACTCTGTGTTAAATAGCTTAAGCACCTGTGTTACAGATATCAGAACCAAAAGTAGTATAACAATATACTTTAAAACAAACAAATAACACATAGACCAGACAAACAGACATGTTCATGCATATTAAATGGTTGTTCTGTGCGGGGATCGAACTCGCAACCTCTTGGTCTTGACTTCTCGACCATTACACCAAGGGGGTCGTCAAGTGATGATAATTATTCATTGATGACACGCTTGGTGAAATGGTCAAGATGTTGCCTATTACGCAAGAGGTCGCGGGTTCGATCCCCGCACACGACAAACATTTGTGTGCATGAACATATCTGCTTGTTCTAGCCTGGGTGTTATATGTGTCTATTTAAGTATATTTGTAATACCACTGTTGATGCCGATGTTTGTAACTATAAGTGCTTAAGCTACCCTTAACAAAGGGTCAGATAAATGTATGTGATGTTGGGAAATATTTATTTTATTTATTTATTTAATTAAAAGCGCAGCTTACTTACTGTCCTTGATGCTTTGTATCGGCCATTCTGTTCGTGGGTGCCTCACATCTTCGAATTCGAGTCCGCCGTAGTGCAATATATATCTGATGGACTCTGCTAGTCCACCTATGTCAAAGTATTGCAATTTTCTCGCCATTTTTCACTTTCTTTTCGAAACTGAAAAAAAAACAAAAAAATATAAGATTTTTTCTTCCATTTTTGCAATATTTCTTACATTTGCCAGGTGCTTTCTTTGGCTGAACTGTATTTATTCAGATATAGAACCTGGTAGATAAACACATTTCAATTTAGGTCAAATGTTACCAAAAAGCCTCTGCGCTGTTAGCTTTGGCCCCACGTATGCATCAAAGGACCGGGTCCCTGTTGTCCCGAGAACTTCCGATGTACATTAATAACAACATTTAATTTAGATCAAATGGTTCAAAAAATCCAACGAGCTTTAGTCCCACGCATGTTTCAAAGGACCGGGTCCCATTGGACTCGAGTACTCGAAAGAGTACCTACAATAATAACAACAGTATGAACTCCCTTAATTAAACACTTCATACTTTGGCACATTTTGATGATATTCCTTTAAAACAGTCCCTAGTTTCCTTACTTCGCAACAGTTTTTATCACTTACATGTTAAATTCGTTTCGGTTGATATTACACAGTTGTTTACTATTATTTAATCTAATTCACCGATAAAACTCGCGCGTGCGGTACAAATGCTATTCAACAGAAGACTCCCGGCGTGAGTCGTTTTAACAATCTTGTTTGAAGGCCACCACTCTGCTGTTAGTTCAATTTGACACTAATATCCGTGCTAGCAAAGACTATTATATATACATGATCGTATCGTTATATATTATATTGGGCACAAGAGATGCCGAATCACCATGACTTTGCATTTATTATAGACTAGCGGTCGCCCGCGGCTACGCCCGCGTGGATATCGGTTACCACTGACTCTATTCATTACAAATAAACAAACATACAAAGTTTTCCTCTTTATAATACATAGTGTAGATTTGTTGATGATACATATAAACTAAAATATAAAGCTGAACAGCTTGTTTGTTTGTTTCAACGCGCTAGAACTACAGGAATTGAAAAAATATTTTAGCGTTGGATTGTCCATTACGAGGAAGGCTTTAAGCTATAGTATAACAGTATATGTGAGGCAACTGAAATCTATGCGGACGGAATCGCGGGCGGCCGCTAGTCTACACTAATATTATAAAGAGGAAAGATTTGTAGTTATGTTTGTAACAAATAAACACAAAAACTGCTGGACCAATTTCAAAATTCTTTCACCATTGAGAAGCTAGACTCAGCCTGAGTAAAATACGCTTTATTTTATCCCGGTACGGGAAGTACATAGTTCCCTCGGGACGCGGGTCAAACCTTGTGCACCCGTGCAAAACTGGGGCAGACCTCTAGTATTTTAAAATGCAATGTTGTAAAAAACATGAGTAATTTAAAATGTGATTTTTCATTGTCATCATGATTACTTTTTTTATTCAGCACTGCGGAGATACAAATATTAAAAATAAGCAAAGTTCCACTTCATTTTCGCCTGTAGGTGTTGTAAGTAGCATCTAAGGTACATTTTTATGTGATAGGGAGGCAAACGAATGCAGGTCACCTGATGGTAAGTGTAAGTAAGGCTATCAACAACCGCACAAGAGTTGCAGATGCGTCGCCTGCCTACAAAAACCCCACACCCTCCCCAACTGAACAACATGTGGCAAGATTTTCTTTTTTATTACAGTGTTCTATTTTCGAAATAGAAAATAGTAACAGTTTTGAGGGTTCCGTAGTTAAATGGCAAAACACAGAACCCTTATAGTTCGTCATGTCTGCCTGGCTGCCACTTTTTTCCAAAACTATAAGTATTATACAGTTGAAACTTGGTAAGTAGATGTATTCCGTGAACCGCATCAAGGTTTTCACACGAAAATATAACAAAAATATTTAAAAAGTGGTGTCCCCATAGTTAGGACTGAAACTCGAAATATTTTTTTTCATTGGACATACGTGTGGGGTTTTTATGGATAGGTCTTTAAAATAATAGTGAGTCATCAAATGTATGACCCACCCCCCCTCCCTAACTTCTGAACAAAGAGGATGATAAAACTAAAAAAAATATATTACCATACAAACTACCAACAAAAATTGGTTTGAACGAAATCTAGTAAGAAGTTTTTTAATACGGGTGATTTAGCCATTTCATGAAATATTCATTTCAACAATATGGCCACACGTTTCTTTCACATCTACAATGTTTTCAAGGTCAAGGTCACACAATGATAAAAACGAGATCTGTTTGTACTGTGAAGAGATAAACCGATACTATTGGCACATCAATTAACTTAATTCAAATAGGCCTCAGAAAAGCATTTATTAATCAGCAATAATATAAACTACAGATTGAATCTACCACCGACTTTGGAATGCAGTCATCTAGCGAGAGGAAGCGGCAAAAAACTCGATTTTTGCTCTTTTCAATCACCAAGTTTGTACAATATTTGTCCATATAATAAAAGTTTACACATTTGTACAGTCAGCGTCTGATAAATATTAACACTCAGGGCCTACCATCTTCATAAAAATATAATGAAACAATGTCAAATATTTAACTTATTTATTTTATCGATAACTTCAGGCAGTCGATTGTACGAAAATACTATAAGGAAAGTTTGCTTAGAAAGAAACACATAAGTCGTGGTCAAAAGGACATTCATTTATTTGTTTTTTTTTTTATCGTTTGAAGTTTTTTTTTTATTTACAATAACAAAGTTCCGGAAGCAATTGCTTTTATTTATTATTTTAACTAGGCTTGACAAACCTTCGATAATGGTAATAATACTGAGTCGAAGAGAGCATTATGGGAATGGATTTGAGTAAGGTCCTCTTTTGGCTACGTATGCTTTAATGGCAGGAAAAGAATGTACTTTGGATAGGAGCGCTGCAATTGAAGGGTAATTTTTCTCGAATGTTTCTTGAAGGTACAGGTCCATGTTTTGAATAGTACTGACGAGAATAAAGTCTGCCCAGGACAACTGTAAAAGAAAATCACATTTATGATCAAGGAAAGTTTATCTTGAACAAGTAAAGTAAAAAAATTAACAGTAAAGTTAGTTGGTTAGAGCGCGTGCCCGGATCGCAAGTTGTGCTGGGTTCAAACCCCCCCTGAGACAGATGAATTTGTCTGAGTTTATAATGAAGGTACCTTAATAATGTTTAACATGTAAAATTATAAAAAATAAATTTAGCCTAAAAATGTCCCACTGGCAAAGGCAAAAGCCTTCAACATTCGTAAGTTTGTTTGACCCGAGAACTGAACCCAGGGCCTCCAGATGAGGGAAATGTTCTTAATCCACTGTATATATGTAGGTATATATATATACTGTACACCTAACATTGCATACCTTTCCACAGAAGTAACCGTTTCCAGCTTTTAATTCCTTTTCAAACCTGGACAGGAGAAAGTCTATATCTTCATGGAGTGCTTTTTTATTTTCTTGTTTCTTTTTGGCGTCTTTCTCTTTATAATGTGGTCTTATTTCTGGAAAATTATATAAAATTAAATTAATAAGCTATAGTTTATGCGCCTGTAATATCACCTTGATTCGTTTTCAGACTCCATACTCATATAATATAGCTGAAGAGTTTGTTTGTTTGAACGCGCTAATCTCAGGCACTACTCAATCACTCCCGAACTCAAACTCAAAATATTATTTTTGCATTAGGCTTCATGGAAGCATTATGAATCGTCAATTACAACAAACTGTCACCGATTCGGAAGCCAGTTACTCTCGAGAAGAATCTGCAAGAAACTCGGCAGTTATAAGAAAAGTTGATACTTACTGGCAATGAGATCGTAGATGTTAAGGACAACTGCGTCTAACTGAGCCTGCTCCCATGGGTCGCTTGGTAGAAGACCAGCCTGTGATGCTACGTAACGAGCAATCGCCATAGATTGGTTTAGGGAGCGACCATTCTCTTCATATAGTGGCATTTGGCCATATGGAAGCGCTGTAAAGATGAGAGGAGTTAAAGATTTGTTTTGATGGTAATGTTGATTATTATTAACGACCCGCTTGGTGAAATGGTCAAGATGTTGCCTATTACGCAAGAGGTCGCGGGTTCGATCCCCGCACACGACAAACATTTGTGTGCATGAACATGTCTGCTTGTTCTAGCCTGGGTGTTATATGTGTCTATTTAAGTATATTTGTAATACCACTGTTGATGCCGATGTTTGTAACTATAAGTGCTTAAGCTACCCTTAACAAAGGGTCAGATAAATGTTTCTGATGTTGGGAAATATTTATTTTATTTATTTATTTAATTGAAAGCGCAGCTTACTTACTGTCCTTGATGCTTTGTATCGGCCATTCTGTTCGTGGGTGCCTCACATCTTCGAATTCGAGTCCGCCGTAGTGCAATATATATCTGATGGACTCTGCTAGTCCACCTATGTCAAAGTATTGCAATTTTCTCGCCATTTTTCACTTTCTTTTCGAAACTGAAAAAAAACAAAAAAATATTTATATTATATATTATTCTTCCATTTTTGCAATATTTCTTACATTTGCCAGGTGCTTTCTTTGGCTGAACTGTATTTATTCAGATATAGAACCTGGTAGATAAACACATTTCAATTTAGGTCAAATGTTACCAAAAAGCCTCTGCGCTGTTAGCTTTGGCCCCACGTTATGCATCAAAGGACCGGGTCCCTGTTGTCCCGAGAACTTCCGATGTACATTAATAACAACATTTAATTTAGATCAAATGGTACAAAAAATCCAACGAGCTTTAGTACCACGCATGTTTCAAAGTACCGGGTCCCAGTGGACTCGAGATCTCGAAAGAGTACCTACAATAATAACAACAGTATGAATTCCTTTCATTAAACACTTTAGACTTTGGCACATTTCTATTTCTAATTTACACTTAAATTGTTCGAATGGGTACGCACAAGTTATAATATCACTTACCTGTTCAATTCAAACCGGTTTTTACACAGTTGTTTACTATTTAATCTAATTCACCGATAAAACTCGCGCGTGCGGTACAAATGCTATTCAACAGAAGACTCCCGGCGTGAATCGTTTTTCCAAACGTGTTTGAAGGCCACAGCTCCGCTGTTAGTTCAATTTGACACTAATATCCGTGCTAGCAAAGACTATTATATATACATGATCGTATCGTAATATATTATATTGAGCACAAGAGATGCCGAATCCGAAGCCGAATCGACTTTGCATTTATTATAGCGGTCGCCCGCGGCTACGCCCGCGTGGATATCGGTTACTGCTGACTTTATTCATTACAAATAAACAAATATACAAAGTTATCCTCTTTATAATAGATAGTATAGATTTGTTGATGATACATATACTAAAATATAAAGCTGAATGACTGGTTTGTGTGTTTCAACGCGCTAGAACTACAGGAATTGAAAAAATATTTTAGCGTTGGATTGTCCATTACGAGGAAGGCTTTAAGCTATAGTATAACAGTATATTATGTGAGGCAACTGAAATCTATGCGGACGGAATCGCGGGCGGCCGCTAGTCTACACTAATATTATAAAGAGGAAAGATTTGTAGTTATGTTTGTAACAAATAAACACAAAAACTGCTGGACCAATTTCAAAATTCTTTCACCATTGAGAAGCTAGACTCAGCCTGAGTAAAATACGCTTTATTTTATCCCGGTACGGGAAGTACATAGTTCCCTCGGGACGCGGGTCAAACCTTGTGCACCCGTGCAAAACTGGGGCAGACCTCTAGTATTTTAAAATGCAATGTTGTAAAATACATGAGTAATTTAAAATGTGATTTTTCATTGTCATCATGATTACTTTTTTTATTCAGCACTGCGGAGATACAAATATGAAAAATAAGCAAAGTTCCACTGCATTTTTGCCTGTAGGTGTTGTAAGTAGCATCTAAGGTACATTTTTATGTGATAGGGAGGCAAACGAATGCAGGTCACCTGATGGTAAGTGTAAGTAAGGCTATCAACAACCGCTCAAGAGTTGCAGATGCGTCGCCTGCCTACAAAAACCCCATACCCTCCCCAACTGAACATCATGAGACACCCTTTTTTTATTACAGTGCTACATTTTTGAATATAAATATTAACCGTTTTTAGGATTCCGTAGCTAAATGGCAAAACACAGAACCCTCATAGATTCGTCATGTCTGTCTGTCTATCTATCTGTCTGCCAGTCTGTCACAGCCACTTTTTTCCGAAATTATAAGTACTATACTGTCAAAACTTGGTGAGTAGATGTATTCTGTGAACCGCATTCAGGTTTTCATACGAAAATATAAAAATATATAAAAGAATTGGGGTCCCCATAGTTAGAACAGAGACCTGATATTTTTTTTCACTGAACATAATATACGTGTGGGGTCCATGGATAGGTCTTTAAAAATAATATTGAGGTTTCCAAAGTAGTAAAATGTGTCCCCTTCCCCCCCCCCCCCTCCCCCCTTACTTTTAAAATAAGAGGATGATAAAACTAAAAAAAAGATATAATGTAAATGTACATTATATCTTTTTTATCTATATCTAACCATTTTTCGTTGGTAGTTTGTATGGTAATGACCATACAAACTACCAACGAAAAATGGTTTGAACGAAATCTAGTAAGTATTTTTAATACGTCATAAATAGAATCTCAGTTGCTGATGGCTGATTCGGTCATTTCATGAAATATTCATTTCAACAATATGGCCACGATATCTACAAAGTTTTCAAGGTCAAGGTCACACAATGATAAAAACGAGATCTGTTTGTACTGCGAAGGGATAAACCGAGACTATTGGCACATCAATTAACTTAATTCAAATAGGCCTCATAAAAGCATTTATGAATCAGCAATAATATAAACTACAGATTGAATCTACCACCGACTTCGGAATGCAGTCATCTACCGAGAGGAAGCTGCGAAAAATTTGATTGTTGATCTTCTAAATCACCAAGTTTGTACAATATTTGTCTAGATACAATAAACATTTGTACAGTCAGCGTCTGATAGATATGATAGGTATAATGATATTTGTTAACGGGACTAAACACGGTTTTAATTATGTAGTCAACGGGTCAAAGAACACATTGCCGCAGTGAAAAATCGACAAACGAGTAAATCTGCGGTTGCTGAACATCTACTTGACATGGGACCGAATCACTGGATGGAATTACATGAGCCGAAAATCCTCTCCACTGAACGCCATTACCATTTTAGGATGGTACGAGAGGCAATTGAAATTAAGAAATACAAAAATTTCAACAGGGAAGACGGGTTTAAATTAGCATCAGCGTGGAATCCAGTGATTAGCAAGTGTCAACCGCGATTTGCTTCGTCTCGACCAAACCCTGATACTGTTAGTGTTGTGTGCCGTGAAAGTGTGGGTGACAATTTAATAATTGACAATTTGGGGGTAGAGGAAGAACATTCTTCACCGCGCCCGAGCAGACGACGCCCCGCATCACCAGTCCGCTTGCGACCACGGTTGCTGTAACGCATCCGAAACGTCAAGCAGTAAGTAGTATATATGTACTACATAATTAAAACCGTGTTTAGTCCCGTTAACAAATATCATTATAGTAATGCAACGCGAAAGTCTAAAATCTCATATGATAGGTATAAATGTAAATAAATATTTCACATCACCACATACATTGATCTGACTCCGTGTTAAGTAGCTTAAGCTTTATAATGTTTGTCCTGTGCGGGAATCGAACACGCGTCCTCTTGTGTGATAGGCAACATCTTGACCATTACACCAAGCGGGTCATAGTAACACTCAGGGCCTACCTACTTCATAAAAATGTAATGAAAAAATGTAAAATTTTTAACTCATTTATTATCGATAACATCAGGCAGTCGATTGTTCGAAAATATTATAAGGTTTGCTTGCTTGGAAAAAAAACACTTAGTCTTGGTCAAAAGGTAATTTATTTATTTGTTTTTTTTTTTAATCGTTTGAAGTATTTTTTTTACTTACAATAACAAAGTTTTGGAAGCAATTGCTTCTATTTATTATTTTAACTAGGCTTGACAAACCTTCGATAATGGAAATAATACTGAGTCAACTACATTTTTTTTTATTTCAAAGTCAAATCATAAAATATTAACGTTTTCGTAAAGGTTTTCTGTTGTTGACTGTACATGTTTACGGTCTCTTGACTCACATTTTTTATGATCGGGCGAGTTGACGACGAAATTTTATTTAAATTTGAAAGTTGCCAACTGGCCCGATTGGGCGAGATTTTTTCGGGCGAGATGGCGAACAACTCAAAGAAAGCATTATGGGAATGGATTTGAGTAAGGTCCTCTTTTGGCTACGTAGGCTTTGATGGCAGGAAAAGAATGGACTTTGGATAAAAGCGCTGCAATTGAAGGGAAATTTTTCTCGAAGGTTTCTTGAAGGTATAGGTCCAGGACTTCAATAATGCTGACGAGGATAAAGTCTGCCCAAGTCAACTGTAAAAGAAAATCACGTTATAAATTGATAAACATGAAAAGTTTGAAGGTCCTCATGTTGTTCCCAGAGTTTATCCCGTTTCTGTGCGGGGTCCGCTTTGATCATGATCCAGGATTTGGCGAGTCTGGTTATTACAGTAAAGCGACTGCCATCAGTCCTTCTGAACCCTTTGAGGGGAACCAGAGAGATTGAATCATGGTTACACTTTCAGATCTACTGAACTAAAGTCAGAAACTATCTGAATGTGTCACATAACATACCTTTCCACCGAAGTAACCGTTTCCAGCTTTTAATTCCTTTTCAAACCTGGACAGGAAATAGTCGATATCTTCAAAGGCTGCTTTCTTTTTTTCTTGTTTCTTTTGGGGGTCTTTCTCCAGAAAGTATGGTTTTAACTCTGAAAAATTAAATTAAAAAGCTATTATTTTTTCAATTAGGCTTCATGGAAGCGCATATGAATAGTTAATTACAACAAATTACTCTGCCACCGTTTCGGAAGGCAGCCAGTGTCGAGAAGAATCGGCGAGAAACTCGGCAGTTGCTCTTTTAAATGCCGTATTTTTTTCAATAATATAATGTAAATAATTGTTTGCTGTCCCTGACACAGTATTCTGTTGGTATTCAATTGAAATCTTGTCCGCGTGGATTTTGGATCACCTAGCTTTTTTTCTTTCACAGGGTCTAAAGATTGTGTGTGCCAATTTTCATCATAATCGGCTGAGGTTGACATTTTTTTTATACAAATATTTGTTCTCGCTTACCCGTTCCCGTTGACATTTTGCAAATTTTGTTGCAACTAAGATTAAGGTTTACTAAGGTACCTGCATTCCAAATTTCAAGTGTCTCACTTAAGCGGTTTAGATTTTTAATACAAAAGGATTATCCCGATAATTACCGCTCTTAGAGCACGTCTACGTTACCTAAGCTACGTCCCTTCCAAATTTCAAGTGCCTACGTTTAGCTGACATACTCGTATCAACGCACAGCGTAAGGCTGTGATATGTGATACTTACTGGCAAGAAGATCGTAGATGTTCAGAACATCTGCGTCTAACTGAGCCTGCTGCCATGGGTCGCTTGGCAGAAGATCGGTCTGAGATGCTATGTAACGAGCAATCGCCAAAGATTGATTCAGGGAGCGACCATTCTCTTCATATAGTGGCATTTGGCCATATGGAAGCGCTGTAAAGATAAGTTTGAAAGGAGTTAAGGATTTGTCAACATTATAATCAACACCATCAGGTGATGATGTTGATTATGACAATGATCACACAATTCAAAAGCATACTGTGAGGAGAACGAACCTAGAACTTTCTGTGTCAGAGCTAAAAACAAGACTGCGACGTGTGACTTAATGGTTCGAACCATCGAAGTAAAGTAAGTACAATTGGCTGGGTATAAGATCCAGAAAAGGCCGTTTTTGACCTATTTGGGGCCCTGGGTACATGGAAACGTGGGGCCCTAAGAACTCAATCTATCACGGGGCCCTGAGCACGTGCCCTGATAGTGCTCAGTGGGAAAGACGGATCCGGATCTAGATTTTAATCGTAAAATAATTATTATATTAAATAATTGATTATAATCAATAAATAATTATATTATCCGTACATCTATTTTGCGTTCTGTGATTTCAACAAAGTACAAACAGGTTGATAATGATAAGACAAGAAGGTGTGTTTGTAATATAATTGTGTATCTGATAACTGAAGAGTTGCATGGATATCATTTTAGTTTACGTTAGCAACAGTTTATCTATTTTTATCTATTATTAAGCATTTTGTAATATCACGTATTTTTACTAATAATTTATTCAGAAAAGAAACATACAACTAAAACTTAAGTGATTCATCTACTACGATGAATATGAGAGTGGTTATTTAACCATTCTCACCTAGTTTAAAGTGAATTACTTTTTGGTCGTCAAATGAAGTTTATTCCTCATCAAAAGCACAGTAAACTTACAATCCTTGACACTTTGTATCGGCCATTCCGCTCGTTTGTGCCTCACATCTTCAAACTCAAGTCCACCGTAGTGCAACATATATCTGATGGACTCTGCTATTCCGTTCAGGTCAAAGTATTGTAATTTTCTCGCCATTTTCTCCCTTTCTATTCGATACTTCTTGAAAAAGAGATCTGTATAGAATTTACAAAAATTAAATATTCCAAAACTTAAAACAACAATAATAATATAATAACAACATCTCATTTTGATCAAATGGTGCAAAAAAAAGCCTCTGCGCAGTGGGCTTTGACCCCACGCGTGCTTCTACGGACCGGGTCCCTTTGGACCCGAGATCTCGAAAGAGTGCCTACAATAATAACAACAGTATGAATTCCTGCATTATTAAATTAATCAGTTTATAGTTTAGCTAATTTTGAATGTTCGACTTAAAATAATCGACTAGGTACGCAACAGTTTTTGAATCGCTTACCTGTTAAATCCAAACTGGTTGATAATACACAGTTGTTTACTATTTAATCTAATTCACCGATAAAGCAAGCGCGTGCGATACAAATGCTATTCAACAGAAGACTCCCAGCGTGAATCGTTTTAACAAACGTGTTTGAAGGCCACCACTTCGCAATTTGATCAATTTGACTCTAATATCCGAGCTAGCAAAGACTACTTTATATACATGATCGTATCAAAGGCTAGCTTGTTACGTATGGGCTATTTCGGTCATTGAGCACGAGGGATGCCGAATCACTATGACTTTGCATTTCTTAAAGACTAGCGGTCGCCCGCGGCTACGCCCGTGTGGATATCGGATACCGCTGCAAAAAGCAAACAAAACCCTATTATTTTCCAAAATAAAATTTAGCCTATGTTACACGGAGCTAATGTAGATTTGGAAGGGTAAAAGAATTTTAAAATTCGGTCCATTAGTTTGTGACCCCATATTAATATACATACAAACAAACATGCAAGGTTTTAATACTCTTTATAATATTAGTGTAGAATTGTAGATGTTGATGATAGATCAATACTTGTTTGTTTGTTGCTAATCGCAGGAAGGAACTATGTTCCTTCTAAAGTTCGAAATAACAATTTTTTTCGTATGTTTAGTCCATTTGACGCGGATGTTATAAAGCTTTAGTATAACACTACGTGTGCGAAAACTGAACTCCACGCGGACGGAATCGTGTGCGGCCGCTAGTATTTTATAAAATGCAATGTTGTAAAATAAATTAGTTATTTTAAATGCGATGTTCTATTGTCATCTTTTAAGCAATGATGCTTTTTAAGTCAGCACCCCATACACAAATATGAATTCAGTCCAATCGTTAACTAAGGATGAATATTTCCTGTGACATGTTCAGTGTAGTATCGGCTTCGAAAAGATTAACTTCATTTCTACCTGTAGGTATCGTAAGTAGCGACTAAGGTACCTAATGATAAAATCCTTCAAAAATCTTTCCAACAGAATATCCGTCCAACACAATAATTTGAAATCACCTTAACACTCATTAAATATCACAACAGCTAAAGCTAAATGTAACCTCTGGCAGCGTGACTATTATAACAAACACTCGACTCAAAATCCGAAAAGGAACTGCCGGTTGAAATCAGTTGTGCTATTTACATTAATTTGCTACACCGGAAATGGAAATGGCATATAAATTAATTTTGTATTAAAAATTAAGAAACCACCGGGTATCACATTAAAATAAAACTGGTATATTTTACAAAACATTTTAAATTATATTTACTTTTTACACCAGAAACGGATGTGGCAAAAAAAATATTTTAATTAAAAACGAAAGCAACAACCGGAAATCACATTGAAACAATATGTTTATATTGCACAAGATAGTTTGAATAAAAAAAAATGCTTTAAAATCGCCATAATAATTTAAAAAATACTAAACTAATTAACAAATAATTTTAACTGCAATAATAATTAATCATTTTTTAGTAATCAGATCATATCAGTCGTCATTTTAGCTACTCATAAATATTTTTTTTAATGTTATGGGGAGGCAAACGAACACGAAAGTCATCTGATGGAAAGTGATCACCGCGGTTCATGGACATCAACAACCCCGCACAAGGGTCACAGATTCGTTGCCTGCCTTTAAGACCCCACCCTCCCCATCTGAGCTCTGACGACCTTATTATTCTTTGTTATTCATTCAGTGTTATTGAAGTTCTAATATATACTACACAATACTGTATACTCCTAAAAGTTAATCTTTTCTAAAGTGCCTAAGAACTCAATCGTGTCTTGGAAAACTTTATTTACTTTATTGATAGACAGAAACACATAGTCTCGAATTTTTCTTGGAAATTCGCATTAGAATACAATAGATTATGCAACAATGACCGGGTGACCGTCTCTATGTCAACCCAGACGATCACGTGACCTCTAGGATCTTGTAAACTTATAACTGATTCAGATTAAGATAAAGTTCAGTGAAGATTAGTTAAGCTTAAAACTTTGGAAACGTTTAATTTCTTTTAAAAATCAACTGATTACATCATGTTTAATTGTAACATCAATAGGTATACGATATAAATAATTATATGATAATTGCCTCATATCATTGAACAATATCTAATTAAATAACAATGACATACTTCAATTATGAGTAATACATGAATATTTTTTTTTGAACGAAATATTTTAAACTAGCGGCCCGCCCCGACTTCGCACGGGTGCAACTAAGTTTATTAGTGTTCCTCTACTATATTATGCATGAATTATACATAAAAACCTTCCTCTTGAATCTCTCTATCTATTAAAAAAAACCGCATCAAAATCCGTTGCGTAGTTTGAAATATTTAAGCATACAAAGGGACATAGGGACAGAGACAGCGACTTTGTTTTATACTATGTAGTGATGGTAGGCTGAATGAACAGTCCTCATTGTAAAGTGATGTGATTGATTGTCCGATATATTTATACACATTTCATTAGATTTCTACAGAAAAAATTAAAAAAACATGTGTGTATTTTTAAATGAGTACCAGAAGAATAAGCTATTTTAATGTCGTTTACATTAGGCAACATTGCCATCACAATATCATCGCTACCTAGGACATCAACAAATGTAGAATGGTGGCAGATGCATCATAGGCCTATTTTTACTATAAAATAAGTTCACATATTGTTACAGTCAGCTTCAGTCACACTCAGGGCCCACCTACTTCAAAAAAATGTAATGAAACAATGACAAATATTTAACTCATTTATTATCGATGACTTTAGGCAGTCGATTGTACGAAAATATTATAAGGAAAGCATGCTTAGAAACCAACATATATGTAATTCGTAGTAATGGATATTTATTTATTTGTTCTGTTTTTTCGTTTAAAGTATTTATTTTATGTAAAATTACATAGTTCTGTTAAGCAATTGCTTCAATTTATTATTTTAAGTTGGCTTGACAAAACTACGATCATGGTTATTCGATCATAAAATAAATAATACTGAGTCAAAGAGAGCATTATTGGCTTGGTTTTGTTAAAAGTTCTCTTTTGGCTACGTATGCTTTGATGGCAGGAAGAGATTGTACTTTGGATATGAGCGCTGTAATTGATGGGTAATTTTTCTCGAAGGTTTCTTGAAAGTATTGGTCCATGACTTCAATAATGTTGACGAGTATAAAGTCTGCCCAGGACAACTGTGAAAGAAAGTCATATTATAAATTGATGAAGTAAAAAAAAGTACAGTAAAGTTAATTGGCTAGAGCGCTTGCCCGGATCGCAAGAGTTTCTAACCTGGTTTCAAACCCCGCCAGAGACAGATGAATTTGTCTTAAAAATATATATTTCTAGCATGGAAAATGCAAAAAAATACACAGGTGATAATTAACCTATCAATGACCCACTGGCAAAGGCCTTCATCACTCGTAAGTTTGTTCGACCCGGGAATTGAACTCAAGGCCTCAAGATCACGGACAGGTTCTCAATTCACTGTACAAACTAGATGGGCTACCTTGAATAACAACATATTAAAATTAAATCATAATATATGTAATGACAATTTGAATCATCTATACTTATAATAAATCTGTAGAGAGGTCAATTCTGTACATTAAATATATTTTCAAAATAACTATCAGGGGGAGATAAGTGATCGATACTGATGCCAAAAATGCAATCAGTAAAATTTTTGTCTGTCTGTCTGTCTGTCTGTCTGTCTGTATGTTCCTTATAGAAACAAAAACTACTGAACGGATTTTGACGAAACTTGGTACAATTATTTTTCATACTCCTGGGCATATTATAGGATACTTTTCATCACGCTACAAACAATAGGAGCAGCGTAGTGAAGGGAAATGTTGGGAAAACGGGAGAAATTACTCCATTTTTTAACCTTCTGAGGCGTGTACAGCCATAATGGTTAAAGCCACATAGAAATCATGTATGAAGGAAATATTCTACATAAAATTGTCTAAAAAATATCCCCGAGCAGCTTATGTCTATCTTTTATGGTTGACCCACAATAACACGTGTAACACCTGATCCAAATTGGTTTGAACGCGCTGTTCTCAGGAGCTACTGGTTCGAATTGACAAAATCTTTTGTGTTGAATAATCCACTTACCATTTGTCAAGGAAGGCTTTAAGCTTCTAGCGTAACACTGTGTGCGGAAACCGAAACCTACGCGGACGGAGTCGCTGGCGGCCGCTAGTATTACATATAATTATACTAGGATTTCATCCGCGCGTAATTTCTTTTCTGAAATATCCCCCCTTCCCTGATAGTGTAGCTAGCCAACAGTGAAAGAATTATTCAAATCGGTCCAGTAGTTTTTGAGTTTATTCGTTACATACAAAAATATAAATCTTTCCTCTTTATAATATTAATGTCGATGTAGATTAGTGTAGAAGTGTAGATATCAACACAATTTTTAATGTAACATAGCATACCTTTCCACCGAAGTAACCGTTTCCAGCTTTTAATTCTTTATCAAACCTGGACAGGAAATAGTCGATGTCTTCATAGAGTGCTTTCTTACTTTCTTCTTTCTTTTTAGGATCTGTCTCTATAAAATAGGGTCTCACTTCTGAAAAATTAAATTAATTAGGTATATTAATGCGGCTGTAACAATACATTAATTATTTTTGAAACCATACTAATCGATACTAATAAAGCGGAGGAGATTGTTTGTTTGTTTGAACGCTCTTATTATCGCACTCAGGAACTACTCAAACACTCACGAACTCATCACCCTCAAAAAAAAACTATTTGTGAAGAAGTATCTTGCGGGCCTTAATATTACTGCCGACGGATAGGAAACCACTTCGGTATCGCATCCGTTACCATGGTAATTAGGGCTCCTCTTGTGCTTCCAATCAGGTAGTGGGGAGCAAATATACCGTGCTTATATAAAACAACTAGCGGCCGCCCGCGACTTTGCCCGCGTGGATTTCAGATGCAAATTTTCATTAAAATCGGTTGAGGATAAGATTTTTTTATTACCAAAGCTTTTCCCGCTAATTCCCGTTCCTGTGAGAATTTCGAGAATTCCTGTTTTAGTGCAGCTCTGCGGTACCTAAGGTACGTCCCTTCCAAATTTCAAGTGTCTACGTTTAGCCATTTAGGCCGCGCGTTGATATGACAATCAGTCAGTTTCCCCTTCTATATATTTAAAGAAGATGTGATACTTACTGGCAGTAAGATCGTAGATGTTCAGAACAACTGCGTCTAACTGAGCCTGCTCCCATGGGTCGCTTGGCAGAAGACCGGCCTGTGATGCTACGTAACGAGCAATCGCCAAAGATTGGTTCAGGGAGCGACCATTCTCTTCATACAGTGGCATTTGCCCATATGGAAGCGCTGTAATGATAAATTGGAAAGGAGTTAAATATTTACCAACTAATATGATTCTTCTACTAAGATGCATATGAGAGTGGTTATTTAACCATTCTCAACGAGTTAAAAGTAAATAACAACGAAATATATTGGTGTGTATTATGTTCGTTTGTAAAGGTTCAATTCAAATAATACTTTGGTACCCGAAACTTATGTAGGATACAATATTTTTGTTATAAAAATTAGACCTTTAATTTGACGATCATTAGTGCTGATGCAAAAAAGAAGAATGGTCAAAAGTGCTATTCGAACTATCCGACGTGTGGGTACAATATTCAATCGCAAAAAACACATAAAATACATTACAATAACAACCTTTAGAGCATATTTGATTTGATTTAGTGGTATTATGAGTAAACAAATAAGAATATGATCGCTCTGTAACAAAACAGAATTTGCAAGTGAAAATTGTAAAACACACACGAGGCGAAAAAAACGCAACCGAAGATCGGCGGCAATTTTTTTTTATACAAAACTAGCTGACTCGACAGACTTCGTCCTGTCAAAAATGTTTTCCCGGTAATCATTCGATTTTTCTCACCGTAAGAACCATCCTTGGACTTCAACGAACATTTTAAAAAAAGAATAGCACAAATTGGTCCAGGCGTTGTTGAGTTATGCGCTTACCAACACATTTTGCGATACATTTTTATATTATAGATTACGCGATGTAATTTCGCTATGTTGAGTCATCTTCCACTTAAACACATTACAAGCGCTGTCACGCCAAACTTTGGTCGCCTAATTTTGATCTTTATACACTGTGGGTAAGTGTAATATAATCCTACATTTACAGACGGCCGATACAGTGGACTGATTTAACAGGCTGATTATGATGATATTTAAATATAAATGATTATCTCACAACACCAAATACATTGACCTGACTATGTGTTAAGTAGCTTTAGCACTTATGTTACAGAAATCAGAACCAAAAGTAGATAAAAATAACACCTAGACCAGGACAAACAGATATTTTCCTGGACATAAAATATTTTTTCCTGTTCGGGGAGCGAGCCGCGACCTCTTGGTCTTATAGACTTCTTGACCATTACACCAAGCGGGTCGTCAAATGATGTTAATAGTTAATAAAAAAACACAGTTTACTTACTATCCTTGACGCTTTGTATCGGCCATTCTGATCTTTGGTGCCTTACATCTTCAAATTCAAGTCCACCGTAGTGCAAGATATATCTGATAGGCTCTGCCAATCCGTTAAACTCAAAGTATTGCAATTTTCTCGCCATTTTCACTTTCTCTTCGATACTTCTTCAAAAAGAGTTCTGTAAAGAAATTACAAAAAATAAATATACGACACGACAATAAAAAAAAATATTTTTCCAATTTTGTAATAGTTCTTACATTTGCCAAGACAGTACTCTTTGGCTAGATCTATATTTATTCAGAGATAAAACCTGGCGGATGAACACATTTTAATTAAGATCAAATGGTACCAAAAAGCCTTTGCATTGTTGTCTTTGGCCCCACGCATGCATCAAACGACTGTTGCCCCGAGAAATTCCGATAGACATAATAAAAACAACATTTCATTAAGATAAAATGGTACAAAAATGCCTTTCTGCAAGCATAAAGTTACGCGTATGTCACTAGTAGGCCGAAATTTTTTGCGAGCGCGAAATATATTTCGCGACCCCGACCAACATACACAATAATAATTCATTATTCCCATACCAATTGGCACCCTAAACGAAAAACAGGCTTTGGTCCCACGCATACTTCAAAGGATCGGGTCCCTGTGGACTCGAGATTTCGAAAGAGTACCAACAATAATAACAACAGTATGCATTCCGTTAATGTATCAGTTTATACCCTAGCACATTTCGATGAAAAACAGTCCCTACTGTTCTACCTTTATTTAATTTACACTTAAAATGTTCAAATGGGTACACAACAGTTATTGTATCACTTACCTGTTCAATTCAAACTGCTTTATACACAGTTGTTGACTATTTAATCTAATTCACTGATAAAGCAAGCGCGTGCGATACAAATGCTATTCAACAGAAGACTCCCGGCGTGAATCGTTTTTCCAAACGTGTTTGAAGGCCACCACTTCGCTGTTTGTTCAATTTAACACTAATATCCGTGCTGGCAAAGGTAGTATATATACATGTTCGTATCTAAGGATAACTTGTGTACGCGCTGGAGCGGTCATTGAGCACTAGGGATACCGAATCACTATGACTTTGCGTTTGTTATAGATTAGTGGTCGCCCGCGGCTACGCCCGCATGGATATCGCGTATCGCTGCAAAACCCAACAGAACCCTATATTTTTCCAAAATAAATATTAGCCTTTGTTATTCGGTGCTAATGTAGCTTTCAATGGTCCAAGAATTTTTAAAATCGTTATCGAGCCTATTCATTACAACCAAACCTACAAAGTTTTCCTCTTTAAAATAGATAGTGAATAGTGAAGATTTTGATGATACATCTATACTAAAATAATAAAGCTGAAGAGTTTGCTTGCTTAAATGTGCTAATCGCAGGAACTATGGGTATTGAAAAAAATCTTTGATTGAGCTATAATATAACAATGAAATCTGAAATCCACGCGGTCGGAATCGCGGGCGGCCGCTAGTCTACACTTATACATATTATAAAGAGGAAAGATTTGTTTTTATGTTTTTTTTGTATTTTTGTATGTAACGATATACTGAAGAACAACAGGACTGATTACAAAAAAAATATATTAAAACGCTTTATTCACCCTGAGTAAAAAATAAAGATTATTTTGCCTTATTTGATCCCGGTACGGGAAGTACATAGTTCCCTCGGGACGTGGTTGAAACCGTGTGCACCCGTGCGAAGCTGGGGCAGACCGCTAGTATTTTATAAAATGCAATGTTGTGAAAAACATGAGTAATTTTGGATTACAATTTTTCATTCTCATCTTCATAGTCATCCTTATAATTACATTTTTTGTCAGCACTGCGGGCGGATATACAAATATGAAATCAGTCCAATCGTTACTATGGAAGATTATTTCCTGTGACGAGTGAAGTGTAATACAGACTAAGCAAAGTTTTACTTATTTCTGCCTGTAGGTGTTGTAAGTAGCGATTAAGGTACATTCCTGAGGGGGAGGGGGGGCTATGTTACAGCGTAACAATGTCGTGATTTTATCTTCTTTCTCAATCATTCATTGCAGCTCCTGAAGAGTCCGTCTTCGGACATAGGCCTCCTCTCTATTTCTCCACACTTGACGATCTGCTGCCACAGACATCCAGTTAATACTAGCATGCTGCCGGATATCATCCGTCGAGGCAAATGAACACGTGAGTCATCTGATGGGAAGTGATCACCGCTGCCCATGGACATCAACAACCGCACAAAGGTGCCAGATGCGTAACGCATTGAGCTGAACTAACTGAGCTCTGGCAACCTTACTCACCAGCAGAGATGCTGGTGAGTAAGGTTGCCAGAGCTCAGTTAGGCTTTAGAAAAAATTGAAATCATGTTTTCATTACAAAGATGGGTTTTGGCTTAATGACCACGCTTGCCAAATGCGGATTGGTGATCGCAAACCTGGGCTGTGTTCAGAAATATCAACACAAATTTTGCCCGACCCGGAAATTAAACCCAGGACCTCGAGACCAAGGCGCGGTACTTAAACCACTAGACCATCGATAATAATAATAATAATATTAACAGGTTTTTTTTATAGGGCTCAAGAGCCCTCTTTTCTATTATGTATAGCACAAACTACAAAGGGATGTGACGCGGCCAACCGGAATTAGTGTTAGGGCGAACAATTCATTACACCCGCAGGTGGACCGGGCAATTACTCTGGGGCGTATTAAGAAACGTGTGTAAACGGAACCTTTTACGGGCCACACTTAGAGGTAGCGGAAAAGAGTTTGACTGTGGGGTGCCACATGTTACGGGGAAAAGTGTTCATCATATACTCTATCGCATAAGGCTTATTATACCTGTAAGGATAGTTTCAAGTTTTTATGAATATTTCCATCGTTAGATTTACCATTGCCATACTTCAAAATTGGCCCTAAAATAAGAGCGACACAGCGAGGCTATCTCCTGAACATTTTTGCATGCTAGTTTGACAATATAACTAACATTTCACTTATAATGAGGGTCGCAATATATGTAGTTACAATAATGACATTTAAAAGAAGCCCAAATTAATAAAGAACTTCTACTAAAAATCACCACCAAATTAATACGTGACGCTGTTGGGGCATTTTAAAGCCTAGTCTTATGTAGACACGACGTACCTTTTTATGATGGAGCGCCTATAGCCTAAATTGGTTTAGGGTTATTTTCCGCACTTAGCTTCCAAGATGGGCCATTGAGAGTAGCGGATACTATCACTACTTTACTTATAGCCTATAGTAGCGATTTCTAATAGCTTTGCAATCAAAAAGTATTAGTTCATTTCCCGCTTACACTGCAACCCCACAACGCTAGCGGCGACGATGCTCAGTAATGTACAGCGCGGTAGTTCGCGCGCCTAAGGAACACTTTATTATGGCCGCGGGAATGCGTTCGCGCAAACAGCTCTCTTTATGTGCTACTTCTTCTTCCTAGCGTTTATCCCGTTTCTATACGGGGTCCGCTTTGACCATGATCCAGGATTTGGCGAGTCTGGTTATTACAGTGAAGCGACTGCCATCAGACTTTCGTAACCCATAGAGGGGAACCAGACAGATTGGATCATGGTTACACATTCAGATCTAACTAAACTAAATTCAGAAATCACTGAATGTGCAGGTTTCCTCACGGTGTTTTCCCTCACCGCCAAACTAATGGCACAAATCCACACATAGATTTTGAAACATCCAGAGGTGTGGGCCCGGATTCGAACCGCGGACCTCACGTATGTGAGGCGCCGTCCACCACTAGGCCACCATCGCTCTCATCGCTCATCGCTTTATGTGCTACTTGTGCTTGTTTATTTATTTTACACGAGTTATTACACCTTCCTACAGCTTGAACAACGGAGCAAGCTAATTTGAGTTATTAAGACAGATTCTTGAGATAATGTAGTTTTAGTTCATTACGTTGTGCTCTTGCGTTGCTCGGAAACCTTTTCTTTGTCGTAAAGAAGATTTCTTGCTAAGAAGTGATATTACTTACCCGAGGGCATAATTTAAGAGGTTGCCTTTGTTTTTGGATGTGAGCGAACTTGGTAATTCAGTTTCAGTGTTAGGAGTTTAAGTTTGTGGGTGACTTACTTGTATATAGTGTTGGCGACAATGTTTATCATTAATCGTTTGGTGCCCCTCGTAATTTTCTAAACGTAAATTTTAAAAAAATATCACAAATACATAATACCTTCAGCACTTGTGTTACAGACATCAGAATCAACAGTGGTATTACAAATATACTTGAATAGATACATATAACAACCCAGACCAAAACAAACAGACATGTTCATGCACACAAATGTTTGTCCCGTGCGGGGTTCGAACCCGCGACCTCAAGCGGGTCGACTTAATATTTGTCTTCAAAAATACTTTCTGTTTATTATATCTATAGCGATTCTGTTTAAGTATTTATTAAATTTAAGACTAAGTATCCGATACCTACAATAGTTCGTAAGATCGTGTAATCCGAAGCACCATCCAAGTTTACCAACTTGACCGAAGGGCGCAAATCGTGCCTTACTTGAACTCTTTGACAAGTTCAACTAACAACATTCGAATAACTGTCGTCACTTAACCGCGACCTTAGCCAGACCCCGTCATTTAGAAGCCGTTCATGTTTGATTAGTTTTCTAATTATTCGAGGGCTAATTGATCCCAAACCAATATTGATTCGTCGGTAAAGCCGCACATCTACTTCCCCTATCTGGCAATTAAGGGCTTGTAGTTCCAACGGTAATGATGAGATGAATCGCGGGCATTAATGGTTGTACGTAAATATTGAATTAAGGGAAAATTATGTAACTCATAGTACATAAATATTATTATTTTGACGGGCCCGTTGATCTAGATTCTAGTGGTCAGATAACCTGGCCACAAAGCCGATGATCAGGGCCCTCTTTTACCTATTAGGGACCCTGGGCACACATGGGCCTTTCAACCTCTTGTTTGGCCCCACGGAAAAGACGAGTCTGCCGAGGGCTGCGGGCTCAAATCCCGCTAGGGGCAAATGTTTGAGAAATGAAAATCGGTATTGATACTCGAGTCATGGAAGTTTTATAAAAGTATTCAATTATGTCTATTCGTTCCCTAGCATTCATAGTACAAGCTTCGGGCTTAGTTTGGGGCTAAGAAAATTTGTGTGTTAGTCCAATGAATTCATTTATTTATTTAGCAACACGTAACACACACGCTGTGATGTTACAAATAATATGTGGAATCATGGTGCTAATATCGTTATCACAAGTGTACCAACTAAACACTCGTTATATTATTATTCTGTGAATAGACGATACGTTATATTAAACGTCATTGGAATATTTTTTTAATCATGACTGTCATGAAAATCATCACAAGTCAACACAGACTAATCGCAAGCTTTCTGATATTACTACAACCACTATTAATAACTCTCATATCTGCAATCCAAGTGCTTAAGCTTCTTATCACGGAGTCACATCAATGTACAAGAGATGTGGTGTGAATATTGCCAATTAATGTGAATAATACAGAATCAATAAACCAATATTTCAGCATTGTCGCTGCGTCAAAATTTGCACACCTCCATCAATATTAAGTAGGGTCCACCTAGTCACACCCTAGGCCAATAATTGAAACAGTTCCCGTTATTTATGGGCCCCATAACATGAGAATGGGGACCGAGGTCAATTTATTGTGGGCCCAGCGGTATTTGTTATTGTAATTAACTACTGAAGGATGTTTTCGTCACTGGATTAATAACGACACTCTATTATGATGAGGAAAACGCCGCGAATTACAACATACGAGAACATGACCGTCTGGAGATATTGCCTCAAGCATTCTTTCCCTTATTCGTATAATGAGATAAGCCGGAACACAACTTACGAGTCATGATATGCTTCTGTTTCTAAAAAAATCAGTTAAAGAGTGTGATTGTAATAATTTCATCGAGAAATAGTAAGTTTCAACGCTTTTAATAATTATTTATACCTAAATAATATTTCAAAAATAAATTAGCTCTAACATGTAGTTTTTTAATTTTTCTTAATAAATGAAGCCTTAAGAAGAAAACAAGGAAATAATTACTAATATTCAAATGAATATCATATATATAAGTAATATATAAGTATTGTATCACACAATGGACACAATGTTAACTAAAATAAAGATCTCGAAATAAACTTTCGTGTACAGGACCATCTAGTAATTACCCTTGCAGAATCACTTTTCCTCAACATCCTCCATATCTTTTTACGAAACACGAAAAACTTTTCAGGTAGAATACGTGCAAAAACAAAGCGCACGCAAAGATCTCATCCCGAATTCCTTAGCAAAAACCTTCTAAAGATACCATTACGTGCCGCCAAAATCACTTTCATCTAAAGCGATCAAATATGCACCCTAAGCTTTCCTATCTTACACCATCTATTTCCCTTTTCCTTTTATCCATGTCTCTGACAACCTTTCGCTTGACTATTGCATTGGACGACATCCAATACTGCTTTGCAACTGTAGCTTCTCAATCAGTTTCAGCGAAAGCAGTCAATGGATTGTGTTTACTAATATCAGTCGTCTTCAACAGGGCTGCGACATGATGTTATCGATAATGTTCCGTCAACCGCAAGCATGGGGCAGGATTCCTGGTGAAAGGCAGTGGTTGTGAAATTCCATTGTCTGCTCCGTATGGTCAGTGGAAGCGTGAAAGGGGTGCAGAGTGATGACGCGCGTATTTTTGCACGGGCCGCCTTTGTGAGTTCGTTGACGCGTCTGTTACGTTCTAAGTGAATTGGGGGGATGTGTTGGGTTTTTCCTCTGTTATGAAATATTGGATTTTGTTATGCTGTATGTATATGGCTGCTGTGTAATGCAAGCAAGGCTTTAAAGTCTTTCATACGAAAATTGAATCCTGATTCTGAGTGATTTAATTATGCCAACCACTTATAATGAAGGCGAATGATAAATATAAATGCGTCTAAAAGTCTAATTGTTTCAACTTGCAATAGACGTCACACCATCTTAAACTCAATGGATTGGCGTAATCCTTTCACCTCATTTATTAAAAATATGTTTACGAGAGTCGGTTTGGAGAAAACGCTCCAGAAATAATAAAAAAAGAACTTACAATGAATCCTTAAATAATTTTCATACCTGAGTAATTTCTTTATACTTTTGTTAGTATGATATAGTTTCTAGTTTCTTCGATTTCTGTTCAAGGGCTCAGCTGCCAAACTTTGTCAAAGTAGAGTGGCAGAAGTAGGTTGAGCGTAAACCTGAAATACTATGGATTCTAGGTAACTACCGAAGTTACACTACGGTCGAACTAAGCAAGTTTCTCCAAGGAAGTTACTCAAAATAGAGTTTATGTACGGTACATGCTAAATCTATTATAAATTCTGAATTACGGACTTTCGTAGCTGCATATTTTTGCCAAAACCACACTACAAAAACGATTTTTATTGTTGATTTTTTATGTTCTATGAGACTAAAGATGTTAATTTCGAATGTTTTCACTACATGGTAAAACAAAGTCGATTTCTGCTGTCTACCTATAGGGGTACAGGACCATCGTTTAGACATAGAATGATGTCAACTACCTAACAAATAGCTCTAATAAGCAAATGACCAAAACGTTAAAAATATCAATTAAAATTCAACTTTAATTTTACAAATACTTGTACTTGTTGTTCTTCAAACGAACGCAAAGCATATATGTACATTGGTTGCGTTCGTTTTCTACTACAACAAGAATACCATTTTTTTCTTAATAAGTGATGTAATTTTTCTAACTCAGCCTGAAACTCTTCGTAACATGCTTCAAAAAAACATGTTTTTAAACTTCTACCAAGCCACGTAAAAACAGGGGAAAACTTTACAGCAAAAGTAAAATAAAACCCCCATAAGCCTTTTAAAAGTTAAAGTATTTTTCTTGAACAACTTTATCAGAAGCGCCGAAACACGAAAGCGGAATGCATTGTTTAAAAACTACGTATCTTAATAATGTAACTGCAAGTCGGTCTTATTTATGATACGTTTTTTCACATAAATTGTCCCTTGGTTTATTAGTGTCGTGGTTGCAAAGTTGAATAAAGTTTTAAGCTGAGATTTGAGTGTAGGAAGGTGAAGGACGAGATTTTTTGCATTCTCTGATTATTTGATATCTACATTTAAATAAAAAAACCAAGTTTTTTATCCAGATCAAGGTGTCATGTTTATCGTTTTCAGATCCCGTTTTCCTAATGGATCAATTGACACGCACAACTAGTTTTTTTTAAATATTTCACAACATCACATACATTGATCTGACCCCGTGTTAAGTAGCTTAAGCACTTGTGTTACAGACATCAGAATCAACAGTGGTATTACAAATATACTTAAATAGATACATATAACACCCAGACCAGGACAAACAGACATGTTCATGCACACAAATGCATGTCCTGTGCGGGGATCGAACCCGCGACCCCTTGCGTATTAGCCAACATCTTGACCATTACACCAAGCGGGGCGGGTAGTTGTACTAACCTAGAAGATCTCTATAGCTTGCCGCAGTGGATCGAAGCATTAAATTGCTCCCTTGTGTACTAAAACTGGCCAAAGGGCGTACCGTATGTAGCGTGTAGGTACTTTGACTGAGTGATTGCAACGTGGGGAGCAGTTAGGGCAATGAAGTTGAAACAGAAACCGCTACCGAGAACTGGCTACAGATCACTCCCGAAAAGTTGAGATAATCGTCCACTCGCTCGCTCGAAACTCGCTCGATCGAGCGTGATGAATTTCACAATCTTTTTTTGTCGCCAATTTGCTCGACTATATAAAGCACAATTGGAACCAAACATTTTTGAGCAGTTTTAGTGGACACGCCACACAATACATAGTAGGTACGTGAGAGACGAACTATGCATAAGATTTATGAAACAAATGAAAAAGCACCGATGTATATGTTGTTGTGTAATTGCGTCTGAAAGGCAATGTACATAGTTCAGTATAATTTCCAGCAAGAGATTATGAGGCCAGTTTACAAATATTGGTATTAATTTTAGTGCAGGTCATAAGAAGTATTTCATTTTTAGTATCCTCGACCGATCACGTTCCCTCGAGTAACCGAACAAGCTTTCCTAAAAGCATATAATACCCGAAAATGTATTGTATCCTAGCCTTTCAAACATGAATGTCATTGCATTGCTCGCCACTGAACATTTATCACTAGCCCGTCCAAATATTTCATCGTAAGCACTCCTTTTTTCCTAGTGCTGTGAAATTAACAAGGGAGATACCAGCATCGTAAATATGACTCGGATACCATCGGGGTTTTTCGAGGCACACCGTATTCCCGACCATGTTAGCTACATAGAATAAAAATTCACAGAAGGGCGGAATAAGCGGCAAGCGAATTCGCATTCAATGCAATTGTAAAGATTATTGTTATTGTAACGTGCTTTGAAAATGTGGGTGACAATTTAATAAGTGACGAGATGGTGGTATAGGAGGAACTTTCTCAACGGCCGGTCGACCGAGCAGACGACGCCCCACATCACCAGTCCGCTTGCGACCATGTTGTTGTAACACAGCCGAAACTTCAAGCAGTAAGTGGTCTATCTAAGTACGACATAATAATTCAATATCGCGTTTAGACCCGTTACTAATATTTGATACTATATTACTAGTAAATATACACATATTTTAAAATGGACCAAGTATTATCCAGATTATCCTGCTTCCTTCTGTGTTCTTTATTCTATGGTTAGTCAGAATAATGGCCGGAGCTTGTGTGGCTACAAAACATTACGTAGGTATAAAGCATAATACATAATAGTGATGATGCTTTTTTGTGGGGCTGAGTTATGTGGCGGTACTTTTACTCACTTATGACGGAGTGAATGTGTGATATTAGTTCACATTAGCCTTCTGTACTAGTAGTAATAACTTTATAGCTGGTATGTATATTCCAAGTTGAGTATACTTTGACAACACCGTTGGTTCAGTAGTCAAATAACCTGGCTATAAAACCAAGGGGGCGCAGGCTCAAATCCTACTACGGGCAAATGTTTAAGTGATGAACATTGGGCATTTGTACTCGAGTCATGTGTATGTCTGTACGTACCCCAGCATAAGCTATACCTAAGTATGTACTTTGGGCTAAGTTTGGGGTCAGGTATTTGGTGCTTTAGACCAAAGAAATTATTTATTTATTACATGCATAATCCCAAAGACAGCTCAATACCCTTTATCGATTTAATTGCTACCCTGTTTTTCAAGAAAAAGCTTTAAAAGTATTTGTAAATATTAACATAATTAGTCCGATCTAATCTCGAATGGTACTCGAAACAAAGGGGAGATTTGAAATTAATTAACCCCGTTAACAATAATGTACAAGGTTCCTTAGATTATATTGTAAAACTGAATTGTATCAAATGAAAAAGGACAAGTTACAATACACGGGCTACATAATTGTGCTCGTTAAATAGTGTTATTTTTTAACCACATTGCAAAAAAAATATGGATAACAATTCCATCATTATCTTGTAAAAAGTCTGAAGATATCAAAGACAATCAACATCATAGTCCTCTCCGGGACGTATGGCTATTTAGACAACTCAGCAGTTAGAGTTATGGGTAGTCACCACGATGGGCAGGCAGGTTTGTGATCGGGTCGAACATAAGCCGCCCACCTGGCTGGCAGCGACCCGTCCTGATGCGAGCAAAAGGGGAAACTGGAGGCGCTTATTTTGTGCGCCCGAGCCCCACACACGGTCGCGGGCTTAGCGAGCCCGCGGCGACATGGTGCGTCAAAGTATTCCCCTCCAAAAAAAAAAAACCGGCCAAGAGCGTGTCGGACACGCCCATGAAAGGGTTCCGTAGCTAAAAGATGGCCCGACCGCTTAAGACACCATTTAGTACGGGCAACTGCACGTCATAAGTTGGTCGAGTTGTATAAAAATAACTATGTATGATACAGAGTTCGCTATAGTTTTCGTTGAAAGTACTTACTTGGAAGTATACACGACATTTTTTTTAGAATTATTTTAACAGTATTTCAAAAGTTAAGGGGGGGGGGACGCTCTAATTTTAACTTTGTATTAATATATCTCGAGACTGGGTTGTTTGATCCACATGGTTTCAAGGCAAGTTTTATTGTATTTAAAAATACCATTTTAACGATACCCCACACGATGGGGTAAGTCGAATTTTTTTTTCGAATTTACTTTTCGATGTATGGTAGGGGGGGTAAAAAATAATTATTTTTCGATTATTTTAAAAACCAATTCTTGAATTATCACTATGCATCTCTCCACCAATTTTCGTGGCAATCAGTTCAGAAACGGCGGAGAACGAGCCAGGACAGACAGACAGACAGACAGACAGACATGACGAAACTATAAGGGTTCCGTTTTTGCCATTTGGCTACGGAACCCTAAAAAGAAAAAGGCAGGTTTGTGATCGCAGTATGGTGAACAGTCGAACGCAGGAATAGACGGGAAAGCTGCTACCCAGAATGACCCCAACGCTCGAAACGTCCCCAAAACAACAAAAACATGTAACTCAGAATCTTTAGTTTAGAAGTCCGTTTAAAATTGCATCAGCAGGCATTTATCCAATCTCACACAGTAAAGTATCAGCCTATTAATGTCCCACTGCAGGGAAAAGGCCTCCATCATTTGGAATCATGTTTTCGTTACAAAGGTAGGTTTTGGCTTAATCACCACGCTTGCCAAATTTGGATTGGTGATCACAAACCCGGGCAGTGTTCGGAAAAACCGACACATAACATCTGTGACTGTGAGTAATTTTTCATGTCGAACGGTCGAACTTAGGACCACGAGACCATGGCCCGGTACTTAAACCACTAGGCCATCGAGGCGTTTCTCATTAATGCAGGGTTGAAATAGTTCGCCCAAAATCTGTATGAGCGCAGCTGTGTTGGTCAGAAGGCCTATATTTTAAACACTCTCTTAGTGGTCGTACGTTTTAATTAAATATTCGTAAGGGCCGGAGGGTCACTGTCATCGGCACGTGTGCCTTGATTAGGATTCCGTGTAAATAAATACGGGTAAATTAACAAGGTCTGTTGTCTTGTACCTACGGCTCTTGGAAATAGTTGTAGTTCACAATATAGTAAAGCCAGGGTAGAATCTGGAACTGCTGTAATATAATTATAGTTCCAGAATAGAGAATTCTAACCTAACACGGTGGCAGGCGATGTGTAGCTAATACTTACTGGTACTAATATTATAAACAATAGATAACTCTGTTTAGGTAAATATAAGATAAATAACACATTAAAAATTTGTAAAATCCAAAGCACCATGTTTAAACAAAATAAATATGTTTAATCGTTTAAAAAAAATTGGGAATATAAAGACACATCGTTAATACATACACAAACCCATACAACGTGGCATGGGTTCCCCTATCAATTTTTGTATCTAATTTTACCAAACCAATACCACAGTTTACGCCAATACATAAGTACCCGTACTAACATCCTTTTCTACCAATACCAAAAAGGTCATTACTAATAAAAGTTCCATTAAGTCTAAACCCTGATTAAAAGAACTTAGGGCAGACTTATTCTACTGTAATCCTTATAAGTTTCTCAATTATTTAGTTGCCTAACTGCTCAAAATTCGACAATCGCTTAGTTACGTAACTAGAAGTATTTCTTTGACCCGGCCCGAGTTTGCTTTATCTCAAGTCCTTCAGACAAAATAACAACAAACGAGACGAAGAATTTCTCGAGATTCAATAAGGTCGCCGTTTTATTTATTAGGCCCTAAAATGTACTTACTTGAAATATTTGTGATGTATTTTTCTTTGAAAAGTATAATGGAATATCTCGTTTTTTAGGTATTTAGGTATACCTATGTAATTTTAATATATCTACCTCGACAGTTTGCTTTGTCCAGAAAAATAAGTCTTGCACGTGTAATGTGCCTGTGTGTCCGTGTAACAGTAATTGTTTCTGGTAGCCACTGCTTGAATCGGGAATTTATCATATAAAATAGTACCATTTTCCTGAGCTGATACTCGGTTACATAAAACGAAAAATTCCTATTAGTTGGATACCAGTATCCTACGACGATCATTTTTCTTTGTATGATACCGGTTACCAAACTCTGGTATCATACACGGCCGAAGGGGTGTGTATCAATCACATTTCACTTTGACTTTGACTATCATCATTTCAGCTCCTATGGAATAAAATTAAACAAATGAATTTATGTTTCTGAGGCAGTTTCTTTGACTGAGATCAAGATAATTTGTAGCAACATGATTATAAATAAACAAACATGCATTAAATTCAGCCGTTGATTATTTCTCTAGATGCGGTATAGGATCACATGATACTTTTCTTTGATATCCACGTATTTTTCCATCGAAATAATAGACAATCTAAATATTCCTAGAACTTTGCCTACACATAAAATGTCGTCGAAAACTTGTTCAAACTTCAATCATGTACAATAACAGTTAGTTTCCCTCAAATAATGAAACAAAAACACGAAATAAAACGGGAAGGCGTATTCAAAAACAATGGCGTGCCCAGGTTAAAAACGCCTCGGAACGATTTTCATCTTCAGTTAGATTTATGGTAAATTGCCTCGCTCCCAGCACCAGGCGTTGTTTTATTTCTCTCAATGCGTGTGTCCGTTAACTGGATATTAACGGTACGGCAATGGCAGTGAGAGTATAGACGAACTGTGTAAGTGATTGAGTAAGGTTAAGGGGTTGTCCGTTATCATTTTACGCTCTATGTAAAGAAAGATAATTACGGTTTACCTGCACACAAAGTCACATTTTTTTAGATTGAAAAACAAGAATCTAATCCAGGGAGCAGATGAGCAAAATTTAACCATGTAAATACTTTAAATTATTATATATATACAAATTAAATATATGTTTGTTGAGTTCGTTTATCAAGAGATTCATTGACTATTACTTTTTATGAGTTTTATTTTCTAATGTAACGTTTTTTGTAATAACTTGGTTACAAGTTCAATATCACAGTTGTATAAGATATTGAATATATTATTGAAAGAGTAACTGCTATTAAATATGTACCTACATACTTTAAAATCAACGAAGGTTTTTTTTCCGTTGCCGTGTTGTGTAATGGAAAAGCGCACAAACAAGGGATCCGTTTTCATAATACTCATGTGCGGCATATTGGTCGTATTTTTGGAGATACAGTTGTTATGCTTCGGGTTAATACTAATCAAGTCCACAATAAAACACGTGTGAATCTGCGAACACAATTGGGTTTTCCACAGATCTATATTTATGTGAACCTGTTGAGAATTAAATAAAATCCTACTCGTATGTTCCTTCCTATCTACTTATACTTATTCACAGTAGTAAATCTACATATATCATGGCAATAAATCTGTAATTATTTGTGTAGGAACACACTATGCCGAATAAACGCGGCTGAATTAAGATTCCGTCTTGTTCTTGATATGACACACTTTTAAATGGGAGATGACACACTATGTCGAAATTACGGAGCGTAATTTTGTATAGAAAATGTTTTCCGCCGAACTTCGGTCACGTAATTTCAGCCAAGTCTGTCCCTACACTTTGAATTGATTTCACTTTAACCCAGTAAATTGCTTAAATTAAGGGACCAAGATTCTTCACACAAGACGATAAAAATCTGTTCTATGGCCCAAAAGAAATTAAACAAAGAAATTCCATAAAAAAAATCACGTTCCCTAACAAACTGACATCAAGGGGGAGTGATAATAATAAAAAAAAGTTTATGAGCTTTCCCGCACAATTTCGACGGTCTTCGGGCAATAAAACCTAAGGCGTAGGTATTTCATAAATCATCGTCCTTTCCTCCTAATAAATGAAAAAGGGAATTCGGCATATTTATGCAGGTCCAAGTGATATACGTTCAACTTTATTTCTATCTTGATAAATAGATTGTTTCTGCCGGTGTACAAAATAACATTATTTTCATAGTGTTTTATGTAAACAAATGGTTCACATCTTGTTCAACTCTTCGCAATCCTCAAGGCTGATGATGATGATGATTCCTAAACGAATGTTTATTTTTTCATGTATTAGGTAGGAAAAACTAGGAACTTGAATAATCCAAATTTTGGTAGTAAATGACCACGCTCATTGAATGTAAAAAAGAATAATTCTATATGAACCGAACCACCAATGCGATAATCTTAAAAAAAATGCAAAACATCCGATTTATTTAATTCACAAGTGTACCTACTATCGCACTCAGAAAAGTTGTTTATTTACTTTCTATCCGTTGGGACGTCCGTCTAGCATCCGAATTCTCCTGTAACTTGACACATAACCTCAAAATGAGGTCAATGGGCTACTATGGTGCAATGGGATAGGTAATTCGACATAAATTCTGACCCATCGACACATTGCCACTATCAAGACAGTTATACGAGGATTTCTTTGTTTAGCTCGGGCTGATTTTCAAGTCGGAACCAATTGGATTACATCCAACTATGTACTTATTCCATTTGGAAATATTAAAGGTGATTACGGTCCTTCTATTGATTGAAGTTAAGGTGCAGTTTGAAACACGCACGGAACTAAAAACTGGCAGAAACATAACAAGATAAAAGTAAAGTCATGAGCACCAACATGTATACACATCGTCATACACATCAACTCTAAAGTCAAAGCTGTAAAGTTCATATTTTAATGTGTTTGTATCCATGCGGTGCTCATGACTATACGGCTCCTGACGCCCTATGTGTGTAAGGTGAAAATGTTTAAGTTGTTTGTGTCACTAGACATCGTTTTAGAACAAAAAACAAGTGGGACATGGTATGATGTCCTCTTAAGAGCACAATGACATTTTTTTGAAGGAATATATTACGAGTGTTTATTAGTTATTGAAGACATTTTTAGATAGTTTCATTATTTATTTCTGACAGGCATAATATCCCTCCCTCTTTAACTAAAAGTTGGGAACCCAGTACAAGTAAAACACATTAATTCTAAACAAAAAGATATTGACATTTAGTCGGTAAGTCGTGTGGTAAGTCGCACAATATGTTGCCAGCCAACATAAGAAACACCAGAGGACAAAAAAAACAAAGGACAAAGTACGTTTTGATACCCAATTTTAATAAAACCACTACTCAGCGAAAAACATCTAAACCGTTATTGCATTCGTTCAAATATTCTATATTAATTGGAATATAATTATAAAGATGCTCTTTGTATAATTCAAAGCGGAACAGATTGGTCTTACAATTCGATAGGAGAGTTCATCGAACCTTTCGTTGAAGTCTGATGTAAACCCAGAAAATTGAATAAATTTGCATTTATTTCAATAATAATTAACAAACAGCGCTATGGCTTTGTTCTAAAGAAACGATACGAATGTATTTTAAGAGAAAAACAAATTCCTTTTTCTGCGAAGGTAATTGCCTGGTAATGACTATAAGTTGCGGGTTGCGAAATAAAATGCCTTTATAAGGGGTCATTGATCTAACGTCAATCGTCAATCCAATGTCTCGGGGGATGTATAAATGTAGTAATCATATTTTAGCAAACTATTGGTCAGAGCACTACGAAGTACGTAGAACCTTTGACTTAACTGAACACTTCTGAAATAGAAGGTTACTTTGCTGCGCTGTCAATAATGAAGAAGACAATTTGGAATCAAACTTTGACCTCTGCTGCAGTGATAACAATTTTTGCAAGCTACGCTCTATTTTCCGAAAATATTTACTTACAGAATAATATAAATTCTGGTCTGAGAATTTATGTAAATCTGCATTTTTTATCCAATCCAGAGCAGACGACGCATAACACAGAATTACTTTTCAAATATTTTACCATCGTCAAATACCGTGCAGTTGTATTTTTTTAAAACCTCAATTGCAAGTTACCCTTCGAAGATACGTATATCTTATTTTTAATATAACAAATCGAGCTCTTAAGATTGCAAGATAAACCATTTAAGGGTGGGATACATGTAGGTACAGTCAACAACAAATAAAAATTGTGGTCATACTCATACTCGTATCTGTTATTGTATTCGAAACGCCACACAGGCTTACACCTCAGAGTCCTAAGTTTTACTTTCTGGGACTGATATTATTTGGCTGAATTTTTAAACAGAGTGTAGGCATGAGAACATCTGTTCTTAATTTTAAAATAAAGAAAATTAAATCAGTAAAGAAAAGTAAAGTAACAACCTACAAATGTCCCACTGCAGAGCAAAGGCCTCCGTTATTTGAATGAATTAAATAAGTAAACAAGAAAATTCTCATACGCCCTAAAAATACAATCTTAGAAACACAACAGCTGGTTAATTTATTTAAAGAAAGTGAACAACTTGCGTTATTTGTTAAAACTTTGTTAATTAAATCAAGTTCTAAATAATTCACAGTAAGTCTAACTAAATTAAATACTTGCGACTATATTGTCAAGCCTTACAAAGCTTAAATATTCAAACACAAGGTCTGCACTAACTTACTTCATTTTTATCTTTTCTCCCAAAAGTTATTATCATCCCTTATATTATTATCATCATTAATTCAATATTTCTTGCCATAATTGAATATTTTGAAAAAAAAATCTTAACAGATAAAATATGCATCTGACTGTACCCAATTTAAAACTAATCATCGCAGGGTGTAACTTCGCGCCGGCCACACCTTTGCAATATGAATCGTCGGAATACTTCGACTGTACACATACTTCACTTTAAACTATGTTTATCTACTAATCTTATCTGATCTTAGTAAATAAAGCATAAAAGAAACGAAAACATCTCTATTGGTTTTTTGATACGAAAAGACAAGGCTCTAAAACTTTGTAGGTAAGAATTATGAATCACAAATAAAAAATGATCAGGGTATTAGCAGTGGAATCAACAAAGCGTTACTAAGTGTACTTGTATTATATACCATTGAATGCGACTAAATATCCAAACATAATAACAACACAGTTGAATATTTGTCTAATGAATTGAATACATTTTGAAAAACGAGAGAAAGAGTCACGTTAAGCCATTTGAGCTCTGGAAAACCAAACCTACCATTTGTTTTGCTTGCAAGAGGCGCTGGGTTCGAGTCCCGCCTCGGCCACCGGGGATCGGATGAATATTACTTTGTCTAAAAAAATAAAGATAAAGGTTTAATAATACTGAGTATGTACAAAATGCTGGAAATAAATATACAAAAACTCACCTTTCAAAATTCAGTACAATTTTAATGCTTTTTCAATTTGGCCTTAAAATCTGTTGTAAGTATCTATTTTATTGTTGCGGTATGTAATGTAAAAAACACGTAAGTATATTTATTTATCCCTCGCCTGCTGTATACGTTTAGGGCTAGACAGCTCGGGGTTAAAATGTCCAAAGATTTATTGCCTACCACTTATTTGGGTTCAAATAAATGTACGGTCAATGTTTTTTAATTTATAATACATCTGAAATCCGAATTTATTTAAGCCTTATTTTATAAAATAAACATCCTGCAATATAATTCTCCAACATTAAAAATACCCTGAGGATGGTTTTAGGATTTACGCGACTGTTTCTCATGAAATTAAACTATTTTAAATCAAATTAATTGAACTACGAATAATGAAAGTGAAGATGCCGGTGGTGCTTACTTTCTTTGCAATAAATGTTTCAAAAGTCGCAGTGTACATGATATCACGCATATTGGTTGGTGGTTTGTAAATAATATAATACTGATGAATATGAGTATACATAATTTGATTTGATGATCCAAAAGTAATTGCTCAGAGATTTGTCCTGCTGATTTTACGAACTGACCTAATTATTATGACAAATCTATTCCAAATGCCTTCTGTTTCCAGCCTTCCTTCCCTTAACGTTCGACCTGTCCAATATGTCATAGCTTCTTTCAAAGCGCAAAACCGTGCATTCATCATTAAATTGATAACATTTACGCGTAATCAAAAAAAATATTATCGATTGATCGATCGTTAAGGTATACAAAATGAAGTTGCCTACAATATCTTCTGCTTATTTCTCGGGCCCACCTAATTATTATGACAAATCTATTCCGAATGGAAGTTTCCAGCCCAACTTCTACTAACGTACGACCTGTCCAATATGTCATAGCTTCTTGCATCGCGCAAAAACGGGTTAGCGGTACCAACTACTGGTCCGAGGCAATTTGCTCCACGCGGTGCATTTGTGACCCGGTGCGGGTTATGTAACTAAGTTTGTTAGTGGACTCGCCGTTGACCCGGTGGTTTAGGGTTAAATGCCTGTTAAGTTCGGGGGACGCGGTGGTTGGGCAGTTCAATAAGGTTTATCGTGATTTTATTTTTGGCGCTATTTTTGGGAGACTGGTGCGTGGTGAAATTGAGAGTGGAGATAATTTGGTTAATTTCCGAGGATGGGAAAGACTTTAGGAGTTCTAGGTCATCTCCTTGATGTACCTAGCTGACATAAAAAAATACACTTTTGAGGGTCTTCTGGTGCGTTTGAAAACACTGAATGAAGGAAGCATGCTCAAATCACCAGGAATGGAAACCACGTGGTCGGTCATATCCTAAATCAATCTGGGTAGCATTCTTGTTAAGTGAAAGCAGCAGCTATACTCTATCACAATCAAATAAATTTTGTTTATTGTATGAATCGTTCTATCGAGTACCCAGAACCTGTCTTTCATCTGGCCTACTGAATCGACATATGTATCTAATTTTGATCCAGATATGAATATTCTACGTGTCACATTCGACCCCGACATTCAAAGTCTATTTATAAAACATCATTAAAACTTAACTCACACGTAAAATGTCACGTCACCTTTGTCTGCTCGGAGTAAATATACCAAATGAAACAAAAACAACTCAGAGTTACCAAATAAGCTGCCGGAACAGAATGAGTGAAGTTATTCGAAACAGGAATCAAACTTGGGACAATACGAGGTCCCGCGGGTAACCTGTGAAGTTATGCAAAATACGACCTCTACTCGAATTAGTTAGTGGAAAGTGTGTTTGTTCGAACTGGAAAATACTAAATCACGTAGCAGGAGTTTCATCTGCTTACTGTTGAAACAAATGCGGTATTTAACGATTTACCAGGAAGAGCTGACAATGTGTTGTATTTATTTTTGCCAGTGTTACAAGGACATAAGGTTCAAATCCAGCTTGAATCTATGCGTGCAGGGATATATCCCCTTGTGTCGACTTTTAAACTATCTACAACAGTTAATTAGTCATCTAAGGAGTCAGCATTTTGAGTAGGTCAGTATTCGGACCAAATTACTCGGATCAATCGTCTGAATTGTCAGTTTTTCTATTATTTTTATTACAACTATACACGGATTTCACTTTATTAGTATTGTAATTGTATGGGGATGTCAGGTCGACAGTGGGTGAGTACTGAGGACAAACTGTGATAATGATGTCATCATTTAACCACCGCACTGACTCTACTTATATTAAATGCTTGAACGCGACGTTTTTCTTTTATTACTGCGTATGTTTTGACTTTTTTTTTATCAATAGAACATAACAGATTCGTTTCGAGATTTCGAGGTTTTTGTACTTGTCAACAACAAAACCTAATTATATCATGCATAGCATGTAACTTTCTTTCCTGAATTTGCCATGAGGCAATTGAACTTAACCGCAAAATAACCTAGAAAGCTCGTAAAGGTCAGAATTCGAAGGTAGGTATTTTACTGAGCATTGAAAACACCAAGCCCATTTCGAACCTACGAAACAATACCGCCATACATTAATGTAGAAATTTCAATTTACTTTAGAAGACAAAATCATTCACGGGTGTCCGCAGCCGACAGACAAAAGTTGGTAATAGTAGCGACTCGACAATACATTCTGCAGTCGAAATTGAATCTTAAAATTATGCAATAAGGTCTAAGTGCCGCGCATAAAATCAATCGAAAGTTTGTAAAATATTCTCGTAATAACTGTTTTGGGAGCGTTCGAATTTGAACTGTATCTCTATGGAGTTAGAGGTGAGGTATGTGCTAGTGCGGAGTTCCAACTGCACCCACAAACCGCAGGCACCTGCTATACGCTCGACACCTCACTTATATGAGATATTGTTGTAATATAGGATTTTGCATGCTTTCGCCGTGCGGTTGTAAGCTTCATGTTTTGACAAGGCAAGTAATGACGTAATTAATTAGATTTAAGTCGTTTGCCGATGTTGTATGCACATGTGATGAGGATCGCGGTATTTGGTTTAATTTAACCAAAATCATATTACGTTGTTCCTCAGCAGAATTCTGCAGAACGTAGAGACAAGATTAATGAGTAAATTACCAACATTAAACAAAAGCCGAGTGCGTATTAGTGATTCACCATTACGCTTCGGCCGTCCGTACGGAATTAGTACATAATCATCATCGTCCTAGAGTTTATCCCGTTTCTTTAAGGGACCTTTTTTTTGCGCAGGGAAACTCTTTGACGTGCCATAACTGCAGGCTAGCTACATCTGCAGCCGTGTGTAGCGCTCGGGACTTCGTTCCACTACCTACTAAAACCCTGCGGTTTCCTTATCACCCGTGTGGTGGGAGGGCCTGGTTCTCGTGCCCGGCGTGTGCCTGGCGAATGCCCGCTTATTACCTACCGTGAATTTATGTGGGAAACAAATGTCTCGCCATGCTGCCACCGCCGGGTCCCGGAAGAAAGGGTAGGCCCAAGGAGTGTTGGCTAGTCATTTTAAAAAGCTCCAAACCCACAGCCTTATTCTACATAATACATATATAACCTTAACTAAACTGGCAATTGCGAAACTTTCCAATAACCGTCGTAATTTATCCAATGTCAATTAGCCGCGGTTTCTCGGTTTCAATGGCTTTTATTACTTTTCACACGCATGCGTTTAATAAAGGCAAAACTCAGTCATTAGGAGAACAATATTTAATTGTTTCATTCAAACGTAAGGAAGGTCAAACAACAGTACATTGTTATATTTTGTTACTGCACTTTATTGCTTTGTGTCGTTTTCGCGTCATAATCAAAAACAGAATTGAGGGTAGAAGGTTATGTCATATATAACCGTGGATAATATACAAATGAGGTTATGTAGCCTACTTGACGTTTCTTTCCGAATGTATTGGTCTGTTATATGGTACATACTAAATGAATGTCAATGAAGGTGTTTTAAAATTATATGGATATTAAGTAAGCAGGCTACTTTTGTATTCTTGCATAAAATAAACATAATCTATTCTTCTTCTTATTTCTAAGTATGGTTTTACTTTTATTATTAGAAGGAGATTTATATTCATGTTACCCATATTGGTCTTACATAGATAAATCTTATTAGAAATCGCCAGCCAGTGCTGAACTGCCTCTCCTAGGGCTCTCCACTCAGCCTCAGAAACTAATCTTTGCGAAATTATTATTTTCACAAGATTTTTATATTTTAAAAATGAATGATTACGCTACAATCAATAGTTAAGTATATTAGTGACTATTTAAAAAATCCTTAGTAGCCTACCTATTGACTGTCTCGCCTTTCCAGAAGTCTCGAGTTTGAATCGCAGGTCGAATCATTCAGTCAAACGCAAAACGTATAAGCGGTCAAAACGTGCGTTTCTGCCCCACTTTCAACAAACGTTATGCCACGTTCATAAGTCACGTATTATTTGAAACAGTTTCTAGGAATCCGATTAACAATTTGCATTCGCGTCCAGTCCACTCCACACTGAACAAGCGGACGCTTAATTCCAACAAATATATTTCCCCAGACATATTCTCACTGCAACGCTTTAGTTTATTTCCTACAGAAACGGGAGGAATCCTAAATGAGGGTGCTGTGTTTTTTTTTCTCATCTTTATCTCAAGGGTCATTGGTGAAAATAAGTAAGCCGCATTCTGATTCATATTTTCCCATTTGGGACGACCGGTTGGGTGCAATGGTTAAGAAATTTACTGTAACACCACCGCGGGGCTGCGGGTTCAAACCCCGCCACTTTACCGCCCCGGCAAACATTTGTACATGAAGATTGAACATATCTGTCGATATTTATTGAAGTATGTATTAGTTATTCCGCTGTTGGTACCTACAAATCTTAATTATCTTTATCTTAATCTTAATCCTACTATAAATGCGAAAGTTTGTTTGTTTGGATGCTTGTCCGTCAATCACGCTGAAACTTCAGAACAGATTTTAATGAAATTAGGTATACAGGCAGGGTATGGGCTGACTTAGGTGATAGGGCTTTTTATCCCGGTTGAAAGCTCCTATATGGCATAAACCAAAATCCACGCGAACTACGATAAATGCTTACATTTCACCGACTCACTTCAATGCAAATTAAGTGATGCTGACAGTTTTTTTTTTAAATTTTCACTTGATAGTAAAAAAGCCTCTGAAACCATTGACTTTGAGGAATCAATCATTGTCGAATCAAAGACTTGTTACAATGTTAGCACATCTAATCTTTCTGACTTATAGCCTATACAGTTTCAATTTGAATATTAATTGTGAATTAATTTCTCTTGTGTAAGATCATTGTTTAATTATTGATGGCGATGTTCAGGTTTGACTACTTTAGGAATCAGCATTTGATTAATATAGGCCTTAAACACTCTTTATAACATGATTACGATTTTTTACCTAAAACACATTGATCTACAACAAAAGTATTAAAATCCACTGTCGCATCTAAAAAAACCGACGGAACCAACCATGCATTTGCGACTATGACTGGGTATTTTTTACTTTAACCAGCGTGCAACGTTTTAGAATTAACACTTAAGCTCAGAGAACTAGCACAGAGCACACTTGAAATGCAAATCTAGTGTCAAAAGTGTTTGATGTTGATAACGAGCGGTCGCGGGCTGAATAAATAAATACCAGACATCATCACATATAGAACGGTTCGTGAGAGAACCGAAAATGGCCGTTTGTCCATGTACAGTACACTCATATTCTGTACATTTTACAATGACTAAGATAAAACAATATAACTTAAAAATGTTATTAATTGCGCGTTAGTGTAGGCACACACTTGGCTGAAATTACACGACCGAAGTTCGGCGGCAATGCTATTTAATACAAACATACGCAACGTAATTTCAGCATAGTGTGTCATCTGCCCTGAACACGACAGAACGTAAATTCAGGAACGTAAAATCAGACTCCTAAATTCGGCCGCGTTTTTTCTTTATAGTGTGTTCCTACACTTAATGTACGTTTCGTGTAACGACCGCGCCTCATACCTGTGAAGGGACCAATAAATATAGTTCTCCTTATTGATCAACTTATTTGTACCTTAGGCACCTATCTAAGACCTTCCCGTTACTCTATCCCTGTTATGTATTAGTAGCTATGTTTCTTAAGCTCTTTTGTTTTTGATATCAATATAAATAAATAGGAAATTTAGACGTTCCTATGTAATCATCCCAATCTTTGCATAAAAACAATTTAGTATGATTTAGTAATCACGATTTCAGATAAAACTTAGAACCTCCATTAAGACCTACTTACATTTCTAGAACACATAGCAATCTAAATTAAAAATCTTAATTTCAATTAAGTTAATGAGTTACTAAGATTTAGTACCGACACAAGTCGCGGTGGCCAAAACTCATAACGTTACCGCAGTCTTATTCTGGATTTAACTAGTAAATGTTGCTATATTATGGTACTTATTTCCTTTTTTTTTATGTCAGAGGCGGAAAACGAGCTAGCGGGTCGGGACATCCGCGACACCAGAGGTATCGTTGATGTGTTGCCGGCCTTAACCCCACACCCTCCCCAACTGAGCTCTGGCAACCTTACTCACCAGCAGAAACATAGAACAACAGTTACGAAGTGCTACTTCACTGCGGTCTTCTGTAAGGTAGAGGTACTTCCCCAGACGAGCGGCTCATTCGAGTGGAATTTCCACAAAGCTCTACCTCTCTAAGTGGTCTAAGTCTAAGTGTAACACACTACTAGGCTGAAATTACGCGACCGGCGGCAATGCATTTTCAATACAAAATTACATGACGTTATTTCGGCATAGTGACTGAAATTTTCTAGGCAACTCATATGCTATATAATTATTGACATGTTAAATTATGTATATAAAATACGTTTCATCCATTAAGTATCTTGTATAGCGGGATCTTAGACTATTAGATAATTACAAAACCACAGACCTCTTAACCTTTTAAACGGTTGTAACAACTACCCCAATATACCTCCACGTCTCAGAATACACCCTCTAAAGTAAGTGGGTGGCACTTCAAAAACTTTACCCGTAAATCGCGGGACAAGTTTTTAATAAAAATCCGGTCAAGTGAGAGTTTTAAGTTAAAATATGTTCTTTGGTATACAATTTTTGGGTTTAAGGAAGTATGGTCCTACAAATAAAGTAATTCGGAACAAGATCTCTTATTGAAATCACGAATAATTTCCTCGGTAGGAACATAGGAATTGGTTTAATCACCACGCCTGCCAAATGCGTCGTTATTGTGATAGGTTAAAAAAAGGCACTCACTTTACAAAATCATGAAAAAATATTTCTTTGTATGGAAGCAGGTTGATATACCTATATTTGTCTAACTATCATAATCACATAATCATTTTACAGATGAGGTAAATCTTTGGATAAAGGTATCTAAGGCTCGTATTAATAAATCGCTCTCAAGATCGATCTAAAATTTAAAAGCGACTTACGCAAACGAGCATTAAACTCAGTCACCAGATAATTCAATCAAAATCAAAACTCAGAAAGGGGACAATCAAGAAAAAAAATGTTTCTACACTTGTATAAAAAAAGAACAAACATTGTAATTACTACCGTCCCTCGACCCGGCTTTATCGAGCAAAGGAATTAACTCCATTCTGCCGGGTGCTGTCAGAATGAAAAATAAAAAACATTGTTATTTTTTATTTTTTCTCCGACAGTAGGCGGCGAAATTTTAATTAGGAAAGTTACTTGGCCTTTTTTGTTGGGAGTTTTATCTTGGAATGCAAACGAGAGGATTGAACAGCTTCCAACTAATCGAAATAGAAGTTAAACAATTGAAATATTTACATTTTGTAAACTCAAAAGCAATCAGCATTATTCGTTACAAATTCGGTAACTAAATTATTTATGAAACAAACATTTTGGACAAGAGATTTTCTCAAGAGTCGGATTAAACCACTTTAGAACGTCATCCAGAAAAATACAACATTCATTTGTTATTTACTATATTTAAGTCATGGAACTAGGCATACTTCTTCATGCAAAGTAAAGTATCAGTCTTTTAATGTCTCCCTGCAGGGCAAATACCCCCATCATTTGAAATTATGTTTTCGTTTCAAAGATGGGTTACGACTTAATCACCATGCTTTCCAAATGCGACTTGGTGATCATAAGACCGGGCTGTGTTCAGAAAAATCTTCACTCATTTTGTCCAGCCTAGGAATCGAACCCAGGACCTCAAGACCACTGCCCGGTACTTAAACCACTGGACTATCGAGAAGTTACTTTATGTTTAGAAAATTCCCCAAAAATGTTATGGTACTTACAGCTTTTTAATAGGTCATATTCAATCACCTATTAAAGAGAGAACCAAAACTTTCTAAGACTCTTAAATTTTAATAATGTAACTGAACCGTGATACGCGGTTCAGCATTAAAGGTAATTAAAGTTTTGTATCAAGGAAGGGAATTATTATGAGCTTATAAATTCAGAGGAGAAACTTCAGTTATATTACATTTTCTGCTTATATCAATAGGTACGATGTCTATTTGCAGACGGTGAAAGACAGTCTTACGAAATAAATATCTTACGGATTTGTAAATAATGTCATCACAAAACAAGTAGATTAAATAGTCGAAACACGAAGTTTATTTTCTATACAATAGGTATTACGTATAACAAAAATATAGCGCGCATAATCCCTCCAAACTCCATTTTTTTAACAAGTGCGTTTCTTTACAACACACTATTTTCCATTTACTTTACATTTTGTCAAACCGTTGTTATGGTAGAAATCGTTAGTTCCATATACTCAGATATGTACTGATAACACCTTACAACATACAACTTAACGGAACTCATGAAACAAGACCGCGCTCTTCAATTCAATCCAATCACCTTTGAGCAAGGACGTCGTATCCACACTAAAAGATTATAATAGCAGCAACTGATTTAAATACCTCTTAAATGAAAAGTTGTATCCATTAGCGATATAAGTAAAAAATAAAAATAAATAAAAAAACAATATCCATACATATTATTGAAAGCCATGTCATAACATCTAGTGGACAGCAGACCTAACAGCGACTTTGTAAGGCTGCATGCATTACGAATACTGGCACGTAATGACGTTTCCAATAATGCAATTATGTTCAGAATCTCTTCGGCTCAGAGGCCGTACTAGTGCCTGACGCATTTACCTACTTATTATATGCACTGTCACATGTTTAAATACTTCTAATCACGAGCTAAGAATAGAATACTGGGTCATGTCATGTATTTAGTCGGAATGAATAGAAACAACACAGCCATTTTGAATGTTTTTGTCCACATGGAATAGACTAGAATGGATTAGCCCTAAAGTTTACTGGTCGAGAATGCCATGAGGCATGAAGTCCGCCTTTTGTTCATTTTTTTCATGTGGTACAGTAAATATTAATAACAATAAATAAATGCCTTGGGCTAACACACTAATTGTATAGCTCCAAACTAAGCTCGCAGCTTGTACTATGGATGCTGGGGAAGGGGTAGACAGACATACTTAAATACTTTTATAATAACCCATGACTCGAAAACAAATGGCGCTAGAATTCTATCCAGGCCTAGGGTCTACCAATGTAGTTACTAATGACCAGACACTAACAAAATGGAGCAATTATAAAATGAAATGAGAATTATAATGTTACTGCGTGCGACTGTACCCATAAAGTAGGCTACGGACTATTACCTATCTTAATTTGTTCAATGTTACAAAATTTCGCTTTGCATGCCTACTAATGGTACATATCATAATTTCATTAGGCTCGTATCTTTATGCACGAACACCTCGGGAACAATTATCATAAATTAACATTCTGATTAATTATGTATGACATTGTTTTCAGTATCAAAATTAGCATACGACATCTTTTTAGGTCTCGCATTGCAGACATACTGCTAAATGATTGTTTTACGTAAACGTCTAGTTAGATCATGTTTTCTATTATACTTCATACATAATATTATATGTAAATGTGAAAGTTTGTTCGTTTGTCCGTCAATCACACGAACGAATTTTGATGAAATTTTGGTATACAGGGTATGGGCTAACTTAGCCACTTAGGGGTGATAAGATACTATAAATCCAAATTAAATGCTCCAGGATAATCCAGGAATCTTCAAAACGCGGACAAAGCTGCGGGTAAAAACTAGTCCAATAACTATGGTATAGGAAAAATAGTTTTTGCGTATGATTTAATGCTTTTGTATTTTTATCTCATGGGAACTTCGTTAAACAGGCCTGCATAGAATACGAAACAAGTGAGCCGTGATAATAATCAAATATTAAAATAAAACAAACATAAAATTAAAATATTGCATCAAATGTAATAACATAATAGAAATTATGCTATTGGTATATTTCCTAATTTACAGTCACTACCACGCCGGATAAAAATATATCGGGTGTGCTGGATCGGCACTTTAAATCAAAAAATAACTCGTTTTATTCCTAAATACACTCCTTTAACCCCAATACGGTCCGTATTTTTATCCCTAAATCTACCGAAAGGAACAAAATCATTAACGTCTAGTCTGAGAGACCGCTGCCTAATGAAGCAGACAAGTCTTACGTATAATTACGACAAAAAGTAACAATTAATTAATTCCGTTCAGCATCCACCACGTTGAATTGCAAACGACCAGTTTCACTCTCCTATGAATAATACTCAGCGGGCTCGCTTGAAACAATGAACAAGGTGTACTAGATGGGACCTGATGGTAAAAAGAGGAAAATTATATGTTTTAATATTTGTTGGCTAATAGCCGAAGTGCGGCTACACCTTGTTTTAGCCGGCAGTAATTTTATTGATGTAGGATATGTTTTGTTTTTTGCAAACTCTAAATATATAAAACATTCTATTTTATCTTTGTCATGGCCGCTATAAAACTTACCCCAATCTACCTACAACTTTTGGGACTAAACATTTTACATTAGAGTTGTAAACAAAGATAAGTATTGTACACCTATGTTTAACCGCATGTGGCGGACTGCACCTAGTTGTAGCCGGCTACAACTGAGTGTAGCCGCACTTTGGCTATTAGCTGTAACATATTCATAAGCAACAAAAATTCACCAGGTCTCCTATGCAACCTGCTTTTTAAATGTTCTAACTGAGACAGTATGGACTTTACGCCGCCTCTTGGGGGCGCGACGAAGTCGAGTAACTAACCAGGTCATAAGTAGATAGGACATAACTAATACCACCAGTAGACATTTCAGTTTTTGCATGTTTAGCGTGTTGCAAGATGCATTACGTACATTGATCATAACGGAAGTACTCAAGCAACATGCAGATCGAAATATCGATTTTTTTCCTATAGTGGCTCGGTACATTGGCTCCACTCTGTCTGAAGGTAAGCAAAAGAGGAGCATGACAACGGATGCGGTACCAAAGTGATATCCTATCCGTTGGCATCGCAATACCGGCCCGCGAAATACCTCTTCATGCTTCTCTTAAAGGAATCCAGGTTATAGAAAGGAGAAAACACGAACGCTGAAAAAAACACTCCTCCTGCACATGTTATTTGCCATGTCTCTTCCAAACTATTTCAATTCTGTGGTATAAACCACTCGAGATTAAGACGATCCAAAGATTAATGACCACCTTGGAGTCCAGCGATAAATAATACATAAACGTAGACAAGTACCATGCACACTGTATACGTAATTAAAGCAAAAAATGTGTCGTGTCGTCGCCTATGGTTAGAAGTTCCCTTGCGATGAGTCATGTTAGAAATATTACGAATATTAAGAGAAGAGTTGAAGAAGTTTGTGAAAAAGCTTGTGAAAAGCTTATGTAAATAAATTAAATTCATTTCTCACATCATTGGACTAACACACCAATTGCATAGCCCCAAACTAAGCTCGAAGCTTGTACTACGGATAGACCCACTTAAATATTTTTATAAACATCCATGACTCGAGTACAAATGCCGATGATCACACAAACATTTGCCCCTAGCGGGATTCGAACCTGCACCCCTTGGTTTTGCAGTCAGGATCTCTAAACCACAGGACCAACGGGATAATTGTTATTAGACATTCACATCACCATTCGAATAACTTTGGTCATATATTAATGCGCGGACTTCTGATGGTGCAAAACATATTAGCATTTTGAATAAACCCAATTATATTATCTAAAAACACCATTATTTCGTTAATAATGTGCCATATATCCTTCTTATCTCGTGTATAATAAACAAATTCCCACATTACTGAACTGTACGCGTCAAAACATCACTTTCTTTAATTAATTTTAATTGTATACATATAATTGTATATATAGTCGGTATGATGTTTAATCATGTTGTCTTAAAGTCATATTGTTTTTTTGTTCCCACACGATCTCCATGCTGTGACCATAGTTCACTTTAGTCTGTACAAATGTTTATCTCTTAGAAGACTATTGTTATAAAAACATTGACAATGATGCTATTTTATAGATAACTCTGGAGGGGTATTCATGCATTAAACATTTGTGTTTATTATGTCTGGCAGTACATTACTACTTGTAGGTTTTAAGTTCCTTATATTGATTTTGACACTTTCTAAGATTTTATTATTTTACTACACTCGGAAATATGAGTACAAAAATAACCCCAGTCATAACATTGTATGAATGGCATCAGAAACAAGTTCTAAGCACGTACATTAAGTACTTAGTGTAGTGAAATATCTTCTGGCATCAATCGAGACAGCCTTGAAGAGGTCACGACAAACCTGTTTTGATACTTGGTATACGGGGTGTTTCATTATGAATTGTAAAAAGTTCAAACATCAATTCATACAGAGTATTCATACTCAGTATAGGGTAAGTTTAGTCGTCGTCTGGTACAATTAATGTGGAATATATTAGATATAGATTTGATATTTTTGATATTTTGCCAACAACTTTTTGTATAGTTTATAAATAAGAATCAAAACTGCATACAAAAAATTTCAATCAAATAATCGATTCGGTTTTTTTTGTTTAAAATGTTACTATCGATAACTTAATTATAAAACTGAAGAGTTTGTTTGTTTATTTGCGCTAATCTCAGTATATATAGTATATATATATAACTATAGCCTATAGTTATATATATAACCTAACCTAACCTATGTGCGCGGAAGCAGGCAAACACGCGGGCGGAGTCGCGGGCGTCCGCTAGTAAATGTTAAAGGAGATGAAGACATTTTGGGTTTTGGAAGTAATTTATTATCCTAGCGTTTTGGAAGTAATTAATTTATGATGGAGCCGCCTGTATCGTGTTCGATCATTTTGAGATAATTGTCAGTGATTATACAGTGATGAAAGTTGGTACACTTTTTGTATGGGATAACAAGATAATTTTAATTCGCGTGGGATACATGTAATGATGTTATAACTAATTTGGTTTATTGAAGAATTAAACAAATGTACGGCGTATAAGTATTCAAAACGTGGAGAATAATTCAATTTAATTTCTACTAAAAATATTATAATTATGTTTCTGATTATTTCTTTTGCAGGTAGGTACATTGACCGGTAACACTTTTACAGGAAATTATAATTACACACAAAAACTCAAAAATCATAATGAATCTTTCCGCGAAAATAGTAACACGATATAACATATTTACTACAATGAAAGTACTAATTGGTCAATCAATTTAATGAAAATCACAGCAACATAAAATATTTTCAGAAAAACAAACAATCACGAAAATGATATTTTGATAAATATGTAGATATAAATAACTTGTTCAACAACCTTTTGTTACTACAGTCACATCGAATTTCTCTTCCAAGAAAATAACATAACAAACTGAAGTATACTATTATTGTCAGAATAACTTTCAGTTTGTCGTTTATGGTGTATAATTGTAAAATTATGTGCACTGATAACTATCTTAACGTAGGTACGAGTTTATGAAAGCTAGAAAGTTTTAAAGGTCATGTAAACATTATATTTCTTTAAGATTTCGTACAAATACCATAATCATTATGATTAAGCGTGGTAAAAGAGTCATTATATATTATATATAGATTATAAAGCTTGTAATTTAATGTCGTTTAGATAACAATTTGTATTTCTTCATCCTAGCGGTACCTACTCCCGGTTGCATCCTCGGCCATAGCCTCGGAGCCCAGGGTTCGCTACGACTATACTCCTGAATTGACAACCTGTTTATTACATTGGAGCGACTGTCGTCTGACCTCCACAACCCACAAAAGGGAAACTAGACAATTTATTTACTTTTTTATTACATTTTTTTCGTATTTTTTTTTACGCTTAGTTAAGACCATGTGATATCTCATCAAATATAATCATTATTTTTATTTAATGTTTTCTCCAATGTGCGCGTACTACATAAATAGATGACAGAATAGGGCGCATACCATTGAATGTATTTTCTGGCAAGTAACATTAATGTACCTTTACCAGGTTGTTTGGGTACAAAGTCATTCTTTAATGATGTGAGATAATTATGTTATCTTCAATTAACGCGACTATTACTCGTTACTCGTTACATAAACAAATTAACGGACAATTTATTTAATGTTACCATGCACTTTTACCACGTCACTGCCGATACAATAAAAATGATTTACGGACAAAGCCGAGGGAAAAGGTGTGAGGTAATCCTCACAGAAAGTGAGTATGACTTGTGCAAAAGTTGTGAGATCAGCGTCTTACTTTCCGCGTGTCATCCTTCACTGACGATGCGTTTAGACGCCGTCAAAAGCAAATTTATAAAGCGCGATACACACTGAGGCCAAGATCCAATGGTTTCTTTCAAGTCGAAGCGCTAGTTGGGTAAAATAATATTTGACATGCAAAATTTCAGTGTACATCAAGTTGCAAAATAATCGCTTTGACTTTGTCTTTTGAGTACCCTGATCCGTCTTCCGTAGGACCCGATTTATTTTTATGATATACGCAATTAAAAGTCAGCTTAGTTTAAAACTACGGCCAGTACAAGACATGTAAATTATATTTACTTATGCTAAACCGTCTTAAATATACACACTATGAGCAGTGGTTAACGCGCTCGGTCTGCAATCGTTGAGGTGAAGCAACTTTCTTCTAATGGGTGACCAAAAATGTTCATCTCCAACTCGAGATTCTCCGTGCTTCATAAGGTACGTTGAGTTTTGGGATCAATCCCTATTCCTCTTAAGGGAAAGCCCGTGTCTCACCAGTGGGACTTAGGCAAGCCGGCAACCCGCCGGCCTATACGATGTTTGCCAATCACCAATCCAACATTAAACACAAGCTACAAAATAGCCCGCCGACAAAAAGTTGCCGACACAATTAGGTGGACTCAGTGTGCGTTTCGCATAAGATACGATATGATGCAAAATGATTGGAACTAAAGCTGATTTCTCCTCGTGCTATTTCACTGGTACATGTCAAGCTAACTTAAATGACATGTCATTATGGAACGTCTAGGGAATGATACTTTCAGAATGATAAGGTCTAGAAACGATCTGAAGACTAAAAAACAGCTGTTTCCAGATTCATTCTAGAAGAAGATACGATCTGTATTATTTCTTTTTAATTCAACTTAGATCTTATTATTTTGAAATAGTTTTTCAAACCAACTATACGTGTCAGCTATTTGTTAGGCCTGCCAAGTAAAAGTAGCATGAATCAAAATAAAATAATCTCAATGAACTACTGTACTAAAACAACGATTTTGTCCTATGAACTGAATGCATTCCATTTAACATTAAGCCAATTTTAAAATACATAAAAACATCTATACGCTAACCCTTAAGACATTTTGCTTGTTATATTTAGGCAACTAGCGGGCGCCCGCGACTTCGTCCGCGTGGATTTCGGTTTCTTTATCACCTATTTTTCCCCTAAGGGGTGAAATTGTCAAATAATCTTAAAAAGGGGATGCCTAAGTCATATTATCTTTATAAATGCAAAGTCTCAGCCCGATCGGTTAAAAATGGCGAAGTTTTATACTCCCGTTCATCCCCTATTTTACCCCCTTGGGGGCTGGAATTTATCAAACTCATTGCTTAGGCGAAGCCTACGTCATAGTAGCTTTATGAATACAGAGTCTCAGCTCGATCAGTTAAAAATGACAAAGTTTCATACTAACGTTCATCCACTATTTTACCCCCCTAGGGGTTGGAATTTAACAATGTTTTTGCTTGGGCGATGCCTTCGTCATAGAAGCGTTATGTATGCAAAATCTTTGCCCGATAGGTTTAAAATTGAGAAAATTTCATGCTAACGTTCATCCCCTATTTTACCCCCTTGGGGATTGAACTAATAAAAATCCTTTCTTAGCGGATGCCTACGTTATAACATCTACCTGCATACCAAATTTCAGCCCGATCCGTCCAGTGGTTTGGGCTGTGCGTTGATAGATCACTATGTCAGTCAGTCAGTCACCTTTGAGTTTTATAGATATAGATATTATTTAGTCTAACAACATTAAAAACAAAAGCCAAACGTATCAAGCCACGTATAACCCAAATAGATTTACCAACATTCTACGTACGTCTTAAACCTATCTGCCTAGGAAGTAAAGACGCCTGTTCTCCGGAACTAACTCAACAAATCGAATCAGTAACGTGAAAAGATAAAACACAATTAGTAAGAACGTACTGATTAATGGGAACACCGAGACTCGGTCGGAGAAAGAAAGGAACAAGTCATAAGATCCTAGCGGCCTGAACTAACATTTTCGTGGTCAGTTCATATAAATTGTTACAAACTTTAAAAATGTTCTTACTTTAAAAAAACCTATTTATCTTTATGCAGAAATATATTTTGTAGTTCTCATAATCAATGAATATCAAGATAAATACAAAAATAAATAATATAATGTGGCACTTAAGCCGTGTTCAGAAAAAAGTTTCATATACAAGTAGACGTATTTATAAACAGCTTGCTTTATGGTTCTTAATCTTATATTATCTTTATAACGATTTCAAATGATAGAGGCCTTATTTCTTTCAATATATTTTTTCAATATAAAGAAACATTACACAAAGATTATAACATAGAAGCATACTCTGCTAAATGTATTTTGTCATTACTTTTTGTACACCATTATTTGTAACTAATTGAATTACAGATGTTTCTATATGATTTTCACTACCTCACACTACAATCGCTCTTCGCTTATACATTGTACTGTACGAAACAACATTACTGGCCTTTTACTTCGCGATGTTGTTGACTGATAGAGATGTTAACATAACACTCTTTACTTGGAAACATTGCAGTAAATAGTTATGAGTTGCAAACCGAATTAAGAAAGTTCCTCTTTGAAACGAATTACATAAAATTACACCTTTTGGTTACGAAATATCTGATACGTGCATTGGAGTGAATATGGGATCTAAAGTACAATTTTGTTACGAAAAACAAATCAAATTGAATATAGCTTCGTCACTCTAAATCACCTAGTTAAATACCTAGCTTGTGTTCCGAATATAAATATAGGAACCGTTTGAAAGAAAACCCTTCAAAGTATAAAAAGATTCAAGCTATATTTTTGTTTGGAGCTAGGCAATTGTGATATTTATTCTGGGCTCGGTACTAAGTATAGTACTATTAAAATATTTTTTTCGATACCAAATATTGCAAGTATTGGAGCAATAATACCAATAGCTCTGCTTACGCGCCCGAAAATATTAAGATATCTTCCAAATTCTCCGGAATCTTTAAAATAAAGACAGGAAGAACAGATTAGCCTACAGTTTGGAGCATATTGAAAGATACCTTCAAGTATCGTTAAATAGAATACGCCGCTACAGAAGCCACTCAATGGGCTTCTGTGGAAAATAAAATAATATAGAAATTCTCAAAATTTCTCAACATGTTTGTTCCTATACCAGCCTTGTTTGTGTTCAAATCTTTGATGTGCAATATTTTTAACATTGTAGAGCCACGTTGCGATAAAAAGTCCAAGTATAAATAATACGATGGTTTGGCTTATTAATTACCTATTTATAATATTCGTTCAGTTGATATTGTAGGTACGTTGCTATTAACTATTTATGAGTGGACGGAATAATACTTTCAAAGTCTTCTTAGTTCTCATTCCCAACAGAGATCATAAAATAATAACAAAACATTGAATGTGCAAATAATATTGATAAATTCCTGTTATAGTTCCTCTAATAACTGACGGATTCAATGATAAATCATAATTAAATGGAAGATAAAGTTTGTCGGTCTGTTTGTTTGTACGGCAAGTTAAACTAATGGCATACTTTCTCTGAGAAGTTACTCCTATATTAATGAATTTAGTCCGAGTATTGTACTTATTTATTACTTTCTTGTAGTTATGTTTTCGCTTTCTTATTTCATAACAATATGTGAGAGGCTTTTATAAAAGGAAGATCTTAGTGGAACTTCCACCTTACAGAAGACCACGGTGAAGTAACACTTCGTAATTGTTGTGCTATGTAGCTGGTGAGTGAGGTCGCCAGAGCTCAGTTGGGGAGGGAATGGGGTCTTAAAGGCCGGCAACGCATCTGCGACCCTTGTGCGGTTATTGATGTCCATGGGCAGCGGTGACCACTTACCATCAGGTCACCATCTTCTTCGTTTGCCTAGCTATTAAAAATATGAGTAAAGTGAGTAATTATACTATTGGCAGTCACCACTGCCCTTGGGCACTAGAATACAAACAGAGGGAACTGTCTCCCGCTTATCAAGCGCTCAATTAAATAATGGACCGTAGAGTAGGTATAGAACAAGCCAGCTAACTGGACATTTCCAGTCTACGTCTGGTTTTCGAGTCACAGCGAAAAGCTACGACAATTTTCTTTTGCAAATAGAATAATTTTAGTTAATTTAACAATTTTCAATTACACACAAGAATCATAAGCATTGACGTCTGTTTTGTCTAGTTAATTACCTTCTGAAAATAATAAATCTTTGTTACAAATGTTATGTATGAATGTTTGCTCGTTTGCCAATATTATGCCTTGACAAAAGACTGACGCATTAATTTAGGTATTTTCTACAACGTTCCACTAATAAAAATAAGACATTTCCTCATAACATTTTCCTCTATTCCGTATGTTAATTCAGACCAGCACGCGATCTAGATTGCCAGCTTCTGGAAGACAGACACAATAATAGGCAGCGATTAAAAAATATCTGTATCAGTTGTCCCCGTTGCAGAAACTGGTATATCCCACGCGAACAAATCATCAAATCTGGGCGCACGGTAAACTATAGCCAAGATAAGCAAGAAGACTTTTATTAATATTTATATGTAGCTTATGTTGCTGTTGTATCGAACAACCGATCCCACGTAATGGGGGAATACCAATTCATTACAAAGGCCACACGTTATCGATGACACTTTAACTTTAAATTATTTAAAGACCACATTTTCACACAATATGTATTGACAAATTATTATTTATACGATTAAGTTCGCTACTGTTTTTGAAAGGATACGCATAACAGATAAGACAACAGAAAAGTATCAACAACTAAGTAGTTGCTCTTTTGGCTGAATATTATTCTTGAGGTTCATTTATCCATTAGGATTGGATAAATGAACATCAAGATTAGCCGCCACAGGCAAAACTCGGCAAGATCATCTTAATATATTAAAATAATCGGCATTTTTCGTTGTCACTTTATAACTCAAGAACGGGCTCACCTATCCAATCTAAACCAAATTTTCAGGACTTGGTCGGATTATTTAGTATAATATAGTAAACTAGCGGCCGCCCGCGACTCCGTCCGCGTGGATTTCTTTTTTTCGAAATAAAAAGTAGCCTATGTTCTGTCTCAGGGTCTAAAGATTGTCTGTACCAAATTTCATCAAAATCGGTTGCGAGGTTTAAGCGGGAAAGCGTAACAGACAGACAGACAGACAGACAGACAGACAGACAGACAGACAGACAGACAGACAGACAGACAGACAGACAGACAGACAGACAGACAGAGTTACTTTCGCATTTATAATATTAGTTGGGATATGCGAAGTGCACTAAATCAGTCGAGTGAGTGGTTCTTCATTCACCACACGTAGTGGAGCATGTACCGGGCCGCTAGGTATAATGCTAAGAAACTTGCCACCGCCGCTTCGTTACCACCGCCGATCGGTCTCACCTGCGCCGGCGCACGCCTCGGCCCGCTTTGCATACGTCGCGTGCTCCTTCCGTCGCGAGCGATTAGTTACAATTAACAACGCTGATTGCAACCCGACGGGAAAAGTGGAGAGACGATGAGTTTTTACACGAGACTTATTGGTTTCATCACGCCTTTTACTATCGGAACTCGTGAGATTGATAGTAGAAATTAGGAGAATGTTGCTGCATGCAATCGACAAGTCTGTGAGAAGCGATAGTCTTTTTTTAAACATTCTGTTTAAGAGGTTAATTTGCTTAAGGGAACTTCCACGCGAATAAGCAGCACATATATCTAGGGAAGTACCTCCACCTTACAGAAGACCCCAGTGAAGTAGCACTTCGTAACTCTTTTCTGTTTTTGCTGGTGAGTAGTGCTTATTTGGGGAGTGTATAGAGTTTAAGAGGCAGGCAAAACGACCCTTGTGCAACTAAAGAGAACTGATGATGATTGAAGTAGTTATTCGAGAACGATTGCATTTGCAATAGTGAAACATACGCGAGAAAACTTCGTTAAGGTTAATAACCCGGAAATTGCCGCAGTTCACAGAGCAGTCTCTTTCAAATCTTATGACATAAGGTCAGATCTAAGTACCTACAAATATACTTGTATCCAAAGTGAACGTAATACATTCAATGTACTACTAGGAAGCCTAACCTCATCTTCATAATTATTATTAGCTACAAACGGCACGTATATCACACTAATAAAATATTGTAAATGTGAAAGTTTGTTTGTTTGGATGATTGTCCGTCAATCACACTGAAACTAATAAACGGATTTTGATGAAATTTTGTGTTTGGTTTTCGGGCAGGGTATGGACTGACTTAGGTGATGGGACTTTGTATTCCAATAAAATGCTCCCATGGGATAAAACAGGAGCCTTGATAATTCAACGCGGGCAAAACGTGTACTAATTATTTTTGGTGATTAGCCGGAATATTTCGTCAATAAAACTGGTGAAAATAAATCCGAAACAAACGACACACATTACTTGGACATAACATATTATTATCTCTTATTTATAATATAACGTGTGATCTAAGCCAATACCAAATTGGATACCATGAGTTGCAAGTTGCAAACTTAAATGACGACCCGCTTGGTGCGCATGAACATGTCTGTTTGTCCTGTTCTGGGTGTTATTTGTATCTATTTAAATATATTTGTATAATACCACTGTTAATTCTGATGTCTGTAACACAAGCTACTTAAAACGGAGTCAGATCAATGTATGTGAAATATTTATTTTAATTTATAAAAAGAAATTGCTTCTACCAATTTCGAAAACGGAAAATTTCCCGGTTTCAGAAGAAGAATTACTTTTCTGGATTGGTAACGAGTTTCAAAAACAGAAGAATTATTCTCTTTTGGAAACCAGTTTCGTAAGAAGAAATATTATTCTTTATTCGAAACTGGTTTCGAAACTATGGTTTCCAAAACGGCCGAAGCGAATTAAATGAAGCAGAAGTGAGAACCATTGGTTAAAATCGCAGTAACACAATACTGTGAAGGTTGATTAACACGTTAAGCGAGCCGCATAATGCGATCGACATACAAGAGATGCCTCCGTCAAAAGTGAACTGACTCAATGCTAATTACTACTACGCAATGAATACATTACAATCTTTCCGAGATGGCAATTAACAGCACATACAAAGTTGTTTATAAATACTTTGATATAGATAAATACTAGGCATGTATGTTCATGCTTGATTATAAATCACGGCACATACTAAGTGAATATTCACTTACACCAAATCTATGCTTACACTTACTAATATATAAAGCTGAAGAGTTTGTTTGTATGTTTGTTTGTTTGTTTGAACGCGCTAATCTCAGGAACTACTGGACCTTGAAGTTATTTTTGCGTTGGATAGTCCATTTGACGAGGAAGGCTTTAGGCTATTGGAAACCAAAATCCACGCGGACAGAGTTGCGGGCGGCCGCTAGTCTTAGTATAAAGAAGTGCTGGCTTGACGTCGTGAAAGATGACATGCGTGCCAATGGCCTTACTACGCAGGATGCTGAAGATTGTACGAAGTGGAGGAGAAGGAGCAGGAAAGGACTGGACTCCAAGGCAATGGCCGAGGATGCGACCGGGACAAGCGCGCTAGGATAATGATGACGAATTCTTAGTACCTATAGAGACACACTAGGCGGAAGAACGCGACGAAAGTTCGGCGTGACTTCGCCTGCGATGAAAGTACTTATTTGGAAGATGACACACTAAGGCAAAATTACGTCGCGTAATTTTGTATAGAAAATGCTTTGCCACCCAACTACGGTCGCGTAATTTTAGTCTAGTCTGCTCCTGTGAAGTATCATCTAACTTGACCAAATTACCGACTAAGTTTTAGGATCATGGTTTGCTCTTCTGTCATGTTTTTTTATTAACACACTAAACGTTATCTTTGTAAACAGGTGTTACTTACACCTAAAAGTAAGAAAGTATCAGCCTATTTAATGTTCCACGCAGGGCAAAGGCAAAGGACTCGATCATTTAGAATCATGTTTTCGTTACAAAGATGGGTTCTTTCTGGCTTAATCACCACGCTTGCCAAATGCGGGTGATCACAAACTTGGACTGTGTTCGGAAAAACCAACACAATTTTTTCCTGAGCTGGGAATTAAACCCAGGACCTCGAGACCAAGGATCCAGGCGTTCCTACTACACTACTACTTATCAAGATAATATACCTAGCCCGTGATTAAAATTTTGATTTAAATAACTTCCTAAATACATTTAATACATCAGAGAACAGTGATAGTCTTAACAATATCTAATGGACTGCAAGCATGAAAGATTGTAATTAAAACGAGTAGATGTTTCATCTCATTGTCCGAGAAAAAATAACAATAACAGTTTGTCAGCGATAAAGTCGTGACAATGAAGACTCAATAACAATTGTGTGAAAGATCACCAATAAATAAAATTGAGGCAAGCGATATTGTTTTTGCAACGCTGAAAAACAAAGTTTAGCTTGCGGCTTTGCCTGCTTTCCGCGTTATATGTGTCATGGTGATCTTATTATTCGTATTAATTATATTCACTCTTGGAGATCTCGGATCCACAGTGACCCGGGCATCCAACCTACAGTGCAGACGTTTTTTGGAACGATTTGATCTAATATGAGATGGGTTTATCTGCATAGGTGTATCTCTGACTAAATTATGTATGATATTGCTTAATTAATTGGCATGTTGCTTTTACTGATTTCGTTTGCTTTAACAATTTTAAAAAAATAGGTAGGGTATGGGGTTTAAAAGGCATCTGCGACGCTTGTGCGGTTGTTCATGTCCATGGGCAGCAGAGATCACTTATTGACCCTCTTGTTCGTTAGTCTCTCTATTACATAAATAAAGTTTTTGTGAATTAAGTTATAAACATCAAGTAATTTACGACACTCAATGAAACAAAAACGTTGTAACAACATTTATAAATAACCAATGACTCGTAATAGCTATTGTTAAGTTCTAAGCCTATTATTATTCTTTAATTGGAAAAACAAATATGAGCATAATGTGTACCTAGCGTATAATTTGGTTACATAAAGTATTAGTGGCAGCTGAACTAAGTGAGTTAGCTAGTTAATATAATAGAAAACATAAAGGTTGCAGCCATAGAAATATCTAGAGTAGATGTCCGACTATAATTATTGTACAGCCCGCAAAAGTCGTGCTTACTTTAGGATTTATTAGATCTTATTACTTTCACAAAAAGGCATCTCGCACCTTCCAATGTGTAACTTAAATTACTGTTTGGGAGAGGGCGCTCTTATGCGAGTTTTCAACTTTTGCAATTGAGAATACCACAATTGAAATATAATTTATGATAATTAAAGAATTTTTTATTAGGAATTTGAATTTTGAGTTACTATTGCCTACAATTTGTACCGTGGGGAACAACAACCAAGACTACTAACCTAGTTACGTTACGACTAACGCGACCGATTTCGACGAGAAACCTACGTAAAAACATAAAGTAGCGTTAGAAAATCACAAGAGATACCTTAGTGGAACGAAACAATTAATAATGTAAATAAGAATAAACATGTCACGTGTATTCCTTTCAATTAAAAGAAACAATAGATATTAAGCTTATTCCATCTCAAATCGATTCCGAGCAGTACAGTTACTTCCAAGGTTCCCAAAGCGCTGTGTATCCAATTTACAATATCCTAGATTTCTAGACTTTCATATTTCGCCCACTTGTGTCCATTTATTTTTATTTCTTCGTTGGGGACTGCTTTTACGTTTATGATTCTAAGTCATAAGTCGCTTTATCACAGTTTTGTAAAGCGTTTGACCGCATTACGTTTTTTTGGTCGACGTTGTTTTTATGAGTCTGACATAATGATATGGTGAGTACAAATAGGTAGTAATACTAGTTTTATGTTTTTGTGTTACTATCTTGAGTACTTCGGGACAAGTCCATGTGACTCACTGATACGCCAACGGTAAATTTAAAAATTAATCGATTTTTAACATAATAAAATGCGTGTGCATAAACTAGTTGCCGCCTGCGACTCCGTCCGCGTCAATATATAGAACATTTAAGTAAGTTGTAAATCTTCCAAAAGTTGCTTCGTGCATTGCTTTGTACTAACTGAATAATTTTACAATATTCGCAAACAATAGACTGAGCTTCTAAAAACCGATCGTATCAATCTTGTTTCATAATTACCAGTATCCTGTATCCGTCTTTATAGCTAAGCTAAAGAATAGATAAGTAGAGTTCAAGTTAATTAAAACTTATGAACTTGTCTTTAATTACGAACTTTGCTATTTATTTTTAGACCTATGTAAACGGCTTTTATTAATAAATTTTGGGATAAGGCTTCAAAGTATCTTGAAAATTCTTCATATCATGTGAAAGTACCAAATTTTCTACATGAGATCTGGTGTTGAAATGGTGTTGCATATTTCATTCCTCTTAGCATCGTCATTTCTTACGCCAGCATTTACACCGACAATATCTCAGCCCTCTTTCACAAGTAAATTTATGATTACAACCGGTGACAACAGCCCAGCAAGAACTGATGTAAATCTAAAATATTTCAAGCTAACCCGACTTTAGAGTGTCGGTTGTATGACGCAACTAACAACAAAAGAAATGTGGGATAAAATAAAATTGCTCCGTCCGAAAGTTACGTAAAATTAGGAAATTAGGACCACACGAGAAGTGAAGCATGCCATATCGACTCCAGAGTTTTAACACGGAAAGACTTACACTTTCAAATCGAGAATCGACAGACGCCAGTACTTTCTCCTGTAACTGTCAGCTTACCAATATCGCCTATAGTTCCACTGTCTATTAGAGCTTCTTCGGATCTTTTTTTTCCGTTTTTAATTTCATTTCGTTGTGACGTCACAGTGATTGTAGTGCTTCGCCGCGGGCACGATCATTTGCGTTCTAACATGAGACGAGCGCGCGCGCGTCGCTTAACCGAAACCGCAAACCGGCTTATACCGCGTTCACAGATTTAAACCGTAACCTTAACGTAAACGTAAACGTTCGCGTCTGTTATCGTTTTCACCGGTTGATAAGAATTGTTTTAATGTGACGTGGGATTTTGTGGCGTTCGGAAAATGGAGTGTCATTAACATCACGTAAGTTTTGAATATCTTCTGTTGTTTCCGCATTTGTCTTCTCTCCCTTACAGGTGCGACTGTTTTATTTTAGTTCGTGTACTTCTTTCGCAACAAGAAAACACTTTTGTTTTTAATTGCCCCCAGTTAAGACGGGGTTTCGTGAAAACAGACTCATTGGGGGCGTTTGGGCGAAAAAAGCGTTTGCAAACGTTTGTAAACAAAATGGCGATTGTTAGCGCAAAATGGCGATTGTTTAGCGGTAACACAGTAAACTGACAGTTAGCAAACACGTCCTGGCCGAAAACTGTACAGTTTGCGCTAACAATCGCCATTTTGTTTACAAACGTTTGCAAACGCTTTTTTCGCCCAAACGCCCCCATTATTCTGCAGTAAACAGGTGCTAACGCGCTGTTATTTGGTGTTATTTTGTTTTTATAACAAAAACAAATGTTTGTTGTGCGATAATTTGGTAAATTGGAGGCGTTTTGTTCAAAATTAAAGTAAACTCTCAACGTACATTCCAAGCTCAGTCATAACATTTAAACATTATTATCAAACTTATTTATTGATAAAGTACCTAACTAATTTGGGATGTGATAGGTATATCGTACGATGTCAAAGATTTTTATTACTTCAAGTCCCTTGTCGTGTTGTTAGTGACACAATGAATGTCAAACTCTTAACTTATATTTGACTGTTATTGTGTTATTTATAGCATAGGCCAATCAATTATACATACACATACATATTATTTAATGATTACACTTGTGTAACTAAAATTTATGTCAGTTATTTATAAAGTAACAAAATATGTACCTGTATGTTTAAAATTACGAACACCCAATTAATACCTATTAGGTACATTGTTCATATTTTTTGTTTAAAGAAGACACGGTTTTTTCAATTTACAATAGAATAGAAGAAATATACTAGTAATTTGTATATAGTAACTTCAGTCTGCAAAAACTAGGTGTAACATCTTGTAAACACCGTTTTACACTTTGAAAGTATGAACAAACTTACACACCGGTTGCTAAATGTTGGTAAAATCGTGAGTGCAACTTTCGTTTGTTTACAAGTAACACTGCCCGCATTGAAAATGAATGAAGGAATACTTACTTACTTATTATAGCTGAATTTTAGAAAAGAGTGAAAATATTAATTGTGTTTTTATCCTTGGTTTGTTGTTGACTTATACATATAATACTTGTAAGAGTAGAGTACTTAATAATTAATCAACATCAAAATATGTTTTGTTTTCAACGTAGGTTTAAATTTGTATCATTACTTTTATGTTATTTTTCTAATGTCTAAATCGTTATCGGAGCAATTGTTTCATATATTAAATGTTGTGCAAATAAGAACGTATTATATAAAAATACTTGCCTTAAGTTTTTTTAACGTAACAAAATGAAGGTTACACGTGGTGCGACTCACTCTTTTAGCATAGAATTAGTCAAAAAAATTGGCCAAGTGCGAGTCGGACTCCCGCACTGAGGGTTCCGTACAAATTCTATTTTTGAAAAACTACTGAATAGATTTCGTTCGAACCAATTTTCGTTGGTAGTTTTTATGGTAATGTACATTATATATTTATTTCAGATTTATCAACCTCTTACTTTAGAAGTTAGAGGGGGGGGACACACTTTTTTCCACTTTGGAAGATTCTGTCACGCAAAGTATTCACTTAAGAAAAAAATGAGCTTAGAAACCTCAATATAATTTTTAAAGATACATAGATACCCCACACGTATATGTTCAATGAAAAAAAATATTTTCAGTTTCAGTTCTGACTATGGGGACCCCCCATTTTTTTATTTTTTTTCTATTTTTGTGTGCAAACCTTGTTGCCGTTCACAGAATACATCTACACACCAAGTTTTAATAGTATAGTACTTATAGTTTCGGAAAAAAGTGGCTGTGACAGACTGGCGGACAGACAGACAGACAGACAGACAGACATGGCGAATCTATAACGGTTCCGTTTTTTTGCCATTTTGGCTACGGAACCCTAAAAACTACAGACAATGAAACCCCATTTTGTAGTATGATTATTATGCTAATGAGACTAACAGATTTGACAAACTCCTTACACATATTTACTTATTTCTGATGAGAGAAAACAATACATACTTACTTTCCTTACTCTCATAATGGAGACGTAATATTACCAGCTAATTAATAGGCTATATAAATCATTCTTATTGCATGGCGAAGGCCCATACTGAGAGGCGGTCTGAAGAAAGCATAGAATTAGTAAAATTTAAACCGCATTTGTGATGAAAGTGAAGATAGAAAGTATCATAGTTAATGAGCCATATGGGATATTTCTACTGCATGGCAAGAACCCTCGCTGTTTTAAATTAGTCAAAAAAGTATATGCCATATTGTGTTGTGTCTTAAGACAAACGATTGATTTAGACGTATTGTTCTCTTACAATGTTTTTATCACTAAAACAAAGTCTTAAATACGAGTACCTACATGATTACTTTCGTTGGTAACTTTATGATAGAAGAGTAAGTATAAACTTACCTTTCTTGTAGGATTGCACAACTTATGAATATTCATAAATGGTTTAGATTTGATTTGAATTTGCATATAACGACACGGAAAAAAATATTAAGAAGTCGGTGGTCGAGTCATTCTACATATTGTACTAATTGACGATTTATAAGTGCCTTGCAGAGGCCAACATGAATAAAGTATATTTTGAGTTTGAGTTTAAAATAAATTAAAACAAACACAAAGAAGTGTCATTATAAAACAAGTAGGTAGTACGTATTCAAATTCATTAAATCATGTAAGAAGAATGTACCTATGTTCTTGTACTTACGTAACAATAATTTGTTTTGCGTTTTTGTTCCATCCACCGCCATCGTAATAATACGCCATCATTCACTTGTTCTCGAGATAAGTACTAAGAAAACAATGTGAATTGACTCCGACAACGGCAAATGATTATCACTTCGCTACTCTAGCTATTGGATGGTGCTAAACATCCTCGAACATCCCAATTTAGTTTGTGTTAGCGAGTTTAAACAAATGATTGACAACGTCCTCCTATATACAAAGACCGAAGTGTACTCGTATATAGATTTAATAATACCTTTGTATATAAATGTGGTAGTGACTGTTTATGGGACATTATGTGCAATAAATCTCCTGCTTTTGGGAATTATTAGATTCTATCAAGATATTGGCATAAATAACTTAAATTTTATTTGCTGGAAACATGCGGTGATTTTACCTGTAATATGAAAATCAAGACGAGATACAAATAACAATTACCCATAAACGCTATTAATTGCAAGGTTCCTGATAAACTATTTTCCAAAGAAAATATCCATGCCCCTATTGCGTGAAAAACTATCCAACTAAACGATTTCTAAAGAGAAAACACAAAATCAATTAAAGTTCAATAAAATAATTCTATTATAAATAATATTTATAACAGTCATATTTTTCCATAAAAAGAGATCTGATGCAGTCGATACTGACATGCAAGTAGGCACAGACTAACTGAACATTATCTACGAAGAATTGTCTCACGTGTCTCCTAATAACAGTAATTAATTCATCGCTTAAGAAAATGAAGAGATTGCCAAGGTACAATTACTGTAGTGAAGAAACCGCAGTATGTTCATAAAATGGAAAATTACTAGTGCTTCCCTGTTAAATTTTAATGTGCGGTCTAGGCAACAAACCAACAAAGCGTATTCCTTAATCTTGCAGTTTTCAGAGAATAATTTATGAAATATCAATTAATCAAGGTTATAGAAAAATTGGACGAGCATCCGTCGGAAAGGCAGATTTTACATAGAAAATATTAATAAATGTGATGTCAAATATAAGTTAAGAGTAGTATCTTAATACCTCATTAGGATACTTAGTATGGAAGTATAAAAATATGTAAGATCAGGAAAGTGTTGGACTTTTATTTAGTTAATTTCTTATTTCTGTGCTGTCTCAAAATCTTATACTTTTATGTTTTTAAATTAGTACTTTTAACACCAACAGTTAATTCTGCCTTTTTTCAGTACATATGAAATTCACTTAGGTGTCCTTGGAAAACTTTGCATTTTAAGCATTTATGTTACCGGGTATATTTCCATAACACCATATTAGTAGAATTCAATCTTGCACGAGGCTATCTAGTACTTTATTAATAAGAATGGATTATTATAAAACGATTTTCTTGCAAATTCTGGTAAGTCACGCAAAAAGTCTGTAAAATATAAACCTTTATTTGCGCTTTTGAACGAGTTTCTATTTAAAGTATGTATTTGACACAGTGAAAGAAGGTTAACGCCAGTAAGCTTTACCTTTCACGAGGTCGAATGCCGAATGTGACAAAATAATTATTTTGTATAATCAATGATATAATCAATGATTTTTAATGACTATAGGTTACGATATTCATCACAAATACATATTACGGGCGCTTCAAGTATATTATTTTGACAATTGACAAACATTACATAATAATTTAATGCTATCAATTCTGCATCCTGCATAGGGAAATACTTTCATAAATCAGCCTATTAACATCTCCAACGGTACGGCTTTTCCAATCGAGCGAGACAGCACGTTGACCATAGATAAGAAGCTCTAAGAAGCGACTGTCGCTCTTAATTTAGTTCCAATTCCGAAGTATGGCGAGGGCAAATCTAACGATTTAAATCTATGCTCGAGATGATCATTTTAATAACGAGAAGGTTCTTCACTTTAGATAGAATTTTTTTTTTCTAAGATCATTAATTAGACCACACGGAACGAACACGTCTCACTGTGTTTCAATCGTTTACGTTACCAAAGTCCATGAGAGTACTAGAAAGCAGGTTAATTGTAGTTTTGAGAGAATGGATAGGTTATTCGCACATTGGTGATTGATGGAATAGTGGCCGCTTTGTCGGTGATGATTCACTTTACAGCGTCCGTTATGACAGAAGCAATACTCTATATTTAAAAGATTTTAATAGAATACTACACTAATAGTGCGTAATAATTATATTAATTTTCAAATAACTTCTGACGCTATTGAAACTTCGTAATAAATGAAATTATATTCCGTGATTGACGATTTGTTAAGAAAGCCTTTGTTCGGTCTCTTCTTTGATTTTTATATCTTAATCATAACGTTCCAAAGGAATCGCGCAAAGTAAAGTGTTATGAATTGAAATGTGCGTTCCATACAAGAAAATGAACAGAATTTCCGGATAATGCCGAATTTTTGTTTTTTTTTGCTATATTAATCAATCAGGTAATTCATATTCAAGTATGTAGGTATATGTGTGTAGTAATCAAAGAACGATGACATAATATGTATCACGATTATTCACGATGAGATGTGCTGTGAAATTCTGACACAGTCCTATATGTACTAATCTGCATTAGTTTTATTTTGCGTAAATAAAATATGTCTGGTTTAATAAAAAGTTACACGTTTCGCTCAGTATGAAAAGCTTAGAACGCTAACGTGTTTCGAATTTTAGATTTCAGTCCAAAACTAAAATACAAATTGTATCTCAATCCGCAAAATCCAATTTTTCACAGTCATCCAATCCATTAGCTTGTCGCTGGTTTTATTTCAAAATAAACTAATCCAGTCAAAAATATTTTGTTCTTTTCGTTATCCGTCATGTATAAAACTTCGAGTGACAAAAAAACATTGCATTTAAAATACACATATATTGCCACTTACATTTGCAAATCATTTACATTCTGTGGTCTGGAATTTGGCGTTGTAATTATTTGGTAAATATCTGCTTGTCAAATTGATGTCTCATCATCATCATCCTAGCGTTTGTCCCGGTCGCATCCTCGGCTGTTGCCTCGGAGTCCAGGGTCCGCTTTCCTGCTGCACCTACTCCACTTCGCACGGTCTTGTCAAATTGATGTCTAACCAAGCTATTACATTTGAGGAATAGGAGTGCATTCTTGCGCACACTAAAATATGTCATGTTTGTTGGTCAATTGAAAGAAGTTACAATTGCAAAAAGGTCGGCTAAAGTCCAATATTAAGTATTTGTTAACTCTTATTTCTACGATTCAATTTTATATTCCTGAAATAAGTGCAGAGGTACAATTGCGGTTGAATAGACAGCCATTGTACTGTTCACAATCAGTTTTATTGTTAACGGGGGAATTGCAATGATTTATAGCAATCGTTGTGGTATAGCAATTTTATTGCTTTCTTCTCATTGGAAAATCAATTACCAAACCTATTGTATCAATACTGGTAAGATTTACTTAAACTTCGTTGTTGTATATTATGCCGACGACGGGTTGTGAAACTAAGGTAAACAAAATTTACAAAGCGATTCTCTTGCAGCCATAATGTTGCAACTTGAAAAAATGTTTTAGAGAAATTAAAATCAAATAAAAATTACGTCAATACATTTGTAGGTTTTGTACAATAAAATAGGAATAAAAATTGGCCAAGTGCGAGTCGGACTCCCGCACTGAGGGTTCCGTACAAATTCAATTTTTGACGTATTCAAAAAACTACTGAATAGATTTCGTTCGAACTAATTTTCGTTGGTAGTTTTTATGGTAATGTACATTATATATTTATTTCAGCTTTATCATCCTCTTATTTTAGAAGTTAGAGGGGGGGGACACACTTTTTTCCACTTTGGAAGGATCTGTCACGCAAAGTATTCACTTTAGAAAAAAGTGATATAAGAAACCTTAATATAATTTTAAAAAACCTATCCATAGATACCCCACACGTATATGTTCAATGAAAAAAAAAAATTCGAGGTTCAGTTCTGACTATGGGAACCCCCCACTTTTTTTATTTTTTTTCTATTTTAGTGTGAAAACCTTGTTGCGGTTCACAGAATACATCCACTCACTAAGTTTCAACAGTATAGTACTTATAGTTTCGGAAAAAAGTGGCTGTGACAGACTGGCGGACAGACAGACAGACAGACAGACAGACAGACAGACAGACATGACGAATCTATAAGGGTTCCGTTTTTTTGCCATTTTGGCCACGGAACCCTAAAAAGGGTCAACAGCAGGCGGTTCTATCATTTATTATCTTAAGATATACAACGCAGCAGCATTATACATATTATAGAGTCAATGATCATCAACTAAATGTTTAAACCACAGCAAACACACAGCGGCACATCTATAGAAAGACATGTTGTAATTTTTTTGCGATCTTAATCATAGAGAGAGCACATCACGTAATCACAATCCAGTAGAATTAAATCAAATCCTCACTAATTCACCGTAATTAATCCAATCATCGATATAATCAATAAGCGATTAATCTTATCGATCTGTTAGTGGAATGTTTACGATGATACTCGAAGCACGAATTGTTGGGAGAACACAAATTCAAACTAATTTACATTTGTTTTCTTGTATTTACGTGCCCACTCAATTAAATACCGATTACGGATCAAATCGCGGTTTAATTAGAGATAGAATCAATTAATGATTTGCATGCGGTTAAAATTAATAGTAATACTCGAAGGGAATTTTTGAAATAAAAATCATAATACGTTATTAATTAAACCAACCAAAAACTTAAACGAAATAAACGATCTAATTTTGTTTAAGATTTGGGTTGGTCGCGGTAGCTATAGTTATAATAGTATTTAATGAACTGGCCACCAATTTCTCCGAATACTTAAGCGTTAAATTTCTTATTCGATACCGTCCAAAACAATTGAAACACAATAAGGCACGCGAGCGCATCCGTGTAATCGATTACAATGTAAATCGATAAGTACATTTCGAGTCGAAGTGAATGTTTCACTTCTATTCCAAATTCAAATGTTGATAAACGACAGTAAAAAAGGAATCGCGACAAAAAAACAACAACAACAACTTTCGGTTTCTGTCGCGTGCTGGTTTACGTGGTTCGTAAAAACCACAAAGTCGGTACTCTCGTTTGATTCGGCTGATATAATTGTAGTCAGATAAAAACTGTATGATTCTGTAATCTGTGATGTCGTTTAACGGGTACGGTCGGGTAATAAGATGTAATACGCTTAGACTTATATGAATACGGTATGATTCAAATGTAATGCGTGTGTTTAAGTATTTATAATAATGGCCGTAACTGTCCACATTTGAGGATACACGCGTTTTTATACGCAAACGTTAAATAATGTCTCCTCACTGCCAAATTTAACCAAACTAAACAAACAACGTAAGACAAATGTCATACATATTTTTTTCCAATTTTTTTTTGGATGCTACGTTCCTAACTAACTGAATACTTTTGTGTACTTGCTAGATTTTAATTGTTTTAATAAGCACTTATGATTTAGAAAATTACATAGGTAACAGAAAACAAGAGGTGTGAAGTAAATAGTCAAGTATTTATTAAGTTCTTTGACCGGTCAACGAACTAACCCAACCACTTATAATAAGCCTGTCCACCAGCTTTAGCATCACAATTACAGGCTTCATCATTGTGCTTTGCTGTTGCTAGTTCTAGTTATTAATGACTTAATTAGCTTAATGCTTTACTTATTAATTTAGTACCGTCATGTAACTTTCCGGAGTCAATAGAACTTCTTTGACCACGTTCGTGGTTTAGCCACTCATCTGCAACTATAGAAAAGGTAAACATTGTCGAACATTTGGATAGCGGGAGCATTCAATACTTTCTCAAGTTTTGAAAAAGTCATTGTTTCTCTTTCGAGAGAATGAGGAAAATACTGACTTTACTTATCTGTAGCTACTTATTGTATTTATGATTAAGTCGTAAATTAAATTAAATAAATTAATTTAGATTGGCTTGGAAGTAAACCCAAGTCAAACAGTTCAGACACTAAATTAAAACTGGTTTGCAATTAACGCAATAATTATTTCGAATTGTTTTTGTCAACTAACATGATACTAACAATAGAACAGTCATTGAAGACAAGGAAAACATCTCTGAGAAAATATAAACAATGATTAAACTTCACTTAATTACAGATTGAAGTGGATTGTAATAGTGCAAAGGTTATTTCAGTATTTCTTAATGAAGCAATATAAAACACTAATGAAACTGATACACTCAACTTGAATAATCGACACCAAAATCTTTAAAGATAATTTGAAATGAGTGCTATTGTTTTGATTTGTAAAATTTGATTCATGCGCCTTTGATTCCTAGTGTCAGAAAAAGAAGATCACAGTGAAATAGTATTTCGTAACGTTGTGCTATGTTTCTGCTGGTGAGTAAGGTTGCCAGAACTCAGTTGGGGGGTATGGATTTTTAAGGCAGGCAACGCATTTGCGGGCCTAAGTATTACAAGCGGTACAAGGTTGCCGTAGCAGTTACGAAGTGCTTCTTTACTGTGGTCTTCTGTAAGGTGGAGGCACTTTAATGTAAAGGTACTTTCCTGGACGAGCAGCTCATTTGAGTGGAAGTTCCACCTAAATAAAAATGAAGTGCTGTTCGTTACTCTGCTAAAAATTCATGAATAGCTGACTTGGCTCATTTAGGGTTAAAAAAGCGGGTAGTCCAGAGACGGATTAAACAATAATAGAGTATGGTAATGTTTCGAGAAAATAACCTAAAAATACAATTTTAATTTCTCACACTGTCGTACTTCTTACAGAAGACCGCAGTGACGTAGCACTTCGTAACTGTTGTGCTATGTTTCTGCTGGTGAGTAAGGTTGCCAGAGCTCAGTTGGGGAGGGTATGGGGTTAAGGCCGGCAACACATCAACGATACCTCTGGTGTCGCGGATGTCCATGGGCGGCGGTGATTGCTTACCATCAGGCGACCCGCTAGCTCGTTTGCCGCCTCTGACATAAAAAAAACTTCTACAACTCTCCTACTTGTCAAACGTTATGACAGTGACAGTGATACGAAGTTCACCGGGTCAGCTAGTTTGTCATAGTATCAAATATCCGCTCCATCCAATACCTGATACACTATAGTAATTCCCAGTTATCCATGGCACATCAATCGTTGGTTGATTGACACGAGCCGTGGCAAGCGTGAGTAATGAAATACGAACAACGGACATGCACGGAGGGTGCAGATAATTGATATGTCACACCAGACAGGTGCATCCCAGGTCGTGAATGCATAGGTACCTGTATCGGACTACAGCCTGTCGGTGGAATTAGGCAGGTATTATTTTCAATGAACATCATCAGTCCAGTTAAAAGTTGTAATTAAATAAATAAAAATGTACAAACATGAGTTCAGATTAGTGATTAGGATGCAATCCAATAACAATGGAAATGTACATTGTACACAGATGAAACAATTGACACCCGCAATTTGAAAATAGAACGCGCGCCGCGCTATTCAATGTTTTCTTTTTATTAAATGTGGCATCATGCGGCCAGTCCGCGAAGGTTTTACTCCTCGACAGTAACTTTGTAATGAAATTTGAGGTGACAGATGCATTCCCATTGTCTTGAAAGTGGTTTCTGATGCCAATGACATTTTATCTTCCGTATTTGTCTGACTGAGGGTCGTCATCATTGTATTTATGACGGAAACCAATTTTATTAAACTGTCAATCATAATGTTGTTGTTTGTTCTTGCAATATCGTCAGCTTGTTGATTTATATTCTTACATTGGAAAGGTAACTATTAAAAACCCTTTAATGAGAAACAGCAGTAGCAAACAAAAACTGCATGGATCTTCAATTCACATGGAGGTCAATTGTTTAATTCCCCTGAAATAAATATACAGCATAGTGCTGGTGTTTTAGAAGCTTTAGATAATAATGCTCTACCCCTTAAATACTGTCCTTCTTGGAAACTTCGTTAATAGAACCATCTTAACAATGCGTATTATTTAATTAATTTTGGCATTTAAATATTTACATTCAAAAGGACGAATCAACAAATCGAGTTTCGGATCGGTGCCCTAATTTCGCCCCACGCTATAAATGATACAAATTGTTTGAATAAAAAAAGTACCTACTTTGTTGGCGTACAGCATTTCAGTCGGTATTGAATAAAAAATATGATTTACATAAAACTTTTTTTTGTATTTCTTAAGTACCTATTCAAGAAACTCGTTTCCTAATCGACTCTACCAGAAATCAAACTTGTCAAGTCAAAGTAAACCGGAGCATCAAAAGGATTAATTCGACATAATTAGTTGCTAGGCCAAAAGTAATTAAAAAGAATCGATAATCGATCGATACATCCAACCAAGCGTAGTTGGCATCGTTTTGATTGATTTTGAAAACGACTGCGGCCACTTTCACTCTGTAATAAGATAGCGTTTCATGGACCGAAACGCTCATGTTTTTACCTTGCGTTTCGTTTCAATGAACCTAGAGTACTGTGGAATTGATACGTAAATTCATAGATTTAAACCGTTAGATATACCACACCTATCTCGGTAGCCTAGTCGTAAAAGCGCCGCTTCACATGCGTGAGGCCGGCAGTTCAAATACGGTCAGGCACGCACCTCTGGATTGTCAAAAATCAGTGTGCGTAATTTCATACCAGCTGTACGGTGAAGGAAAACATCGTGAGGAAAGCTACATAGCACTAGCAAGTGTGTGAAATGGAGAAGGTAATGGCAAACCACTCCATATTAAAATTGCCAAGAGAGTTGTTGTGTGTTTCATTTCATACCTTCAGTAATGAGGAATGCGACTCAAGGAGGAGAATACCACACCAAAAACCTGTGGCATTATTATGATTGACGTGTAATATATGTGTTAGTTACTACGGCTAAGCAATGTGAAGCGCACGTCGCTTCACATTCATCATCATCCTAGCGCTTGTCTCGGCCATTGTCCCAGAGTCCAGAGCCCGCTATCCTACAATTTCTCCTCTTCGTCTTCACATTATAGGACCTTTGGCGAAGTATGGCGAGGCATATTTCAACCCGCTCTGACGATTTAAATCTACGACCGACTCGGATTATAGTAGTAATAACCTTCAACCACAGGCATGCAATTTAAAACGTAATCAATTGATAATTGGCTTAATGTAAGTTTCGTAGACCGTTAACTGCTAATAAATAAATTAACAGCTCGTTTAGATAGCTCTACTCGATACCAAACGAACTGAGATACGAATTCAACAAATAGTAGTGGATCCGTGACTCAGCATGTTCTGTTTTCAAAAATGCGGATATACGAGTATTTAGTTCTTTTTTTCTTTTAAATGAATACGGGTGACAGATGTCAAAATGACAAAGTTGAAGGAGGTTTTAGACACAAATCAGTAGGTAATTATTGTTTGTTTTTTTTTTTTGTAAAATTGTGTAGAGAAGGCTTCTGCTAGAAGTAGACTGCTACTGGCTGTTTATGATAATATTAAGTATCTTTCTTCCTTAAGTAGGTACTACCCCACGTAAGACGAAAGGATCATTAATGTGGAAGTTGAAAAGTAAAGCATGGTATATGCTTTACTTTTCAACCATCAGTGTTACCATTCTATAGTAAAGTGGAGATACTCTCCTATACAATACGATTGACTGAATCCAGTGGAAGTGGAGTTTGACGGGCCCGTTGATCTAGTGGTCAGAGACCCTGGCTACAAACACAAGGGCCGCGGGTTCAAATCCCGCTAGGGGCAAATGTTTGTGTGATGAACATCGCCATTTGTACTCGAGTCATGGATGTTTAAAAAAGTATTTAAGTAGGTATATGTCTATCCGTTCCCTAGCATCCATATAACAAGCTTCGAGCTTAGTTTGGGGCTAGGCTATTGGTGTGTTCTACCATGCTCTACCTTTTCACTATCAACTCTTCACTCTAAAACACACGTATAGCGTAACTAATCTAACCATTATTAGCAAGGCTTTGAACTGCAGCTAACCGCTATCTAGACGGGGTTAGGTCATAAATCCAGATTAAACGATATTGCAGACGCGCTGGAGCTGCAGACACGCGGACGGACGGCAGTTAATTACGTTGCAGGTAATGCATGTCCACCGTGATCTCCGGATCGTACGTACTCGTAAATAATATTTTTGTCTCCCTCGGGAGTTTAATTTTTTTCTGGGATAAAATGTAACCCATTATTTAATCCGGACTACTAACTTTACGTTTGTTAATTTCAAAGCAATCGGTTCCGTAGTTACGGCGCGAAAGCGGAGCAATCAAACAAACTCACATTCCGATTTATAACATTAGTAAGGATTAATTCAACAACTTCATGTGCCCACTAACCTGCCTACATTGATAAGACTTAAAGGTACCGAAATATATTTAATTAACGTTTAATATACATACTTAAGGATGATAACATTACTTACACTTAGGAACAGGCTAAAGAGTTTGGCGCACAAGGGATTTTAACTTGTGTGACCACGGGGTAAATTGTAACGTTGATTTGAATTGTTCATAAAATCCAACTAATTTGTATTACGAATCATGTACTATACTTCTCATTTTCACCACGTAGCTTTTCCACAGCCAGAACATGGTTTATTTATTTATAGATTTCTGAGCATTATGGTCAAATCATAAGAGGCCTCGATTTCTGTTTCGTTCGTTAGTTATTAATGTTAACAAGTAATATGGGTAGTGCCATTATAGTAAGGACCTATATTCAAATTTTGTTTATTGTTCCACTAATTCGTACATACTGCAAACCAAAACATTGCTTAAAGAGATGACGAAACAAAAACCGTTTAATGTAAAATTGCACGTACAACAATATATTCGAAAGTGTTTTCTTACAATCTCATTGTTTCTAGAAAACATTACATTTTCCATTAGTCATACCAAGTGTTAGGAACAACAAAATGTTAAACAGCCTTTAGAGAAAACTATGTGGGGTATTTTCTGCTTCTGTTTTATAAACCACAATAAGTATAGAAGAATAAATAATAATTGCGCGGAATATTTGTAGCACAATTTCTGAGCGAAGCCAGGTGAGTCGCTAGTTAATTTATATAATATACCTTAAACACACAAGGGAATTGTTCGAATTTAACATTATTATGAAAACACCTAATCTTTATTTGAAGTTTTATCAGCTTGGCTTGTTTGCCTAACCCTTGTCAAACTCGTTCCAATCTCCCCAACACCTTTCGTTTTAATAATCCCTAATACCTATTTAATCCGGAATTTCAACCCAGAATTAAATCATACATTGACGCGTAAACGATATCCATCTGGGTAATAAATATTTATTTGTTTATCTATGAGCTAGAATTCCATAGTGACAGTAGTAATAGTTATCGAGTTATCGATATTATAGATTTGGCAACTTATTTAAATACTAGCGGCCGCCCGCGACTCCGTCCGCGTGAATTTCGATTTCCAATAGCCTAAAGCCTTCCTCGTCAAATGGGCTATCCAACACAAAAAGAGTTTTTCAAATCCGACCAGTAGTTCCTGAGATTAGCGCGTTCAAACATACAAACAAACAAACTCACCAGCTTTATATATTAGTATAGATATAGATTCAACGCAGTAACTTTTTATCAATAACTAGCGGCTGCCCGCGACTTCGTCCGCGTGGATTTCGATTTCCAATAGCCTAAAGCCTTTCTCGTCAAATGGACTATCCAACACAAAAATATTTTTTCAAATCGGACCAGTAGTTCTTGAGATTAGCGCGTTCAAACAAACAAACATACAAACAAACAAACAAACATACAAACAAACTCTTCAGCTTTATTTATTAGTAAAGATAATATTGTACTTCTGAGAAGAGATTTCACTGTATGTTTGTTGGAATTGAATAGACTCTGAAAGTACTAGACTGAAATCAATTTTTCGCCACGTCTCGCCCGATTCTTGGAATATGCCAATATATTGAACGCCACAGTGTCAGTACCAGTCATGATCCCAAGGTCCGTGGTTCGATTTCCGGGTCAAGGAAACATATTGGGGTCTGAGGCTAGATGTCCCATAACCCGGTTTCACAGAACGCTAGAAAAAAAAAGATAAGTCAATGTCAAATTCAAAGTAGTTTATTTAGCAAGTTTTGCTAGTGGTAGAGCCATGCTGTTTCACAGCACGAATGGGCCGGCTCGTCCGGAGAAGTACCACCACCCTCTCACATAACATCAGCGTGAAATAATAGTATTTACTTTAGTATTTCGTCTGATTTGTGTGTGTGTCGGAGGTCCACACCCCCATACCCCCCGATACCTCTGGTGTCGCGAATGTCCATGGGCGGCGGTGATTGTTTACCATCAGGCAACCCGCTAGCTCGTTTGCCGCCCCTCTGCCATAAAAAGACCCCTTTTTACCCCTTTTCGATGTATTGATAAATATGTTTATCGATACTCTCTCTACACTATTTATTATACAATCTTAGCGTGTCGGTGCCCAACCGTTTCAAGCGTGAGGCTGCGCCTGAGCACCTTATCTTGCCACTGATTGCACCAAGGCCATCACTTTGACATGTTAAAATAACACAAGACGTTAAGCTAAAATACAAAGTATTTTGATGCTTTTCTTTGTTTCAATATTTAATGTTTTTTCCAATCAGTTTGGGTGAAATTGTGGTAAAGTATATTTTGCATTGGTAGAGCATTGCTTTAGGCATCGATCTACAGTTTAATCGTGGTGATTAAAACATGTGGTAGTTAATAAGGTCATAGAAGGCAGTGAAGTGTTAATAAGCCTTTGCGTTAGGTACTGTTGCGTATCGATAAATAAGAGTTCTGTATAAAATAGGTTTTATACAAGATTTGCACGCAAATAACGTTAGGCTCTTTTATAATTAATTCTCATTAACTTGTATTCTTGCAACATTTTACGGAACGCTTTTCGATATACATACCAATTAATTTTACATATAATTTTTTTATGTGCATATTATATGACTCAAACCGGCTTTTAACAATAGTACAAAATATAAAATGCTCTAAACAAATGATGCATGGTCTAGCGCCTTATAAATTTGGTGTACCTATTATCAAATTAATTCAGTTATCTATTAGGCACACGTGTCATATCACAATCTAAATACAAATATATCCGTCGGAGATAATAAAATTTGAACAACAATATTAAAAATAATATAATCCTAATGTTAAGATAATGGAAACAATAGTTGTAAATAAACAAATGTGATAAAATATTTTCTTTTGATTTCTAATAGAAACGCCAATCACTCCTTTGTCATCGTCTCGAAGAAAAGTTAATTATAATAAATAATAATAGTGTGAAATTAAAAGTTATTAAGAGTATAGAAAGTAGGCGGCTTTATCTATCAAGAGCACTATACAAATTAAGTCGCAATAAAGGCTTGATTAAAAATTTTGTTTGATGAAGTTTCAACGCCTAAAGCGTTTTCGGTCTGGTGGTTTTAGTAACAAGTCTTCCGCGGTCCTGGGTTTATTCCCTTGTTCGACAATAAATTAATAATAAAATCAAGTGTTTGTTTTCATTAACAGCAAAAGATATGGGAAAATTTCTTGCGATTAACAGATTCTCCCATTAGTTAGGAAAAATCTTTATACATTTATTTAATGTTAAAAAAAAAACCTATCGAACCGAACATCCTTTGGACAGGCAGAAAAAAGCGACTTTGTTCGTCGTGAGTAGTTAATTGTTCAAAGTCGAACAAGAAACACACCACAGGCTTATTAATTTAACGAACTGAACCCTAAAAGGGACTAAATTATATAGTTCAGTCTACATGAATGCGATATGAGATTACGGTCAAGTATCTGATAGTAATACAAAACAATTGATAACTAAGATAATGTCACATAATGAAACGGGCCAGTATCATCTTACCTCTAGTGGCAGTCGTGCGGAGTTAATTGATATTACAATTGTAATTCACAATCGTTTTTAGTGATACAAACAGGGTATTAAATTAACCCTGTAAATTTTAGTGTCGAGTGATAAAAACAGGGCCTTAAAACACGCGTCAAATATTCAAATTATTTTCCAAACATAATTCGTAACAGATCTCTATTGGGTCGCAAAAATACGATTCATAATTTGAATACCCTTTAAAAATTTAGTGATATGTGATATAAAGAGTGTCTTAAATTAATACACATCGAAACTTCAAAATATTTTCCACAATACGTAACAGATCTCTATTAGGTCATTAAAACCCGATAATCCATAATAATTATAATCCGTATTATCGAAGGTGAAAGTGCTTTATAAAACCGCGTGGTTTTATGATTGTAATTTGCATTCATACGTTTTTGATTAAATAATTATTAAGTGTGTGCGAAAGATCTATGTAAATAACAGTGAAAGTATTAACATATAACATAGTTTTAATGGTGTATTGTGTGGTTACTTTTGAGATTTTTTACATAATTTTGAGCGCCGTTAAACAGAGCATACCCAGTTATTATGTTAGGAGTTTAAATCCAAGGGTATAGAATGTTCATTGCTGTGTGATTTGTATGCATAAGCTTATAACATGTCTCTATTAAGTGTGTAATTGTAAGTGGCTCGTTCTTCAACTACGAAACACACGAGGTTTGTCATAGGGAAGAAGAAAACTTGGCTTGATAAACAATTTAAAAATTATTGTTTTTTTTTTTATTCATAAATAAATAAGTGCAGACGAAATTTCAGATGGCCAGTTTTCTTGCACAATTCAAGTTAAATCAATTAATTTTGTATAGATTTAAATACATTTTGGTATTTTATCAAGATTCAAATTATGCGAATACCTGTTGGTTAAACTAGCCTAAGACGATAAGCCGAAACCATTTATGTATTTAGAACCTTTATTTTAAACTATTAATTCAACAAATTCACGCCATTTGAATACAAAAGTAAAGAATCGAGATAAACAAAACGTGAACACATTTAAATCTGACATTTCACGTGTATTTAACAGGCTACCTACCTGTCATTAAACTCAAAAAAGTGTCAATAAATATTAACCAGTACATAGACTTCTTAATTAGTATTTAACTATATACTTGATAAGCAAGTGGTTTGCTTAGTTAGTCGTTAGCTTCAGATATTTAAGTATTCTTATTGGATAATTACACCGCAAGTGTGTGCGCAAGCACAGGTGCACTCCCTATTACCTCACCCTCTTAATTCGGTGGGACAGCCATCTGATACGATCGTAGTGAGATCAGGCCCAGGCCCAACGGCTTAACGTGCCTTCCAAAGCACGGAGAAGATCGAGATGAAAACTTTCAGTCACCCTTCCGATGACTAGCCATTGCGAACGTTGCTTAACTTTAGCAACCGCAGCCAGAGCGCGCGAACCACTGCGCCATCGAGCTCTTATATTGTAACAAAGTTACTATATTGAATACAATACACACAAGCTTATATCATGCCCCTGATGAAGAACCTAATAATTTCTTAATAGAGCAGAACATTTATTTTGTATTTTATTTTAATTACAATCGTTGTGACTAAATTACAGTAAATATGTACATAATGTAGATAGAGCCATTTAAAGGGTTAAGGACCTCACATAAGTGTTTTGTAAGTAGCATATAAATGGAGCATTTTAATTAACGGTTGAACTGTTCTACATATCAATTGATTAGAGTATTTCCCGAACTAGTTAGGGATCGCTTGTCAAGTAAATCAACTCATAACTTTAACAGTTACGTACCTTTTAAGCCAGTCATATTATGCAAACAGATTGTGATAAACCTTGGTTTAAAAAATAACTGTAACATCCTAGCGCCTCTCCCGGTCGCATCCTCGGCCATTGCCTCTGAGCCCAGGGTACGCTGCGACTATGACCCTGACTGAATTGACCAGCCTGGTTATTACAATGGAGTGATTGTCGTCTGGCCTCTGTAACCCTAAGGGTGAGACTCCTAAGTTAAGATGTGTGCTGTGGAGCGGAGATGTGTCGTAAGAAGCCAATAGGGTTTTGGCCGTAACACGTGATCTACCACAGCTTGAAACCATATTGGCTACTTACGACACAGCACACAGCACACATCTTAGCTTTGGTGGACCTCACCCTTACAAGGCAAATAAATAACTGTTACATAAGTAGGTACTGTACTGTAAATCATGTGATTATTGAAATGATTCAAAAGTGCGTTGTTTCATCTCAAAGTCATCATTCATTTTAAGACATTATCGGTATTGTATCAAGCAGAATACTACTTCATGCTTAGATTATTTTATCAAAACGAGTTCTCTTAAAATTACCTCTCATCGTGAATTAAAATTTCGGAAAATTTGTGATTTAAATCAACGTTTAATGGAAGATTTGATTAAATTATACTAGTACTTGTTTTGATAACGAGCTAAAAATTGATTGCATGAAAATAATGATTAAAGATTGTATTTTTAGTCCGAATATTGGATCAAGTACAAGAATCTATCCTATTATAGTAAAGGTGAAGACTTTGTTTGTTAATTTGTATGTTTCAACGTGCTTATCACAGCAACAACTGGCATCGAATTGTTTTTTGTTTTGTTTTGGATAGTCCATTTGTCGAGGAAGCTTTGAGTTAGTTTAACACTATGTGTTCGGACACTGAAATCCACGAGGACGGAGTCGCAGGCGGCTGCTAGTACCTATAGAAATACTACGATTTTAATATTTACGCATTCATATAACTTCCGATGAATCATCTAATCTAAATATGTATAACGGAATTAGTCATATGTAATGTCCACTTTGCGGACGTAAAATAATAAGTAGGTTTGTTATCATTTACTAGGTAGATAACCACATTAACCGAATATCAATTAAACAATACTCCGCGGGAAACGACTGACTAACAATATTAATCAAAACAATTTTATTAAGTATTAATATAATTTATCGGTAAACTTATCGCTAACTGATAAAGAAAATATTTTTATTTACACTACACAAATATTTTCTTTATCAAACTTGTAATTAATTGCACTTTGATAAAACCCGCTTCAAATATGCAAGTACTTTCTGTAAAAAGCGAGAATGGACAAGATAAACTTCCACTATAACTTCTGAACTTCGATACGAGTCTTGAACGTCATTTGTTTTAGTAAGAGAGCCCACGACCAAAACCATTTCTCATAGCAATACGGCAAAAACCCTATAAAATCGTTAGATTGTATGATTCTGAACCCGACTAGGTGTGTAGTAACGGTCGAAAGTGTAGCAACTGCGTGGGAGGCCATTTCTGATGTGTCAAAAAAAAAAGACAGTCGGTATTATAGCAATACGTCTGATAGTGAAAATGTACATAGATTTTATAATTGTATTACGAAAAAGTTTGTTTTCAGACATTTTGCGCGTAGCATATAGCCTGAGCGCATTTTTGAAAATGTCAACAAATTTAGCCGACCTGTATCATAGCAATACGGATAAATTTTTTTTTCAACTTTTCGTATTGCTGCCATGATTACCAAAAACCTGTTTTCAGATACTTTAAGTGTAGCGTATACTCCCAAGGCAGAGAAGGTGCTACACTTAATTTGTCTGATATAAATTTTTTGCACATGTGGACAACTTATTTTATCATGTCCAACAATTTTCAGACATATTGCTATGATACCGATCGGTAAAATTTGTTAACATTTTCAAAACGGTCTCAAAATTTAATGCGTTCACATTTCCGTCTGAAAATTGTTTTGTTCGCATCAAATAACCAAAATTTACTAAAAAAAAAATTTTCAGACGTATTGCTATGAGACATTTTTTTTGTCTCATTTTTAATTTTTTTAAGTTATTTTACGGGTTTGCGCTACACCACTAACGTCTGAAAAATATGTTTCCGGTATCTCAGAACTATCATTTAACTACAGTCTGCAAATCAGACATATTGCTATGATGCAGTTCGGTAAAATTTTTGACAATTTTGAAAATTCGGTCAGATCAAACGCTACGCGGAAAATGTCTGATATTGGTATTTTCGAGTTCAGGATAATCGTATCTATCGATTTGATGCGGTATTGGCCGTATTGCTATGAGACAAAAATTTTGGTCGTGGGCTCTCGTACCATTTAGGTTTATGAATTATTATTATTTTTCATTCAGATTATTAACTTGTTGAAAAGAAATAAACACATTTGTATTACCTACGTCAATCAATATGTCTGTCCAGTCGTCTCACAATTTCATAAGTCAGTACCATTGTCCGATTTCATCAATAGCTAATTAGTCACCAAGATGATTAATTGCGGTAAGAATTTTTATCGCCATTTTATCACGATTTTCTACTTTGTACACTCTGAATGGTCTCATACTCAGATAAGATAGTACAGGATCATACACTTTATCTAAACCTGAAACAGTTTATCGCTGTCTTCGCTCCGTGCGAATTGATTTTGGTGAGTTTTGGTCCATCTACTCGTTCATCTGTTGAAAGTGTTTCGTGATAAAATAAATATCTACAAGCATAAATTACTTATCTTATCCGTGAGACAAAGGTATTTTTTTCTTTATCAATTACAATGAATTGACCAATACAACGAACGCAGATCATTTCATTCTCGTTTAATGTTTGATAAACTACAATTTATCACACACTAGCTTTCCGCATGCGGCTTCGCCCGCGTGGATTTCGGTTTTATTGCAAATATTTTTGCTTTCCCTCAGGAATATCATTTTTCACGGGTCAAAAAGTACCCAATGATTTAATCCGGACTTCTAACTTCACGTCTGCAAATTTTAAAGTATTCGGTTCAGTAGTTTCGGTGTGAAAGCGGAACAAACAAACAAATCACTTTGCGATTTATAGTAAGGACTAGTAAGGATTAAACGAGTTATTGTCATTTAATGTAATCAGCATAAAAGTACAATTTGCGGTAACGTAACGTTGGGTATCCCAAAATTTATTAAGAATTGTGTACAAACCATCTAGCATGTTAATTTTTTTAATGTATTTTTTAACTCTAAAAAGGGACACAAAGTCTCTGGAATTAGACATTAAAACCACCTTTAAATAAATTTGGTATCGGACTTACATTAGTGAAGAATTGAGAATACACTGCATTAAATACTTTCCATTCCAGTTGATTTTGTGCGATTGTTTGAAAACACGCCGATAACGCTATGATAAGAAATGACAATATGTCAGCACAAACAGAACATTGATAAATTGGTTATTAGTTATTGATAAAAGTTTTTCTGTCTGAATTATGGTTAGGAGAAGGTTTAAGTCCCAGGTTGGGACTATTACCAATAATTTAAATCAAACTAATTTTGTATTTCATTGTGATCCTATAGGTAACCTTTGGATTCGAAATTTGATCGAAGCAGTTAATATACTTTCAATGTGAAGGACGAATAATTTAGTAGACGTATTCTGAAAATAATGGTAGCGTATTCCACAAAACAAAACAAAAACACATTAACCTAATGATCTTAAAATCTTATCAAATTACGTATGAATGCAATTTACAAGTGAATTTAAAAATAATTCGTATCGAAGGACGATGATAATGGCGCGGTGATAAAAGTGACAAGAAATAAATATGTCTGACAACATTAAGGATATCGCGGAACATTACGAACAAAATGTATTCTTTGGACATTCGCGAAGTGTTGGTTAGTACGTTCTTACATCTCTTCTTCTTCCTAGCGTTTATCCCGTTTCTCTGCGGGGTCCGCATTGACCATGATCCAGAATTTCGCGAGTCTGGTTATTACAGTGAAGCGACTGCCATCAATCAGATTATCGTAACCCATAGAGGGGAATTTTATTTATTCAGATCTAACTGAACTAAAGTCAGAAACTATCTGAATGTAAGGTTCTCTCACGGTGTTTTCCCTCACCGCCGAGCTAATGGCACAAATCCACACATAAGTTTCAAACGATTCAGAGGTGTGGGCCCGGATTCGAACCACGGACCTCACGTTTGTGAGGCGCGGTCCGTACCGCTAGGGCACCATCACACCACCACCTTTTAAACTACTTCGTTCTTACATACATGAAAAAAATACCTTTGACGCATCTACAAGGCAATTATAGCGCGATAAACTCCTCAGTCCACTGCTGGATATAGACGTCCCCCAGATGGAAGTTATAATTATAGATACCACGCCAGTTGACCAGCGTGGTGACTTAATCGTTTGGACGGTGGTGGGTTGGTGACAGCAGTAATGTAAACAATAAAACGTCGGAAAGCGCTGGGCAGCAGCATCACCCCAGAATGGCCCTTCCACACACAAAAGAGATAGAGAGCGGTAGTCCTATGTATTTGTCCACGAGCTCTGCACGCCCAACAAAACCCCCTCAACAAAGTATTCCCGATGTGTACTTACTTGTAATCCACCTTCTGCCGCAGGTCTATTCCCAATCCCTGAGTATCCTGAGCTGGAGCCTCCGCGCGGCATGTGGTCAGCGGCGCTGGACGCCATCCTCACGACCCTGCGGTACCTCGCGCCGGCAACGTTGCTGACACTCTTCTGGGGCCAGCAGAGCTTCATCTTCAAACTGCTTAAGCACATCGACACCGCTTTTAGAGCTAGTAAGTATCACAACCTCCTTCCTCGTTCCCTCGCTATTGAGGATCGCCACCACAATGAGGGTGTTTGCGATCGAAAAATCCGCTAGATGGCACATACGATACGTAGGCGTGATGGTTTAACTGCTATGTCATTGGCGAATTTTGGCATATCTGTCAATGTCATGTCAAAATTTACCAATCACATACCAGTTAGACCCTACGCCTACCTACTGCCATCAAGCAGATTTTTCACTTGCGAAAACCCCTCATTATGGAATTTCCAGTGATTGCGGTCATATGCTACAACTACACTCGGCATGTTACCGCTTACCACCTTCTTTAATGTGTCATCACACCATCTGATACATGACCATCATCGTGCACGTCTGCGTCTGCCACTCATAAAGTACATTTATCACTATCTTCTTGGCTAATATTTTTTAGGTAATATCTAATCTCGAAAACTTTTCGAAGGCGGGTCGTTCTATTTTTAAATTACGATTGAATCGTATTTGTTTTATAATTGTAAAAGTTAATCGTAAAATATTTTCAATAATAACCACACGTCAAATTAAAGTTCTTTTATTTGTCAAATTCTCGCGCACTTTAATTTAATTTCGCATGGTCATATGCATGGTCACTACCACGAACACACATAAATAACGGAAAGGAAATATGTAAATCAGCTATTTTGTTTTAAAACCGAACGTGTAAATAACACATTGATGCCGGCACTATAGTAGAATTATAGTATACGCGTAGAGAATCCGCCAACTGTTGCCATAATATCCCCTTCTTAACGATAAACACCAAATCATTCTTTTCATTCATCAGAAACATCGCATTAAAACAACAGAGCATGAGAGTTCACTTAATATGGCAAAATGGCCTACTTACCTACGATACAAAGCCGGACATGCTTTCCACTGTTTAACCAAGATTATGTAGATAACACTCCATAACAGTACAGAGATACACGTTACACACTAATTTCCAGAATTCATTTCTCACCATATCGCGACCGAAATCTAACTAGATAGTAGAAAACTGGTACAGGTTTAGGCCGATCTTACGACCAAGGGCTTATTCGTATTGACTTTTTTTTTTTACTTACTATGACAGTGACATTTGAGTCGGAACAGTCTTTTAAATTTAACGTAGTGTTGAATATACCTACTAGTATTACAAAGTACCTATTTATGTCTTGAAAAGATCTTGACTTAGAAATTCCGATAAATTGTTATAATTCAAATTTATGAATCGAAAAAAACTCAATAAAAATCTAAATTTGACATTAAATCACAACAGATTACAAAATTCAGCTTCTGTATGTACCTACCTACACACTTCTAAATCTTAGGTACAGTTTTTTTTAATTTTAATTAATAATTGTATAGGTAACTTGTTATTGTTATACTTATCAGTAGCGGCCACCGTGTGTGAAAGGCCTTATTCTTAGTTATAGTAAACCCGTTAACCTTTGCCACGATATTTATCTGAATACCGAACGGAACAATGCATTTTGTGTCCATTCCGAGATCGTAGGAACTGATTACAATAACTTTGTCCGGTTTTGAATTTAGTTTCTCATACAATTATATTACACGTTTGTTACATATCTGTTACTGTTAACTGTATTAAATCATAAACATTATTCTTACTTATCTCTGGGTCTGATTCAAAATTGTGAACAAGGTCATCGCATAACGGAAAATTTTAACTTATACAAAGTCATTTCATTGATTCGTTACGTGTATGAGAAACAATTAGCTTGCAACACAGTATCTTTACATTAAACCTTCCTCAATTCTGCCCTTTTAACATTAATAATAAATGGCAGGAACACTACGATATGTCAGGTGCTATTAAGTTAAAATTAAAGGTGTGTTTTATCTTACCAGCTGCCACTGAAATTCTGCTGTAGGTAGCTGGTTTCTTATATTATTAATCATGCGTTAAAGTGAGTTTGAAAGGCCGACAACGCATCGGCGATACCTCTGGTGTCGCAGAAGTCCATGGGTGACGGTGATTGCTTACTATCAGGCGACCCGCTAGCTCGTTTGCCGCCTCTGAATTCGACTAGGTGGCACGTTTAAACTTCACACAGTAGAAACATAAATATGTATGAACGATCATGTACCATAATTTTTTTTCTGGTTGATACCTAAATTATTGTGCATTAATGAATTCCTTGCTGTCTGGTACTAACTCAATTCAAACCTCAATTCCAGTCGTATTCTCAAGCGAAGAGCAGAAGGAAGCAGTAATCACATGGCTGTGTGAAGTCGGTCCTGTCCGCGTGGAGTCTCTGGACACAGTATGGCGGCACGGCTGGATCGTGTGCGGCGTGCTCGACGCCGCGCTGCCGGGCGCGTGCGCCGGGCACCCGCCCACGCGCCTCTCGCTCAAGCACGCGCAGGCCATCGCTGACCACTACCTTGGTGTCGAACCGGTGAGTTACTCTTTAGTACGGTCTTAGTTTATGAAACAAAATGCGGTTCAAAAAACGCTCATGCCCCTGGCTAGATGGTTACAATCGACACAGTATGGCGGCACGGCTAGATGGTGGCGTGGCACCCGCCTACGCGCCCGCTGACCGCTACCTTGGGGTCGAACCGGTAAGTTCTTTGGTACCACGCAAGAACTGTCAAAATGCTTTTGACGCAGGCAAAAGGGACACGTTACAAGCGCCAATGGGAGGCGACACCCGGTTGCTAGAAGACAGTAGGCTAGAGCAAGAACTCCGTGGTGCAGTGGCTAGAAGATCGCACTTTAAAGCGGTAGACGCGCCAGAGGTGCTGAGTTCGAATCTTCGGACTGTGTCTGAGTAATCCTGTTCAGATAACACACTGGTACTCGACGTAAGTAAGCCAGCAGTAATCACATGGCTGTGTGAAGTCGGTCCGGTCCGCGTGGAGTCACTAGACACAGTATGGCGGCACGGCTGGATCGTGTGCGGGGTGCTCGACGCCGCGCTGCCGGGCGCGTGCGCCGGGCACCCGCCCACGCGCCTCTCGCTCAAGCACGCGCAGGCCATCGCTGACCACTACCTTGGTGTCGAACCGGTGAGTTACTCTTTGGTAACACGCAAGAGCTGTCAAAATCATCCACAAAATGCTATGACGCTGGCAAACAACACATCTAGTTCCACGCGTCTATGCGAGACGACAACCGGTTGCTATTAGGCAGTAGGCTAGAGCAAGAACTCCGTGGTGCAGTGGATAAAAGGTCACATTTTAAACGGGTAGACGCGCCGGAGGTGCTGAGTTAAAATCCTCAGTCTGTGTCTGAGTTATCCTGTTCAGATAACATACTGGCAGTCCGAACTATGTAAGTAAGCCAGCAGTAATCACATGGCTGTGTGAGGTCGGTCCGGTCCGCGTAGAGTCGCTGGACACAGTATGGCGGCACGGCTGGATCGTGTGCGGCGTGCTCGACGCCGCGCTGCCGGGCGCGTGCGCCGGGCACCCGCCCACGCGCCTCTCGCTCAAGCACGCGCAGGCCATCGCTGACCACTACCTTGGTGTCGAACCGGTGAGTAACACTTAGGTAACACGCAAGAACTGTCAAAATCATCCACAAAATGCTTTTGACGCTGGCAAACGACACATATTGCTATAAGCGCCCATGGGAGACGACAACCGGTTCCTATAAGTCAGTAGGCTAGAGCACCTATTCTTTGGTGTATTAAGCTAGAAGGTCACACTTTAAAGCGTTAACCGCACCGGCGGTACTGGGTTCCAATCCTCGGTCTGTGTCTGAGTAGTCCTGTTCACTGGCAGTCCAGAGTTCGGAAGTCGGCAGCGTAAGTAAGCAAGTAATCACATGGCTGTGTGAAGTCGGCCCGGTCCGCGTGGAGTCACTGGACACAGTATGGCGGCACGGCTGGATCGTGTGCGGGGTGCTCGACGCCGCGCTGCCGGGCGCGTGCGCCGGGCACCCGCCCACGCGCCTCTCGCTCAAGCACGCGCAGGCCATCGCTGACCACTACCTTGGTGTCGAACCGGTGAGTTACTCTTTGGTAACACGCAAGAGCTGTCAAAATCATCCACAAAATGCTATGACGCTGGCAAACAACACATCTAGTTCCACGCGTCTATGCGAGACGACAACCGGTTGCTATTAGGCAGTAGGCTAGAGCAAGAACTCCGTGGTGCAGTGGATAAAAGGTCACATTTTAAACGGGTAGACGCGCCGGAGGTGCTGAGTTAAAATCCTCAGTCTGTGTCTGAGTTATCCTGTTCAGATAACATACTGGCAGTCCGAACTATGTAAGTAAGCCAGCAGTAATCACATGGCTGTGTGAGGTCGGTCCGGTCCGCGTAGAGTCGCTGGACACAGTATGGCGGCACGGCTGGATCGTGTGCGGCGTGCTCGACGCCGCGCTGCCGGGCGCGTGCGCCGGGCACCCGCCCACGCGCCTCTCGCTCAAGCACGCGCAGGCCATCGCTGACCACTACCTTGGTGTCGAACCGGTGAGTAACACTTAGGTAACACGCAAGAACTGTCAAAATCATCCACAAAATGCTTTTGACGCTGGCAAACGACACATATTGCTATAAGCGCCCATGGGAGACGACAACCGGTTCCTATAAGTCAGTAGGCTAGAGCACCTATTCTTTGGTGTATTAAGCTAGAAGGTCACACTTTAAAGCGTTAACCGCACCGGCGGTACTGGGTTCCAATCCTCGGTCTGTGTCTGAGTAGTCCTGTTCACTGGCAGTCCAGAGTTCGGAAGTCGGCAGCGTAAGTAAGCAAGTAATCACATGGCTGTGTGAAGTCGGCCCGGTCCGCGTGGAGTCACTGGACACAGTATGGCGGCACGGCTGGATCGTGTGCGGGGTGCTCGACGCCGCGCTGCCGGGCGCGTGCGCCGGGCACCCGCCCACGCGCCTCTCGCTCAAGCACGCGCAGGCCATCGCTGACCACTACCTTGGTGTCGAACCGGTGAGTTACGCTTTGGTAACACGCAAGAACTCCCAAAACCATCCTCAAAATGCTTTGACGCTGGCAAACGACACATCTTGATACAAGCGCCCATGCGAGACGACAACTGGTTTCTATAAGGCAGTAGGCTAGAGCACCTACTCTGTGGTGCAGTGCAGTAAGCTAGAAGGTCACACTTTTAAGCTTTAGCCGCACCGGAGGTACTGGGCTCCACTCCCGGGTCAGGCCGAGAATATGTGAATTTCTACAAATATTTATTCTCGTTGCAAATCGTCTGCACTTTCAATCAATTCAGTCAATTTAGTCAGAGAAGAATCACATTATAAGGAAATCATTTTATCATTTCAGGTATTCTCCAGACAGGAGCTGGATTCTAACGACGCACTAAGCAAACACCAAGAATGGAAGCTTGCCACCTACCTCGACCGAATCCGCCTATCACTTGCCAAGCTGACTCCGCCAGTTTCCAAGCCAGGATCTCAGAGGACTTCCCCAGAGACGACACAGTTCACCCTTGACTACGTCGCTAAAGGCTCCGGGCTAACAGCGGCGCAAACACACCACATGATGCACTTCAAAATATATCCAACTTCACAACAATCATTAGACCCAGGAGAAATCACAATACTTATCAGAGGACCAAAGGATACTTATGGAATGACGGTCCTCCCACCAATATTGGGAAAAGCGCAACTCATAAGACAAAAACTCCTAGGATTACAATCGAAAACGAACTACACAGAAAACATCCTACCGATAACCCAAGGGGCGACTTACCTACGATCGTATGGCAAAACCGACATGAATAAAACTTATTATATCCCGAAAACGAAATATGACATAGAAATCGAAACAGACTCTCGAGGCGACCATACGAAAATTAGCTACTTAGTTAGCATTGAAGGGAGATATGAAATTTCCATCACAAGTAGAGGGCAGAATATTGTGGGTTCACCATTCACCGTCACCGCATCGAATAATATTCTCAGCATATTAGAAAGAGACAGTTTCTATCTAGAAGATGGTGAAGAAATTGACATAGTCGATATAAAAACAGACAGAAAAGTCGTTTTGAGAATAGTTGACTTCGTCACTGAGAAAATGCTTTTGAAAGAGAATGGGTCATTAGAGAAGATAACCGAAGACGAAGCTAAGATTTTAATGGCCACAGAAAATGCTGCTGCATCAAAGGAGATTGAAGATGTGATCATTCCAAAGTATATGAATACAGGCAAACAGCCTGTTTCAATCAAAAATGAAAAATTCAACAAAATAGCGAAAAAAGTCATTATGCTAAGTCGTGTTTGTAAGATATTCAATGATCTCATAGTTGAAACGAAAAATGCGTCCAAAAAGAAAGAAAACAAACGAATCAGATCGAGAAGTCAGCAGGACATACCTGATATAGTTAATTCGACGTTAACTGAAGCGAATGCTAATCCTTTTATTTTAGACAATGTTCGTGATAAATACATCATTCCTGAAAACATATCTGTGTCCCTTAAAACTGAGAAATCATATAACAACAAAATTTCGCCACCTTCTGCAGAACCAGTTGCCTTCTCTGAGAATTACAGTACTCTGGCAGAACAAACACCCCGTACCGACAATAACCTAATAACTTTCGAAGAAAATCAGGAAGATGATGACATACTGATGGTTATTACATCGACGTCTAGTAATCCATTCTTAGATGACACCTACGAACAGTCCTTTGTGCGAGAAAAGGATTTAGGTGCCTTTGTTTCAACTGAATATGAAACGAATAACTCTCACGACGAAGAAACACCAGAAACGCCAATAAAGATTTTAGTAGACGAGAATAATTCACCATCACCAATTAACAACAATCCATTTATTGACCCCGATATTCTCTTCGAAAGACCTAAGACGCCCGTTTATAAGATAATTACTGGTGACATCAAAAATCGCGACGATTCGGTCTACGTTGATCCAAAAATCGAATTGTTGGAAGAAATGCTTGGCAATGAGTTCATAAATCCATTTTTCATTCATCAACATTTGCAAACGGGACACATGAACGAATCTCTACCCACCACCGATTTCATTATAGGGGCACCCGTGTCTTTGCCACCTGTTATTCGGCCAACTACTCCACAACCTCCTATGGAATCGTTGATCATAACTAAAGACGACGAGATCATAATATCGAATGTAGTCGAAAATGTTGACGTTACAGACGAAGCAAAAAAAGTGAAAATACACGAAGACTCAAAGTCGGAATTCTCAACTCCTCTTCATACTAATTTAATTCATGAAAAAATGGATAACAATTCAGCTACATCATCAACTTTCCATAGTCTTGATTCTGAAAATATTGAGATTATACATTTGCAATCTAGCAACCAACTTGATCCGAATCAAATCGAAGTATTACAGTCAAATAGAGACACGACGCCGAAAAAAGATATATGGGATTCAGCTTATGTAAGTATAGATGAAAATAATAGCTCCCCCGATAGCAATAATAATGATAATACACAAGTGTGCGAGACATTTAACAAACAGAAGTTTTCTCCTAGTGACGACTCTTTTGGACTTATAAATATGGGGCCAGCTGAAAGAGAACTTTGGCAAAATTGTAACGAATTGAAAGACGATGCACATAGAACACCAGAAGAAACGCGGCTGCATAAATGGGAAATAAAACGTCCTATGTTCACCCCAATTATAGAAGAAAGCGATAGAAGTATTTCATCAGGCATGAAAGACATTCCGAGGGTTGAAACATCACAGTCCAAAATTGGACAGGCTGATCCAGTGACAGTGGCGTTTGCCGAACTGAATGATATTTATCAAGATTATTACCCTAATTCCGAGACTGAGTCCACGACTACAACAAACGAAGATTGTAAGCTGCACAGCTTAGAAGTGGACTATACGATTGAGACGAATGTAGTCGATTCTGCGTCTGAAAAGGAAACAGATGTGAAAAGACAAGCGAAAGCAATAGAAGGAAAGATTTCTGAGGTTCAGGCAAATGTCACTGAATCTGTTTCAGTAAGTCAGCCCCTTCATACCCCGGAAACAGAAAACACTGATGAAATTAATATTCAAAACAATGATCAGACCCAATTTGGGGAAAAAGGTCGAACTAATATCGTGCAGGAAAAGAAAAAATATTGGGATGACCGCATACGTCAGATTGAAGCAAAGTCACAAGAATCTACGACACATCAGAAGAAAAGACGATTATCGTCTAAACATTTGAGACATAACGATTCTTTAACTAAGAGGCGGGGTAAACAGATCGTCAAGAATTTCTTAAGCGCCGGAGACATTAATGAAGCTACATTAGATAACAAACACGATGATATTATATCTTGTTACTCCCCCGTTGAAACTTATCATTCATTAGAAGACACAAGGTCAGATGAAAAACTTGTCAACAAATGGAAAAAATATTGGGATGAAAAGTTAGAGACAGAAAAGATTGAAAAAGAAACGACATGCTTCAGAGTAAAGTCACCTAAAAGTGCATTGCATGATGATACAGAGCAGTACACGAAGGAAAATATAGTACCAGAAACAAAGACCGATTACAAAGCTAAATCATTATCTTTGCCTGTTAAGCAAGAACTACCAGAAGAAGTTTTTAAAGCGTTCGAAACAAGCCCTAAGAGGTTTTTTGGGACATCTCGAAAACAAATATTAAACAAAATTGACACTTTTTTAGGAAAACCAAGCACCGAGGATGAATCGGCAGCAGAAGTCAGCGGTGCTGCTAACCACGACAGCGGTCTAGTGTCTAGTCGTATATCATTGTTCCACAGCATATCGAACGCGGAAGAATTACCGTGGGCGCGGCGAAAATGTCAGTCCCTTCATAACATTTACCAGCGAAAAGATAGCGAAAAAAGTGCGGAACTGGATCTAGAGACAAAATTAGATGAAATAGTTAACAAGAAGGTACAAAGTACAACAAAATCTAAAATGGAAAATAATAACGCGCGTTTTGACGAACAAAAGTTGGATAAAGAAACAGCTCCATCGCTTCAACAAAAAAGAACACGAATTGGCCTTAACGCTTTCAACCAAAGCTTTGATGAATCAAGTAACCAGAACCAAACCACAGAAGAAACGCCTAAAGCAAATCAATACGTTAAGAATACAATAAAAGATATTAACAAACAGAATCACATACATAAATATAAGAAGGTCGCTGAACTTCGCCGTAAGTCTTTTAGTAAATCAGAAATGGATATATTCAACAAAGTAACCACTCAACCTGAAGACGATGGATTGGACAAATACAAATCTTGTGATGAACTTCCGAAAATAAATGTCAAGAATTTTATATCGTTATTTGAGAGCGTATCAAAAACTTCAGTAAACTCCAAATCGATAGGAAAGATAAATAAAATGAGTTCAGATCCTAAAAAACAATATAACGCTGGCAGTTCAGGAACAGGTAAGAACACAATTTATGAAAACATACAATAAGGATTTAATTAGACGTCTATAACTAATCTGATGTTTTTAACATTAACAGGTGCTGTCAAGAAACAAGACACTTCAAAACAATTGAATACATCACCGGATCTCATTGATGACTCAGTCGTGGACTCATCATCATTATCTTCAAGAAGGGTTTGGGCCAACAAGAGTTATGAAAGCTTCAGTAGCATTGACACATACGCCAAAAGTACCGCCGACTCTATCGACATAGAAATCGTATCAATTCCTGATAAAGAAACGACTCATCTAAGTCTCTCTGATATAGAATTAGACATCGTTGAAAGCAGTCCTGAAAAATCATCAGATTCATCACCACAGCGAGTACCTGAAAATAGCGATATAGATTATAAGTCTCGATTCAAGTCGGCAAAACAGTATTTCCAGTCACTAGAAGAAATAACGGAGCCAAAAAAACCTCGTAAAATGAACGAATGTGAAGTATTACTAAGGAATAAATCAACAGAGTCGACAGAATCTCTAGACAGCGACCGTCCGCAAAGACGGGTCAAGCGAAACATCAAATCACATTCGATGCCTTCATCTGAAATATCTAAAATATGGGATCAACTGCACGAGTCAGAAAGCGAAGCCAGTGCGTCGAAACTAGTTAAAATATCGGAAAAATTTAACGTGGACGACTTATTCAATGACGTTATGGAAGGAAGACTGAGCAGGCAAGGTAGTTTGAGAGGCATACCACATAAGAAAGCAGTTCTGGAGGCTTTTAGATCAATGGAAAACCTTGCTGATACCAAATTGAGTCCATACGAAATCGCAGTATCGCATCTAAATGACTTCGCAAAAGAGAATCAGATCAAAAACGCTCAGACATATTTGACGGAATACCCTTATTTGCCGACGACAGATCCGTCCAAGTATCATTCGCGACTAGACGCGAAAGCCTCCGGTCTCATATCATTTAAGGAACTTAAGGATAAGAAACCTAGACGAAATAGTGTGCCAGATCTAAGATTGAATCCTACTTTTACCGTAGACCTTTAAATCGCCTTATTTTAATTTAGCGCGCTAAATGACAGTATTTTAGTTTATTCTATTATTCAAGTTTGATCTTAAAAAGTAGATATCATTCATTACAAGATGCATTACATAGTTTTATTATAATTATAATAAAGTATAGATAATGTCAATCCATGCAATACTATGAGTATTATACGTAAAATAAGTATTCATTTGTCTGTTCTAATCATGTGGTCATAATAATTTAATTTCTTGTTAAGTTCATGTACAATTGTACAGATGTTGAATCTAATTATAATATTAAGAGCAATTTTTATTGTAACTATTTATTTAATTTTAAATAAATTACTAGTATACATGTACATTTGTTTTTATTTTTAAAGAGTTCCGCAATTGTTCACCGAAAGGAAGTTAATTAAATAGATCAAGATAGCTATTGTGACAGGCCCAATTTTTTGCATGCAATAGTTGGATATACGCTGGCAAATTAACATTAAAATACAACATTTTAATTAGGGACTACATTTATTACAATAAACTCAGTACATTATTTACAATTCATCACTTACATCTATTTTTACAAAGTCATTACGATTCCCATAACGCATGCTCTACATATTCATTATATTCTTTGCTTAGTAGTTGAGGTAGTCAATTTATTTTTAGTATATGAATAATTGAGTAATTAATTTAATTATAGAGCATGAAATACGATCGAGACTATTAACTTTAACACGTATAAATCCCGTTCAAGTTAATAAGTTGGTAGTATACATGGCTTACTCTGAACACTTACGGCAACAGAACAAAGTTCATATTTCAGACTACAACTATTATACAAAGGCATCGTAAGGGACCTCATTAAATAATTTGTATATCATGCAACGCATCAAATTCGATTCTGTGTCGTCGTCGTCGACGTCTTTACGCCAACGAAATAAAGTTCATATTCCCCACTTTAACACTACAAAGGCATAGTACCAGACCTCATTTAATATGAATCTGAACATACGTAGACGCGGCATCATCATCAACTGTTGGTAGAACATCACTGTTTTAGCGAATAAGCGGCTAATTTGTTCGGAGCCTCTTAAGCGAATACAAGGTTTATGAGCTCTAACGTTAATGCAATAAAGTTCAGATCAGTGCCGTAAATAGGGCGGTGCCAGCGGTGCCCAGGCACAGGGCGCAGACCCTGGAGGGGCGCAGAAATGACCGACTTTCAAGTAAAAAAAAAAAAAAAAATTGGCCAAGTGCGAGTCGGACTCCCGCACTGAGGGTTCCGTATAAATTCTATTTTTGACGTATTAAAAAAACTACTGAATAGATTTCGGTCGAACCAATTTTCGTTGGTTGTTTTTATGGTAATGTACATTATATATTTATTTCAGATTTATCATCCTCTTACTTTAGAAGTTAGAGGGGGGGGACACACTTTTTTCCACTTTGGAAGAGTCTGTCAAGCAAAGTATTCACTTAAGAAAAAAATAAGCTTAGAAACCTCAATATAATTTTTAAAGACCTATCCATAGATACCCCACACGTATATGTTCAATGAAAAAAAATATTTTCAGTTTCAGTTCTTACTATGGGCACCCCCCATTTTTTTATTTTTTTTTCTATTTTCGTGTGAAAACCTTGTTGCGGTTCACAGAATACATCTACTCACCAAGTTTCAATAGTATGGTACTTATAGTTTCGGAAAAAAGTGGCTGTGACAGACTGGCGGACAGACAGACAGACAGACAGACAGACAGACAGACATGACGAATCTATAAGGGTTCCGTTTTTTTGCCATTTTGGCTACGGAACCCTAAAAAGGTCGCAGTTTTGTGAGCTCGCACCCTGGAGGGGCGCAGAAATGACCGACTTTCAAGTAAAAAATTAAAAAAAGGGGCGCAGTTTTGTGATCTCGCACCGGGCGCATATAAGGCTATTTACGGCACTGGTTCAGATTCCCAACTACAACGCTACAAAGGCATCGTACCAGACCTCATTTCGATGCCTAACGGCCAAAATGGCCTAAGCGACATTTTTTGCGAAATCGCCTTATATACATCATTGGAATCGCCTTTTTTTTCTGCGTCGTTCTATCTAGGTTTCGTCTCTCTAGGGCGTTATTTTTGTCGCTTATGCGGTTGGTAAATTAAGGCTCGAAGCCTTAATTTTACGTCCTAAGCGCCCAATATTTAGTGTTTTTTTTCATTCTGGTGGTTAGGAAATATAATATTTTGAAAAAGTTACTTAGACAATTTTGCTTGAAAACAATAAATAACAAAAATGTCGCTTAATACTTTCGGGCTGCAATTTTCAAATATAAGATATGGCGCTTAGGATTATTTGCCCTATCACATATTACTATGCATTGTGGCGCTTATCCCATTTTTTTCTCAAAATAAATGATTCAATCTATGGGTATTGGTGTCCCTGGTCGCAGACTTTCGCTGGTACAGGTTATCTGCGACATCCTGTATATTTAGTATTTCGCTAACACTAAGACTTTTTCGTCAATCACTTCTTATGTTGGCTTAATGTCGGTTAAGCAATTTTAATAAAAATACAGATGCAATTAAGTCGCTTAGGCTAACATGAAATTTGGAATCTTAGGAAGCAAAACCCAACGACTTAATTTTAAAACAAATTTTAAGTGTAAATATAAAAGATACTTCTCTTCAAAATGTATTTATTAAAGTATTACAAATCATTCATCTAAGGGTGTTTTCAGTCGCTTATGCTCAAATGGATTTATTTTTTTACAGCAAAAATGTCGTAACTGCATTCACCAAAAAATTCATGTTAGCCTAAGCGACTTAATTGCATCTGTACTTTTATTAAAATTGCTTAACCGACATTAAGCCAACATAAGAAGTGATTGACGAAAAAGTCTTAGTTTTAGCGAAATACTAAATATACAGGGTGTCGCAGATAACCTGTACCAGCGAAAGTCTGCGACACGGGACACCAATACCCATAGATTGAATCATTTATTTTGAGAAAAAAATGGGATAAGCGCCACAATGCATACTAATATGTGATAGGACAAATAATCCTAAGCGCCATATCTGATATTTGAAAATTGCAGCCCGAAAGTATTAAGCGACATTTTTGTTATTTATTGTTTTCAAGCAAAATTGTCTAAGTAACTTTTTCAAAATATTATATTTCCTAACCACCAGAATGAAAAAAAAACACTAAATATTGGGCGCTTAGGACGTAAAATTAAGGCTTCGAGCCTTAATTTACCAACCGCTTAAGCGACAAAAATAACGCCCTAGAGAGACGAAACCTAGATAGAACGACGCAGAAAAAAAAGGCGATTCCAATGATGTATATAAGTCGATTTCGCAAAAAATGTCGCTTAGGCCATTTTGGCCGTTAGGCATCGATATGTATCTGGACGTATGTAGACGCGGCATCAGCTCTCCGCCATTGCAACCAAGCAGCCGTCTGTGAGTCGGACTGGTGACCTAGAGCCCTTACTGCTGTTAATATGTCCCTCTAACTGTCTAGGTGAATAAGCGGCTAATACGCCCAGAACCTCAAGTAGATTCAGCACTTATGAACTCTAACGACAACGTCATAAAGTCCATATTTCAAACTACCAATACTAACTACCTACACAGATTCAGTACCAGACCTCATTTGATATGTATCTGGACGTATGTAGACGCGGCATCTGCTCGTCTCCATTGCAACCAAGCAGCCGTCTGAGGGTCGGACCGGTCGCCCCGAGCCTCCAACTGTTGGTAGTACGCCTCACGAATGATTCGGAAGGCGTCGACGCTCCGGTAAGGCAGCTTTGTGATAGGGTCTATGTAGCGGGCTGGCCTCCTGGAATTAGTAAGATGAGATTATGTGAAAAATATATTTTAAGAAATAATATAATAGTACGGATAGCCGCATGTCGAGATAAAATATACAATCTAGTAGGTAGAAAGAAAGAAAAAAAATTAAAAAAAAACTAGTAGCGCGCTGACATTTGATGGGAGTGTTTCGTTTGACATGTTGTTGTCAATTCAAGTTTAATCATGCGAAATAATCTTAGTAGCTAGCTGCAAATATTAACATCTTTCTTCATATTTTTTTTTCAACATTGATAAAAAAAAACCTTTTTTTAGTTAACCAATATTGTTCCAAAAGAAAACTTTTATTGAGCTTGAGCATTAAAGAACTTCTAATCGAATGAGTCCCTAATTTAGAGATAAGCTCTTCCTATTAGGCTTGTTCTATGATTCTTGTAAGTAATGTCTCTCAAGCTCAAATGTGTGTAGCAGTGCGAACAAACATAATACTATGTCATAATTTTAAAAAATCTAAATCGAAATCAAATGCACTTATGAATCATTAATAATAAAATTAGAAAAACTACATATTGACTCCACCACCGACTTAGGAATGCAGTCATCTACCAAGAAGAAGCGGCAAGAAACTCGATAGTTGCTCTTTTCAATCGCCACGTTTTGTTATAATATTTGTCCAATAAGTTATCATACTAGTACTAGGCCATAAAGTTAGCTCTTCAGGTATAGAATAAAAAATATTATATCAGATAAGTCCCAAAAAATTTATAAACATACTTGGTAACAGCACAGAGCATCTCTCGCTTCCTCTTCGGCCGCGACTTCGGAAAGCAGGAGTTGTAAGCTTTGTTCTTGATATCGTTCTCGAAAGATAACAGCGTTCTTTCGAAGAAATTAGCATTGCACTTAGGTTTTTCCGGTTTCTCTTCTTTCCTGTAAAGGGACATTATAAAATGTTAAGCTTAATAAAATATTGTTGTAATGTTAACAGCAATGGTTTGGTTCAGTAGGGTAAAACATAATGCTTATTATTATTTAAGCCATAGTTTCCCAGAATATTTTGTAAAATGTTAAAATAAATAAGTAGATATTATGTGTTCACAATTTGGGTCTAATATCCAAATTATTTGACATTTGTAATAGAAAAGAGTAATAGTATTTACTCATCTTAAAAATAATATATTACTAGACCTATGTGCCATCTTTTGATAAAGTTATTAATTAAAAGTACTCACGCAACATTGTCAATATCAAGTTCCTCATCAGGGCCTAAGACGTCTATATCCATTTTGGTGTCCTCTTTCTTTTCGCCTTCGTCCAAGGCTTCAGTCTTTAGATCTGTCAACGGCAGCTCCGTATCTCCCGTGAGAAAACCTGCAATGCTAAATGTAGGTATTTACGAAGAACAACAGGCTATCCAAAGCTTTTGATGGCGACCATTTTGGTTTCTAATTGAGAAGTCAACTAATACAATGCAAAAACAAATATTGTGCAAAAACTTTACTTAGTTAGGACGAAGGGAAGAGAGTTAAAGCTTATAGGAGCTTCCACTCGAATGAGCCGCGCTTGTGTAAAAGTACCATACCACCACCTTACAAAAGATCACAGTGACAATATCACATCGTAATTGTCGTGCTATGTTTCTGCTGTTGAGTAAGGTGGCCAGAGCTCAGTTGCAGGGTATGGGAGCTTAAAGGTTGGCAACGCATCTGCGACCCTCGTACGGTTGTTGATGTCCATGGGCAGCAGTGATCACATACCATCAAGTGACCCTCATGTTCGTTTGCCTCTTTATGACATAAAAATAAAAAGGGACATTTAATTGAGGGTAAGGAGCATTCCCTTGAGAAAACACCCGCCTGGCCAGCATGACGACGTCCAACTATGGACTGTGATGATGAATAAGGATGAACTCAATAGCATTTTTCCCATCTTTTTAACGAAAACATGATTACAAATGATAGAGGCCTTTGCCCTGCAGTGGGACATAAATAGGCTGATTACTTTACTTTACTTTACGACAGCATTTTTGTGGTATTTTCGCAAAGTTTTTTTCAGTTTTGCCAAGAGTCGTGGGAGAGGCTTGTCGAATAACAATACAAATCAATATAATAAATGCCACATACCTTCACATTTGATAATGTCACTAAGTGTGATGTCAGAAATTGGTGCCAGACTAGATCTCTCCTCATCATTGGGAGGCACTGGCACGGAGAAAGAGTGGTATCTGAAATAAACAAATAAATCAATAGGTGAAATTTTTACATACAATAAATAGTAGTATCTTTTTTATATTTAGACAGAGTTGTTTGCAATGCAATTCTCCTTTTAAATTGGAGTATCAATGAGTAATTCGGGTAGTTACATGCCTTTTAGTATAAAAATGTAGAAACTCACCTTATAACTGGTCCAGTGATAGTTTTCTTTTGTGGTCTTACTTTCTTCCGCTCCATTTCAATTTGTTCAAATCTCTCTGTAAATACATTAAATATATACTCAATATTTACCAAATATCACAATAAATACCTTTAACAAACAAGGCAACACCTATATACAAGGTCATCAAAAATCTTTTTACTTAAATATTTTATTTCTTCATCTATCTATACTAATAATAAAGCTGAAGAAATTTATTTGTTTGTTTATATTAACGTGCTAATCTCAGAAACTACTGGTTCAAATAGAAAAAATATTTCTTTGTTGGGTAGTCCATTTGTTTTACAAAATACCTATTTTCTTAACCTCGATGGCGCAGTGGTTAGCGCACTCGGCCTGCGGTTGCTAAAGTTAAGCAACGTTCGCAGATGCCAGTCATCGGATGGGTGACCGAAAAATTTCATCTCGAGCTCCTCCGTGCTTCGGAAGGCACGTTAAGCCGTTGGTCCTGCGCCTGATCTCTCTACGGTCGTGTCAGATTGCTGTCCCACCGAATTATGAGAGTGATGGACTAGGGAGTGCACCTGTGCTTGCGCACTCACTTGTGCACTATAATATATCCTGCGTACCTGGCTGATCGTAAGATCGGCCGCCATGGCCGAATACGGCCGGAGGGTATTATTTATTATTTTCTTAACCATTACATCACACAGGTTGTCATACAAACGGTAACCCACCTAAGCTTTTGAGATTTTCTTTCTCAGTAATAAGTGCTTCCTCTAACAATTCTTCTTGGGTAAGCACTTTCTCCTCCACTTTCTTTGGTTTCTTCTTCTTCAGCTCCGATCTAATTTTTATCCTCTCTTGAGTTTCCGCAGACTTCACTGCTGTACTCTGTCTGATTGATTTACGTTCTGGAATTTAATAACGTAAGAATTTGAATATAAAAAAAAGTGAAAAAAGTCCATAACATGCAATTAATAGGGATTTTGATACACAAATTATTATTATTTTTAGAACACTTTCACATTTTCTGTCATTTATAATGTTGTGTAAATTATTCACTATTCCGGGAAGACAGGTTGGTGCCTGCTTTATGTTGATTGGTCATTTATGTAACACTCAGTGCCGATTTTAACGCTATCAGCGCCCAGGGCGAGATTTTTTTGGCGCCTTCTATGACTTAATAAAAGTGCAAACAATAAGGATTGGTTGGGGCCCCTTTTATGAGGCGCACTGGGCCCCCTCCCAGCCGCGCCCTACCTTGAAACCGCTACTGAAAACACTGGCCCCCATCCTCCCCAAATATCTCCATTCTCTGTTCTGTTTTTTATTAAAGTCCCGCCCTTGCAAACTATACCATACTAGTCCAGTATATATCTTACCTCTACTAGACATATCAATAGATATTCTTTCAGTTTTTTCTGGTTTTTCTTCTCTTGGAGGTTTCGGTTCCTTAGGTTTCTTCACAGCGGCCGGTTTCTTTGGCTTTTCTGTTGCTACTACTTTCTTTTTTCTATTAGGATCCTGTGAAATGTATATTGATTTTAAATTAATCATTACAGCTAATTAAGATGTTTGTATTGACTGGGACATTGGTCTGGAATTAACAGATCCTTGCCACAAAACCGAGGGCTACGAGTTCAAATCTGGTTAGTTCAAAGAATGTATTATTTATTTGTATCTAATTGGCAAATGTTTGTGTGATGAACATCCACATTTGTACTCGAATCATGGATGTTTATAAAAGTATTTAAGTATGTCTATCTGTTCCCTAGCATCCCTAGTACAAGCTTCGTGCTTAGTTTGGGGCTAGGCAATTGGTGTGTTAGTCCAACGCATTAATTTATTACTTATTAATGAAGAAGGAATACAATTAATAATTTTAACAGTGCATCAAATTAGGTTAACAGATTGTATTATATTACAAAAGTTAACTTTGTTATTACCTTGTATGCCTTGGTCCCAACTTTCCTCTTCTGTTTGTCATCCGTTTCCTGGTCCGACACAGGCTCATCATTCTCATCAATGTCAAAATCCGAGTCCACAACATCTTCTGTCTCTTTTTCTTGCCTGTAAAATACAACCATTTTTATTAATCTAATCTAACTGTAAGATACAACAGGATGTCCACTGACGGTTCGTAACCAAATATTGAGATTTTTTTTTTACTTATTCAAGTCAACACTGAAGTCATGAATAGTTAAGTCGGTCATGTTATTCTACCTTTAAAATTATGAATAATTATGAACATACAAACAGTTTGTAATTTTGTAAACAAACAAAACCTTTCACTTGTAACCAGTTTGAGTTTGCCGCCATGTAAACTCAAACATTTTCACTTATCAAATGGTCAAAAGTTGTTTGTCTTTCGTTGTTTGTTGTACTTACACGTAATCCCGGTCTTCTTCGACTTCTTCAAAACCACCGTAAGTAGTTTTATAGAAATCATCCTCTTCCTCGTCATCTAGCAGTTTTGCCATGCGATTACCCGCATTAGACCGTCTCTCCCTTTGAGCCATTGTGTAGCACTTGTACCAAAACCCCTAAGCGATATTACTAGAGCTTTAAAAGAGGCGTTTTTAAAAGGAATATTTAATTATTTGGCGTGTGCTTTCTGCAATTACAATCAACTCGCGTCACCGACGCGCGCTTGCTGTCAATGTCAACTCAACGTCAACGTATTTTTAAATGTTGTTATTGGCTTTGGATACAAGTACTTTTGAGCCATTATCTATTTCATGATTTTTTAGATTTATGAGAATACGGTATTTGACTGACAGCTCAAATCACCTACTTTTATCAAATGTCAAAAACGCAACGTACGTTGTAGGAAAAACTGTATGAAATACTGGTAATATGTGACGTCACAAGCCAGTATTGTCAAATCAATACTTTTTAAGTTTCAATTAGCTGTAATAATTCTTTAAAAGCTCAATAGTAATTGTGGCATAATGGTATGTGCTTAAATTTTGATTTCGTCTTTAATGTTAGAATATCATATTTTATTTCGTATGCAGTCAAATACCCAATTGTTCTTTTTAGAAACATAGAAGCCCTATCCATAGATTTCGTTTAAAGTAAGACTTAAAAGTGACCGAAAAGATAGGAAGAGGCCGCCAATATTCATTTTAACCTATGTTTCAGATTATCTTCATAACCATCCACAGCTGAGAGTTGTACTTTAAAAAAATATATTATAAGTATAATATAATAATAAATGATTTGAACTTCCGTCATTCAAGTTTATTTTTTAAACTAGCGACGATGACATTGACTTACACCCTTTTAGAATAAGTAGTTTTTAATTAATTTATTGTACGAAAAGGAAAGAAAATTAGCAAAAAAGAAAAAATCTTATAGTTTTTGAAAATCTTTCGTATTAGTAGATAAAAACAGTACATGAAAAAAATTTAATGTTGTCAATTAAAGAAAAACTAATGGCAGCGCTAGTGTGCGGACTGTACGCCATTGCGTTCGCTTTTGAAGATGAAGAACAAAAAGTCAACCTCGATCTTGACCTTTTTGGATGACCTCATCCGGTAGATCTAAAATATCTGATGAGGTTTTATAAAGGGGGATGTAAAATTTTATCAGATTTTACGTACAACGCACCGTTAACGAGATAATCTCAGTTTTACAAATTAAATAAATATGTAGTATTGCCCCTATATTGACGGACCCGTTGGTCCAGAGGTCAGAAACCCTGGCTACAAAAACAAGGGTCGCGATTTCGAATCCCGCTAGGGCTATTGTACATCGGCATTTGTACTCGAGTCAGTAGAGTCAGTAGTCATTTTCATAGAAGTACCTATTTAAATATTTCTATTCGTTCCCTAGCATCCATAGTTAGCTCGAGCTTAGTTTGGGGCTAGGCTAGTCCAAGGCATATATTATTATTTATAAAAAATCAGCTAAGCCTGAGACACTGTGATGATGACGGACGCTGATGATCAACATAATGTTTTTTTTTTTTGCTGGAGGACGCTTTTACGCGTGTTACCGTATAGACTGTGCTAGGCCTGTAGCCGTCTGTGGGGCTCGGAACTAGAGAAGCTCGTCCCACTACCCACTAAACACCTGCGGTTTAATTTCCATCCTAGCAGGGATGAACCAGTGTCCGCCTTGTTAGAAGCTAGACTGAATCCTAAGGTTTCAAAAGCGTTCCTGGACTTTTTTTTATCTTGTCAGGTGATCCATTCGTTTATTTTATGAATTTATTAAGTAGAATAATTCCACAAAACACCCAGTGACTAAAAATACCTCGTCATGGCATGATAAGAAACACAGCTTATTCTCACTTTGATTCTATATAACTGGTGACTTTGTATAGGGCGATACTTACATATTTTGTAATTTAATTTATAAAATTGAGAATATCTCGAAAACGGTGCGTCGCACGTAAAATCTGGTAAAAATTTTGATCCCCCTTTATAAAACCCCGTCAGATATTTTAGATCTATCTGATAAGGTCATCCAAAAAGGTCAAGGTCGAGGCAGGGCCGCGCCAACACCCGGCAGCGCCTGTGTGCGAAACTTATGAAGCGCCTCATTTTTAACGAATCTTCATAAAAAAACCAATGGGCTTTATATCTTAGAAACCGTATCACTTAGAGCTTTGATTACTTAACTCTATTTTTTTAATTACTTCCTCTGTCGATTGACATGAGTCCATGACTGGCCGCCGAAACTCGATTTTTACAATATTATTAATTGTTAATTTTGACCGAAGGAAATGTTATCCTGATAACAGTACTTATATAATATTATCATTAATATATCAAAGTGTACAAAACTGGAGAACATTTGGGAATTAAGATACTAAATAGGTAAATCCCGTTCGCTTCTGCTTGTCCATTACTACGAAAAATATAACTCGAACATTGCTTTAAATTGGCGTCTTTATTTTTTCCAATGTCCACCAACCAAACGTGGTAATATCTTCTTGAGGGCATTACAAACGATATTTGATAAGGCAGTGTAGCTGTAAACTCAGTCCAAACTGAGTGAGACATTTTTCTATGGGAAATTGCATCTTTTTTGTCTCGCGTCCATCGACCAAACATAAAAATCTATTTTGTCTAGGACGTGGTGTCCTTTCTTTTTCCAACGGCCATCAACCAAACATGGAAATATTATATCACCGGAATTAAATATAATCCGATCCGCTATTTTATAAATATCCTAGTAAGTTTATAAACTGACGTAAGATTCTAAACTGGATAAAAAAAAATTATTTCGTAAGTTTAAAAATTTGCGACGTCTCGCGGTAAGTTTATAAAGTAACAGACGGTTATCCAATCGTAAGACAATAAACGGTTCGAACAATCGCAGAGCAGCTTTTAATTTTACGCTTCGTCTTAACACGGAAAATAACACATCGCGCTTTGATTAGTCGATGTTGACGTGATGTTGATATTGCCCATAGACTTAGGTGCAAAAAGACCAGCCAAACTATGTATAATCTTCTAATGTAACGCGTATGGCAAACACGAATTTTTAAAGGTTTACAAAAAAAAATCACCCTACAACCTTTGTCACGAAAGAGTGATGAAATTGATGAAGGTTATTTATTTTTTTGCGAACCCTTAAAAATCTTAGATATATTACATTATTTTAGTCAAAGTCATTATAAAACTTTTATGTCTAACAGGGATTTTTAAAGGTTTACAACAAAAAAAACCTTTACCTACCTACAAATATTGTGACAAAACAGTTTTACATTTTTCTATCATGGCCGCTATAATACATTCTTAGCTCTATGGAAAACTTAAGAAAGAGAAGGGACACGTTGCCTTATCAACCAATCGAAGTGCACATGGCACTTACTTGTAATTTTCCGTATGGGTTTGGTAAGTTTATAAACTTATGAAAATGTAGGCGTGAAATAATACAATTTATCTAAAGTTTAATATCTTACAAAAGTTTATAAATTTACTTGAAAAAATACGTAAATTTATTAACTTACGGTTTCATATATTCTTAAGAGCATTGCGAATGATATTTGCTAAGTAAGTATGGTTGTAAACTCAGTCCGAACTGAGTAAGACAGGTTAGAACTTTTAAACACAGACTGGACCTTAGCTTCCTACATTTTTCTAAGGAAAGTGTTTGTTTTTTTTCACTTCCATCGACGAAACATGGGAAAATATATTCTTGAGACTATTACAAACGATATTTACAAAGACAGTATAGCTGTAAACTAAGTCAGAACTGAGTAAGACAGGCTCGAACTTTTACACAATGAACCCTGGCTTCAACATTTTTAATGGAAGGTAGTGTCCTTTCTTTTTCCACCGGCCATCAACCATACATGGAAATATATATTACTAGCGGCCGCCCGTGACTTCGTTTGCGAGGATTTTGATTTATACCATGGGAGCATTTAATCGGGATGGAAAGGATCCTCTCACCTAAGTCAGCCCGTACCCTGCCTGTATACTAAATTTCATTCAGAGCAGTATGGATTTATTAAGGGCCGATCTACAACTGATGCAGGTGTCGCTCTTCTAAAGCACATCTATGGGGCCTGGGAGAAGTCACAGAACGCTCTTGGTGTGTTTTGTGACTTATCTAAAGCTTTTGACTGTGTTGATCATCGAACACTCATTCTCAAGCTCCAACACTATGGAATTAAAGGAGCGTCACTAGAACTAATTCAGTCATACCTTGACTCTAGGTTACAAACGGTTGATGTCAATGGTATCTTATCATCGGGGTCCCCTGTGAAGATAGGAGTACCTCAAGGATCGATCCTAGGACCATTCTTGTTCCTTATTTACATCAATGATTTACCTTATTTTGTCGATAACCTATGCAAGATTGTATTGTTTGCAGATGACACGTCCTTGATATTTAACATGGACAGGGCTAAAAACTGTGTTGAAGAAATAAATAATACACTCGCGAAAGTTTCCAACTGGTTTACTATAAATAATTTACAACTTAACGCCAAAAAAACGAAATGCGTAAGTTTCACTTTACCTAATGTTACTAGTGTGTTATCATCTCTCAAGTTAAACGATAATAATTTAGAAGTAGCAGACTCGACAGTTTTTCTCGGTGTAACTTTGGATTCAAAATTGCAATGGAATCCACACATAAGTAATTTGTCAGGTAGGCTTAGTTCAGCGGTTTTTGCTGTCAAAAGGGTGAGACAGCTCACTGATGTTGAAACGGCTCGTTTAGTATATTTCAGCTATTTTCATAGCATAATGTCCTATGGCATTTTACTTTGGGGAAAGGCAGCGGATATCCAAACTATATTCGTTTTACAGAAGAGAGCCATTAGATGCATCTACAAACTTAGTGCTAGGACATCATTAAGGGAAATATTTAAAGAAATAAATATTCTCACTGTAGCCAGCCAATATGTTTATAACTGTATCCTGTACGTACATCAAAACATACATATATTTGCGAAAAAATCAGATATGCACAACAGAAACACTAGAAATAAACACAAAATTGCATTACCTCGTTTTAGGCTGCAGAAAGTGTCGCGTTCGTTTGTGGGGCAAAGTATTCACTACTATAATAAGATTCCCAATGAAATTGTAAATTTACCTTATGCAAAGTTTAAAAATCATATAAAAAAGGTGTTAATGGAAAAAGGCTACTATTCTACAACTGATTATTTGAATGATAGATGTGTGTGGAAGTAAAATGTTTTATCTAGTCAGTTTATATAAATTATGTAAGAAACATTAGCATTGTAAAATACTTTTAAAATGGAGTATGTACACTGGGTCCTACAATGTAGTTGTACTTTAAATTTTGTTTTTCCAGTTTTTGGTTGGATGGCCTGGGTCTCAGTAGTCATGCTCACTATAATGTCTCTGGGGTGGTGGCGCTATGTGGCGGGTCATTTCATTCCCTCTAAAATGGTTGAGTGAGATGATGGCTGACACATACGTCATACTTGTGAACAGGTGCCACCTTTGGGGACTGGTCGACTGGGACTCAATCTGTTCATATGTATTTAATATTTTAATTCTGTACCTGAAAGAGGTAACTGTATGGCCCAGTACTAGTAAAAGTACAAGTATGTAAACTTGACAAAATTAAATATTGTAACAAAACTTGGCGATTGAAAAGAGCAACTATCGAGTTTCTTGCCGCTTCTTCTCGGTAGATGACTGCATTCCGAAGTCGGTGGTAGATTCAATGTGTTGTTTTTATAATATTGACGATTCATAAGTGCTTTTCTGAGGCCTATTTGAATAAAGTATATTTTGAGTTTGAGTTTGAGTTTTATCAAAACCCGTCCAGTAGTTTCAGCATGATTGACGGACAAACATCCAAAAAATCAAACTTTCACATTTATAATATTCATAAGAAACAAGACTAAGAGCATTGCGAACGATATTTTCAAGGCAGTATGGCTGTAAACTCAGTCCGACCAGAGTAAGACAGGTTAGAACTTTGACACACTGCCAGTGTAAAAGTTCGAGTCTGTCTCACTCAGTTCGGACTGAGTTTACAGCTGTACTGTCTTTGAAAATATCGTTTGTAAATAGTCTCAAGAATATATTTTTTTATGTTTGATCGTCAAAAACAGGCCCCACCTTAGGGGTATAAAAAAAAGGTGGCAGTGGCGGCGCGGCGCCCCTATTGCCTTGGCGCCTGTGTGCGCCGCGCACTTCGCACACAGGGGCGGCGCGGCCCTGGGTCGAGGTTGACTTTTTTTATTTGTCTACAAGAGCGAACGACAGGGCGTGCAGTCCGCACACTAGCGCCACCACTGGTCATTTTCGTAATAAAAACAACACCATCTATGCACAGGAAAATACAGCTACCTAGGGTATGTAAGTGCTTTAATAAACCCACTTATTAATTATAGTAGATATACCTACAAAATATGAACCTTCTAGAAATACTGAGCTACTGTAGGTATTCCTTTCCAGTGAAACATCGTTTCCTAAGCAGTGAAACATCCCTCCAGGCTTCTCTAATTTTCAAACCCTTGTGCTATATACTTCTTATAACTCTTTCTTACATATGAGAATTCCTAAATACATACCTAATTATAACATGGGGTTTTAGATAGGGTTTAAAATAAAACAAGTTTTCATTTATTATTTTGTGCGATTTATTCAATTTTAACAGTTATAATAAAGATTTTACTTTCAGTCATCTTTAGTTGTTTCTGATATTCTAAAATGTTGCTTGTTTTAGATAATAATAAAGTACTTTTACAATTCAAATGTCTAATAAGTACTTGAGTTGTGACATTAAAATATGACATACTTCAGGGTACTCATATTTTAACGCATACATTAACATAGTTTAGAGTAATATTAGTTTGGTAGACAGGTAATTGTTTTTATCTATGTTTTATTATCCTTCGACTCATGTGATTTTACATTTAAACTTTTTAATAATATACTTTTCTACGGAATATTTATGATATTCACTAGGGTTTGTTATTCATATAAGTTTGAACATAAAACCACAGGAACAAAATCGCACCACATCAAAACTTGAACGTATTTAACTTAAGTACAGATGTTAATTAACATAACGTAAATTATATCATTAATAACAAAAAGAAAAAACACGTACTCCAACTAATGACTCGAACTTAACATAACTTATGCTAAAATAACATAACAATACTTGTTACCCAATCAAACGTATAGTTAATAACAAAAGACTGTAATGAAAATGGAATGCAGTTCTTTCTCAGTTGTCACATTAAAAATAGTTTCAATTTAATAATTATTATTAGTATATTAATATCTTCCATACACCCGTTCCTTAGAGGAGCAGCACTAACGCATGGAATAATTTAAATAATTTAGCTAGACATAAATATTTCACATTCACAAAACTATAGTTAAATCTTACAGATACTTATTCGAATACAAATTATACAAGTATAAAACAAAATCCAAAAAATATATTCACATTTTTTCATAAAGCAGGTATATAGAGTTTTTTTTTGATAGTATTGGATCATTTTGAGTAAAAAAACAAGTTGTTACAACAATTCTAGTATAGTCTATGCTGAAGGATGCCAAGGCAAGGGTTGACGAACGAATCCGTTAAACTTATCCAATGGCCATGTATTGTAAGGATGGACTCTGTTTATATAACATCAATAACTATTATATAGACAGACTACAAGTACATTCCTTCAGTGCATGTAATAATATTGGCAGCGTGACATGTTGACTTGACATACCCAATTACGAGTACTTTACGAATATAAAACGTGGCGTAAGAAGCCGACACTTCAAAAACCTGGTATCCAATGAAAAATATCGAGTGACTTTTGTATCCCTTATATAAACTGCTTTATGTAAAAACGTTGACAAATAAAAAACTTAGTCAAAAGTTTAAAAAAATGTGATGAAGTAAAAACACCAGTTATCACTTTAAAAAAATGGAATGAAGTAGTATTACTTATCATAATAGAATTTTAAAAATAGCAACAAAATTTTCTACAATTATATTGCGATAAATAAAGCAATTAGTATTAAATATTTATAAATTTGTAACAACAGTAAAATATTCTTTTAAAAAGAAATGTCCTACATACAATAGTGCTACTCAGCACGCCTTCTTATCTTCATTTTTCTATTATTCAATTCATTATTATTAATTTGGCTACCTTCGACCTTATCAATCCTAGTCTCCTTCATGTCTTTTTTAATTTAAATAAAAGTACATTTTCGTCTTAGCCAGTGGGGCGCTATGAGGACGCATGAGTGGTGTCAAAGACGCAACTGTCGCGTCACGTCCTTATGAACAGGCAATAACTCCCGGCTCAAATAAATCAACGCGCGAAAGTCCCGCTTTAAGCGACATCATACGTCCACGTACCGCCCACCGAAATTCATCAGATCGTAATGTTGTTCGTCACTGTCGCCGGAGTTGTCATCCCAGGCGTTCATAGTCAGTTGTCACCGTAAAACTCTTGTCAGAACAAAAAAGCCTCCGGGAAAAGGGGTTAATGAAAATAAATCGCCGACTGGTGGTGTGTCAGCCACCTCACTAGAGAATTCACCGACGGGCACAGAGGTGTTGTACTTGATGTAATAATGAAAGTCCCACACGTGGGTAAAGAATGGTAAGATAGAAAACTAACGCCTTAGATAATTTTCTATCTTAAGTCTTAATCTACCGACAGCCGTCAGAGAGGCCGCCTGTAGTCCACGACTTGTATTGTGCGATTTTTGGCCCTTAAATAAGTGCAAACACTAACGCTGATCGCACTGAAAGCATTAGTATTTGAACGAGTTCCCACTGTTATCATGCGGAGGAGGTGTTAGGTTCCGACTGTGCTCAGTGAAAACTATAAGAGCTTGGAACCGCACAACCTTACAACTAACATTGAAAGACACATAGTGAAACTACTTTTTACAAATAATATGTACATGGAAGACAACAAGGCGGAGCTTTGAGATTGAATGCGGCACCTTATGCTCTAGTCGTACGGTTCATTTTGCCGTTTACGCTAAGCCGAAGTCGGGTAGCGATGACGGAGAGACGACAATCTCTCAAGACGTCTCGTAAACGAATCGTCCGACAATCATACGGTTGCTTTAGCCAATCACTCCGCCCCATTGCATCAATATCTAAGTGTTCAGTGTGTGTGTTTTCGATTCAATATCAAGTGACTTTATAATGCAATGTCAACAATGGAGTGACGTGTGCAACCCCCTTCAGAGTTGCTACATTTCTGAAGTATCAGAACTGTAGACTCCATGGATGGCGAGGGATTTCACTCGATCAATGTTCTATTGTATACGATTGCATTATGTCAATTAGTTGACTTTTGCAAGAATGTACCTGATTGGATCCAACCACAAAACACGTGAGGTTTGTTCCATAACAAATTAAAGGTATGAATTTCTTCGCGATAGTGGGCGGTACCACACTGAATTACTGATTCAAATGTAGTTTTGCATTGCTTTGTTAAGAAAAGGCAACACAGGCAAGACACTGAGCATATCTCATTACAATTTGACGAAATAGAACCTAAAATAGTACTAGGGGCCGACTGGACAGCATCAGCCGTCTATATACAAAGCCAGTCCCATGTAAGTTAATAGGTAATCTAACGTCGAAAGTGTAAAAATGGCCAGACTTACCAACCGCGTTTGCGAGTATGGACGACAGCCAGCGTTCATAGTCTAACACAGTCGCGAGGATAAAATTATATGAACTGAAATGGTAGTAAGCCCCTCTCACGGAGCTTACTTGATGATTGTGAATGTAAATTATGCTTTATACATGATTAAATAAAGGGAACACTAAAAACGACAAGTCGACTCGAGTATTCAAGGTTCGAATAGATCACTTTTATTCCAGGTCCTTCACAGTTCTTGGAAAGGTCTTGTCGAGATGTTCTGACAGAACTTGAAGTCACTTTGGAAGTAAAAGGCGATCTAATGAAGGTAGCAAACTCTTGTTCCACTTGCAGTTTTTATATGACACGTCAGGGCGTATTGTGGCTGGATGTTGGTCAATAGGCATTATTTGCCATCCCGTCTTAGATGTCAAAATAGCCTATTCAACCAATGTTAACAAAACGTAGTGACAACAGGCGATATTCGATTTCACAAGGGAAATTAAACAGGGCCTGTTGAGACAAAACAGGACAATCAAAAAAAGGAATTGTACTGCACTCAAATAGATCAACAAGCCATCTTCAACCTGATTCTGTTTGGATGATTGAAAAGAGCCTGTTAAAACATGTTTTAAAGGTCGTTAACTGCGCTCCGAACAACAATATTTACGTTGGTTTCATTTAAAGAACTTAAAGTTAAAACTTAACTTAAATCAGATAAATTTAGCTAAAGAAGAGGGATCTGACCTTAGCCAAATTTATGTGTCGTGGTTTAACCCTTATTACACACAATCAACCGCAAATAAATTAATCTGACGAGACACAGACATCGTAACGCCCCTTATTGGTCCATCATTCTACTTCACAGTGAAAAATTTACTCCTAAAGTCGTAAATTGTTAAACGATATTAATAAAATTGATTTTAATAAAATATAAAACGCTGCAACACGAATTAATACAATTAAGATATTGAAATTAACGCAAATGACAAGAGTCGAATTCAAATTTAAAACTAAAGCAACAACAAAAATACAATGTCCACAGCCAAAGTTGAACTTCACTGCGAAGTAGAAAGACGATTCGGCGCCGTAATGTCGATTTGACTCGCCAACCGAAACCCATAACGCCCACTACGTCGGTTTGAGGAGCTAAGAGTCACAGAAACTCTCCCATAGCGACGTAGTATAAAAGTAATGTTAACTTACATTAACGATGTCGGTCTACGTATCTTAGTGTATGAGCTGAGTGACTCAGTAGACCCAGGAGACGGGCACCCACTGGGGGGTGGAGCGTAGTCTCGCCAGGGCAGCTTCTAGCTGAGCAAGAGTGTCGTCGATGTCGTTGTTCACGATGTTCAGGTCGAAGTAGTGCCCGTACGTGCGCCGGAGCTGCTCCGACTCGCGGACCAGCACCTCGAGCGAGCCGTCGTACTGAGGATAAAAGATGATGAAATGTTATGGTAACTGTTATAACTGTGAAAATCTTTTTGTAATGTAACAAACAAATTGTTAAGTACTGAATTTTGCTGTTAAAGATGCTTGGTTCTGTATGGCATTAAGTATCTACTACGTGAAAGACCCGTTTCAAAGATCAATGAAACAACAGCACCTAAGCTCAAATTAATACCACTGCACGTTAATACCAGCACAAATCAAAATAAAATTATCAGTGGAGACCCCAAAGGGAACAGAAAAGAAGCTTTTGACCACTTAGCCGAGGAGAAAATCAGTTCTAAAAGCCTATAAGACACGCTACGAGTACGTTAAAATATTGTTACCATTGTAATGTCTAGCTCGGGGATCGAGATAGGTGGCGTTATCTTATATCGGAGACCAAGACACTCTTTGGGCCAGTGAGCCACAGGAGTATAAAGTAAGTAAGTAATGTCTAGCTTGTCTCCTGACAGTACAAAAGCAGATTATAGAACAATGCTGTTGAGTACTCCCGTTCACCATAATGTGATTCGCATAGCTGCAATATACAGAAAGATAAGAACTATTTTAAACTACTCACATCAGCGACATTGTTGAGCGAAGGTGCGGCGATGAAGACGACGTACGGCGCAAACTCGGCCGTACGCAGTATCTTCAGCGCCTGCGGTTCCACGTCCAGGATGGCGATGCGACGCTCCGAGTGGATACGCCGGATTGTCTCCAGCTTTGTCCCGTACATCGCATCTTCGTGGGTTCCTGTTTTCATATACAACAGTGGTGAGTAAAATCCTAAAGATTCTAGAGTCACCAGACAAAAAAACCACAAAGATATAACTGGTGAGAAAGTAACAATACCTGTACTTTTCTGTAGCCTTCTTAAGATATAAGAGGCCGAAGAAACGGCGAAATGAAATAAGGAAAGTCTTTGGGCAACTACAACCCTTGTTGTAGGAGATAGATACTATCCACCACCACCAGGTAAGGAGTCTCTTTCTTTCTCGTATACAACTATCCAAGAAAAAAATTGGGTCGACTCTAAATGTTTGTACCGTCACGAATGATGATTTCATGCACATGTCTTACCATATTCCAAGTACTCGTTGGCTGCGATGTCAGCCATCATCTCTTCGTGGGATACGAAGTAATAGTGTCTCCCGTTTTCCTCGTCCGGCCGAGGTGGCCTGGTCGTGTCTGCAATAAGATAAATATGTTAAACTTTGCATACCTACAATTTTATTCAAGTCCAATAATAAGATAGGAGATGTTCAGCAATATATTCGTATAGACTAAATTACTAAAAAGGTTAAAATATACAATACAGTAAGTTATAGAGATCCATATAATGATACTTACGTGGAATTGGGTAGGCGTATTGATCTGGGTGACGAGCTATTAGTGTGTTCTTAATGTGACGGCGGCCGACACCGTGAGCGCCGAGCAGAACGATGGTCTTCCTTTGGAAAGCTGCAAAACAAGTTGTTCAACGATCAAGTTCTTAGATAAGTGGATAAAAACCCCCTATATGAAGATCTGATTTGCATCTCCATCCCGCTTACATAGTTTGTATGCGGAATGGCAATTTGAGTCGCGACGAAAGCGCTGGCGAATAATCGACAAAGTGGCATCTTGGCTAGCCTACCAGAACAGACCCGGTGGCGACGTTTGTTATCAGAGGCCAAGACTCACTTTGGGTCGATGCGCCATTGCAGTAAGTAAGTATGGGAAATAGATAAAAACAAACTCACATGGTAGTTTCACAACCTCCTCGTAGGTGACGACGTCGAGTTGGTCGAAGACCGCGTTATGCTTGGCCAAGTACTTGTCTTTGGGCTGTTTCTTCTTGCGCCCGAATATGGAACAGTTGACTGTAACAATTTGGTTAGTTTTACAGCCGAATCTCATTCAAATTCAAAAGACAATCCCAAAACATGAAATCTACGGCTCCTTTACAAGCCCTAATATTATAAGAACAAAATAAGTAGATTTGAGTCAAATAAGATACTTAAAGGTGATGTCCAAAAAATGACCCAGATTCGACAGGAATGAAATGTATACCAGTGGATTGACATTGGAATATAATATAATGTTACCAAGAGGGCAACCCTGAAATCGGTATAGTATAGGAGCTAGGAGCAAAATAAAATAAGGAAAAAAATCGTTCTAAACAAAGTTTACGTCATGTTGTGGCTAAATATGACGTTATTTTTATGTTGTTTTACTTGTGATGATTATTAGCAACACATTTCACAATTAACAGCAACATAATAACAACGATATTCTCACCCACAACATGGTCCTTTGCTCTTATACTATAGCACTATTTTTATATTTGCAATCTTTAGCCACAGAATTAACAATAATACACTGAGTTCTGTAACGATTGAGGTATCTATGGGCCTAAAGAAAAAAATATAAAAAAACAGAGTGTTTGTTATGATGTGATTTAATATGAGATGTTGATATTAGGTTGCTGTTGCTTGTGAAAGATGATGATGATAATTTTCACAAGTGAAACAACATAAAACAACTTCATATTAAGTCACAACATGACGTAAACTTATTTTATTATTGTTTTGAACGAATTTTTCCTTATTTTATTTTGCTTCTGGCTCCTATACTATAACGATTTCAGGGTTGCCCCCTTGGTAACATTACATTACATTTCAATGCCAATCCACTGGTATACATTTCATTCCTGTCGATTCTGGGTTTTTTGTCCATACATTTATGGACATGTCCTTTTGGTAAAAGTTGAAACATCTTTACATTTGATTTAAAAACAAGATCAATAACAATACCAATTTTAAGGCACAGCTGTAAATTAGTAGATCCATAAAATAAATAAGTAAATAATAATATTAAACGATACATATTTGCCACAGAAAATATTTTAAATTTTTACTGTCAAAAAGAAATTACACAGTGAAATTATTTATAACAAACACTTTTACTAGAAGTATTTAATCGAACGCTGCCACAAGAAACGGAATGTTCAATCATTGGTAAAATAAATAAATATTCAATGATTGCTGCTGTTGTTACGCTCACAAATGGATTAAAAAGTATGCCTCAGAGGCACAGAGGATTAAGGCCTACAAATCACAAACATCCTCCCCCAAAAAATCTACAAATTGCGAAGAAATAATCCTTTATTTTTACGAAATGTTTTTCTCCTAAAATATTTCTAGTAAAGTTCCGCAAATGTATTTACCTGTATTTTCACATCCGTCGGTATGAGAGACGCATCCTTCAGCTCCTAGCGGCACAACATTACAACACGGTTCATGCAACGCAATGGAATGGTATGGTATACATCACTACACAGTCTTGTTGGGGACACACGCAATCGGAAACGCTTTGTCAAATATAAACGATTAGCTTAAAATAATAGAGTTCAAAACCATTACTTAGGATGTTTTGTATTGCGCTAGCAATGAATCGGTTATTAAAAAAGAAAATTGGTTACTTCTTAATATTATTCGCTTCGAAAGAGGAGACCTTCTGACTAATTGAATGATGATGACTCTCCTCTAATATTAGAGAAGTGACATCAGTAAAAAGTATGTCAGTATTGATAGCATCTCCATTTATCATGAGGCCAATGATAAATAAGATCATTTTTAAAGAATGGGGTCCAAAAGATAACCTAAATTATAAAACGTCAGAATTGACAAAGCTTTTCCACTAATTACAATAGTACAATATCTGGGGTTACACAAACTCCCTTGTAGGCAACTAGGTATTGGATATGTATCTAATTACTTAGCAAGTTACTACCGAGAAGACATGTTGGTTGGTAGTGTTTTTGGGTATGAGTGCCTACACACAAAGGATCCATAAGGATGAATAAGATTTAGCTTTATAATATTCAGGTTTGGTTGAAGACCATGCATATAATTTAAAAATATTCAATCAGGAGTATGTTTTGTTATATGTGGGAGCTTGTATATCTCAGGATACAATAAAGCAATTTTACATACCGACTGCAGGTTCATCCAATGACAATGTTTGAAAGCAAAATACGATAGTTCATGTTAATGAAACAATATTGATTGTATGTATGTAACTTAGCAAAGTATTTTGTAATATTGTCCAATTAGAAAATAACACATCTTCCGGTTTGCATTCGAATAATTTTGTTCTCAATACAGCAAAATTAATAAAAACGAACAAAAATCGGCGAGACAAAAACATCAAATAATTAAATAACAAAAATCCTGCTAAAACTAACATTGAACTAGTTAGTTATACAAATGAACAAAAACTATGACACAGTCAACTTTACTACAGACATATTGCATTGCAAAACCAATATAGAAACTGAATCTTAAGTCAAATTAACAAGGTAGTTAATTGAAAGTAAAAAATTATTTCACCTAATCTTCTGAAATTCTACCATCGATTTCAACAAAATGACACAAATGGACCAAAACACACATAAGGATTCGTCATTATTCAATACAACGTAAGCTGTGGAGTTTGTCAGATACGCAAAATAAAATGGCAATATTTTTTGACTGAACCTCAAAGCATTATGCCTGGGACAAAGGAAGTAAAGTTTGGCTAAATGCAGAAACCGTGCGAAGCCAAAAAAAAAAAAGTAAAGTCAGGAAGTGAATTTTGGAGTTGGTATCTTACAATTAAACTATTTTTATTACATTAATAGTAATTTTAAAATTGAATTTTGTCTCTTGAAATCCTGATTCGAGATACTCAGAATAAACACTCTTTCTTGCAATAGAAAGTAAACAATCTCAATTGTGATTTGCCGAAAAAGTACCACACTCATCCTCCACAAATATCATCTTGCTTAATATTTGCGTAACTGACTTTCCACAAAAGGTATCCACGGTCGAACTGATAAAGGGTTTAGCACACAGAACAGAAAAATATCCAGCTTAAACCAGTATCTTACCTTGATCGGTGTTAGATCTTTCTGCAGCGGCGCAAGCAGCGCGCCACTCTTGCAGCTCGGGGCTCGGAATGAGTCCAGCGGAGCCGCCTGATGCGTCTTTCCGTGCTTGCCACCAGTGAGAGTCATCTTTGCTTATGATCTAAAAATATATCGATGGTTTAGGGTACGATGCCAAAAAAAATCAAAATTTTGAGTTTCTGGAAATTTTGTTTTTTTATTTAGGTACTTACCAAATTATTATTATTTTATAATAATAATTCATAATTAAATTGTAGGATATAAAAATGACGAAGCGATTTTAAAATTTAAAGTGAGATGTCCAAATTCAGGAGACTCATTCTTAACAGGAGTAAAACTTAGTGGGACACTCACTCAAATGAGCAGCTCGTTTGGGGAAGTACCTCCACCTTACATAAGACAACAGTGATGTAGCACTTCGTAAATGTTTTGCAATGTTTCTTCTGGTGAGTTAGGTCTCAGTGCTTGTTGGGCAGGGTTTTAGAAGCCGGCAACGCATCAGCGACTCTTGTGGGGTTGTTGATGTCCTTGGGCAGTGGTGATCACATACATCTGATGGTACGTGCTCACAAGTTGGAGGCCTCCCTCCTTACAATAAAAAAAAAAAACTAGAAGTTTAAGACTTACCTGGAGGATGTCGCCGGTGGTAAAGGCGATCCCGGCTTGAGCACACGGGATCAGTTCGTCCTCCAACGGATCATAATCAAATTGGGCTCTCACAAAGATCTGTAAGGACACGTTGAAGTTGGAGTAATGGTTCGTTAGCAACACGTGTTGATGAGTCGAATCGCAATTGACATTGAAGCTCAAAAGCAAATAATTTGGGAAGAAACAACAAGCAGATGATGCCTAATATGTATGGAAATTCGATTGCGATACGACTGAATGATATTGCCAGAATGAAAATGCAAAGATGTCAATCGTAAAATGTAAACAATAGGTAAATAAATGTTTAACCATGAATAAGGAAAGTATGATGAGTATGAATTTGATGAGAGTATACGGTGGTAATGTAGATGGAGTGACAGTATGATGCGATGGTAAAGAACAACAAGCGCACAGAAACGGAGATTGTGGACCGCAGCCATGCCCGGGACGTACAACATAAACACAACATAAAATGGGTAGACAACATAATTTAAGACAGTAGCAGGGTCTGGTCTCGCTACTTACTAGCACGGGCGAAGGCTTAATCCGGAAAAGCTAGTCAGAACAAAAAACAAATTTTATTTGCTATTCTTTTTATAATCACCAATCAGTTTGTATGCTTTATGGACAAGCATTAGAGGATTTGTGTGCGCTTGTCGACTTCCATTTGTTGTCGTTGTTGTTTTTATCGTTTTTAAGCAAGCGTTTGTATTTTTCTATGTATGTTAATCACTGTTAGTCAAACTAGTAATTTCTCAAAAATGCTTTACTATTCTAGCAATATTAATTAACCAAACTATCTATCTACTGAAAGTCAAAACCACATCACACACTACGAAGATCTTGATGTCCAAAGTGTTACTACAAGTCGTACTGTCGATAAATTGTTATGAATATGTTACCTCACATGGCGGCGGAGCAGACCGATAGGATGGAACGATCTTAAATGTCACCGAACCTCGAGCCTCACGCTGTAAAGAAATAACCAGTATTTATATAATGTCCTTTGAATTTTTATCGATAAAAATAATGAAATGCATTAAAGAACCACTGAATTAAGTACCCTTTTTTTTTTTTTTTTTGGAGGGGAATGCTTTGACGCACCATGTCACCGCGGGCTAGCTAAGCCCGCGACCGTGTGTGGGGCTCGGGCGCACAAAATAAGCGCCCACTACCCACTAAACCCCTCCAGTTTCCCCTTTTGCTCGCATCAGGACGGGTCGCTGCCAGCCGCCAAGTGGGCGGCTTATGTTCGACCCGACTGAATTAAGTACCCTGCGTCACTGCTACATTATAACCATACTTCCAGAAAATGTGAAGAGTGTAAAAGATTTTTATGAATCAGTAAAGACAGCAGAACTACTTCTGCTTATTGAAAGGTGGAATGTGAATCATAATATGTATAATAAATATGAAAAAAAGTAATCAAATGCCTCTCTGATATTCCTATATTCAATTGAGTTTCGCCATTTTGAAAAATAAGGAGGTATCTTGTATTCCGGATTCGAATATGAGATGCGCATCTCATATTGCGCAATCGATCATCCCCTCCCCCAAGTCTGCATTATCGATTTCATCACCATCTTAAATCCCGATCGCCATCTTAAAAACCTTTTCCTATAGCTGCAGTACCAAATCTCCCTAACAGGAGACTCCCAAAAGATACAGGGAGACTGCCAATATGTCGGCCAGGTCCACTTCCCCTGGCTTGTTTACAACAATAACGATTTTACAGTTGGTCCTTCAAAATGGAATGACTAGTAATGACAGTAATAGCACCTAGTTTCCAAAATGGCGGAACTAGCTTTTGTCTCTGTTCCAGACACAGCCATCATGTATATGATATCTGAATTTAAAAAGGTGAAAGCAAAGAAATAACGCCGGTACATTAAATTAAATACTAATAAATTAGCACCGACTCAATTAAGAATAACATGCATTGCACGCATTGATTGCACGACAGAAATTCTGTAAACAATACTATGTCCAAATTACAAAAAAGTAGCTAGATTTCGCTTATTTATTGCAATAAGCTTACTCGTGGAACCATTCAACTACCATTAGCCCTTGTTTGTACTAGAAGGAGCAATCAACAAGTTTCAAAATGGCGGACCCTAGGTCACGGCCACGCCCCGTCGAGGCACCAACACCCTATTGTATTCAACCCCGTAACAAAAGACGTAAAAGCGCATAGTTAAATTGAAAATAGTAAAGATTTATACAATAGACACCTTACACAAATAGTATGAGGGGGAAAAAAATAGAAAGGGTTGACACAAAGATTTCGCTAGCAAACTTAAATAGGGTTTTCTTTTGCCAGAATATTAACAAATAAGTAAAATTTAAGAAAAATAAAGAAAAAGGTTTAGATACAAATAATAAAGAGGAATTTAACTCACCAGCATACGCTGCAGCTGGGCCACAGACTGGTTCGCGACGGGCGTGCCATTGATCTCTCTGATCTCATCGCCAACGTGTAGAGTCGCCTGCCGGTGTATCATGCCCCCATGCATGATACGGGCCACGATACACCGGCCATCGTCTGCGAGTTTTAATGTTATGCCCTGCAAGAAGATAAACATTTAAAAATTGAACAAAATTTGAAAATTTTACTAAACAGACCAGTTTGAGACAAAGGAGGGTCTCAACTTACATTTTGGAAGAACCCATTTTAACCCCGAAGACTAAGTACATCTTGAAGAAGACCGCAGACGGAGGGTAAAAGAGACCCAGTAAGGCTAGGTGGGAGATGCCTTGGAAGAAGTCAGATGTTAAGACTTGAGGTACAAGGGAAAGTTGGATAAGCCCCAAGAATGAATGGCGGAACTAACTCAGTTGAAAAATGGCACGTAAAATGGGGAAGAAAGGCTTGGTGTTGTAGCCCTAATAAGGTGTGTTAACGGTGGCTTAGATCTTAAGAGCCTGGTAGAAGCGGTAGGGACAGAAGTCGGTTAGGAGTCGCAGACGTCTAATCACCTCCGTATACGTTAACACACTGAGCTCAGATCCGGGGTTCCTAGGGTACCTAGGATATTTAAAATCGATAATAATGCGGCTGCAGTTCGCAGACGCAGTATCCCGTGCACCGATTCGCTGCACCCCGGACCGACGCATCTGTCTAGACCAGTCAGGGCTCGGGATATCTAGGTAGACATTACGTTGCTATGCAACAGGGAGGGAGACGGGAATTATTGATATTTGCAGGTTCTGGAAGCTCCGATAACTGCGTAGTTGCACCGGCGAAGGACCAGGATATTATATTTAGCTAGATCTAGAATGTTCGTAGTTTACTGTATGTAAAGCTTTATATTGTTATCATGGGTTTTATATTATAAGAAAATGTGTTTACCTCTGGCTTGTTTATCAAAACAAAGAGCATCGTACCTTTAAGTTGTAGCGAGAGCAACAAGTGGTCCTAAGGAGAAAAAAATTTACGGACGCACAACGTAGCTGTATTTATTTATTTTACAATATCAAGATATTGTTTTGTAAATTATTAAAATAACAATATCAGGAAGACAAAACATTTTGGTAGGTACCTACTTTTATGTTTCAATGACACAAATGTGTGGGAGCAATGAATTTTAAAAAATCCAAATTATTACATTAGGATTTTTTTCAACAACTTAAAGAACATGCCGTAAAATTAAAGTTCAGTATCAGCTTTGCTGGTACCATTGCTCTGACTTTTATATCTTATTAACAATATACAAGGGAATTTAATTTCATAAAATACATACACACTAGATTTCATTATATTTAACTTTTAATATTTTAAAAACTGTTAAGTTGCCAAACAACTTACCTACCTAGCTAAAAATACTGTTTAATTCCGACGATAGAAAATAACATTTGACTTTATAAATAATTGGAATACTGGGGGCTGGGTCCCTCGGTATTATTATACCGAGGGACCCAGCCCCCAGTATTGTTTTGATATAACACATACCACAAACAAGTTTAAGGGTATGTAGTAGTATCAATAATGTGGTCAAATCCTCACCGAAAAACTCACCATTAATCTGCATCGAAATAAGATTAACCACAGAAGACCATCTTCATTACTTTTAGTAAAATCAGGGAATTTTCAACAGCGAATTGATGATTTGAAAATGATAAAGTCAATTATTAATGAATGCATGCAGTTAAAAAAGCGCGCCGTATGTTTTTTTTTCCTTTTATTTTTTTAATAGCTTTTTAGTAGCCAGCACGCGGTTGCGCGCATTGGTATGCAGCCTTGTTTTTAAGTTTTAATTTTAAAAAATGTAATTCGATTTTAAAAACTAATTCAAATTAGATTTTAAAGGCAAATTGATCTGGTGTCAGGTTTCAGGACGATGAACTATATTCTTATTTTTATTAAAATTAGAACAACTAGTTAAATAATGTACCTACTAGTTTAATAATTAATTTATTTTGATTAACTATGTACCAGAATATTAATATTTATTTAATAAACCTATTAGTAAATGCTCACAAATATCTGGGTGAATCTCATAAAAATATTTATTTTAATCACATTTTATCGTATACTCCAACAGCAGTTTTGAACATTTATTATTATGTAATGATATATTAATTATGTATTTCAATAGGTATGCTCTAATAAGAATCTTATCATCTTAACCTGCCACTTTCAATTTTTTTTATGATGAGCAGATATTTTCGAATTCGCTTATTTTGTAAGAATAAATAAAGAAAAAAATTGAGATTCCCTCATCTACTGTTGCCTAATTTTAATGACCATAATCTGTTGGACTTCATCATCATCATCAATTTCATTTAATACATAGATGTGAATCACGCCCTCTATATTTTTTAACGAAACTATCAATAGTTGTAGCGCCCTCTATGTAAGCTTTAGACAATAACTTCGGGGTCTCAGCGTGCTAAGTTTTAGTTCTAGCAAAATTGCAAAGATGGCGCTGTTATGTATTTTAATTTTAGTTTAGTATTTTTTTTAATAGTACTGTAAAATGATAAATCAAGGACTTCAGTATCTGTATTTTTTTGCAGAATTGTGTAGGGCTAAAACGTACCCTATTTTTTTAACCTACCTAGCAAACTTAATAATTTGATTGGCACATGTCATCAATTTTAAAGATTAATGAAGATTTAAGTATTTTGGGTTTTGAAATCCAACCCAAATAAAACCATTCTACACTGCTACTTGTCAAGTGCGACCTAATTTACTTTCGATGACATTTGTATTCCCTCCGTAGGGTTAGACCTCTGATGATGTTTTTTGACATAATATTTTATTGATAAAGTGTATTTATTTATTCTAGGGAATCTCATTGGACGAGTAGAAGTTTTGATGCAAGATATATTAGAAATAAATTAATTACCTAGGACCTAATTATAAAAATGCTTGGTACCTACAAAATTGTAGGCTTCGGAAATTGGTTATTTTGGGAATGTGTGTCACACACGAAAATGTTTACAGATACTTAATTTTTCTACTAAGACAATGCTAAATCCTCATTCCAAATCCAACACAGCCCTACAACCTACAGCCTACACTTCACATGTCAGGGTTGTCAGTATTGATGATTTCACTCAATTACCATATTTACTCCATTACCGATTTCGTTAGCTCGGTGCGCGATCGCAAACGTGAAGTGGAAACGTTCAATTTGTTACCCTTAATTTATTCTAGAGTGTTGAATCCATTGACAAATAATTACTTGCGGTAATGTCACATTCAATAATTGATACATTCAGTCTTATAATAAGAGAGGACATTAATGAAACACGGTGTGGGATACAAATTAATGATGTCTGGCGTCAATGAACTTGGCAATTTTATTAGGATATCTGAGAAATAATTTTCTAAGAACTTATTATTAATAAATAGGGCTTTTGGTCAAATCTTTAGATAAAGTTTCGCGAAACCGCTCCCTAGCGACCAATACCGAAACCATTTTTTACTAGTAGGAAAGGGTAGTGAGTTGTTGGAAAACTATACTCGAGATGGCACTATTCACGAATTCACTCAGTCAGTGTTTTTCTGGAACTGCACAAGGCGCAGCCTGATCACGTTCTCGAACTCTTGCTCGGTGTCGTCATCTTCGTCCAGTGGGGGGATGCGCGAAACTAGCGAAGCTTGCGGCACTCACCATGGGCTCATCAGTGTTCTTCTGGAACCGCATGAGGCGCACCCTGGTCACGTTCTCAAACTCGGGCTCGGTGTCATCGTCTTCATCCGGTTCATCCGGGGGGGGGGGGGGCGGTGGTGCGCCCATTGACAGGTGGGGGGGACACGCTAGCGAAGCTTGAGGTACTCACCATGGGCTCGTCAGTGTTCTTCTGGAACTGCACGAGGCGCACCCTGGTCACGTTCTCGAACTCCGGCTCGGTGTCGTCGTCTTCGTCCGGAGGGGGGGCGGTGGTGCGCCCGTTGACAGGTGGGGGGGACGCGCGCAGCGACTCCTCCCCGTACACCTCGCGCGCGACCACATCGTGCGCCTGCAGAAGGGCCTAGAACAATGGAAAGGGGGTTTAATTTAGTCATGTACATAGTTCAAGCGCTTATACTATATCTCATAAATATCGAAACTGATTGAACACTTTTGCTGAACACGGTTTCGTACACAGAATTTTGTAAAAGATTAATAAATAAATAATAACAAAAAGTCACATACATTAATCTGTTAAATAGCTTAAGCATTTGTGTTACAGATATTAGAATCAACAGTGGTATTACATATACCTAAAAAGATATCATGTAACGCCTAAACCAGGACAAACTTTTTGGTCTAATAGGCAACTTCTTGACCACTACACAAATCGCCTTTGTGTAGTGGTCACTACTAGGAAACACTAGGGCTATCACTAACACTAGGGCGTCATTATGTCAATCGCATCCTGACCGAATGCGATTGACATAATGACGGAACAATATCCCTAGTGTTTGGTTTGACATGATGTTGTCTGTGTTTTTTTATGTAAGAGGGGAAAGAACAGTATTTGTTCCACCTAATAGTAAGTGACAAGGGTCGCGTTTGAGTCTCTCAAGGAGACCTTTATTTATTTATTTATTTAATCTTTATTGTACTACACAAAATATTGTACTAAAGGCGACCTTTCTCTACGAAAGAAGAATTGCACACAATTACGAATTGATGCTTCACTGTAACTTTCTGTAAGATGAAGATACTTCTCAAGAAAGCCGTAAAACGTTTTTTCCACCCCTTCAGAAATACTGTAGTAAGGATTTTTAAGATATTCATGCTTAATCTTATCACTAATGATCAGCGATATAAAACGGTTTTGACGCTTCGAGGAGGAAATTGATTTTCAAGCATATTTATCAGATTTTAGGTATATTATACCCAGTAGGTTATATGTTCGGATACCTAATGTTTATTTTTTTCGAGGCAGCAACGTATGCATGTATCCCAGTAGGTATTAAAAATCACGTGACTTATTATAATCAACACAGTCATTTCGCAATATATTTAATGCAAACAAAAAACAAATGTATCATCCTCACTATATAATATTGTTCTAGTCTAGTTATAAATGTAAAATCCCTAATGAACAACAAAAAAAACTAGTGAAAACAAAACAGTACCAACCAATCGCAACTAGCAATTCCCGGCCGATACTTTATCGATGGCGTATTTTTGTGGATTCCAATTGAAATCTGGTGGGTTTCGCTTCGGCAACGGATTATTGGGGCAATATCGAAGCAGTATTCAGTCCACGGTACAGGCGGCCAGGCGCAAAATGAAAGAGGCTCGGCCGGATCGTCGAAACATCCACAATACTGGACAGTCGGAGTGAATAAATTGAATTTACATAAGATGCGGCTTGTGCTTATGTATTTTGATAGACCGAAGCCGCGGCCGGTTGCTGGCAGAACAAATTTTCGGTTCTTGTTGATTTATCTATTTATTTATTTTGGCACAACAAATTGAATTAAATTAAAAGAAATTCTCAACTACATTATTACATGCTTATTTCTAAAAGTTTTGCTAAATATATCGATTTGTAGGATATGTGTTGGTTGTTTCAAAAATTAGTTTTGACTATATTGGATTATAAAATAATCAATTTTAAAGAACGCCTCCACACCGACTCGCTCTAGACAACGTAAGTATTTGGTATTGACCTCGATTTCCAGGTCAGAAAAAATTTTAGTCCGATTTTTGTACTCAGCTTGGGAGATCCGTACAGGATTAGCACACTGACCCATAATACTGTTCTTAGTCACATATAAAAATAACGTAAATACTATTTTTAAATGCAGGCTTCTGAGACGCTCTTATGAATCGCCAATAACCATTCTAAAACTACAAATTGATCTACCACCGTCTTCGGGAAGCTGTAATCTGTTGAGAAGAAAGTGCAAGATTCTTAACTTTATCTTAAACATAACCTATTTCAATAAATTAGCACATATTTGTAAGATAAAAGGAGCTATAAACTTCCTGATTAAGAAGCACTCAACGCTCCCCGTACACAGCATGTGACATGATCTAATAAACGTATTTAAGGATGATGTAAACCTTTCAGAAGAAAAGGCAAACGTTCTGCAAACAAACAACAGTCCCAATTCCGGCGAATCACCATTTGTAATGGGCGTAATTCGCTGAGCTAACCCAATACACGTTCATACCAACACATTTGTAATCGGGTTGTTCAATAGTGTTGTTAAGCTTGAGTCTATGTACTAAAAGACTCGAATTATGTAAGACTAGCCTTCCGCCTGCGGTTTAACCCGCGCGGTATTTAAAAATATCCCCCCTTTTCCCAAACATTTCCGAGATTAAAAGTACGTTTTCTTCACCGGTGATAGTGTGCTAGCCAACAGTGAGAGAATTATTCTACTCAGTCCAGTACTTTTTCCGCTTTATAATATAGGTGTAGATGAAGATAGTGTAGATGTTGATGTTGACTTGATTTGTTCATAGTCAAGTCATCACCTCAAGCGTTTTTTACTAACGTAGGTATTATGAAATCTTCCATGATGAGTTCTTTCGAGTCTTGAAGACTCGAATTGTACAACAGTTAGTCTACCTAGCTTTGTACGTGCTAGTACGAAGTGTTAAAAGCTAGATAAACTAGAAATTATGGCCAACATCCAGGATCCTACCAAATGAAATTCGAATACACAATATACAAGCGACCTAACCCAGCTTTCATTACGCATACCTACCATTTAGAGAATCGTTTTTGAAATACCTTTGTTGAGGGTTTGAAGTCCTCCACTCTTCCAGTCTACCAGTCTTGCCAGGGACCAGTTGATTTATTGGTATAAATAAGGTCTGTAAGACGTCTCTTATTTACTATCGCTTCACGGACTACTTGGAATAAACTATGGATCAACAGTGGTCCACCGCACATAGGTTAAGAATCACTGCTGTATAGAATAATGCAACTTACTATTTTGGCGCAACGACCCATAGTGAGTCTTGGCATCATATAATAATAAGAGAATCCATCCTGAGCGGTCGTGCGCCTTATACCGGAGACATTTTTAATGCTTTAAGCTTTTTTACAAAGGGACATAAATTAATGTTTTCCTTGGACTAAGACACCAATTGCCTAGCCCCAAACTATGCTATAGGGTACGGAGGCCTTTGCCATAAAGAATAATGCAATTTAATATTTTGGCGCATCAATCCTGCCTTGAACCGAAAACATTTTTAAAGCTGAAAGCCTTTCACAATGATACATAAATAATGCAACTACTCAGACAAATCAGAGTCTACTCGGAACCCATGCCTTCATGTTCAAAACAGTGTGCTGTGCCAAAATCGCCAAATGAAAATGGAAGTAGGTGGGTCATGTGTGCTGAACGCAATCAAAAAGTGGGTCGAAAATCTCACCCCACGGCTACAGCGGGTATTAATGAAAGGGCCCGGAAAGGAATAGTTCAGTGCTTTTTAGTTTTTAATCTACCGCGAATAGGCTGTTAAGGCTGTGGTGGCTTCATAAAGGTAGGAGGGTAATAACTGCTTCAGGCATTTAAAATTCTAGGTTTAAAATGGTAGGACGTCATCAATGATCCTAACGTCGTATAAAATAATAATACTTTATGTAATGAAAACATTACCTCTATTAAAGTAGAGATAAGATTTTCAATTTATTTAGTTAATAAATTGAACAATCGTATCCATCAAACCACGAAAAACGTTATTAAAGTTCACTGGAGACATTTTCAATAAAATAAAAAACACATTTACACATTATACAACGATTTAGTGTTAAGAGATACTTGAGAAGTCAAGGATTTGGCCCATATCTACAGACTGACTTTCAGTGTTGGAACGGATAACCCAAATTTATTTTTGTTTACACAGAATCATACTTAATAATTTAACTCCCTTTTTCTAGTGGGAGGAACAACAACCTACGTCACCACTGAGTAAGGTCGGCCAAGTACCTAAGTGCATTGAGGATACAGGTCACTGGTAAGTGGTTTTGTTATGACAACAAAATGTTGCTAAGGATTTTCCAACCTATTTGTTACTTGTTCATCAACATCCTAGTGCCTCATCCCGTAACATCCTCGGCCTTGGCCTCGGATATGAGGGTACGCTGCGACTATGAACCTGTATTGACAATCCTGGTTATTACAATGGAGCAACTGTTGTCTGGTCTCCGTAACCCTTACAAGGGAAACCAGCCAATTATCATAGCCGGGACCAACGGCTGAACGTGCCTTCAGAAGCACGAAATCATCATTCTTATCGGAAAATCAGGTGATTCAAGCCTGTAATGTCCTGACCAACCTGGAAAACCCAACACAAAGTAAAAGTGTTCCACGCGGGATTCAAGCCTCCGAGGTTCTTTAGCACAGCGCTTAAACCACTACACCACAGAGGCAGTATTTGTCATTGTCATGTAGTTATTGTTTAAAATGTGCTAACGAATAGAGTCTACCCGCTCTAAGTCTGACATTCGGTAGACTATTTTCTTGGCCGACCGTACATACTCCTACACAAATATGATTCAAACGAAGATATCCGATCTTCCTTTATTTATTGCTGTGGAGACATCAGATACGTTTCCCTTGCGAAGTAAATGCGGAATATACATAACAGATGCTTTGAGGATATTGACAGAGGATAAAATAAGCTTAGATTTCCATACTGCCATTCGACATGGAATTATCTCTATGAAGGAGATTATATTCGTGCTTGATGGATCGTTAGTATGAATTGGATCATGTACTATTCAGTAATTCAGAGAAATTGATAGATATTACATGTTTCCATATAATCCCAAAGTTATTAGTTAAAGGCTGAGCTATAAGGACATACAAAAGTGACACCATTATAAAGTGAGCTACCGCTCTGCAAATGGAATGCTAACGTGTACACTGAGATTACAATCCAAAGGGAAATTAACAAAAAAATAAAAATGTAAAAAAACAGAATTTGCATTATGTATTTGACAACAAAAAAATCATTCAAGATACAGAAAAATACAAATTAATATTTGTCCTTAATGAGATCCGAAATTCGTAACTACGAATATGATATTATTGTTGAATTCAACATTCAGCAATAATATTATGGTAGTAGATAAAAAAAAAAACTTACTAGTAATGAAATATTTATCTTTCAAAGGGATTCAGTTGAATCGAAAATCTCAGTTTAAATAAATTGTTAACAAATAATATGATACCAGGAATGTCCAGGTCATCCTTCAGTAAATATTGGAAGTTTATTTAAATGCATCGCGTCAAAAATACCAAATAATATTGCTCTTTGAATTCGTACATGCTCAGAAAATTAAATTCAGATCGAGTTTATTTTTCGGTATGTACAGTACTCACAGTTTAATGCGTGATATAAAAAGGACAAACGCAACAGTACCAATATTTAAAATAAATATTTTTCAATAGTTATTAAACTTAAAACTGTCGCCATTTACAACGTGGCCAAAGTTTTTCCTGAATCCTATGAAGATGATTACTGAAAAAATAGAGTAACAAAAACACGTTTTTATATGGGACGAATTAACTTTGTGGAAATGTTAAAATAACCCGTCTTTTCTAAGTATGCGCGTATCATCTTAGCCCGAACGCTTGCTCACCATCAGAGAGATGTAGTCAAACGCTCCTAGGTCCTACTACAACAAAAAAAGAGGCTTACATAGCATACCTTTCCTTACATAGCAACACAGATTACCGAAGGATTAGCACAGTTCACGGGCCTGTGGTTGCACAGGACAGCACAATATGCGGCCGAGTCTATCTGGTGCAAACAACGACGGCACAGTTTCGCGATGAACCCGCCGTATTGCATTGCGATCGAGGCGCACGGTAGCGAGTCAAGCCAAGTATGCCGAGTTCATTGATCTTAAACTTGATGGCAGTTGCCCATGAGATTGAAATTTTATTAAATGTGAGTTTTGTGTTATACTAAGACGATGCACAAATTTATTTTCTTTTATAAAAAAATGTTTTAACAACATTCACATTTTTTGTATATGCATAATAACATTTATATTCCCGTTATAATTATGATTATGTACGCAAACTGAAATAAAATGTGGCTGAAGTAATATAATGAATACGGTCTCGTTCCAAGAAAATATCCCGTATTATTACTCTACTAAAAAAAAATGCTTGGGTAATGAATCGACTTAGGTCATAAATATTAGATTCTACAACGTTTTACTGCAGAGGTACTGATAAGCGAGATTGGGATTTTTTACATGCAATGTTTTTGATGGTATGGCTATTCTCTATTCTCTATTCCTATACAATAAAAAGAAATTGATATTTGATGAACTTTTACCGTTGATTTTGCAAGGGTTATTCATCGAACGCATTTCCCGCGCTTTTGAAAGCAAGTTCGCAATCGCAATACAGCTGAGGACCGCTTATATTGACCTACTAAGTTGAAAGCCTGGGCAATTTAATGCTTTGTGAATTCTCAATGGTAAAATTACTGAAAAATATTTTAAAAGCAGGCCACTTATTCCAGTTGGCTACGGTTGTGCATTGAACAGTCCATAAAGTTTTTTATTTATTTATGAAAATTAAATGATTGTTTTCTTTCCGCGCGGTTCAGAAAAAAAAATCTATTTTCAATATCAAGTACGCCTGTGAGAAGTCCTTTTATAAGAAGAAGCTGCCGATAAACTGTTACGCAGTTTGGCAGAAATATGATGTATGTATGACTGTGTATACTTTGATTAACAAGTATATAAAACATGTATCGCTATTTTCTTGGTGCCGGTTTGGTAGGTAAAAAAAAACAATTACATTATAAGAGATTTTTAGAACCGTTAGAAAATAACATAGAAATCAAATTATCGCTTCAATCAAACACACTTATCAAAACCCACTATGATCTACGTATTGTTGCCATTGTTGCTGATCTTTAAAAGTATAAATGAAAGCACAAAAGTCAACTTCAGTTAATTTTAGAAACGCTCGACCTATGCGGTGACCACTCAAATGTCTACTATTGAATGTTCGCTAATATTTCCTTCAAACCAACGTGAATTTAATATTTCACAAGCACTTCCATTCCAGTAATTGCAGTGAGCGTGATAAACCAAAATGGCTGTCGGTTGGCCGTTGGCGGCGATTTGGTAAATTAGGGTCAGCGGCGCACATCGAGAAATACGTGAATTTTAATTAAGAATCACTAAACACTGAATACACATCGCTGGACATAATACTCGTATGTATGTGGATGACACATGATTAAGTACCAAATATTGTGTTCGTTGAAACTCCACAGCTTAACCTACCAACAAAAAACAAAACCCTTCATATGTTGGTGAAGGTATCAAAATTATTTCATTATTTAAAAGTACAAACCCATAATTACTCATGGCAGTGCCATTATTCCATCGAAGCGAAATATTTAACACCAAAGTTTGTTAATTTGTTTAAAATAAATAATTCTACGAAACGTTTAAATGCAATACATCACCCACCGGTTCAGCGTTTAATCTGATAACAGAAAATTCCCAACAGTCAGTACATTGGATGGAATTTAATTTCCACTTAGTGCTGTCAGCGTCAAAACCGGCCATTTCCAATCCGGTAATCCATGCCGGAGTACTGACGGGTTGTGTGATAGCACCCGCATTTGATACACTGCTGTACGTTTTAGGGTTAGATAGTAGATAGGAGGCGGTGCGAATGTGCAATCACGTGTAGCGAACGTCAAATTGAACGATTGAAGCTATGCCAATCAATATAGTCGGAAAACAATTGGAAAGGACAAAATGTCATGTCGAACTGACAAGTTTTCATGTCAGAGCCAGTAGTTTGAGTGTCCAGTATTATACTGTATGTATGTATATGGCAGTATTGATTGATTTTTTCCCATCAAGTTGCGTCTTTCTACATAAAACAATGTGTATAATTTCAAGAATGTACTTAAAGCTTTAACAGCAATGTGCAATAACTTCGGCGAATTAATATTTTGTTTTCCCTCGTAACACATATTTCTTAAGATTTTTTTCTTCAACTATGTTCTGAAAAGTCTTAAATCTCTCTCTCTCTCTTTGAGTCGTTTCCTCATTATTGGAGGGTTGTGATCATTGTAATTAAACACACAACAACTCTCTTGGCAATTTTAATAGAGTGGTTTGCCATTGCCTTCTCCTTAAATCTAATTACAATCTTAACGTAGGCTATGTAAACAATTTCTAATCGGCATCGTTAACCCGACTGGGTGCTGTTCTAAGCCAACCGTCTATGCCCGTTCCAATCACCGACTGTGCTGCAGCGATAGTATGTAACACAAACGTATAATTCTAAATGTCACTGTCAATATATGACGATAAAGGATGATGAAGGATACAAAACGTTTACTAGAATGTACGCTTCTCTGAATTATGTATTTGATGTATTATCACCATCTTAGTTACATATCTGTTTAAAATCTGTTGACACTTGTTATCATCATTCGCCTGCCCGGTTCCCTGTTTATCAGGGGTCGTTCATTCTTTATAGAGTCATGCAAACTATCGCAAACCATATCCAAAATAAAACTATTCAACAAAGGTTACAAATTATTCTCAAAAAAACAATAACATCAGGAAACCCGTAAATAAAACATAGGTATAGTAAGTACGTTTAACTTTGGCATTTGCAGGAAACGATTTCGAATCGAGTCTTCATCTGGCTTTCCTTGATGTCACCGTTAAACCGACAGAGCTGTTCGAATCCGATAATCCGAATTACCTTTGCCTCGACAGCACCCGCGTCTGATAATCCCAAATGTCACGATGTATTTTAGGGCTAAATCCACGATGTGTCCAGTCAGGTGTAACGAAATGCCGATAAGAGACGGCATTACCGTTACATTATCTGTGTGAATATGCAGATGGAGATAATGTGTATTTGTGTCAATGTATTTTCTGTCTCAAGGGCCAAGTTCCAAATTCAAGTGGTGCAGAATTTATTGACACATTTCAAATTTTGCAGTCGGCATTCCTAAATCAATAGTATACGATGTATAAATGTAATTATATATTTAAAAAAAGTGATAATTTGAAACGTCAGGACCATAAATATACCATGAAGAATCAATTATTAAATTACAATTCTCATAAATTAATTAATAAAAAAAAGCTATTTACAATTCAGATATGTATATGCTATGCACGGCAGTCGGCAATGTATCTACAGGCAGATTAAGTAGAAAGTTTTCCTCCCATTTCCTCTACAAAATGACCAAAAAGCTTATTCTGGCAAACCGATCCGGTAATCCGTGATAGGCCAAACTCCCGCATTTGAGAGACCGAACAGCCAGTAGTTTATAAATTCGTGTGTGCATTTAGAGTAGTTGCGGACTAGTTTTATACGCGCATATAACTTCGTTTTAGGAAATGCATGCCGAAACAGTCAGCAGAAAAATAACGTTTATTTCAAGAAATTCTTAGATTGCTATGACAAATATTTGAAATAAATATATGATTTTATTGTGCATTTGGGGGCACGGTAAAATTTGGTCCAAGTTCTAATCCAAGCAGCATTGGTTTTTTCAACTCTAGTATCCATAAAAACATGCCATGATATGCTATTTTTAGCCACAAAACTTTATTATTATAAGTCAAAAGCTTACACTCGTAATAACTCAGACAGAAACGTTAGTAAGAATTTATTTGTTTATCCAGACGGTTTGGCACGCGCTCAATATTTTGTTGGAATCAATAGATGAAGGATTATGCATTTCCAATGCAGAATAAGAATAAAAATAATGAATGCGCCTGACGTGGCGCATTTTTCTGCTCTAGAAAATCTGCATTACCGTTACCGTTGCGTTGTGGCAACGCAAAAATATATATTTTATGTTGTTGTAAGTTGCTTTCACATTTAAAATATAAGATTTTGTATTTTTGCGTTGCATTCTAACACTTATTATTTTTAATAATTTGGGTGTTGAGGATGAAGATTCTAAACCGCGTGTAGTGTATGTTACACCTCCCTATATATTAGCCTGCATGCTGTATTATTAAGGCAGTAATTACACAAACGTTGCGCAAGGAACTTTTATTCTGGTCTCGGAGCCTACACGCCGAGCAGACAACGCCCAGCACCACCAGTCCGCTTGCGACTACGGTTGTTGTAACGCAGCCGAAACGTCAAGCAGTAAGTAGTAAACATGTATACTACATAATTAATGTCACGTTTAAACTCATTAAACTATATTCGAGTCTGCTGGATGTATGCCTTCTGCTATTGTGGTGGATAAGAGGATTGGTATGAGGAACGATGATCACACATTGAAGAACATATTTTGTATCCCTTAATGGGATTACAAGCCACACATTCGAAGTCTTGATAAAAAAAAAAACAATATTCGTAGAGTTTTACAGAACACGTTTTGTACACAGGTTTTTAGTATATGCTTACTATTGAATACATAACAGCGGTGTCGTTGAGCGATAGATTTTGATAGAATTATCGGCAACATGCAGCTTCCCAAATAAACGTGTTAGATGCAGCGATGCAACATTGCATTCGTGTCGTGTTCGTGTTAACAAGAAGTTTGACGTCAAAGTACATCAGCAAAGTAAAAAGTATTAGACCATTCTTGTCCCACTGCAGGGCAAAGGCGTCCATCATTTGAAATCATGTATTCGTTACAAAGATAGGATCTTTCTTAATAACCACGCTTGCCAAATGCTGTTTAGAGATCACAAACCAGGCTGTGTTCAGAAAAATCTACACAAATTTTGCCCGACCCGGGTATCAAACCCTCGGACCTCGGGACCACGGCCCGGCACTTAAACTACTCGACCATCGAGGCCGATTAATTAATTTAGACTATAATTTTCAGAATTTATAAGTGTCCTTAATTAATTGATCTGATGTTTCTACCAACAGAATGTGTAAACAGCTGAAACTGAGCCAAAGAAAAGAAATGCCAATTTTTCTCATATATCGCCAGTCACATTACGATAAATATGGACTCTAATTTAAGTTTAACCGAAGAGAAGGAATTCTAATTAAATAGAAAATTAAATTCTTAACAACTGATGTACAATTTTTGTTTTTTTTTTTTAACTAAGAGACAATGTACATAGTTATGTATAAACTATGTATGTAACATGGCATGACAACTAAACAATGATCAAACCTTGTGAGTAGGACAGCTAACAAACGGTTACAACCTAACTAATCAATTAAACCATGAATACACTACAACAATTACCCACATAATTGAATTATCTGACATCAAAGTTGACTTTCAGTTCAAGCACTAAACAGTAACCGCGAAATCCATCAGTACAGAGCAGTACAGTTAAACGTTGGTAATCAAATCGTGTGGATCAAACGAACGCTCTCTTTGCTAAATAGGAATAGTCGGCTAAACACAAATGTGTGAGTGATTGCGGTGATCCGAACACAAGTTTTAATGAGCTTTATGATTGCAACCGCTTTGGTTAGAACAATCACGATGTTCCATCCCTAGGAGGTCAGTGACGATATATTTTCTAACGCTCTTGATTCTGCGGAAAAAACATTTGATATCAGTATGAGTAATTCCAGCTAGATATGAGCTAGATTGATTAACTTTTAAAACTTTAATAAGTAAAGTTCCAGGAATCTGAAATCATGATGAAAATATAAAGAGCTGTTCAAAGTTTATATGTACGAAGCATTCCCGGGGTGAACCCAAATAAAACGTTTAGTTTCGAAGTTAGGTTCAGCCCTGGAAGTTTTGCTTGTTTCTTTTTAATGTACTATGTAAAAAATTACTATTCCGTTCAAGCGGTGTGCAATTTCAACACGCTTTGTTTATTACACATAAAATTCAATTAGAAATTAAAGGTTTTAACTGGGTGTTTGCATGTCATCTGTCCTCTCCTAGCGGTTTGTTGGCTTATTTCTAGATAAATAGAAGATCGAATGAAAAGCTTGCATTTACATTTGAGATTAATAATAAATAATGGGATCACAGAGGGCGAGGCGACGAATTAGAAACTTTAAAGATACCATTTTTAAACTTTACACTTTCAGGTTTTTTATCATTGATCCATTTGGTCAGTATTGCAGTTAGATAGTTACAGATAGGCAAATGTAAAATATTGACTTTATGGGAAACGGCCATGCCGGCACGTGACTTACATAGTAAACAATGACTGTAACATTCCAAATATATGAAAAACAATATTATGTCTGTTAAGCATTCAGTGAGCTGGTATTTAGTTATATCTCAATGTAAGCATATAGCACATGAAATAATGGCAAATGAAATTCTGGCAAGCGTACGCCCCTGGCAAAAGATATATAATGCACCTTTTTTGGCATTTCTATTGCCATTGCAACTGTCATGAGCAGACGTGACCAACGTAGTTAAAACAATATAGTACAGTATGCCATATAGATTTGAACGATCTGCCCGTCCCGTTATGTAAACACATAAAACAAAACGTACATCCATTCATCCGTTGGCTCAACAGATTTACGCAGAATACTAAAGGGATAAAAACTAGAACAAAATGCAAACGGATACGTTTCGTGGATAAGGATTATATGAAGGTTTTATAAAATCGAGATCCATACAAAAGTCGAATAAAAAAACCTATCATAATTGTAGAAAAATTATAATTTATGATGAAGTAAAATAGAGTTTTTTATAACTTTAAGTTCGAAAGTTTTTGACACTGCGTGCGAAGTTAATTTAATTCCAAAAAACTTGAAATATTTGCCATTCGTCTAATTTCTGGGTTAGTGAATTGCAACATAAGCCTCATACATTCAGACTAAGCTTACGGAATTGTTTTCAACTATCTCAAAAAATATTCTAGCCCAAAAGTAAAGTCTAGTTCGTCCTAGCCGCTTTAACCAGTAAACAGACCATACTAGCATACTCATCGATCATAGAAAATCTGCAGAGATCGTTCATAGTACGCTGAAAATTCACCGCGCCAAATATGCGTCAGTCAAAATGTTTGTTTTGATAAAAGTCAAATGCGTCCAAAGTAAACATTTCACAAATATTCCTGACACGTAACAAACACTCGCTCATGGGGAGAATAAAACAATATACAACACGTTATGTTAACAGTCAGAAAGTATTTTTAATATAATTTTAATCGTTCCTCATACGTAAATAATTTTTATCCTTCTTGATACGGACTGCGCGGGAGTGAAATTCTCTGCCGAGATCTGTATTTCCTGCACATTACAACTTGGGGCTCTTCAAGGCCAGAATAAACGGGCTTTTCCTGAGCAAGCACGCTCCATCGTAGACCACATAGTTGTTTAACATCAGGCAACTTTGTGGTCAAGTGCTGGCTTAGTCCTAAATAAAAAATAAAAAAAATTATAATATTCTCGTTGTGAACATGGCTGTTGTAATATTTTAATTAAAGGACAGAAAGGCAGTATTTTAGGTATCTCGTATTATTACGATTTCCGGAATAAAAGAAGTTTGGTATTTAATTAATCGTGAAGGATATACAAGTAAAACTTCGCGTTCATGAAATGCATTTTAGAGGTGTACCTAGAGTTTTAGGCCGAAGATCGTAGACGGTGAAAATAACAACGATATAGTATATTAATGAATTCTAATAAATGTATTTAAACTAAAAAAACAAAACAACTGGAATTGATTATAATTATAGAACAGTGTGTGTAAGTTCGTGTAATGTGATTAATTGCTAACCGAATGGTCAGTTTGTGAACTATATTATTGTAGTGGTGGCATGCTAATTTATGAAAAAAAACTATACAAGAATCACACTTACAGTACTTTTACTACGTAACCCGACTAAGATTTTCTTACTTGTCGTCTATTTGCTTGTTGACTGATAAAAGAATTAAAACATTTCACATTGTCTCTTGAGAGTTATTTGTAGGTAAAGAATTGAAAAGTATTACTTAAGTTAAAACATTTTATTCATTGCAAAAGTTTAATGGACACTAAGTGCTCAGATGTTCCCTACCTCCCCTGTGTATAACGTTTTAAAACGAAAATGTTCAATGGAAAAGAAAAAATATATATTCGTAAAACTCATCGAATTTTTTTGAGTACCCGTAAAATCTTTTACCGTAATCTCTTTATATTTTCAACTATACACAACCATTTAATATTAATTATATATTTTTTACAAAATGGCAAATGGCAAATGCGCGATATGGTCACCTGATTGGTAAGAGATCACGCTGTTTTTGGACATCAACAAAACCAAAGAGTCGCCTCCAAAACCCCATATCCTCCCCGATCGAACACTGGAGGCCTAACTTACAAATATCTCCCACCTACTCGTAAGCATACAGAACATTTAATAAAAGGATTTAATAACGTTTGGGTAGGCCAATCCGAACTACCAAAGGTCAAATAATTTCTATCAAAAGACAAGGATTGCATTAACCTACTAAATCCGACGTGAAAAGCTCTGACGCCATAATAAAATATGATACAGGTTAAACGTTTTACCGTCAGACAAGTTGCGAATAAAGCCAGTCGCAAACATTTCCACAGACAGCTTGACACAAGGGATTCTCCAACAATAACGTTCATTCAAGATATTTGCGTATTTTTCACTAAACTTCTTCTTTTATTTTTAATCGTTCAGGGGACGTCAAATCTTAGAAAACGGCAGGGGAAAAAGGCCTAGTAAAATCAATATAATTATATGTATTAACGGGACTAAACGCGATTTGATTTATGTAGTACATATATACTACTTACTGCTTGACGTTTCGGCTGCGTTACAGCAACCGTGGTCGCAAGCGGACTGGTGATGCGGGGCGTCGTCTGCTCGGGCGCGGTGAAGAATGTTCTTCCTCTACCCCCAAATTGTCATTTATTATATTGTCACCCACACTTTCATGGCACACAACACTGACAGTATCAGGGTTCATTTTAGACGATGAAAAACGCGGTTGACATCTGCTAATCACTGGATTCCACGCTGAAGCTAATTTAAACCCATCATCCCTGTTGAAATTCTTGTACTTCTTTATTTCAATCGCCTCCCGTACCATCCTAGAATGGTAATGGCGTTCAGTGGAGAGGATTTTCGGCTCATGTAACTCCATCCAGTGATTCGGTCCCATGTCAATTAAATGTTCAGCCACCGCGGATTTATTCGTTTGTCGATTTTTCACTGCGGTAATATGTTCCTTGACCCGTTCAGCTATTGCCCGCTTAGTTTGGCCTATATAAGAACTACCACAGCTGCAATCGATTTTATAAACACCTGATGTTTGGTACGGTATCCTATCCTTAGGTGAGCGCAATAGTTTAGACATTTTGCATAACGGAGTGTATACAGTCTTGATGGAGAATTTCTTTAATACTGTTCCAATCTTATCCGTTATACCTTTTAAATACGGTAAAAACATAGCCTGCCGTTTCACCTCAGGACATCTTGCCTTCTCTTTACACTTCCTCATTTTTCTTGACACCCCATATCCGTTACGTTGTAGTACCTCCTGAACATGCGCTAATTCCGCGTGAAGATGTTCAGGGTCACAGAGCATATGGGCTCTGTTTGTCAATGACGCAATAACGGACTGAAGGTGCCGCGGGTGATGATGAGAAGTCGCATGTAGATACCTGTCAGTATGGGTGGGTTTCCGGTATACAGAGTGTGCCAGCGTGCCATCACTTCTCACTTCTATCTTCAAGTCTAGAAAAGATATTGATCTATTATTTTCCAATTCGTAGGTAAACTTCACTTTTGTGTGTATGGAATTCAAGTGTTTGACATATTGCTCGACTTCCTGCTGACCTCCGCTGATAATGCAGAACACATCATCAACGTACCTCTTCCACAGCCGTACAATTCTTGGACCAGTTGTCAAGGCAATACTTTCAAAATGTTCCATCCAGATATTTGCAAACACCGGTGCTAGTGGACTACCCATTGCAACTCCGTCGATCTGGAGGTAGTATTGGTCCCTGAATAGTAGGTAGTTCCCGTCTAAGCATTGTTCTATAAGCAATATGTATTCCTTAGGCATCTCACTATCACAAAGTTTATCCTTGATCACGTCTAGACAATCCTTTAGCGGGACATTTGTAAAAAGAGATTCCACATCAAAGCTAACCATAATCTCCCCCGGTTCTAACCTGATGTCTTTTACAATGTCCCTGAAGTGATAGGAATCTTTCACAAAAGACGGTGTTTTCCCAACTAAAGGCTGCAACACTCCAGCAACATGCTTTGCCAAGTCGTAGAAGTACAAGAATTTCAACAGGGATGATAGGTTTAAATTAGCTTCAGCGTGGAATCCAGTGATTAGCAGATGTCAACCGCGTTTTTCATCGTCTAAAATGAACCCTGATACTGTCAGTGTTGTGTGCCGTGAAAGTGTGGGTGACAATATAATAAATGACAATTTGGGGGTAGAGGAAGAACATTCTTCACCGCGCCCGAGCAGACGACGCCCCGCATCACCAGTCCGCTTGCGACCACGGTTGCTGTAACGCAGCCGAAACGTCAAGCAGTAAGTAGTATATATGTACTACATAAATCAAATCGCGTTTAGTCCCGTTAATACATATAATTATAGTAATGCAACGCGAAAGTCTAAAATCTAGTAAAATCACTTTGAATTTTTGAATTAGACATAACTAGCGGCCGCCCGCGACTTCATCCACGTGGATTTCGGTTTCATACAAACTTTCATCCCTTATTTTATACCCTTAGGAAGGTGGAATTTATCAAAGTCCTTTCTTAGGGGATGCCTACATCAAGGACATGGATACAACTTGACGCACGCAGAGTTCATTAAACATTTAAACGGAATATACATATGTAATAAAATATGTACATATGTATGTATTTCATTGGAATATCTGACATGTTGCATTAAAGTATTGTAGAGTGGAGCAGAGAATAATAGCCGTATACGGTTAAAAGGGTGTAAATATTTTACTTCAAAATTTAAAATAATAAAAGCACAAACCAATGACATGAAACAACAGTTTGTTTCAAGAAGATTTAACGATTCGAGAAATCCAACATTACAAATGGCCATCGATAATTTTTCGGAATGGTTTTTGAAACGAAGATATTTCAAATCACCGGAAAAATAAATTCCTTTGATTCGGAACACAATTTTTGTAACAAATGTACCTTGGAGATTAAATCTAGAACATTTATTTTCGTAACATTTCTCTGCTTTGAATTTGTTAAGAAATATTTCTTTACTTAAAATATTAACTCCATCTTTTCTTTTCTTTAGCGGATTGGTATAGAGATAGGATCTGGTCCCTTGGCAGTTTAAGCGGTTTTACGTGTTTCTTTGGACACAGGGATGTAATTTTAAACCCCCAACTACAATTCTCCAGACTGTTACGGAGTTTTTCGAAAAGAAAAACTTGATGTTTAGACCTAAACCCTTGTTCCCTTCCCATAGAACATTTATAATACTTACTCAATACGAATTCATAAATTGTATCATATTTTATTTAAATCACTAGCGGTCGCCCGCGTCTCCGTCCGCGTGGTGTTCGGTTTCCGCACAGATATTGTTATACTATAGCTTAAAGCCTTACTCGACCAATGGACTATTCAGCACAAAAATAATTTTCCGATTCGAACCAGTATTTCCTCAGATAAGCGCGATCTATCAAACAAGCAAACTCTTCACCTTAACTATGTATATTAGTGTGGGATGGATAGACGGTTGTCTATGGTGTGATGATTGTTTGTGGAGGAATGGTGAATGAGTAATGAATGCCTAGTGCGGATGACCAATGAGAGCAAGGTATGATGAATGAATGATGAACGGATGAGTGAAGGAATGATGGGAAAAAAGGAGTCGGTGTGTGAACGCAAGTTGAAAAGGAGGTTAATAAAAAGATTTAAGTTGGAAGACGTTTATATTGAAGGATTACGACGATTTTTGTTAATACGAAGAATAAAGAAGCTTCTCAACCGTTTGCTCTTTTTCACTCCAAGACCCTCGATCCCACATTTTGGGGGCTCGTCGACCGTGGAAAGTTCGAGACAAATTGGGAAAAAAAGAGCAACGCCATGCGAAGGGCGAAGAAGTGTGGCGACGATGAGGGCAACGCGATGGAGGCGTCAGAATCGCGGGGCGGTGGCAGCAGCATGCTCCACCTGTCCGAGGAGCTGATGCAGAAGTTTACGGGGACGGATCAGGCGTACACTGTGACCGCGTGGTGCAACGACCTGGAAGAGAATGCAGCAATATTTGGTTGGACGCCCACGCAGCAGCTGTTGATAGCAAGAAGGTCGCTGGCTGGCACTGCTGCGCTGTGGCTAAAAAGTGAGCCAGTTTTCCGGACTTGGGATGAGTTGCGTGAGGCGATCGCGAAGGAGTTTGAGGACGGTGTGGATGCAAAGGCTATACACGAGATGCTGACGGAGAGGCGTAAGCGGAGTGGCGAGACGTGTCTTGACTACATGCTTACTATGAAGGCTTTGGCAAAACGAGGTAAACTGGAAGACAGTGTGGCGATAAAGTACATCATTCAGGGGATTGAAGACGATGAATCACACAAAATTATGCTATACGGGGTTGAGTCGTTCTCCGAGCTGAAAGCAAAATTAAGAATTTACGAGACGGTTGCGGAGTCTAGGGCAAGACGCATGCAAGTGACAAGAGGAGATGGTCGCTATCATAAAGCACCTAACAGGCAAGTGCAGACGCAAGGCAGACAACGTTTAAGATGCTACAACTGCGGGGAGATGGACCATCTCGGATCAACTTGTCCGCACATCAAGCAAGGAAAAAAATGTTTCAAGTGCAACGCATTCGGGCATGTGTCATTTGAATGCAAGATGGCCGGTTCGCAAAGTATGGCACGCGAAAATGACAAGAAATTGAATGAAACAAAGACAAAGCAAGTGAACATCGGTACGGCTGCAGATGGCGCTAACTCCAAACAAGATGGCGGTTTGTCAATGTCAAAATACGATGTAAACAACTCGACAAACTTTTCTGATAGAAGACCGATAAAATACGTTCAGATAAATTGTAAGAAAGTGCCAGCTTTAATCGATTCAGGCAGCGACGTAAACCTTATTTCGCAACAGTGTTTTTATAGATTAGGGCTAGTAAGCTACGACAGTACAAAGAATGTTGCAATAACGGGGTTAGGTTGTGCAAAGGTGGATTCATTAGGTTTATTTACCACTGATGTATTTATTGATGATGTCTCTTATAAGGTAAATTTTTATATTGTACCTCATAGTAGTCTGCCGTGCGATGTAATTTTAGGCAATGAGTTTATGCAAGATGTGGTTACTGTTATGAAAGATGGGTGCGTATGGGTGAATCCGAAAGCTGAATGGTGGCGTGATATGAATTGTGTGGCATGTGTTTCAGATTGTGTAGGTTTTGTTGCAGATCACTCATTAAAAGAAGAAGTCGTACAGATGGTGGATAATTATCGGCCATGTAAAACTAAGGAGTCGCCTATACAGTTGAAAATTATTCTGAAGGATGACATACCTGTTGCGCAACGACCACGACGTGTATCACCCAAGGAGCAAGAGGAAGTAGACAAGCAGATCCAGGAGTGGTTATGTAGTGGTGTCATACAGGTGAGCTACTCTGAATATGCTAGTCCTTTAGTGTTGGTGAAGAAAAAAGATGGTTCTACTCGAATATGCGTGGATTACAGACGGGTTAATATGAAGATGGTTAAGGATGAGTTTCCTTTACCCATTGTTCAGGATCATATAGATAAGTTGGCTACAGCCAAGGTATTTAATGTCCTTGATTTAAAGAATGCATATTTCCATCTGAAAGTGCATCCTGATTCAGTTAAGTATACTGCATTTGTGACGATGTCAGGACAGTATGAATTCTTATACGCCCCTTTTGGTTTATCCTCGTGCCCGAAGGTTTTCACAAGACATATCAATTACTGTTTTAAGGACTTGATTGCTAAAGGAATGATGTTGATATTTATCGATGATATTGTAATTCCAGCACAGAACGAGTATGAGTCTGTGGAACGCCTGAGGATGGTATTGAGTATTGCTTCCGAGTATGGGTTGAACATGAACTGGAAGAAAAGCCAATTGTTACTGAAGAAGATTGAGTATCTTGGGCATGTGGTGGAAAATGGTACAGTGGCACCATCACCAGAGAAGACGTCTGCAGTTATGAAGTTTCCTGAACCTCAGAATGTGAAGCAGTTGCATAGTTTTTTGGGACTCTGTTCCTACTTTAGAAAATTTATACCAGATTATGCTCGAATTGCACATCCATTAACTGATTTGCTGAAGAAGGACTGTAAATTTCAGTTTAACGAAGAACATAGACAAGTGTTTAGTACTTTGAAGATGAAGTTGGCAAATGAACCTGTATTGAAAATTTTTGACCAAAAGGCAGAGACTGAACTGCATACTGATGCCTCTGTGGTGGCTTACTCAGCAATATTGATGCAAAAAGGCGCGGATGGTGAGCTTCATCCAGTGCATTATATGAGCCGTAGAACATCTGATGCTGAAAGAAAATATACTAGTTATGAACTCGAAGCTTTAGCCATAATCGAAGGAGTGAAAAAGTTTAGGCATTATCTTTATGGCAAACATTTCAAGATAGTCACAGATTGCAAAGCCTTTGAAATGACGCTTAACAAAAAGGATTTGGCTATGTCAACGAGAGTAGCGAGGTGGATTTTGTTATTACAAGACTATGATTTCACTGTGGAGCATCGCAGCGGTGACAAGATGAAGCACACAGATGCACTAAGTAGGAATCCATGGGTAGGAGTAACGACGACAAGATTTCATGACAGTATAAGACGTGCACAAGAGACAGATGATGGTTTACGGGCGATTATGGAGATCTTGGAGAAGGGAGAAAGTTATGGTGACTATTATATTTATCAGGATTTGTTATACAAAGGGCCTGAGCAACAGCTGGTGATACCGACGAAAATGGAATTGGAAGTTATCAAGAGAGCACATGACAACGGACATTTTTCAAAGAAGAAGACAATAGAACTACTTAGTAAAGATTACTTCATTCCATCACTAGTAAGTAAGGTAGAAGAATTTATAGCTACATGTATACCATGTTTGTTAGCTTCGAGAAAGACAGGAAAACAAGAGGGATTTCTGAATCCAATTGAAAAAGGAGAAGTACCTTTAGGTACCTTGCACTGTGATCATATTGGCCCGCTTACAGAAACGAAGAAGCAGTACAACCATATTTTGACAGTAGTGGATGCGTTTACAAAGTTTGTTTGGTTGTTTCCCACTAAATCAACGACGGCGAAGGAGACAGTTGAAAAGCTAAGAATCCATCAGCAAATATTTGGAAATCCAAGCAGGATCATTACAGACAGAGGAACCGCCTTCACTAGCAATGATTTCAAGGAATACTGTGAAAGTGAAAATATAACTCATGTCACTATCACAACCGGAGTTCCACGCAGCAATGGACAAGTGGAGAGAATACATAGGATTATTATAGCAGTACTTACCAAGATATCAATTGAAGAACCTGGTCTTTGGTATAGACAGATTGGAAGAGTTCAACGGGCATTGAATAGCACTTACCAACGAAGCATAAATACAACACCATTTGAATTGTTAATGGGAACTAAGATGAAAAGGAAAGAAGATATTGAAATATTGGAAATGCTCAAACAAGAGGAAATAGATACTTTTTCAGAAAATAGAGAGACATTAAGGATGCTGGCAAAACAACAAATAGTTGATGTACAAGAAGAAAATAGAAGAAATTTTAATAAGAACAGAAAGGAAAGCAGGAAGTATCAGGAAGGAGAAATAGTTGCTATAAAACGCACTCAGTTTGGTCCGGGTTTAAAGTTGAAGCCGAAGTATTTGGGTCCATATCGAATCACCAAAGTCAAGCGAAATGACAGATATGATGTGGAGAAGATAGATCCATCTGCCGAAGGTCCGCAAAAGACATCTACTTCCGCAGATCATATGAAGGAGTGGCCTGAGTAAAAGGTAGTTTTGATGTTGTTTTTTTTTTACAGTTTTTTTGTTATTGTGTTGTTTTATTTTGTTTGATATTTGAGTGTGTTTAAGTATGATGTATGAAAGTTGTGCTGTATTTTGCTAAAGCTCATTGCGGAAATAGTTTTGATTAGTTTTTTTTTTGCATTTGTTATTTGTTGAAGAGAGTAAAGCTGTTTTACACTGAATTAATGAGGCAAAGATTGTATTATTTCATTAGAAGTGTTTACTATCAGATGGAGATGTCTTAGTTGTATTGATGTGATATTTTTTTTGTTTTAATAGAGAAGATGTTTTATTTGAGTTGTATTAATGAAGTAAATAGGGAATTGTTTTATTTTAAAGAGGGGTTTATATTGTTGTTTTCTGTTGGGAAAGATTGTTTGTTATACCCATGTTATCATTTGAAATTGTTATATAAGATGTTTAAGTTTCAAAGTTGAATAATGTTGTTATGTGATGTAAATACTATGATGTTGTGAGTTAAGGATGTGTGTATGATGTTGTATGTATGTTTCTTTTGTTTTGAATGGTGGTTGTGATTGATGACGATTTAGGATGATGTTGGTTGTGATTATGTCGTGATGAAGCTGATGTCTGAGGACAGACAAATGCTCAGGATGGCCGGGTGTGAACGAGACAGGATGGCTGATGACGTTTGAATATCGATGCAGGATGACCGAGTGGGATGGATGTCTGATGATGTAAGACGATGTCTGATGATGTCTGAGGGCAGACATCAGTGCAGGATGGCCGAATGTGGGATGGATAGACGGTTGTCTATGGTGTGATGATTGTTTGTGGAGGAATGGTGAATGAGTAATGAATGCCTAGTGCGGATGACCAATGAGAGCAAGGTATGATGAATGAATGATGAACGGATGAGTGAAGGAATGATGGGAAAAAAGGAGTCGGTGTGTGAACGCAAGTTGAAAAGGAGGTTAATAAAAAGATTTAAGTTGGAAGACGTTTATATTGAAGGATTACGACGATTTTTGTTAATACGAAGAATAAAGAAGCTTCTCAACCGTTTGCTCTTTTTCACTCCAAGACCCTCGATCCCACATTAGTTTAGATTTCTGTGCATTCCAACTAATATTATAAATGCGAAAGTAACTCTGTCTGTCTGTCTGTCTGTTACGCTTTCCCGCTTAAACCTCGCAACCGATTTTGATGAAATTTGGTACAGACAATCTTTAGACCCTGAGACAGAACATAGGCTACTTTTTATTTCGAAAAAAAAGAAATCCACGCGGACGGAGTCGCGGGCGGCCGCTAGTGCTCTTATAAATTAACATAGAATTGACCCCATGCATAAGCTTAATGATTTTGGTAGCATCCTAAATGTCTCTTGCAACTTATTAAATCATTATCCACGAGGCCAGATAGTTCGTTTGTGTACCTAAAAAAGTTTATTTCACATTTCCTTTAAATGACTGGGTTTTAAATGTTGTTTGCAGTCCAGTAAGTAAATAAAAAAATAAAAATTTTCATCGGCCGTCAACTTAATGTGTTACCTATTTGACATTTCTATTTGTAGGATTTTCCGTTTGAAGGTAAAAATAATCTAGATTACCTACGTCTAGACATTTTTTTAAGCTTGTATGCCTAATAATGATTGAAAAAGTTCTCAACTTAAATCGGTTTTGAAGGCATGATGACAGGCCCTTATTGGGAAAGCCCGTCAGTAACGTCGGTGGATTTGTTAAATAACTTTTTCCAATTAAAATCTCGCATGTTACGAGTACTTATCTCAGTCAAACATTTAATTACAATGTTAAATTTAGTCCGGCGTGAAGGCAAACAAGCTATTAAAATGTTAACCACTGTTAATGGACTCTGAAGCATACACTTTCCACGATTTATTATGCTGTACATATTTTGAACTTCGAAGAAATATATTGCAAGCGTTCACTTTCATGTACTAGGAGAGACCCGAAGTACGTCTTTATCAGGTAATTCAATATATTTTTTTCAGGTTTCTCGGTCCGCCATATCTAAGATACTAATATAATAAATCTGTAGAGTTTGTTGTCTGAACGCGCTAATCTCGGAAACTACTAATCCGATTTTAAAAAATATTTTTGTGTTGGATATTAGGTACATTTGACGAGGAAGGCTTAAGGCTATAATATACACCTATATGGGCGGAAACAGAAAACCACGCGACGGAGTCGCGGGCGGGCGCATGTTAAATAATATTCCTCTATAGACACCGTCAATGTGTTTAGGGTCTTCAATATTACTTTTGACCTGCTGCGGCCTTTGGAAACTACGTTAAGATAAAGCTGACTTAAAACCTATTCCACCCCGAAAATAGCTCAAAAACTAACACAGTTTCCGACCCAAATTACCGACATACATGCAATAACCGCCATTTGCTTCTCGCGAATAAAAATATGGCGTAGTTGGTAAAAGTAATGAAACTATCTTCGAAGTCGCAGAGGCTTCGCTTACAGCAAGTTCTGAATTTGCATGAGTTATGCGTACAGTTTTGACATTCTCATTGCGAAAGTTTTAGATTAAGTCGTTATCGACTCGCGAATAAACACGACAGATCCGTTTCTATACGAAACTACCGAAGTCACTACTACTATTAAGATTAATAATGAGTTACAAAACTTTTTGCGAGTATTAAAATTTATGGAACTTGTCTTATATACGAGTATACAAAAGTGGAAGAGTGTTATTGCTGTGAAATCACTCGCTTTACTCGGAAAAACTTAAAAGTACCTAATACTTTGATTCATTGCTATGAGGTGATTGTGATACTTCTTATTTTATATGTAAAGATATATCAATATTAAAACATAATATAATAAAGCTAGAGTTTATTTGTTTGAAAGAGACAAGCTCAGAAACTACTGGTTCGAGTTGAAATTATATTTTTGTGTTGGAGAGTCCATTTATTGTCGAGTAAGGCGCTAAGCTATAGTATAACACAATGTGTGCGGAACCCGAAAACCACGCGGAAGAAGTCGCAAACGATCTCTAGTTTGTACGTAACTATTATTAAACTGTTCATGAAAGTTCTAGAATTTAAAAGCTAACATTTTCAATCGACGTACACATTTCAAAATGAAATGACTTGGACTTCACGAAGTTGAGTGCCAGTTATTATTATACGAGCGTTTTAATCATCGCCATCGTCTTTCGACAAAATTGTAAAACTTTGTACGAAGTAATTAATCTCTCAACTTAGATGATTTCTAATTTAGACAATCCCTTATACTGTCTAAGTTACAAACCTGATTACAATCTTTTTAACAGGATTTGGTTTGCCCTATCACTATGAAAATTTTAATATAGTCGTACATGTCCGAATGTTCAATTACGTACAATCTCGACTGGCCCGTTGGTCTAGTGGTTTTGAACACAACCTTGAGTTGGAATTCCACTAGGGGCAAATGTTTGTGTGATGAACATCGGCATTCGTACTCGAGGCATGGATATAAAAAGTATTTAAGTACAAGTACTATCCGTTCCCTAGCATCCATAGTTCCAGCTTCGAGCTTAGTTTTGGGCTAGGAAATTGGTGTGTTCAAGGAATTTACTAATCAAAATATGTTTGTAATTGGTTTAAATAAAATGGTTTTTATGAGCCAACTTTACCTACAATACAGAACAACATTGTCACAGCGCCATTCATAACGATTACGTTTCTAAAACAATGGAAAAAGTGGTACTATTCACATTTTCATTTAAACTTTGCATATTTTTGGGAGGCCCCTTGAATACAGAACGGAATAGTCACAGTCGCGGTAATAAATGGCCCTTTATGTATAAAAACACGAAAGGATCCACGGAAAGCGGCTCGGCTTATGTTTATACCCTTCCAAAACATTGTTTTCCGCATTTTATTTATGTTTTTGCACGACGCGTTGCGAGTATCATCCTGCTTTTGTCACTGCTCACAAACACATTAATAAATCTCTTGAATTGAGTCGGTTACCGTCCACTATTCTCTGGGGCCTAATCATTGGGTGACTTGTTTTTGTGCCGTTCGAAGGGTTAACTATTATTACGAGATTATAGTCCGACTCGAGTTGGTTGTTACGTTCATATACTTGATTAGGTCAATTGTTAACCTGTAGAAATGTTTGTTGTGATTTCATCTCCATCTTTTGTATGTCTTTCGATTGCTATTGTCTTACAAATTGCAATGAGAATCTTTCAAATATTTTCACAATTAGGAAGCCAAAGCAGAGCAAATCATTTTCAAATAAATATTAAGAGTTCGTATAGACCGAAGTCTTCCCCCAATTTCGCAGATTCGATTTCTGACTTGCATCAAAAATGGATTAGGGTACATTAATCTCCTGTCATTGTACTCAGGTAAAAAGAACTTCGGAAGGAAAGTCATAAAAGTGCTAATAAATTTTAACACCCTCTTGCCTTTTGGGAGATATTAAAAGGGTCATTCTTGAGAATCCCTCTGATTTATAACTTGGGCGGTAATGAGCTGGCCGCGGTGTCGATCGATGAAGAGGTCAGGCAAGTCAAAAACATCTTTACCATATTTATATTAAATTAACCGCGGGTAAAAACTAATATTTAATAACTTTGGTCAAATATATTTTTGTACACACAAAATATCCACCCATCCAATCACTAAGGACATTACATAAATTAGACCAAAAATAGAAAACAATTTTATCTGACCTTTACATTCCGTTACATCTGTGCATTTTAGAAACCCCGAGAAATGGTAAATACAGAATTTATTATTCTGACACTAATGTTTCCCGAATCTGGCAATTCCAACGCCTCCAACATTTGAGAATAATAATAAAAAACACTGAAACATTTCCCACGTACCGGAGTTATCTCTCGAATATCCGGAAAATTTATTGTAACGTTTCTGAGAGTTTCACGCATTACGATAAAGTGTTGCAGTTTAGTACGGCCCGCATCGTTTTTATGATGGAATCGCGGAATTACATAACCCAGCGGGATTGTTATCGTCTAAAGCAGTTACTATATAAGGTGTAACAAAATATACTGCAAATATTTTAAGGGCGAATTGTTTAGTGGAAATGTAATAAATTTGTCTAGTAAAATTTTTTTGTTAATACTCTAGTTTCCGAGAAAATCAACAAAATAAATTGAGTGAATAATTGGGAAAAGTACAAATTTTGTCATATGCAAGACAGCTGGTCGTGTCTTATCAGTGTAATACAGTTACTACACTTGTCCTGCCCCAAAAGCAAAGTGGTGGAGAGGGGGCGAAGCTTACAGGACGAAAAGAGCAAATTGGCCAATGCAGAAAATGCAAAATTTTTTGGTATTAATTTTGACTTTTTAATATCTGATATTGATTACATTGCCACTAAAGAATTCGCCCTTAAAATATTTGCAGTATATTTTGTTACACCCTATATATAGTATTCTATATACTACACTTGAATCCTCGCGAAAATTACTATCATAATCATGTAAGAACTGTTAGTTCTGCTCGGTAGCTTTCTTGTTTAAGGCTCTAAGATGTTCAGGTAAGGATTATTCAAAATTCTTCATATTTTTCTTTTTCCTTGAATTCGGGAAAAGAAGAAGTGTTAACGTTATGTTTATTCCTACTCTATACATTACTAGCGGCCGCCCGCTACTCCGTCCGCGTGGTTTTCAATTTCCAATAGCCGAGCTTTCCACGTCAAATGGACTATCCAACACAAAAAGATTTTTTCAAATCGAGTCAGTAGTTCCTGAGATGATGAGCGCGTTCAAACGAACAAACATACAAACAAACTCTTCACCTTTATAAATTAGTATAAATAGATTTTGTGTGCACATCATAAGTATATCTTACTGTTTAGTCAGTCTTTTAAATAACGTTTTCAAAGGAATAAAGAAAAGAGCACATTAATAGTGAAAGTATCGACATATTTCCTAATACCCACCCATCAGTATGAGTATATTCAAACGCCACGTTTCAGTTCGTCGCCCACTGACATACACGTATTTCAATTTCTCGTATGCCGCCCTTATGCTCCGAAGTGATAAAGGAAAGACTGTTCTTAAGAATGGCAAGTGTGAAAATTTAGTGCACGACTATCGCTAACTTAATGGCACTTTATTTTGATATATGATCTAAAACTTTTTGGCTGAGCCTCTCTTGCGAGCGTATGTCGTTCTGTTCACAGTATCAAGGTCTTGCAGTTTGTTTGTTGTCGCAATTTTTTTACTATTTTTTTACTAAACTAGCAGCCGTTCGCGACTCCGTCCGCGTGGATTTCAATTTCCAATAGCCTAAAGCCTTCCTCGTCAAATGGAATATCCAACGCAAAAAAAAATCAAATAGGTCCAAGAGTTCCTGAGAATTGCGTGTTCAAACAAACAAACATACAAACAAACACTTCAGCTTTATATCCTACTACTATTATAAAGGCGAAAGTTTGTATGTGTGGATGTATGGATGTATGGATGTGTGGATGTATGGATGTATGGATGTTTGTTACTCTTTCACGTAAAAACTACTGAATGGATTTGAATGAAACTTTACCACAATATAGCTTATACATCAGAATAACACATAGGATATTGGAAATCGAAATCCACGCGGACGGAGTCGCGGGCGGCCGCTAGTATTAGTATAAATAAGTGTAGTGTCTCGGGTAAAAATCTTTTAAACAGTCTTCTACTAAATTATGATCGAGGTAAGCAAGCGAGTTTATTGCGACCTGATGTAAAAATTAAAACGTTACAAATAAAGATTGTGTAGCCCTGGTATCACGAAGAAAAAAGGCTTGTACAGAAAGCCGTAGTTCAACATTTTAACAAAAATTACTTAACGAACACGATTGTTGCCAAGCAAAGTCACCGCCACCGACTTCCATTAACCTTAATGTACAGAAAGTATAATATCAGGCTTTCCTTTCAACTAAATTAAATTCTCTAATCGTCATAAATCGTCGTCCAATTTCAGTTAATTTTGAATACAACCACACAGCGGGCGCGAACCGGGATCGGCCTAAACATTCAAATGGGAATTTATAGTCGAGTTTACATGTTCAGCGAACCGGATCATTGACGTCTATAGATATTCCCTTTGTCTCCATTTCGGTGTTCAAAACAACTTCATTTGTTATTCGTACGTGATGTGTAGTTATTATCATCGCAGATCGAGATAGGAACCTATGTCACGATAAGTTTGTATTGGAGTTTGCGACGCCCTATATTCGGTCCGATCGGACTCGACAGATGTTTATCTTCATTTTTATCGGTATTAGCATCGAAGAGATAAGCTGAGACATTTTTACATTTGCTTAGAAACTTTCAGAAGAAAAAGGGGTCGGCCTATTTATAGATTCATTTAACTAAAAAAGACGACTTGAAACTTTACTCAGTAATCAAGTCCAGCTTTAGATTTTGTTACCCTCTAATTACGTATCATTTAAAACTTCAAAACTTTTAATCTTTGTCAAAAGTGTCATTAACTTAAGCACTTCTCTTTTGGCCTTTGAATTGTGATGCTTTTTAAGACAATGGAACTCGAGATTATTTTGATCCACGAGTTTTGTACCAATCTATAAATGCGCTAAAATACAGTAATAAAATTTAGTTAATTTAAGCAGCAAATGTTTGTAGTAGCCCCTCTACCTGTTATATGAGATGCGGAGTAATTTCGTCCTCTTTAAAGTATTTGTAATGTCAGAGAGAACAAAATTTAATTACATTTTGAAAGAGGCTACATTACTATTACTCACCTGGAAAACCGTTGTCCCGAGAATATTTTCTTTAACCTTTCGTAGAGCAAACATTTCTGTAGTTACAACATGAATCTTTTGGAATTTATGGGCATAGTATTACAAAGTTTAAATCATTTGCGAACTTACAACAGCAATAAGTTTTATTGCCAACATTTCTGGATTTTCTGTGATAACTCAGACACTCGCGTTGTTAACATAAATGGGCTTTGCGCCTTTAAGTATGATTAGTTATTATTACAGTTGTATTAAGCTTTAACATGACTTTCGCTATTACTTTCATACTTTACCTCTTTCACAAGGATTATGCTAGGATCAACTGTTCTAGGGCAGACAATGATTTGTATTTGTCGTATCTGCAGAACATTCAGTAAATTGGTCCAATGTCACTTAGAACTTCATATGAGCAAACATCAATTTGCTATGTGTTCCGAATGAGTATGGTATTTACAAATGGATTATCGTACACAAAAATATGTTTTCAATTCGAACCAAAAGTTCTTGAGATTAGTGCGTTCAAGTTCAAGCAAACAAACAAACTCTTCAGCTTAATTTTATTAGTATAGATAAGTCACTGCTGCATTGTAACAATATTCATATAAGTTCTATTCCTATAAAACTTAAGTTTTAGTTCCCGCTATTCTTTGGACCCTACATATAATTTGCAAACCTAAATGTATGTATTTTACAATACATAGAGCTTTCTTTCACTCCTAAACAATGATGAATGATATTAAAACGGAAGAATAATATTTACTCTACGCCCTGATGAAATATATGGCTGGAATAACTGGCTCTGGTTGAGAAAGATTAATTAACGTGAAAGCCAATACATTTGTAATCAAAAGCTTCGATATACATATATACCCAGAAGCACATTAAGCAAACATGCTTGTAGGAAGAAAGAAAGGGAAAACATTTATCCTTGTAAAATATTCCTTCTACTCACCTATTTGGATAAAATATTGAACTTGTTCAAGAAGCATCACATTCACAAGAAAATGGAAAGCAATTGAAAAAAAAAACACAAATGTAAAACGCAGTATTTATTACAAAATCAACGGGCCCGTTAGTCTAGTGGTCAGGGGCCCTGGCTACAACACCAAGGGTTGCTGGTTCGAGTCCCGCTAGGGGCAAATGTTTGTGTGCTGAACATCGACACTTGCTTTCCTTAGCTGCCATAGTAAAGCATTAAGCTAAGATTAGGGCTAGGCAATCGATCTGTTAGTCCAAATAATTTATTTCAATATTGTTTATTTATAAATTAGCCAATTGTGTAACTTAAATATCGCGGTAACTTCTGCCACGTCGTATAAGATAATCAACATAATAATTCCCGAGCTCTATCAACATTTGTTTATTCCCCCTTGCATACCATGTGTGCTTCCGCTAAAATAACAGCTAAGTAACGGGAAGTAGTTACTCAACTAAAGTAACCAAAACATGTTTTCTTACAGCCTATATGCGGAGGGAACATTTGTCTCTTGGTCGCGAAGGTTCTAAACACAATGGGTGTACTTGAGACTCGAGTCGCTTCTGTTCCGAAAGGGGAACAAGTATGAAATGTTGCTTTAGTGATGTGGCGTATCGCAGAATGTATGCACGTTGATGTCTTTATAAAACTGAGACATAAAGGATTAGATTTTAGGGATAAATTAAGACCGTTTTGAGAGTGTCATCGACCATGTTTCGGTACATTGACTATGGTTTTTTGACATCATTCTTAAAAAAAAAGAGACAACTCAATCTTACTGTAAAATGAACCAAATGGACCTAAATAACTTCAGCAAGAGGTATTGCTTAATGGAAGCATGTAGTGTGCTGCTCAAAAAACGTAGTAATCATGACATGTTTTCTTACAGCCTATATGCGGAGGGAACATTTGTCTCTTGGTCGCGAAGGTTCTAAACACAATGGGTGTACTTGAGTCTCGAGTCGCTTCTGTTCCGAAAAGGGGAACAAGTATTAAATGTTGCTTTAGTGATGTGGCTTATCGCAGAATGTATGCACGTTGATGTCTTCATAAAACTGAGAGATAAGGGATAAGGTTTTAGGGATAACTTAAGTTGTAAGAGTGATGTCAATAATGTTTTGTTCCACTGTCTTAGGTTTTGATGCCGCCTAACAGTGAAAAGGTTACACATTGTAACAGCACTGTCATGGGCTAAAGTCATTTGGCGTCTAATTTAAACATTTTTTGCTATGTCGCTTGCTATTAATAAACAATTGTTAGTTATAGTTAGCCACTCTGAGTCCTTATAGTAAAATCGATTTACAATGTTTATTACACTGAAACGAAAAAGAAAACAAATAAATACAAAATGTTGAAACGAAAACATCTACGCTTCTACGCCATTAATAATACTCGTATTAGCTAAAACCGTATTCTGATATACTCGAAAGTCAAATAATAATCCGGTCAAATTAGACCAAAAAATAAGAGTAAAGTTACATAAATTCCCACCTAGCTGAAAATCGGTAAGATTGTTTAAAATATCATTAAAAACAAAATTTGAAAGTTCCCCATCTTTCCCCTGTAAGGAAAAAAAATATTCAAGGTCAAAGGTCCAAAAAAAGAGTTTTTCGCGATTTTCAGCAAAACGGTAAGTTTTATCATAAAAATACCTTAGACAAAATTGTAGATCATAAAATTATCTACAAAAAATGTATTAATTTTTTTTTTTCTACGAGCCACCGTTTTTGAGATATAACGATTCTAAAAGTTGCAAAAGTTGTAATCGTCTTAATATGCACACGTTTCCTCGCCACCTATGAGGTAGTGTACTCAGCGCGTTTTTTTAACGTGGTTTCCCCAGTAGGCCTATTCCACCGGTTAGTTTTGATCCTGTTTAATTTGAAACTATTGAAAAATAATGGATATTCGCAGAGATTGAAAAGATAAATTAATTTAAGTTAAAAAATAAAGTAGAGAAATTTAATCGTCCGAGTCGTAACTTTCAAATTCTTCTTCTTGATCTTCTTGTTCTTGTTCGTCTTGTTCTTGTTCTTCTCGTTCTTGTTCTTCTTGTTCTTGTTCTTCTTCTTCATCTTCATCCTGAGTGCATGAAAACTGCGTTAATAGCGATGTATCGCATGTTGCCTCGTTGGAATCAAACGGATCCTCTACTGTTGGTGATTCAATATTAGAGCACAACTGGCCTTGACAATGTGTGCATGCCGGAGAACAGAACAGTCCGACTTTTTTGCAACCACATTTAGCACTGCATCCCTTTTTGCATTTGCAAAAAATCGAGTTCAGCAGTTTTTCCGGCGCAGGTGGAAGTAAAGTGTGCACTGGTTCTTATAAATTGTTGACCAACTTCCAACCCCACTCTGTAGGGTCTAGCTGATAACCAAGCCACACTTGAACTTGGTAATATACCCTAAAAAGATGTTGATGAGCAGCAACTGAGGTTGGAGGAAGACAAGCTAATTGTACTTGTTTTTTACTTTTGGTGTTTTTAACGAAACATGCATATCTATATTTATCTAAGCAGGTAGTTTTTTTAGGAGCTCCGTACATAGAAAGAAGAAAGCGAATGCCGTTAGTAATAATTTCTTGTCGAGTAGATTTACTATTTTTAAAAACTTCAGCACATTCAATTAAATTTTGATTTTGTTTGCGCTGAGTACACAACCTCATAGGTGGCGAGGAAACGTGTGCATATTAAGATGATTACAACTTTTGCAACTTTTAGAATCGTTATATCTCAAAAACGGTGGCTCGTAGAAAAAAAAGTATAAATACATTTTTTGTAGATAATTTTATGATCTACAATTTTGTCTAAGGTATTTTTATGATAAAACTTACCGTTTTGCTGAAAATCGCGAAAATCTCTTTTTGTGGACCTTTGACCTTGAATATTTTTTTTTCCTTACAGGGGAAAGATGGGGAACTTTCAAATTTTGTTTTTAATGATATTTTAAACAATCTTACCGATTTTCAGCTAGGTGGGAATTTATGTAACTTCGAATGTCTAAATTGACCGGACTATAACTACACCGTACGGCGCTTCACTATTATGCAAGATTGCTTCTGGGCCACATATGGGGCACTTAAACGTGAAACCGTTGAGAATCAGCCAGAGAATCAGCAGGAACCCTTGGCAAAAGGTTACTTTGAAGGACACTGTAACGGCTACAACTAGCCAACTTAGAATATAACCCAGAAATTATTAATTAGTTAATTAATTCAATAAGTGTGACGTGAATTTAAAATGTTGTAATAATTAATCAAAGCCTAACAAGAAATTGTGACCAGCCGTCAAAATACAATTTTGACGGCTGGTCACAATTTCAAAAGGAAAAAAAAGTTCAAAGTAAAAACAATTGACGCACGATATTTGAAAATGGAACGCTTTGCGCGCTTATTCTTTATATTATTTTTGATACGACTAGTCTACGGAGTTCAAAACAAGGCTTAGCCGTATTAGCCATGTTATGTCTTAGATGTAATAATAGTATTGTCTTTTAATTTTCACACCACAACAAATTATATCAATTCAGATACATTGCAGTATTCGTGATAAATGAATGGCTTAGACGCTATGCCTCAAACTTTAAGTCAGTTTAAACATGCAGTATATTAAAAGCCAGAACAAAATCCGCTGAAGTTCGCTTTATTTAATAATTCAAATAAAAATAATATGCTAATTAGTTCAAATACTACCGTGCATTTCGTGCCAAGCGTTTTTGCGTTCATAAAGCAAGAGCACAAGAATGGATTACCTATTTAACTGAACCATAAAGTCTAGACTTTACGAGGCAAAGTAATCAAATGCTCGTTTAACAGAAGTAAATTTCGGTCACAAAATATTATGTTCGTTCTTTATGAAAAACTAGTTTTTACCCGCGGCTTTGTCCGTGTTATCAAGATTCCTATTTCATCCCATGGCAGCATTTAATGTGGTGAAAAGTATCCTATCACCTAAGTAACAAATTTCATAAAAATCCGTTAAGTACCTAGTTTCAACGTGATTGACGGACAAACATCCGAACAAACAAACTTTCACATTCATAATATTAAAGTATGACTATTGAAGGGCAAGTTCTACGGTGATTGATTGAAAAAGTTAGTTTGGAGATATTTCATCAGAATTCGATACGTGCTCTCGTAAAAAGTGAAATAGGTTCGTTTGAAGGTAAGTAAACCAGCCGACTGTGCCCTTTCAAGGTGAAACTAAACAACCTTACTTAAAAAGAGTCACTTTAACGCCAAGATTAAGTTTATGATAATACAGTATCCAAGCCTTAATACATTTTGATTTTGATACAATCAATTTATTTAAAAAGCTGCCAAGTTTTAACTATAGGCTAGAAAGCACTTTTCGCTGTTTTGTTCATTTGATTACTAGTTTTTAAACTATCTATACTAATATAAAAAAGCTGAACAGTTTGTTTGCTTGCTTAAACGCGCAAATCTCAGGAACTACCGGTTCGAATTGAAAGAAATACTTTGGTGTTAGTCCGTTTGTCGAGGAAGGCTTAAAGCTATAATTTAACACTAAGAATGCGGAAACCGAAATCCACGGGGACGAAGTCGCGGGCTGCTGCTAGTCAACTATACTCATCAAAAAATATAAACGGGTGTTCTTATAACATCACTAAGACACTTTTCTCGTAATGGCGTGCCAAGAGCCAAGAGCTTAAAAACCGAATCGAAGAAAATAATAGCTAGTGTGATTGGGTTTTTATGTTCCGGAAATACTGAGTTACTGCCTGGAGTGGAAGGAGGCCTCGTAATTACACTTCAATACATCGGAAAGCCGTTAAAATAGGTCCTACGCCTGAACTCTTTACGGTCTTGTAAGATTGCTATCCCGCCAAGCTGTAAGAATTTGATACTAGGCTTTGGCACTCAATTGTTTTGTAAGTACAACAAAAATATAGTGGTACCAGCGGCCGCCCGCCAATTCGTCCGCGTGTCTTTCGGTTTCATACAAGCTTTCTTTTCATCCCCCATTATATCCCCTTGAGGATAAAATCCATTCTTAGAGAATGTCTACGTAATAACATCTACCCGCATGCAAAATTTCAGTCCGATCCCGCCAGTTGTTTGGGCTGTGCGTTGATAGATCACTATATCAGTCAGTCAATTTTCAGATCTGCCAGCGACACTTCACAGTTGACATTATGACTGCATTCAAAATAATATAATTATACAGAGCGGTTACTACGTACGTATCTGTGTCAATAAAACAGACTTGGTAGTCAAGTCAAGCTCGTAAATCGCACTCTGTGAATGTACTTCGCGGCCACTCTTTGCATAAGAGTATCCGTCATAACTATAAAAACGTAATAAAAAGTTAACAAATCACTTTCTAGCCTAAGGAAGATTACATTTTGTACACTAAGTTGCCGCGCAAACCTTTTGGGTGCAATGAAAAGGCTATAATGTTGGAACGTTGAGGATTTTACGGCACTTCTTATTTGTAGTGTTGTTAACTTTCATCAGAGTTTTGGGTTATATTTGAAAAAGTTCTAATTTTAAATACGAAATATTATGCAAAAAGTGGAACGCAATTTACGTTGTTTATCTTATTTTTTTCTTCCGCTAACCATGTCTATGATGATAAAAAAATACTTTAGAATAAAATTCTGTTAAAAAAAACTCTTAAAACTTTGCTATTGTGCTTTATGAACATCACCTGTCATTTTGTGTGAGGAGAGAACACGACTTCTTTATACATAACTAGCGGCCCGCCCCGGCTTCGCCCGTGGTACTTGTCCACTATTTAATGGATGATATTATACATAAAAACCTTCCTCATGAGTTACTCTATCTATTAAAAAAAACCGCATCAAAATCCGTTGCGTAGTTTTTAAAACTTTAAGCGTTCATAGGGACATACAACACACATAGGGACAGAAAAAGCGACTTTGTTTTATACTATGTAGTGATAATATGTATATTGTAAATACGTGTGTACCCACCCTTGTAGGCACAAAATGTCCATCTATTTTCATCACGCCACCCACGTTTAATTGCGGGTTCAAACGACAGAAAAAAATCACTCTAACGCTAGAAAAATAAATTACATGCTAGAACCGTTTCCACATGGTGCGTATTCGGCATGTTTATCCGGCATCCAGGGACATTTTGTTTGGAAACCAGCCAACGCAATATAGGTAGGTACATATGCTATGCATGCACCCGACAAAGGCCCGGGTTCGTTCAACGTTCGCTGTACTTATGTAGGCCAAATGACTGGGCTTATTCTTCGTCAAAAGACGGGAATTAATGGACACCGAGCCGTAGTAACAAATTATAGGTCGTCAACCTTTTTTGTGACGATGTACATAGGATGTTATACTATGAAAAGCTAACCTAAGCGCTACCTAAATGTCGAATTGAGAATGATTAAAAAAATGGTAACTTTTTATTTTCACTAATTTAAGTGGGACAGTGGACATTTCGATTTCGATGTGTTCGAGTACGGGTATTTCAACTTAATATAGTTGGGGATTGAAAAGGTAAACCAATTTAAATAATCCGACAATACACAAAATCGTTTTCTAGGAATAAGCGCGATGAAAACAATGAATACTATGTGTAAATACAAATTATTCTGAATATGCTAAGGGCAACGACATGTAAAATTGTGTGAAGGAGGCATGTCTGCCCCTGGTTGGGCTTAAAAATCTAGTCTATAAAGTGGTCCTGATTAAAAGTAAAAAAGTCAAAAAATATAAATTATCAAACGTCACATACATTGATCTAACTTCTTGTTAAGTAGCACTTGTGTTACAGAATCAACAGTGGTATTACAAATATAGTTAGACAGATAAATATAACTCCTGATTACATGTTCATACACACAATGTTTGTCATGTGCGGAGATCGCACCTGCGACCACTTGGTTTAATAGTCAACTTCTGGACCACAACACCAAGTGGCTCGTCAAAGTATTTTCCATCAAGGAAAATTAAGGGAAAGGAGACGATCCATTTTGGGCTTGATTGTGCATGGATAAATTATATACCAAAAAATCTGTAAATTTTTGTTAATTAACCTCTATAAATAACAACGGAATAGGCTTTGGCCAACTTAAGTTAATTGCATAATTATATATTTTACATTATCAAACATACTTTATAAACGACATAGCACTATATTTTTTAATTTTTAACTGTCTTCAAAAACGCACCTAATAACATGACAGATTAAATAATCGATTAGAGAAAATCGATAAGCGGAGATTAAATTAAATGCATCATGTTCCAGTGTGTTTTTGCTACATTTTGAAAAACTACAATCATTTATTATTTGTAATATTCGTTATATCTTAATAATGATCTACTTTTTACGTCTTCATAATAAAGATAATAATAAAATCAAACAATTGATCGATTAAACGATCAGTGTCAATTGAAATGGAGCCATTTTGGCACTGACCTATATCTTGTCTATGTATATAACAGTGCATTATGGTTTTACGTCATACGTCAATGTCAATCCTGTCACTTGATGTCACACCATATAGATATGGCAATAATAATGAATATTCATGCATGATTTTAACATATTTGGCCGTTGTATTCAGCTATTAAAATTGGGCAAATGTAATCTTTTGAAGTGTTCTAATCGGTGACCAATTTGTAGCCGTGCTCATCCAGGCCCCCGTTTGTATGAGAAACGGATTTCTCCTTTACCCTCTAAAATAAAGGCGCGATCTTTTGCGTATTCTTCGTGATACAAGTACGTGTTAAGTACGTTATGTTAAAAGGGTATTACGCAAAGCTTATGCGAACCGTTTCGTTGTTAATCTTTTTAAGCACACCAGGCGGAAAATACACGTCGGTTCGAAGTTCGGTGGCAATGCATTGTGTATACAAAAAACGCGACGTTATTTTGGCATGGTGTATCATCATTCAGTCATTTATATAATTTGAGATGATGTTTTATATTCAATTGCATCACAAGTTCGATCTTAGTATTGAGAGCGATTTATTATATGAGCCACATTGCAGGCGTCATCCGGCCAAATTTTGGTCGCGTTTTTTCGGCCTAGTGTGTCTATACTGAAGAGTAAAAAAGTCCATAAAATATAACTAATAATAATAATAATAAAAAAATAATAAAAATGCTTTATTTCAAACTCACATCACTGATACATTTAAACATATTCGGAAGCGATAATACATGAATTAGATGTGAGAATCTGGTGTCTGAAGTAGACAAATGTCTGTGATACAGATCACCAGGTCCCCACCCCTCGGCAGTGGATACAATTAAAATCACTTCGATCTAAAAGACTATTCTTACTAGCTAAACTAAGCGTAAAGTGTCTGAGGGATGTAAATGGTTGTATGTGAGTATGTGTGTGTGTGTGTGTGTGTGTGTGTGTGTGTGTGTGTGTGTGTGTGTGTGTGTGTGTGTGTGTGTGTGTGTGTGTGTGTGTGTGTGTGTGTGTGTGTGTGTGTGTGGGCGCGGCATGTATTGCGTAATAGTATATGAACTAAGTAATTAAAAGTTCAGTATCTGAGTAGTTTAATGTACATAACCAATCTCTCACTTTCATTTTGGTGTTAATGTTATGCAGTTGATATATTGATAGCACTCTATTTACTTTATTGTACAATTTGGCACCAAGAAAGCCAAAGAAACGATGTGCAAAGGAGGTTTTAGTGGCTTTAATTGTGCATACAATATCGCTTCTACGCTTCTGGCTATGTATGTTAGGGTTGTACTTTAGCATACAATGTTTTTTCATTATTGTTTGTAGAATAAACAGCTGACGTACGGTAAGAACACCACAATTTTTATAAAGATCAGCTGTAGGGTAACGGTACGGAAGGGAAAGACTGACCTTCAGGATCGCTCTTTGTGCTCTCTCCAGTCTCAGAAGGGTTGATTTGTCGGAACCTCCCCATGAGGTTATGCAGTATGTGATTAATGACTGGCAGAGTGCATAGTAAACCATTCGGATAACCCTTTCATCAGCAACTTGTCTCAAAGTTTTGAAGATGACAATTAGCTTACGCACCCGGGCAGCCAACATGTTAATGTGCTGATGGAAATTGAGTCTATAGTCTATCAATATCCCCAAATATTTGGTTTGCAGTGATTTTTGTATAATCTTACACAAGTACTCTTTGTCTTTAGTGGCCGTTGAAAAGGGTTATATGCGTAGATAAATCGGACTTGGCACTGCTAATCTGGACTAGCATTAACATAAATGGAGTATTCTAGTTAATTCACTCGTTATCTACCCACTGCTCTCGGACTTTTTACTGTATACGTTTTGTAAATTTAAATGTGTTTCGGTACTCCTTTTTAGGGTTCCGCAGCCAAAATGGCAAAAAAACGGAACCCTTATAGATTCGTCATGTCTGTCTGTCTGTCTGTCCGCCAGTCTGTCACAGCCACTTTTTTCCGAAACTATAAGTACTATACTGTTGAAACTTAGTGAGTGGATGTATTCTGTGAACCGCAACAAGGTTTTCACACGAAAATAGAAAAAAAATAAAAAAAGTGGGAGGTCCCCATAGTCAGAACTGAAACTCGAAATATTTTTTTTCATTGAACATATACGTGTGGGGTATCTATGGATAGGTCTGTAAAAATTATATTAAGGTTTCTAATATCACTTTTTTCTAAAGTGAATACTTTGCGTGATAGACCCTTCCAAAGTGGAAAAAAGTGTGTCCCCCCCCCCTCTAACTTCTAAAATAAGAGGATGATAAAGCTGACATAAATATATAATGTACATTACCATAAAAACTACCAACGAAAATTAGTTCGAACGAAATCTATTCAGTAGTTTTTTTTAATACGTCAAAAATAGAATTTGTACGGAACCCTCAGTGCGGGAGTCCGACTCGCACTTGGCCAATTTTTTTTGTATTTCACAGCATGACTCAGGCAATCAGGCGTAGTATCTGGATCATAAAAATAAAACTGTGCATTTAATATCCATGAGTAGGTTTATAAACTGATGATCAAGAAAAAATATATTATCTGAAGAACTAGGTGAGACTTGAAACGACACTCTGAGCACCATTTTTTACCAAATATAATTATGTACAGCATTTTTGTGTGAATATTTAATTTAACTGTCTGAGATAATGTAACAATGACTTACAAAAAGATGTTAATGTTATAATTACTTCAAGCGTAGATAATTTATGCGGGTGAGCTCATTGGCGTAAACTGACGATACGATAGTCCTTTGTCCATTGCCTCTTAAGCTGAGACAGATTTAATTACCAGCATACAAAATGTGCCACTATGCTGTCCATCTGTTTAAATGTCGTTAAAATGACTGATATTTAATCCATTTTCATTGACGGTGTTTAATTACTTGTTAATAAAGCGCTTGATCTCAACATTTTCTAATCATTTTCATGGTCAAAAATTAACGCATACGGTGCATTTCCATCTATACTATATAATATATTGAAGCTGAAAACTTTGTTCGTATGTTTGAACGCGCTAATCTCAGAAACGACTAGTTTGAAATGAAATATATTTTTGTCTGTAATAGTCCATTTGACGGGGAAAGCAGGCTATATAAACTCTATGTCAGCCAAAACCGAAATCCACGTGGACGGAGTCGCGCGCGGCTGTTAATTGTTAAAAGTTTGTTAGCGCAGTGATCGGCAAGTCATACTATTCCTTATGTCAAAGAAACCACTTTACGGCATACGTTGAATCCTTTTTTAATCCCGTTTTATTGAGGACTTAACCGTGTGGATGAAATCCGTAATATAAAGACGCTTTGAAGCCGTGACGGGTGAAGCGTGTAAAATAAATGATTCCCGTGAAATCGAGACGATCGTAAACCCATAGTTCCCGGTATCTTACGGCAATAAAATTTGCACAGGACGCCCCGTCGATTCGCGGAGAACTTTCATCCGGTTTCATCCAGTTTTTATTGCGGTTCCCAAGTGGACCTAATAGAAAATGTGCTGAGGTGAACCACTTCTTGTTGTTTTTACGACAATTGAATCTTTTTAAACATTGCGAGAGGATATATTTCGTTTGAATTGCTTTTAAGGAGGTAATGTGACGGTTATTTTATTCAAACCTAAAGGTTTAGATGGTTAGGTACATAAATTATAAGAATTTAAGCACAGGAACATTTTTGTTTTTTGTTTAAATTTTATTATTCATCTTTGAAACTTAAAGTTTGCTGAGGCTTCGCTTGTTATTTGGTAAAAAAGATTTCCGAGATTAGTGCGTTCAAACAAAAACACATACTCTTCAGCTTTATTATATTAGTATAGTATAGATTTGTATGTCTACCAACTAGTTCTTTACCCATGTTGTCCATTCTTTAAGAACTTTGAGTCACGACTCTGATTTACAGGCTACGTGACTAGACCGTTGTCATTTGAGTTTAGTTTAGCTTTCGTTTCATTATGAGACTTGACTTTGTACAGCAAAGGTTTTATATTGCTTTGGGCTGAATTGCGATTGCAATCCTGTACTTTTTGATGAGTAGAGCAAGATACTTCTAAACATTTAATAAAAAGAGAAAAGATTAAATATTTCGTTAGTAATCCAAAATTACTGGATCTACTATAGATACATTTTGTACATCTAAAAAGTTGGCATTAGAAAAGGACATGTACATTCATGAGCAATAAAATGTATAGAAACACATTCAAATATGAACTTTACTGCTTTGACAAAAGTGTCGATGTACATGTGTATTGCTCGTGGCTGTACTAATTTCATATAAAAAATAAAAGTAAATAAGCCGGCAATATCACAAGGAAAAAATACACCGCACTCGTGTACTAATATAATATTGGTACAACGGTTTCTACTCTTACAATCTAACTTCGAGATAAAGTTTTCTACTCCACACAGAATTCATTACGACCACAATGTCCATTACTTGGTCTTACCTAATTCCCCCTTTCTTTTGAAGATGCGGTCAGTAATTAAGGTAAGGTTAGACCATTACAGTACCAACTACAGTACTGTACCTACACAGCGAGTACCTTAATAAGGATTTTACTAAGTAAGACTCAGCTCGGTTGGACACTCTGGACATTGGACACAGGACAGGTATCCAAAAATGAATAAAATACTATATGAGCAACTATTTTGTGTTTCCCACGTAATGTAGTAAGAGCTACAGCTCGGTAGCCTAGTGGTAAGAGTGCCGTTTCACATGCGTGAGGTCGGCGGTTCAAATCCGGTCAGGCACGCACCTCTGGATTTTCTATATTCTATGTGCGTAATTTCATACGCTATACGGTGAAGGAAAACATCGTGAGGAAACCTACACACTTTGAGTTGGTGTGTGAAATTAAGAAGGCAATGGCAAACCACTCCATTAAAATTACCAAGAGAGTGTTGTGTGTTTCATTTTCATACAATGATCACGACCCTCAGTAATGGGGAATACGACTCAGGGAGGAAGTAAAGCTTGTTAACGAAGCTTGGGTATGTAAAAGTACTGTTGTTCAGCAAATAAATGCATATACCCAACTGATGGTATAATGAAATGCGCATAGAATGTGCTCTAAGGACGTTAATATGGTCAGAGTATACAATCCTACATTCTAAAGCCCTTTTAGCCACATGGATTGTAGAATTTGTGAACCTGATTCAGTGCATCGCAAGAACAGTATTAAGTCAAAAGCTTTGGCACAGAAGCAGAGAATAGCTTGGAGTATTTAATGGACACTTATTAACATAATATGAATGGGATAAAGTGCTGGAAAATTTGCCATATATTAAAAACTAATGTTTTTGGTTGAGATTAATGCTCAGAGTGATACGTAAAATGTTTACTACACAAGTGTTTTGATATTGGCTAAAATGTTATGCAAATCTTTACTAATCTAAATATATAAAAGGAGAAACTAACTGATTGTCATATCATCGCACAGCCTAAACGGCTTAACGTAGGCACTTAAAAATTGTATTGGACGTAGCTTAGGTACCGTAGTGGTGCACTAAGAAAGGAATTACCGAAATTCCTTTGGGAACGGGAGTAATTAAAAAAAACATTTGTATGAAAAGTACAAAATGCCTAAGTTTTCTACAGTCTACAGTTATTTGTTGCAGTAATTTTACTAGCTATAAAATACTCGTGCAATGAATGTTTGTCGCAAAGTAAAGAATTAGTCGTCGTAACATAGTGACAATGTAGTACGCTCATTGTTTACCCGAGCAAACAGCTTTCACTGAAAAATGTAAACTGTCCTTAATGGGACGGTGACAAAACGACCTTAACCCTCTGAAAATTATTCACTCACTTTAAAACGGTACAATTTTTACATCTCCTTCTCGTTTACTAAACCCTCTGTCCCGGAATGAAGCGACCCATGGCGACTTAGGAACAAAAAACGAACGTGAATATTTAAACTCCGAACCCTTCTTTCCAAATTGAATTATGTTTCGCACCTCGAAATTGTAAATTGGCTCATTGTCTCTTTTTTCCATGTTTCGAGCGAAGCATATTTTGATAGGCGGAGAGAGTCCACTTTGAGAAACCAACTTTTTAGCAGACGCAACTTCTACATCTTTATTTGGGGGCAAAAGAGCTGCCGCTTAGTTCACGTTGAGCAACTATCCATAATTTTGGCCAGACAAAAATCTATACTTATATAATAAAGCTGAAGAGTTTGTTTGATTGTCTGTTTAAATGCGCTAATCTCAGGAAGTTCTATTTCGAATTAAAAAAATATTTTTGTGTTGGATAGTTCATTTGCCGAGGAAGGCTTTAAAGCTACATATTATAACACTATGTGTACGGAAACCCAAATCTACGGGGACGGAATCGCGGCCAGCAGCTAGTATCAAATAAACCTGCCAAAAATATAAATTGGTGCTCAAAATGGATTAGACCAGGTGCTATGTTGCGGGTGCTCAGAAATTGGATGATCAAAGTGGAATACATCAATAGGCCCCTTATTTCATTTCCGTGACAGTCGAGTTTCGTTTTGGCATCAATGTTTTCTTTAACATGGTAATGTGTCAATTTCTGTGTCGCTCTCCCTGTAATAAATACCTGCGTTTGTTGGTAAAGTGAAATGAGATTTCGTTACTTTTGTAAGATGTGAGACTTTATCGTAGCGATACGCTTTAGCGATACAATGAGATGAGTTTTGAAAACAATAACATTGACACGAATAGATTCCGGAGACTTTTTAAAAGCCTTTATAATTTCTTCTAATAAAAACTTTCAAAAGCAATATTACCCTTTTGATTTCTATATTTGATAAGTAGTGTGTACTTGTATAATAATAGTACGAATTGAAAAATGTTTTTGTGTTGGATAGTCCATTTGACGAGGAAGGCTTTAAGCTATAGTATGTATAACAATGTGAGCTGGAACCGAAATGTACGAGGACGAAGTCGCGGGCGGCCACTAGTTACTACCTAATTAGGTATATTACACAAAGTTTCAATGACATCCACATTAGTATTATTTGATGCGCTTACTGAGTTTCGCGAGACGCAATACAATCATTACATTACCACAGAAGTAAGTTAAGTGTAAAGAAGCACGTCTAAACAGTTTAAGTGACTGTTTATCAGTGTACAATGACTTCGATTGTAACTTAGTAAGTTACTTTGAACAACTTAACCCGGATTAATAAACGATTCATTTGACGCCTTGTGCCCGAAGGTGTTGCTTTCCGAGAACTTGTAACTTCAAGTGAGTAACTTAATTTCAGTTACCTTTGTAAGTCGATGACTTGCTTTTCAAATAATTAATAATGAGGATTCTGGAAACTTCGAACGTAAACCTGAATCTGGATTTGATTACAAAGTTGATCCAATCGTTATATGAAGGGAAAGTAAGTAGCTGGCGTGCTAATATAATAATTAAAGTCGGAATTATAATTATAATTAATCATATTATGGTAAAACAAACTTATACGTAGCTGGTGGCTTTTGACATTTGTTTTTTTCAAGCGTAGTTGATTCGTAATGTCTCGATGGTTAAAACATTTTTAATTATAAGGAATGTAAATTTGATGTTAAAAAAAAAATGTTTGATGCGTAGCAAACTTTGAATTAAATAAATAGTCGTAAATGACAATTCATGGAAATATTTTTAGGAACAAAAAGGTCTATTAATTCATCACAAAGCCATTCCACGTTAATCTTTTTATCAAAATCCCTCTGGCCGACCTAATAGGTCAGAAATGCCAGGATTGATGTGCGTATAAATGCTAAAATAAAGGATATTAGGTTACTAAAGCCCAGGGCTTATGAAAGATAAGATAATTAAAACAAATGAAGAATTAACTATGAAGCTGCCAACCTAGCAATATTTTTTGCGAACTTCATTACTTCGGGTTATCCATGAAATAATCCAAAAATAACTGGGAGTTTCCCGTCGGCGAAATTTAAATCATTATGGTAAGTGCATTTTGCTATTAAAATCCGTATTTAGGTTACAACATAGAAAATGTTTTTCATTTAAATAGATACACTCCAGTTCGATGTATGATATAAAAATTCATCATTTGCCAGCCCTGTTTCCAGTCTATCTGGGGCGGCTCAATATGTTGACTTATTTCATACAGGCCTATCAATCGTCATCGAGTCATTGACACCTTTTTATTCTTCACACAATCCAGCCATCTTGTCTTTGGTCTACAGAGGTAGTTTGCACACCGTTCACCTCCATATTCATCCCTCGTTTTGTCACATGGGTTTCCTCCCTCCTCATCACATGCCTTGATCAGGATAGCTAGCTAGCTAGCTGATAGAAATTATGATACAATTATGAAACCCTTCTAAGCATGCACCAAACATGCCTCAAATGCCACGAAACGGACGCAAAAGTGCTTATTACTGTCGCCAACGTTTGTATACCATGAATAGTGTTATTCACGTCTGCCCAGGCCATTTGTTTAGACCACTTAAGCGGTTTAGCTCTGCGGCACCCTGTCACCCCTCGATTTATATGCGAGCTCAAATTACCCGCTTTCAGTATCGTGCTGCTTCGTTTCTGTTGGCGAATTCGTGTGAAAAAGCCCGTATTCGATCTCCCGCATGATTTTCTTTTGTTTCTGATCGGTTCAGTTAAAAGCATGCATACAATGTTACCTGTCTTAGAAAAAGGTTGGTGGTTGTGAACTCCTGGTTTATTTCAATCCATCGCTAGGAAACGAAGACAAACTTACCTGTAACAATAAAAAAACAACATTATTTTCCGCACACAGCCACCACATGAACAGTTGTGAACTTATGTAATATAGCTTTATACAGGGTGCTACTTTGAAGTGGGTTTTGTAGAGTAAGTAGATTAAACGTTGTAGGTACAAGAAAACATTGTTAGGCAACAAAAAATCAAAATTTCACCCTGCATAATACAAATTATTATAAAATATACATTCAGGTAATCAAGAATTAATAGTATAGGCGATAAAAATAACTCGAATGCGGTGTCCGTCTAATAAAAAGAAACCAGTAAAAAATACAGAAAAGAAAAGGGCCGTCTCAATATTGATACAACGATTGACAAACAAAAGCCTATTGCATAGACGGATAGATAGATAGAACGACAGTTCTTCACCACGAGGATAATCCATGCGTAAAATGAAAAAATAAACAAAAGAAAAACGAACCCGAAACCTTTTCTTAAAAAAACTACAGCACGAGTAAATACAGAAACGTGTCAAGATGAGATAGACGAAGAGAGACGCCTCTGTTGTTATAAAATTACCAATTTGGCCTCTCAAAAGGCAACCTGAGATTTACGACGGTCCGGTAGGGCCGAACCCGTTGGAGATATATTTTTTTCTATCAATTTGACGGTTAAGTAGCCGCCGCATTCGAGTACGAAATTACATGAATCGGAGCACTGGTTTCTCGATGATCGATCGACTCGAGACAGGGGTAGCCAATCTTTTGAAGTATCGCGACTTTTACGCACGACGCGGCATAGAAATAGATGTGTGTGCGAAGCCATTAATCCTCGTGTTGGGATAGATTAGGGCCAGAAAGTAACTTTAGTACATAAATAAGGTGGTAAACCGAAGCCACCTTTAATACCACGAATCTCAGTGCTCGGGAAATTGGATAGTTATTGCGACATGTTTATACAATGCACAAATGATAATTATGTTGATGAATAATAACACAATATCGTTTGGTTCATTTTAAATTGTCCTTTATAATCATAACGCATAACTTTATGTCAGAAATGCGGAAACGTGTCGTTATTAAAAAAAAAATATAAAGGGCCTTTTGGCGTCAATTATCCCTTAAGGGTCACAGGCTATTGTTAAATGAAATATAATGTAGGCGAAAAGAATACTTTTTTTCTGGGATAGCCAAAAGTTGTTTTTAATATCGTTTAAATTATAAATTACAGATTTCAATCGAGTCAATGACCTTGTTAATAGGGTTCTAAATGTTCTTCATTAATTCAATATTGTAACAACCATATCATGTTATTGATTTTGTGTAAAACATTACTTTTACTTGTCATGTCGTATCTGCTAGAAAAAATATTGAAAAAAAAAACTAAGTATGTACAAGAAATATAATGTGTGATGTTTGAAACATTAAAATCATTTTCTCACATGTGATTTCGCCTGATACTCTAACATTCCAGTTTTGTTTCATATAAAATACATTTTGACGGTCCTCAGCGACTCTCATATAGGACGCCAGACGTGTCATGATGTAAGTATAATAGCTGGCTTTAACGTTATTTCAACGCGATATTTCTATTTCAATTTAGAAGTTGTAAGTACAAGTAAGAAAAAATGTTTGAGTTGAATTTATAGGTCTGTCTGCTCGTTTGATTACTAATAAAATAAAGTACCTATTTGAAAACATTAAAAATGATGATAGGAAGGTCTGAAAATAATTCGCATTGAAAAAATATACATACACTTACATATATTGTTGATCTTCAATCTAGATCTTACCTCTTAAAATAATATTAAGTATTGGGATGTAGCTTTTCATTTCATTTCTACATATTTTCTTTTTCTTTTTAAGTGTTGTCCACGCACGTTTGCATTAAAACTGAAATTATTTATTAAAGGAAGAAACCTATGTCGCGTGTTACCGTGACATATGTAAAAGTTCGTCCCACTATTAAGAAAACATCGCATCTGACAATGCAGGGACAATAAAAAAGGAACCCTAATAAACAAAACCTAACCCACACTCACGTAAACAGTTACAACGCGAATTCTTTTCACGTAACAGGACTCTGGTAAAAAATATCTTCTTTTATACCCCCGCAGGAACTGGAGCGATGCCGTGTCCATTTTTAGAGTTCCGTAGTGAAATGGCATAAAACGAAACCCTTGGGGATACGTAATGGCTGTCGTTCAGTATGTCTACTTTTTTATCGAAACTATTTGATCTTCAAATGTTAAAATTCTGCAAAAATCGATACTCATCTAGTATATTAAGCTAAAGAGTTTGTTTGTTTGTTAGTTTGTACGTGCTAATAATCTCAGAAACTACTGGTCTGATTTGAAAAAATATTTTTGTGTTGGAAAGTCCATTTTTGGAGGCTTATGTGTGCGTAAATCAGAAACCACACGACGACGGAGTCGTGGGCGACCGCTAGTAAATAAAAAAACTAGCTACGGAACCTTCATGGGCGAGTCCGGCACTTGGCCGTTTTTTTCCGGGTTCCCACGACATTTTCCGCTAACGCTCCCAAATGGATCATTGTGTCGGATAGTTCATTACGAACAATGTCTATGACGGTTTGATGGTTTTTTTTATAACATGAATGACTGTTATTTATTTGTAGGGTAGGCGTATGTCGGCGAGGGAGTTGTTTTCATGGTATTTTGTAATGGGATGGTTTTCCTATGTAATTTAACAGCTATAAACTAACTTCATTAGTACATCGCGATGTGTCCCGATGGTGAACATACGCTTCCTGCCGGATTAGCCAGGTACGCAGGATATATTATAGTGCACAAGCATAGGTGCACTCCCTATTGCCTCACTGTCATTGTTTGGTGGGACAATAATCTGACACGACCATAAAGAGATCAGGCGCAGGACCAATAGACTACAAGCCCATGTACATTTTGTACATGGGCCTGTAATCTACAACGGCTTAAGGTGCCATCCGAAGAACGAAGGAGCTCGAGAAGATTTTTTCGGTCACCCATACGATGACTGTCTGCGAGAGTTGCTTAACTAAGCAATCGCCGGCAGAGCGCACTTATAACGTCGTCATCGAGCTCCTCAAACATTACATTATGTAACGTTGGGTGGATACTTTATATGGTCGTTTGAAAAATCATACTTGGTCTGTGTTTGTCAGCTGATTTTAGTAGGGATCCAAACAACTAATTTGAAGACCTGCATCATGATATTTCTCCAGTTCTTGAGATACAATTTTTCCTGGCATTAGACAGAACGCAGCGACAGCATAAAAAATCAACCCGGAAAAACAAAACCTTACTCTACACCGAAACAGTTACCATTCGAATTCTTATCACGTACTCGGGTTAGTAAAAAAAAATTCTATTATACAATAGCTTTGGAGAACTCGAATTTCTCCGCGTACACACGAAAATTTTCTTCAACGTTCCCTGTAATCTATTTTAATAGGCTTTATCTAAAAAAAAATGTTTGATGTGGTCTTTTTTTTTAATGATCGAACATTAGCTTTGCACTTTCCTTTCCTAAATTTTGTAATTCCATTTATAAAAAAAATCTTAATACACCCCGTAAAATAAATATGAAAATTATTTCATTCAGCTTGCATAGAATCCGATCGTTAGTTTCGTTTGCTTATTCAGCCACTGCCTTAGAGACCAGGGTCCGCTTCCCTACTTGGGTATAATGCAGATAGATAAGGCGAATAATAAAAAGTTATCAATTCAAAGAAACCTTTCTGGTTCTCTATCCCCTTCCTGGTTACAAAGGAATAAATAAGAACATGAATAGGTGCAAAGCAGAAAAATACAGGAAAAATATTTAATAAAAATATTACAAAGCTTTGTCTGTGCATATTTACTTTTGCAAGGCTTCTTTAAATAATGGCGTCTTTGATTCGTTTAAAAGACGTTGTATTTTTCACGTTTATTCATAATCATAATACCAATTATTATGGATTTCAAGGAATATTATACCGGCAGTGTAATAAAAAGTTTTATATTGTGCTAGATCCTTTGATCTAAACTGGGCGGAGATTTTTTTGTATTTAATTTCAAACGACCTCCTTAACTTTTAGTTTCAATTTTATTTTGCCCATTTGATATAACGTATTTGTCCGTGAATTTTAATAGTTGAAACTTTAGAAGTTGAAGTTTAGGAAGCGTTTTAGAGTTAATACTAAAATCCTCCGCTAAACCGTATAAGTCTAACACTTCAACTTGACATAACACATGTGAAATCTTCATATAATAAAATAAGTGGCATTGTGCGTTGTCACTTAATAACTCAAGAACGGGCTCACCTATCCGAACCAAATTTTTAGGGATTATTCAGACTATTTCGTAAATGGTTTATGTGAAGTTTTCACAAAATTGGTCGAGTAGTACTTCATATATCACACGTAGTAAGCACGTACAGGCCGCTAGTATGCTTTTTATTTTATGAAAGAAAAATCACGAAGACATTGTGGACACTCATCTTCATCTCGCATTTCTATCCTTCGGTTTTCTCGCCTTATTTATAAACGGTATCACATTACCTTGATGGATCGACGAATGTTTTAATGGATAGCATTTCTTCTGATTATTACTAAACGCGACGAAATTGGATATTAGCGTTTTCGCGTGAAGTTTCCTTGGTTTGGCGTGAAAGTGGATATTGCGAGTCGATCAACCCCATCAGTTTTGTATATGACTCATAAATATTGGTGCAAAAATATCCTTTACATTTTTGTGCAACGGACCCACCCGTATGTCTTTACATACGGGTGGGTCCGTTGCTCCACAAAATCTCTTTAGATTACAGGAATTTTAATAATACATTTTAATACAGAAGTACCAAAAATCTATGGGAAGGTTCCACAAACTTGGTTACTTACACAAACTGAAAAGGTTTTGCTAAGCCAATACATTTTCATTTAGTAAGATAACAATAAACACTAATAAAAGTTGGTAGTCTAAGTAAGAAAGTAATAAGTTGAAAAGTTACAGCTTCCCCTTACTTGACGTCTTGATAAGGCGAGATGACTTCCCGACTTCCGACCGCAATGTGTATTTAACGACCAAAAGAAAAACATTACACCGGATGAGGAAGCAAACTAAGACAAAAACGCAAGCATTTAAATTAACTCACAACGGTCTGCGGAACTGAAGCTACTAAGTTAACTTTTAACCACATTCTCATCCAAGAGTCTTCCTTATTTTTACCAAGGGAACGATATTCTCTTTTGCGAGGGTGAAGTATGAAACTCCCACTGCACCAAAAAGAAGCGAAATATATCCCGACTCATTGTGGTGTCCTGTAGTTATGCCGCGTATAATTCCTTCGCTAAAGAGTTAAACCAATAAACTTAAGGGTACTTTCCCAAGCCTTTTGGTGATATCACGAGTCATATTTGAACAAAAACATTTGACGTTAAAACAAAGCCTGCTACTTTCTAAGACTTCTCAGTTTACAAATCGGTTAGAATGCCCAAGTAAGCACTAAAATCTTTCCACATTTTTATTAAAGTGCTTACACAGCCGTAAGACCACATCACCGCTCCAACCTGCTTGAAGAGTCGTAACAACCGTTTAAATAGTAGTAAAAACATTCGAATTCGTCCATTAGTCCACAAATAGTGCTAACAAAGGAGTGAAATTGATATTTATTAACTGGCCTTTAGCTCGGTAAAGCAATGAATAAGTCGTAAGTATCGAGTTAACTTCACATATTGAGACTTCTCATCTTACAGCCAATCGCTTATAACGCTCAAGTTAGTGCTAAAATCTTTCCACGTTCTTATTTATGTGCATACAAATTTGTGGCGTTAGAAACTTTTAAACAGTTGTAAAACATTCGAATTCGTCCATTAGTCCACAAATAGTGCTTACAAAGGAGTTACAGAGGAGTTTAGAACCACCACAATGCTCGCGTCGGACAATACAAATCCTTGGAATTGCCCCAATGTTTCTGTCCAGTGTACGGTGTCACATTGAGAGTTATTAGCCGGCCTTAAGCTTGGTAAAGCAGTGAATTAGTCTTAAGTATCGAGATAAATTCACGTTACCGAGAGTGGTTTATTTGTCTGATAGAATTAGTTCCAACCTTTAAAATAAAGGATAGCATTTGAATAATGGTATCAGAAATTCAAAGAGTTTTAAATGGTTATTAAAATGAAAATAATCAGTTGGATAAACTTAATTTGTTGCGACCTTTTTTCGTGGAATCGTGTCGTTATAATTATGAATTCATGATTTAATAATTGTTTTGTTTTTGTGACTGTATTTATACTTTTGTGTATAAAATAATTATGTACCTGCGATGGTGTGTATTATAATGTTGTTTCCTGATATTTTCAACACAACACTCGGAATAATTACTACGGCCAGATTCACCGATACAATTTCAATGTTTTCAACACAAGGGATTTCTCCAAGTTTTCATTAGCCGTAAACTCAAACTTTACACTTAATGTTGAGTATTACTGTGCTTGCTAATACTCCGATTTCGAGCCATTCATCTCAGGCATATATCAAGGCGACGACAGCGCCACCTCCGGTTGTTTGTCGGCAATATCATAGAATAAGCACTGGTATAGAAAGCAGAATAAACGAAACTGTTTTATGTGTCTCTTTCTGTCTTTGCGTATTTTACACCTGCACGAGTGTAAAATGTACACTTTACTCGGCTCGTACCAAATATGGTTGGGAAGGGAGAGGAACGTCATCGGTGAAGGTGATCGTTAGTATACTATAAAGGGGCCCCTTAAACCTACACGCTGGGTCGAAAGTCCCAGGCGCCGACTGACGTTCCTCTCTGTTCCACGCGATGGACACCCGGCCGGCACCCGCACGGAGAATCCATGGATAGCTAAGAAGTTCGTCTCAAAAAGGTCCGGCAATATTACATTTGAGTTAACTTCAGCTTCAGCACTTTTGTGTTACGGATGTCAATACGGACAATTTGTTTGATACTCTAGGGACGTATTGTTATAATAGTCAAAAATGTTAATTATTATTAATCATACAAAATTGAACGACAAATAAAGCCTAACAATTTGAGCTACTTCACTTCATAGCCTGGTATGTCTCTGCTTTTACGCTTAAATATAAAATGTGAGGAAATATCCCTCAACTGCTCTCCGACCTCAAACTAGTGCTTTGCATGAGACAAATATGCATCTCTTTCTTGCTCACTGAATAAATTATAAAGAAAAAGAGGATGAAAATATGAATTCCTTTGTTACTTTATCCTTCCTTCTACAGTTCTTATTCTATGCCCACATCAGCTATGGATGCGACGAGTCCCCCGTCTCCGACTTCAGTGCCGGCGGTAAATCAACCCCGCGTGTTATCCATTACGCCGCCTCAGCTGTTGAACTTTATAAATGCACGAGACAAATGCCGCAGTGTACGTTGAAGTGCTGTGTAAAATAGAAAGGAGATGTTATTTATCGCGATCCTTAGTACGTCACGTGGTTCGTGGGTGCGGGAATTTTGTGTACAAATTACGTGTAGGCTGGTATTCATTGTAAGTGATGGAGGGCCCAGGTGGCCAATGTGGAAACATTAGATTTTTTCATTCGTCGGGGAATACAATTCTAGGTCGTAATACTCGTACGTGGAAAATGTGGCAAATTAAATCAATGTAAGGTTAGATTTACAGAAATGTATTCTCAAAAAGACAAAAAGTCACTTACACGAGTACAAGATTTCTTTAATGACAAATTACACACTAAACTTATATTTGACATAAATTTTAATTATTGTTTTCGACAATATGTTGGCTAAGTTTGATTTTGAATTTCTCTAAACGACAGTTAAGGTTCTATCGCTTAGGTGACTAAAGTTTGACCTCTCGACATCTGATAAACTGTTTGTATACATCATAATGCAATCCACACTTTAAAAAAATAAAACTTGGTATAATGCATACCTTTTGAAATAAACTCCGTAATTGAGAGTACAGTTAAAAGAACGAGATCTGAAAAACGTATCGAAACTAAACAAAGTAAAAGAAATTATCGAGAAAACCGCATTAGTTACAAGCGAATAGTTTTTAGGGGAGAGAAGGCAGTTACAAACCTTTTCATTAAAATAAAAAAGAAAGTTGTGCGTGTTTCTTTTAACCCATAATCAGGCTGGGGAGACAAAAGAAACTTTGATGATGAAGAAAATACTTAATATGTGAACACGTAAAGGATTTTCTACGGTAAAGAGTAACAAAATTGGCAAAGATTTACTTATTACTCTTCTGAGAGAAGTTCATAGAGGTTATAAAATTGTTACCACAAGTCAAACAAAAGCATATTGACGTAATTGAAATGGCTTCCAAACCTTTAATTTTTAAACAAAAAAATACCCATCATGCCATGTGTCATGACTATGAGACAAGATGAATTTTTCTTTATTATTAAGACTGTTATATTATTTAACGCAATATTTATTATGTAGTGTACACTACTACTACTTACTGCTTGACGTTTCGGCTGCGTTACAACAACCGTGGTCGCAAGCGGAATGATGACGCGGGGCGTCGTCTGCTAGGGCGGAGAATTTTCTTCTGATACCCCCAACTCGTCATTTACTATGTACTATCACAGCCGAAATGTCAAGAAGAAAGTAGTTTTCATATACTACAAGTGTAAATAATATTGTGTTTAGTCCCGTTAAATAATATTAATGTTATAATGGAACGCGAAAGAGAGAGAGTCTTCCGAGAGAGAGTTAAAAAGTATTCATATTTTACTGCGGGATAAAGCTTTCTAGGAGTTAGCACCACACATAATTATATCTAATCTACAATCTACACACTACTTGATGAGGTTAGGATAGACTGTACTTGTCATCCATTGCGTTAATCAATTTCCCGTGGTGCCATTAATCATCTGATCTAGGTGCAGACACATGCTTTGGGTTTCGTACTGAGTCTACTAGGTATTTCATACACACGAGATATCTTTCTGTCTTTGTGCTAACACACTTGTGGGTTAGAAATAATGAAAATTATGGTTTTTAATTAATTAAGTGAATAAAAACTGTGATGGTAAAAATGTGTTAACCATATTAGGCAGTTGTTTATGAAAGCACTGTTTTAATTGTTACTTGTTCGCGGCAGATCTTCTCGTTACATTGCAAATCGCAACGCAAGTTGCGTTCGCCTGTAAGTGTCTTTACATTTCGTTTGTAAGTATGTATGTTTCGTCAGTATATCTAATGTTCCAACTCCACTATTTGTAGTAAAAAAAACGTCGCTAACCTCGTCTACGTCTATGTATCCTTAAATCTTTGCAACTACGCACGCAACCAATTTTCATATATATTTTAATAGATGATAGACTGATTCAAGATCTGGATTTTACATGCATAATATAGAAGGGAAAAACTGATAATTTTAGTTGTACCCGTGGATGGTTGTCCGTCAATCACGCTGAAACTAAAAAACGGATTTTGATGAAGTTAAGTTCAAAGGCAGGGTATGGGCTGACTTAGATGATAGGATAAAACAGGAATCTTAATAAAGCGCGCAAAACCGCGTGTAACTAGTACACCATAAACCTTAGAGGAGCGGCAATTACTGTTGTTCTTAAAGTGTTTGTTACTCGCGTTTGTCTAGCTCAGTGAATCTGCGTCTCATAAAGAACTTTGTGTTCGTTCAGATTTCGCTAATTGGATGAGAACACTTAACACCTTCACGTTGTTGTTTTGTTGTTTCTTACTCGACCTTGAGGTAAGTCTTGCAAACATTTGAAGGAGGTTAATTAGGCAAGGGAATTGTATGTTTGATCAAGTTTTATGGGTTCATTGTGTTAAGTACGTTTGGGGAGAGCAGTTGGCGTATTCCAAAAATAAGTAATAAAAAAAAATCTAGTGGAACTACTAACACTGAATTTAAAAGGTTATCATCAAACAAAATATTGAATACACATTTTTGGTCTTTTTTTATACACTGAATAAAGCATTATTCTTCATACTGGATAAAATCCACGTAACATATGACCTTTTAAAACTAACTGCAACTAGCTCACCCGAATACATCAATTACACCAAATTGCTAATAGCCTTCGAACTACGGAAGCATACATTGAAACTATCGGACCGAGCTCCTAAGACTTAAGTCGTCTCACACTCGAACATAAAGTGGCGTAAGTCATAAAAACTTTTTTGTTGCTTTTCAGATAACGGAAACGTTAGGACCGCCGTTTCTGTAAATGGAACCGGTATCCTCCATTGAGAGGTTATCATTATTAGCTTCACTCTGTTTTCGAGAGTAATAATTCTCATTTGTAAGGCAGAAGAGAACGTTTAGATACTGTAATTTTAGCATTATATGCAGGGATTATGCTATAAACGGACGGTTGAATGGGTGAGAATTTTAATAAAATTAAAATAAAAAAAATTGAATTAGAGTTATTGATTTCTCACCTATTAAACCGTCCGTGCGTCCATATTTGGGGGTTCAACCCTTGACAATTAATAAAATAAAACATTTCTTACTTCTTTCTCAATTGATCTGATGGTTTAGATTTACTGTTATTGGGTATTACTAGAAAGAGCATTAGTTTTAATTACAAATATATCGACGAACAACTTTAACTGGCTCTCTTTTACTAAGAGAAATTAAAGTTCATATAAATGAATGATAATATAACATAACAATATTTATAACGCTATAAATATTGAAATACACCGTACAAAAACATATTCTGTAAACGATTCAGATTTTCATTAAAGATACGAGAACAGGAAATCTTTTGTGAATGCAATTCATGGCTCGACCGCTGTATGACATAAGTTTAAAACGACCGCCAATGTGATAAGCTTGCCTGTATTTACGCATTGTGGGTCCATTATGTATGAATTATTATTAAGTATATCATTAAGGATGTCGTATTATACGAAAAACCTTGCAACACCCCTTATTAAAATACCAAAATTGGATAACTCGTTTGCTTTCAGTATTTAAGAGTAAAAATAGGAAAATATAATTAGGTTGAATATATGTTGTGATAAATTATAAACTTTAATAATAGTGGTTATGATCAAAGATATTATGTAAAAACCTATAAATTAACGAAAATAAGGTTGTTCTCTCTGAAGCTACTATAGAAGTATCCAGATTTATGTATATCGTAAAATTCAATACAATTCAATAGTATCTGACCGGATGTATATCATAAAATTCAATACCATTCCACCGTGTAACGATAAATACGGTTTACAAAGAATGTCCATGTCCATTGCTGTCACCGCGCGTTAGCTAAAGTAAACATTGGTCCGCGCGTCCCCGACAGCGTACGTAAAACAGAGAAAAGCTCTTTAGCTGATGAAATAATCCAAATAAGTAGAAATATTAGGCGAATGTACCACGTAGCTGTGTTATGTTGTTTTTTCAGCTCAATCGATCTTTCATTTGTTGTGTATCAAGCGATTTGCTTCATCATTCATCTAACGGATTGCTTATAGGACTAAGGGTTAGCTTAATCTTTATTGGAACGTTTATAAGCACTGCTATTACGTCTCAATTTTTTTAATGCAAGAAATTGGTCACCTAGCTTGTGGGTCACGATTACATGAGTCATTGTGTCCTGATGAATATTGATCACCGCTGCCCATGGACATAAACAGCCACACAATAGTTTCTGATGCGTTGTATGTACTCGTAAGCCATCCGAAATTACTTTATTTCAGTAATGCCTCGATTTATTATTCTCTTCGAAACAAAAATAGTAATCTTCACCATCAGTGAGATAACAAAAGGTGATTAAGTAATTAAAACGAGCTGAAAGTAACAGGCATCTGGAGAAATTAATTGCCGCCTGATTTTAAGGATAAGCGATAAGTCGTGCTTTTAGAATCAAATTGATGTTTATCTTCGGAATAATAAAAATTGGTTTGATAGTATTCCAGGCTATCAGATCTTGTGGAAATATAAACCAACATTATAAAGGTCAAAGGTCTATCAAATATTGGGTTTATAATTTTAAATAGATTTTATTTCAACGTTATATTGCTTATAAGTTGCATTTTCATCAGATGAGTAACACTATCACGAAGAAAAGACCTATTTCCTTTTTTATTATAAGATCAGCTAGATATTAGAGTATTTTTTTCATACAAACAAACCTCGGCAATGACCAATATTTATCAATAAATCCTTAAAAGAAGAAAGAGGACTTCACTGCATCGACTTCACTCATCCCTATAAATTTTCGTCTAACATCAAAAGTCACTAAAACGAGTGCTTACCTTAAAAACAAAAAGAAGTTTGAAGCGCCACTTATTTTTTGCTTGTAAAAAGAGGAAAATTTCAGTTACGCGGTTTCATCCTACGAACACAGTGGAGCTAATGCACACAGAATACTTTACGGCGTGTCGTTAAAACTTACCGACTATGGTTTGAAGTTTGAACCACTTAAGCACGTTTGGCGATATCGAACAATTTATTGTTTGTCGCCTTGCACTACAGTTGCGTTTTCAATATGGGCTCGGTAAATTCACGGAGCTTTAGTTACACGAAAGTGGATGTGGAATAAATGGCTCGACAGATTCTATGAGGCCATATAATATGTCAGTGTTCATTCCCATCCAGGAGAAACATTTGAATGTGCGTTTGTAGGCTTAGAATAGATATTTATCCATACTTTGACCCGCTTTGACGATGTAAAGCGTCGCTTTACATAGAGCAGTAACCTTGGTAACCAATATTTATTTTATTTATTTATTTAGACATTATTGCACGATATAAAAATTGTGCAAAAGGCGAACTTAATGCCTCATGGTAATCTCTACCAGTCAACCAACTATATGTAATGTCAATAAAAATAAGTTTTCTGGTATCGGGAAAAATCAGACGATTTAAAACTTGTGAGTTTTAGACCATTCCGCCTTTCGATTATTATTTAACTAAAATACAAAGGAAAGACTTTGAAACGCATTTTCCTCAAGTACCTACCAAACAGAAAATTATTTCACAATGGGAATTACAGAAGTTGAAATAAGCATTGTTCCAAAAAAAGAAAAAACCTCAAGGACATCTAAGAATTATTGTATGCGTGGGTTCAACCTTAGCACTGATGTCTATCAAAGAAGCAATATACCGACGATTAATTTCGACAGGGTCAAAAAGGCCATCAGGAAATAATAAAGGCCGTAGGCAAAATCAACACCCACCCTTTGAATTTTTTGCTTTCAATTACAAGGCTAAGATAGGATAGAAAAGTTAGTCACTTTTAAATTTAAAAACGCATGGTCTCGCTCGAAAAATAATAACACTAAAAATCACATCCTTTATTTATGAAAAAAACCGGCCAAGTGCGAGTCGGACTCGCGCACCGAGGGTTCCGTACAAACCTGCAAGGTTTACAAAGTTCGTTCATTACGACAATCGAGTCATAACTATGGTATTTTTATTGCAAAATGAAATTCATAACATTACAATGGTGAAAGATGGAGGAACATAAATTAAAGACAAAGATCTCTTTATCGTTTTGCGTTTTTGCGTTGACTTAGATTTTTTTTTTCAACTTGATAGCTCTACGCGTTCATGAGGAAAAAAGTAATAAGTTTATATTTATTAAAAAATAAATATATATTTTGTAATGTAACTAAAAATTTAAGGTTTTCGGAATTTTTCCTTTATGTGTGCTATAAAACGTTGCTTCATGCCAAATTTCAAGATTCTAGGTCGACTGGAAGTACCCTTTAGGTTTTGATTCCCTCGCGAGTACTTGCGAGTTTCAAAATATGCAGCTTAAATTGCTGTTTCTTTTGATTGCGTTGACATAGAAGTTTGATTTTGTTACAGCTTAAAGGTATTATAGACCTGAGTATTTGGTATGAATTTCAATTTAATACCTCTACGCGTTTATGAGGAAATGGATAGTAAGTTTAAAATTATTAAAAAAATATATACATATTATGTGATGTAACTAAAAATGTATATTTTTCGTAATTTTTCCTTTATCTATGCTATAAGACGTTGCTTCGTACCAAATTTCAAGATTCTGAGTTCACGGGAAGCACCCTGTAGGTTTTGATTCCCTTGCAAGTGTCGAAAATTTGCGGCATAAACGGCTGTATCTTTTGATTGCGTTGGCTTAGAAGTTTGATTTTTTCACAGCTTCAAGGGACAGTAGACTTGAGTAATTGATATAAATTTCAGCTTCATACCTCCACGCGTTCCTGAAAAAAAGGGTCTTGACAGACGGACGGACGGACGGACGGACGGACAGACGGACAACAAAGTGATCCTATAAGGGTTCCGTTTTTTCCTTTTGAGGTACGGAACCCTAAAAAAGAGCAAACTGCCCATAAAATTAAACATTATTTAGCTTTGAAAATAAACCAGCATCATATTTAATAATCAAAGAGTTAATTACGGCATACATCAGCTGTGTAGACTCATCATCATTTCACATTTCATTGCTACTGCAAAATCATTAATCATAGCTGCTTCAACTAAAATGAGAAATATTATGTGCAAATGATAAATCGTTGGCGAAAGTGTTTAAGCCTTTAGTGGTCATAAATTTTCGATGAGTTATGGTTCCGATTTCTATTCACAGTTGATAATTTCCAAACAAAAGCTGCGAACTTATTGGTTTTAATTATTGTGAAAATCTGAACAATACTTCACTTGGATTCGAAAATATAAACGTACATTTTGTTCAGGTCGATATAACTGTATAATATTTAAAGGGATTTTCTGGAAGAAGTTATCAATGCAGAACTCAAATTAACATGAGAAAGAGTATTTGAATTCAAAGCAGTCGAGCACATAGTGACCCTCATTGTAATAAGCTGCAGGCACTTCATTAAGTGAGCTACATTAATATCTAACTATTGTAGCTCAGTAACCTAAACCATTATCATTGGTTTTGGAATTTGAAACATTATTTCTATTTATACGCAATTTAAATAGACAATACACACATTAGCATATTATACCAACACTAAATTTTACCAATTTTAAAATGCACATAATCCATTCTTTCGCACTGCAGAAAATTTGATATTTTAATGTAATACTCTTTGAACTTAATCCATTTTAGAAATGCCATGGTCTTTGCAAAATTTTGTTTATAACAGCAACAGTAGAACTTAGAGCACTTTAATTAAATACTTGCATTAAGTCTGAGACAGCAATGGAAATGTACTTTCAGACCGCCAAAATTCAACAACAGTATCAAATTCAATGTTCGCAAAACCGAGAATCAAGTTTAGTTTAAGGTTTCCTAGCTTACTGTTACTTGTTGAGTTCGAAACGCTTGAACGGTCGGGAGACTGCCGTGTCAATGATACGAGACAGCAAGCTTGGATTGTTTTAATGACACCAAATGCCAAGGGATGTACGGAAGGAGATTCGATAAATCACGATTTACGCTTTCGTTTGCACAAGGATAACGAAAGGAGTACTTTTTGGCAGTCCTACGATTTTGAATTTGTAATAGGTGTGTGAGAATTTAAAAATAAATAAATGTCTTGGACTAACTAAGTCCCAAACTATGGATGCTAGGGAATGGATAGACATACTTAAATATTTTAATAAACATGCACGACTCAAGTACAAATGTAGATGTTCACCACACAAACACTAGACCAACGGGCCCGTCAATTTATGAGTTCCATCTAATCTGTGTTTCAAAATTAAACAAGAAAATTCCATCTTGTTATTGGAAAAGGTTGATTCTGTATTGAAATGCTTGACTCTGTATTAAAAATAATTATAATAAAAAAAGCAAGCATCATTTGAATCAGAATTTTATTCAAAAGGCTTCATAGAACTTTAAAAAATAATGTTAACTGTCATAGTGAAGTATGAAATCTAAATGTAAAACGTGAACCTAAAGAATACTTCTTGAGATGTTTAAAATGAAAGTTCACTTCGACTAAAAATGAATGACTAGGTAAATGTAACTTTACGTTATTGCCGAACTCCGAGAACTCTGAATAAGTTTAACTAAGCAATTTAAGTTTTAGAATGTCAATACAACTACGACGTGGTCTTGTGAATGAAACGTTAAAGATTTAGAAATCGCATTTACTTACTTGTTAGCATTAACATTTAACCTTTGACTATTTTATTTATTCGACATTGATAGGCTTTTTTTTGATAGGTATATTTATTAATTTATTAACTCAACTAAAGTTATAACAAAAAATGTTATCACAAACATTGACAACCCGTATGCATTTCGATAGCAGTGCAGTAGGAACTTCAATGTAAAACCGAACTGATGATTGCTAATTGAGATACTCGTAACAATGAAAATTACCCATATTAGTATTCAAAAGATCTCGCAAAGATTCCTCAGCACAGACCGAACTTGCCCCAATCAAACAGTCCAAAGCAAACAACTTCAGACTTCTTCCCCAACCATCGAAATATTCGTCCCAACCCTAATTTCAATCAATGGAATTAACTTGCGGCGAAGTTAGAGGAACGACGTTCAGCGGGAACCATTTGTCAGTGCGAGCAAATCCGGCCCTTATTTACAGACCACTCGATCAGCTTCTGCTGTTGCTAGGAACTGGGACCGCGATAAATCTGGGCTACGCTTAATCTCAGGATGGGTTGCTGAGCGGAGCGGCGAGAGCGAACGCAACTCGCGAGAGTCTGCGGCCGCTAGCGATGGAACCGTTCAATGAATAAAATTAAAGAGAAATGACAGTGTTGATGTGATCGTAAAACACAGTTTGTCTTGCGACAGTTGTGTCCAGACTTGCAAGTATTGTGTTTCGTACACTACGTTGAGATTTTATTAATACACTAGAGGTCTAGTTTAATATCTATACAGAAACATTATTTGTTACACGAAGTGCGAGTAGGGTATGGGAATATTTAACAAGCTGTAAATAAAGTTGCAAAATAAACGCTTTGACCTTGACACTTTTAACAATCTTAACATAATAAAAATAATATAGCAAATTTATTTTAAATACGCATAAAATGGTCTTTTGACTTTGATGGTTGCAAAACGAAGGATCCCTATAAAGACTTGAGTCACGATTGAAATCAAGCCAATCAAAAACTCAATATGAAATTGCGTTACTGAGAACTAAAAGCTAAACTAGTAGGTTAAACATTTTCGCCACCACTGTTATACAACTAATTTAAACTATACAAGTAGCTACATGTAAACTCTACCACTGATGTTGTTCCGAACTAGAACCACGATATATCTAGACTGCGGATTAATCTGAAAATTGGTTTGTGTGGCAAGTGTAATGTTTTGAGTAAATTAACGGTTTAGTCTTATGTAATGTTGTTTCGGCTAGGGTATTTTCTAAAGTCCTTATTTTATGTGAACTTAGATGAGTATTCTGTGTCCTTAGTAAGAATAATTGATAAAGTGCTGCAAAGTAGATGGTGGAATTTTTTAAAGTGTCGGTAGTGATAGCATTTTCTAACGTAAAATTTCTGTTACGGCTAATAGCCGAAATGCGCCTACACCTAGTTTTAGCCGGCTACAACTAATTATGCAGAAATACCTACTATTCTGACGGAAGTAGGTAAGAAGAGCTCACTTCGGGTATTAGCCGTAACATATCTACTAAAAATAAACTTTTTTATATAATATAATAACCCCTGAGTATTTAAAATAATAAAAAATAAAGACGCTATGTTAATAATTATTGAGTGTGTATTTTACCATGAACCAAAATATTATGTAGGGTGCAGTTTGCAACACTCAATTCAAGTAGCAGTCTTTGTAATTCTTAGCTGTTCGCAGCGCTGTTTCTGCGGAAGATTGTTGCAGCTACAAAACAGATTTTCCCAGCTCACGCTCAAGTAAAAGGATAACTTGTCAGAACTGCTTAACTTATCCCGTCTTATCCCGCATGACATTGAGGTTAAATCCCGCACGAGCCAATGTATGAAATAACGGTAAAGTACAGCTTATGTGTAAAAATTGTCAGCGTTCACATTCGAAATGTTTTTATTAATGATACATTAAATGGGAACTGCTCTTAAGACTTTGGGGGACACTTGAAAAGGTTTCGTCGCTCAATTTATTGTCTCTCATTCTGTAAGCTTCTTTGTTCCTTTATAATTTTATTTTAAAATTTCTGTTAAAGGAGACCACGACTTCTATTGTGTACTTGATACTCGACGTTTAAATTTTCTATTTCGTCGTGGAGTTATTAATTTGTTCAAGAAATTATCCAACTGACCAACTTGCCGCGTATTAACTACAGGCACAACTCCCTTTCCGAGGGTGTCAAAGTCCAGCATTTGACTGTTACAGGATGACTCTGATGACGATCAGACATATAAAAAGTTACTATAAAACTAATCGCAAGTTGAAATAACTTTTTTTTTAGATTGAACTAAGCTAGCCCTTGACCACAAAGTTGCCTGATGTTAAACAACTATGCGGTCTACGACGGATCGTGCTTGCTCAAGAAAAGCCCGTTTATTCTGGCCTTGAAGAGCCCCAAGTTGTATCGGAACTAGACTGGTCAAAAGTTGACCATCGTCGAGTCATACATACCCTTAGGTTCGCAATGGGTGTAACCGGGATAAACACAAGGTTGAATTATTACTCATTGCTATTGGTTTCGATGAGTTTCATCGGTCAGAAATCAAGCTCACAGGCATTTTCATTCCATCTCTTTCACTCTTAAGATGCACTAATTGTGTGAGCAGGACGGCAAGATCCAACGTTAGTGGAGCAAGTTTCAAGTACGCTTCTGCCCTGAAGTGACGGCGGAGTGCAAAAGCGGGTACTACTTCGAGCCTGCATAAGATAACAGTGTAACTTTCGTTATTAAATGTAACTGAAATTACAGTGCATTACACACGAATCGAGGAACTAGGGAGCGCGAAATACTTGGAGAGTTCTAATTAGTTAGTCTTCTTTGGTCGACGGTAGCTGAGTGCTGCGGCTAGACGAAATTACATTGTGCTATTAACAAAAATTGTGCTTTTAAGTACATGAAAACAAGCTTTTGCCATTTTTGATTTTCGTGTTTTAGTTTGTACAACCAAGGACTGAACTCAGTGTTTACCATGTGCAGAGTTGCTAAAACTGAAACTGATAAATATTACCAGCTGCTTCTCTCTTTTCCTATATTCATGATCTCTCTTTCCCTCTCTTACTCTCTCTCTCTCTCTCTCTCTCTCTCTCTATGTGACCTATATCATTATAATCTCTTAATTATAATAGGAACATTACTTTGCCATTATTGTTACTGAATTTATGAAGGGGCAATATTCCTGAAACATGGTAAATAACGTTATCAAACAAAACGCCACAATCTAACACAGAAATAACTGGTATTTGTATGAATCGTGTTATTTCTACAACAACAAACGTACAAATAAATAAACGTCGATAAACCTAGTAACTAATAAGGACAGTCAACGATGAATAAATGTATTATTGTATTAGCAAAAATCGAAGACAAGCACAATACGACGGCAAAATAGATTACTATGCGGCTGATTTATACACGCAGAAACATTATTTATTATCTGACAACATGAAATATTGACTACAGGTTAGGACCTAAGATACAGTCCGCAAGAACCAAAGTATTGTGAAGATCATAGAGGTAATATTAATTAAGAGTAGTTATTCTAGTAGGAGCAATAACGATTTATGTATAAAAATATCCGCCTATTAATGCCCCACTGCAAGGCAAAGGCTTCCATCATTCATTGAAATCATGTTTTCGTAACAAAGATGGGATTTTGGATTAATCACCACGCTTGCCAAATGCGCACAAACCCGGGGTGTTCGGAAAAACCAAGAAAAATTTGCCCGGCCCGGAAATCGAACCCAGGAACACCCACATGTTCTAATCACTTCTTGATATGTAAATCATAAAAAAGCATCTTTATAAAACGACTTGAACGCAGCCCCTCGAAAATTATTTTCCTGTGAATAATCTCTCATACTGGTTAACGGTTTTTGACTATTTTAATTAACAACAGATTTGAATATTTAAAGTCCAATATTATTCATTTTACTTGTATTATTTTCTTTGTGATTGTTCGCAGCATATTCCACTTGAGATACGCTGAAAATCTTCCTGGAAAACCGTTCAGGCAGCTTTGTAATTATCGTAAACTGAGGGAACAAATGTACTTATTCTCGGAAGAGTTATTATACAATTCCTTTGATACCAAATCCAAGGAAAGACTGTCGAAATGAAAACGTGTTTTACTTAAATTTTTAAAGACGTTTTAAATATAAAGAGTAGTACAATGACCTTAGTTACGATACGATATTCTTTGGTGACTGTACGTTCGTAATGATATGTGATGAACCGTTAAGTTGATTAATACTGTTTTCTTGATGAAGCATGTAGTACAAGGAAATTCATATTATGTTACGATCACATGGGTGCTCAATTAGGAATAGGTTGTGGTTAATACATAATGACAAATAGGATTCTGAATGAGTATGACTTATGTTACAGGAGATGGAATAACTTATAGGTACAAAAATACCATAAAGTGGGCTGCCAACGGGCTGATGATGGTGATAGGACTGATAGCTGAATATGGTGACTTACATTATGCCCATGGCGTCTTACCCAATATTCAATCTCATAAGTGAGTTATTTCTTCTCCAGAAAGTTTCACCACAACACCCTGTTCAGTCAGCGTCCGATAGATAGTGACACTCAGGGTGCTCAAATAAATAGGCGCAAATGAATAGTCAATAATATCGGTAAAAAACTTTCCATATTGTTGTCAACATTCCAATCGTTCAAAGAGTCGACACATTCAAAACGTCTTAAAGATCGGATCAGTCAAACCGCCATTAATATGGTAATAGCACAGATAACAGTAATAGTCATCGCGCCAATGGTGTCGAAGCATTCTAAGTGTTCAAACATGTGATTGGCGATATTTCTGTAATCACATTTATGCCCTTTTGACAGAACCGATCTTTATGACATTTTCTTAGGTTGCGTCTACATTTCTTTTTATGTCATAGGCGGCAAACGAGCTAGCGGGTCGCCTGATGGTAAGCAATCACCGCCGCCCATAGACATCTGCGACACCAGAGGTATCGTTGATGTGTTGCCGGCCTTAACCCCATACCCTCCCCAACTGAGCTCTGGCGACCTTACTCACCAGCAGAAACATAGCACAACAGTTACGAAGTGCTACTTCACTGCGGTCTTCTGTAAGGTGGAGGTACTTCCCCAGACGAGCGGTTCATTCGAGTAGAATTTCCACAAAGCTCTACCTCTCTTAGAACATTTTTGAGGAGTGTCACTATCTATCTGATGCTGACTGTTCCATTTCACAAAACTTCCATTCCAACTCCAACGCACCAGATTTAAGGGACAGTCACAAAACCGGAACGCTTATATCTCCTCTGTTTATCTGAAGCAATTACGCTTGCAGATACGAACAAACCGAGTCGGGTTATAAGAGAGCCGTTATTCCCTTTTTAGGGTTCCGTAGCCAAAATGGCAAAAAAACGGAACCCTTATAGATTCGTCATGTCTGTCTGTCTGTCTGTCTGTCTGTCTGTCTGTCTGTCTGTCTGTCTGTCTGTCTGTCTGTCCGCCAGTCTGTCACAGCCACTTTTTTCCGAAACTATAAGTACTATACTGTTGAAACTTGGTGAGTGGATGTATTCTGTGAACCGCAACAAGGTTTTCACACGAAAATAGAAAAAAAATAAAAACAGTGGGGGGTCTCCATAGTCACAACTGAAACTCGAAATATTTTTTTTCATTGAACATATACGTGTGGGGCATCTATGGATAGGTCTTTAAAAATTATATGAAGGTTCCTAACATCACTTTTTTCTAAAGTGAAAACTTTGCGTTACAGACCCTTCCAAAGTGGAAAAAAGTGTGCCCCCCCCCTTTAACTTCTAAAATAAGAGGATGATAAAACTGAAATAATTATATAATGTACATTACCATAAAAACTACCAACGAAAATTAGTTCGAACGAAATATATTCAGTAGTTTTTTTAATACGTCAAAAATAGAATTTGTACGGAACCCTCAGTGCGGGAGTCCGATTCGCACTTGGCCAATTTTTATAACATTTTCTATTACATTAACTCGGAGATGTGGCAATGGGCCAGTTCGTATCATGTATATTATGATAGTACGACTGGGTTTGAACGTTTTCTTAATAAAATTATTACAAACTTAACTCTTACAAGTATTAGGGGCCGTTTTGCCGTTCTTAGAATAATTTCTGGCAGCCTTACTTATGCATACAAGTTAGAATATGATATCCAGACCATTATCTGCTCTGTCGAGAGTAAAACGACTGAGAAGAAGAAGAAGATCATTATGAACTTATCCATGAATGATGAAGTAAGCTAAATAAATCATAAAATATTTCAATGGGTCTAAAAGGTTTTGTATCCAACGCTATTCCTAGGGTTGTAAATTGTTATCAGTAGTTCCATCATGGATGGATCTATTCATAGAACTACTCTTTCCGTTAATTCAATTCTTCTATCTATCTACAATTTTCCGTTAAATTTTATTAGACAAAAAAAAATCTAATTTAAAAACGTATTGACTTACTTAGATATGTTTTACCCACAACTTCAATTTAACCAATAATTTACAAATCTATTTCGGCATTCGTAACTTAGATTCGTGGCGTAGTGCCAGTAAATGGTGAACATAATATGGATATTTATTACAAAGGTATTTAGGACATTTCGTGGCCAAATTGCATTAACGGCTGTTTATGTTACACACACATTTACTGAGCAGGGATTGGCCCAAATCGGGTCAAAACATATATGACATAATCAGTCGATCACTCCAGTATTTCTACGAAAGGATTATTTTGATAGGTGGAAAAAATTAAACAAGTTTAAAGTTTGTTCCCCTTAAGGGAACTTACATCATATTATTATAATGCAATGACGAATATGCCATAGTTGACTTGAAATTCTGTATGACACTGAACTGAGGGATAAGTCTTATTTGCATTCAACTCCGAAATTAAACAAAATTCTAAAACATTTATACCTAAAAATTACAACAAATGTCAACTATTTTTATAATTTTAACAAAAATCAAATTTTAGTTTACATCCTTTGCTGTCTGCTGCAAACTTTAAAAATCTGTAAATTAGGTTCCTAAAAATACTGTTTCTTTGTAATCCTGACAAGACCACAGAATCGAAGCTCACTCGATCTAGCAAAGACATTCCGTCCCGTAAGGGTCAGTGATGTGGGTACCGCGGTTTTTTGCCGGGAAACGTTTCATTCCCTAGGGATCTTGATAAGGACCGGGCCGCATAATTCTAGGCAGATAGCGTATTTTGTCTTTTTCTACCTGCACACTGGGAATCGCCTCGATGGTCTAAGTGGTTTAAATTCCGGCTGTGATTTCGAGGTTATAGATTCGATTCCCGGTTTGGTCAAAAATTGTATCAGTGTTTCGGATCACTGTTTGGGTTAGTGATCACCGTTCGGATTAAGCCAAAAACACTTTTAGGTATTTATTTATAAAGGTCCACCAACAGTTAATACATCATTACATAAAAAAAAATCTAAAACCACAGGAATAGTTCTTATATATTATTAAACCTTCTACAGGTAATCATCATCATGTCACATCTTTGTAGACATAACATCATTATTTGGACGACGTAGTGATGTAGCCAAAAATAACCCTCTTTGTAAATGTACCATTATATATTTTAAAAAGATAAAGGCCTTTTCCCTAAATTGGAACATAAAATGGGTTACTTTCACTGGAAAACAGGAGACAAGATATCGTACGGATACATAATTGAACGAATACACAAAACGTGTCAATATGTTACAAAGAGGGGAGCGAACAAGTTTAACCTTACATACTCGTATGAATATGAAAATTCAATAACAAGTCGCAAATGTGACGACGGCAGTTGAATATTTTCAAATATTCATAGGGAATGTTTGTTTTATGCCAAAGTTGTTGGTTTATTACTTACAGAATAGCTAAAATTGTACATATTACTTTGTGGTTATATCCGTTGATAGATAGTTATTGTATATATGTGCATTAAGACATTTACTGATAAAAAAATTGATGAAATGATACAAGCCTACTTTCATAAAACCACTAGCGGTCATCTGCGACTCCGTCCGCGTGGATTTAGGGTTCCGCAAACATAGTGGTATACTTAAGCTTTCCTCGACAATCAAACTATCCAACTCCAATATAATTTTTCAATTCGAATCAGTAGTTCCTGTGATTAGCGCGGTCATACAAACAAACAGACAAACTCTTCAGCTTTATGATGTTAATAAAGATTGCATTTATAACATAAATACATATTATTAGATAGGTATGCATCGAAAGCATCACATACAACCATTTGTTCTGGCAACTAAGTCGTTCTAATTCGCGACATTTAGTGTAGAAGCCATCCCGACGAAATGAACACTAAATTAGCCAAATTAGTTCTTACAAGCTTTACCGTATAATAAAAGATCCCTAATGTACCTAGTAAAAGTTAGTATTCTAAGTTTTAAGACCGTACTTAAAGGTAGAAAGAAGGCTTTCCACCAACATTGAAGATTACTTAACATATTTCCATGCCATAAACTAGGCGCTTCAAATTATAATTGCATTTAGGTGCTAAATTACGAAGGAGCAGATTTATGACCCATTGCTAAAGCTACTAAGCTGTTCTATCTCTTGAACAAAAGACCATATTATACAGCGTAGTTCCCCCGGGTATAATAAATATTATTACTGGGACTTAAAGTGATTATAAATGATTACATAACCGTATCCAAAGTAGGTGTTAATACGCATTATTTACCTACAAGGGCGAATTTATTGTTTAATCCCCACAAATAAATATTACAAGTGCAAAAGTAACTCTGTATGTCTGTTACGCTTTGACGTTTAAACTACACAACCGCTTTGAAGTTTGGCACAGACAATCTTTAGACCCTGTGAAAGAACGTAGGCTTCCATTTATTGCGAAAATAAGGGGTCTGAAATCGAAGCGGACGAAGTCGCGGGCGCCGCTAGTCACTTAATAAAGCACACGAATCATGTATTTTTGGAAATGTACAATAAAATACAATATTTCCCATAAATCTGTAGGAAATTATTGCATATTACAGACGTACATAGCATACGCGGTACATGACATTAACATGCATTGTCTTACAGAATTACAGATATGCATTAAATTACAATTGTAATTAGGCGCCAAATTACGACATATTTATGAGCCTCCTGCCGGTAGTTCCTCAGGACAGACCGTCGTTGAGCGGAGTTCCCGAGGGAAATTCAAGTTCCGCAACAAATTTAATTACAAGAAAAATAGGGCTTGTAATATCAGGTATCCCGTCACATAGACGAGGGACCTACATTAAGCCGCTTACAGACTAGAAAAATTAAACGATTTTTGTTACAATAGAGACTCGGAATGACGCAACATTTTTGATGTTCTTCTCATGACTGCTACTTAGCTATCAGATTTACAAAGGTAAATTTAATAACGATATTTTAATTTAAACATATTATTATCGACGTGGTACCTTCGGAGGAGAATGGCAATTGCATCGTGAAAATGTCTAATCACTGCTTATAGAAAACATTAACGGTTAATGTGTATAGAGTTTTGCCGTTTGTGGCAACCAGAGTCGCCAATCCTTGAGCAAGCAGAGAATACGAATCCTATGAACTAATGAACTTCGTGAACCGTAGGTCAGAACCAGCCTATCATGTAAAAATATTTGATCAAAAAGTTTTATAAAATAAATCCTTTTTATGAATCCTTGAAGCCACATCTGACTCCTTCAGTTTCAATGCACACACTTTCAACAATTTTGCCTTTTCAAACCGACCGACCATTGTAACAACTTTCGCCCAATGGATGCTACAAAAACTATTTTGCACAAACTTCCTACCGCGTACACAAAAATGTTCCGTTTTCAAAAATACATCCAGTCCACTCTAGCTAACTATCCGTAAAACAAAGCGTGCCAGTTAAAATATTTAGTACTTCGCAAGTTAAACAAAGCGTGGCGAGATCTAACATCGGCCTCTGAGAATGACGTCCGCAACTCCGCAGAAACAGTGGACGTTTTTACACTGACCTCTGTTTTGTGTGGCCTTGGGTTACTTCAAGGGACAATGACAGAGAATAATACCATTGAATTAATAGATTGCTATTACTCTGCATATTTTTTAGTCACAATGTCACAATATTTGCTTATATGATAATAGGGTAAAAGTACAACCATTTTTCAATCTAAATAGATTGAAAATTTGTAAATGTAAAGTATTTCAAAATACCATCACCTCTTTCGAAGTCATTTAAAAAATAATAATTATGTATCATTATATTTAGAAAAACAGAAGTTGTTTACGAGTGTTTGTCCGTTAAACACTTACTATGTTAGTTTAAATTTGGCACTCAGTGAAAAATATCTAAGATGTGAAAAGTGAAAAACGCACCCTATAGCCTATTTTATATTAAGTGGCCATATAAAAATGGCACCCTTAGAGTTTTTAAATTATATGAAGTAACGATAAAAGTGTTCTGTATGCAAAAAAGGAAATACTCAATCAGTCATCAATCAATCTCGCTACCTCTAATGTCAAATGGTTCTATTCAAAAACCTTTTCGCCGCAGCGGTCTTCGTATTTGTGCTGCCTACCGCCTAGCAAGTACAGGAGTGTATGGGAATTCAAGTATTCAAATGGATTTACGGAAGACTTATATTTAATAGAATTTTTATTATATATTGGCTTTGTAAGTACGTATTAGGCTTATTCGTCACTTTGCAAGGTAGACAAGACTTTGCTTAAAGCAATGCGTAAAACTTAACATATCAAGTTAATATGTATTTCAAGTGGATGGAATAAGTTTACGTAATGAGGCATTGATAAAATGTATATTGTTACGTGTGGACTTTTGAATACAACTCATATATCGGACTAACACGTAACCTTGCCCAATTTTGTCGATAAATTAAATATTATGTGAAATATTCCACCTACCATTACAAGCAATATATACGAGAAATCTGAAAACCAGCGATGGGCTATGCCCTGCATCTCGCTGAGACTAGTACCCATTGCTTAAACATACTAACCTATATATCTACTGTGTCTTTATTGTATACTATTTACTATTTAAGAAGACTGTTGTATCCTTTTAAGTTGAAGCCATAAATTATTTCACGAGCAGTTTGAAATTTCTCGTAGGTAATAAAAATAACCGTCATAAAACAACGAATCTGCAAACAATAACCGAACATTAATACCTTAATATACAGATATTACCTACACAGGAAGCGTAAATAAATATACAACTTCGGTAAATCACGTAAAAGATAAAGTTTATAAAATTGGCCGGAGCTCTAAAACAGATAACACCGCACGCCCGATCGTTTCGGGCTATACGAATGTTTTTGCAGAGATATTTTACCCGGTAATACGTTTAACTCTAAAACTCTAAAATTTTGGTTTAATTAAAATCCGTGAACCGTGGATTTTTGGGTTAATCTAGTTGGCAGACATGTGGGTTCGTTGACTTTAGAAGGAGAGAAAGGAAATATACTTTAAGCATGAAGGCGTCAGAGATGCATTTATGAGTCAATTATAATAAAATCATAGATAGATTATATCGACCTCGAAAGGCAGTTTTTCCATCGAGAAGAAGCCACAAGAAACTCCATCTTTGCTCTTATTAATCGCCAAGTGTTCGATCGTCTTCTAGTACAAACACCAGCACGTCGAACGAAACATTCTAGACTTATCCCTAAGCCCTAAGGCCAAAGGTATCAGCGCTATTATTGAACTGCAAGTGTTTTTTATCACGTGCTACCGAGAATTCCATCTGATGGTAAGCGACCATTTTAATAATATAGTAATCTAATAACACCAAACCAGTCGCAGGAATAAAATCTAAATGACCAAGAAGTGTTTTTTTCCGGTACTAATGGTAAAAGTTGGAAGCCGGCGAAACGTGCATTACTCATATTAAGTTTTAAGATAAAATATTTCTCAAATGGCTGTAATAAATTTAAAAAAAATCCCCAGAAAGAAGGCTCTTGTAAAGTTCGAAGAAATTATATTTTTTCCACGTATTTACTACACTGATGGACGGATTGAACAATAAGTGAACAATACCGATATAACATAAATATAACGATAGACATTAGGATAAAGAAGGTTTGTATGTAGAAATGTAGATGTAAAACCATGTAACGATGTTTTAGTGCGGATAGACAACCCCACTCCGTCATCATTTCACGGCTGTCCAGTTTTCCGATGATGGAATGTGGAATGAAATGTTACCTATTCGTCTATTTGGTACCTCAGTGCACGTACATTGAGGTATTACTACTACGTATAGAGTGGACATAGAGAACAAAAGCTATGCGTCAATTTGAAGGGAAAGGATTTACTCAGTGTTTTTATTTGGTTTTTATCAAGTTTTTATCTATGAAATGACAAACTATTATTGTCATTTTTCGTCCTGTACTGATTGTTACGTGTTTTAAAACCACAAGACGGCATTTTTGCGATTATAAAAATAGAACAATAGACGGCAACTGTTGTCATGACAACATTGTATGGACAACAGTGCGTATTAGAAAATATTACTTCGAGGTGTCTACTCTATAGGAAGTAATAATAAACCAATATGCACGTAGTAAAAATATCGTTCATAATTAGTGATTATAAATGATTATAAAGACTTTTATTTATTTAATTTAAGCTCGTTAAGCTTTACGTACCTACACGTATTGTATTTGATGAGCTTCAAATAAATACATATAGTAGTGGTTTATGATGTTACTTGACTGAAGTTTCGGAAAGAATAAATTACATTCATCAAATAATGTAGGTACTCCAGTTTTCTTTGAAACAAATAACACCAATCTTAAACAATAAATATTGATACCCTTCATCATATTTCATTTATACGAGTACCGTTACCACGGTAGTCATTACAATTTCAAATTTCTTCAGTGTCCCAAAATTGAGATGTGGTGGACAATGAAATATTAACTTTGTCTCTTAAGTAATAAGTTTTATATTAATCTTGTACTCAAGCACTACGTAATAATGTATGAGTGTCTAAAATATTCCTTAGCCGCTCTTATTTAAAAACATAAGTAGCATATTTTTGCTTTAACAATTTAATATTAACAAGAACAAATTACATAGCTGGGTAAAATTTTTACGTAATTAGGTATTTGTACGAATTTTGTGCAAGAAAAGTTTAGAAATGACAAGATTGTTGGGTAAGCATCTTAATGTAATAATATGGTCTGTAGCTATATCACATGTCAGCAGTACATAGATATACTTGTAAGATGACAAGCAACTTTACTAATATTATAAATAGGAAAAAAAGTGAGTTTGTTTGTTTGTTCCGCTTTCACGCCGTAACAACTGAACCGATTGCTTTGAAATTTCGGAGACGTAAATTTAGTATTCCGGATTAAATAACAGGCCACTTTTTATCCCGAAAAAATTGATATGCCCGAGGGAAAAAAAAATACTGTTTGCAATATAACCGAATTCCACGCGGGGGAAGCCGCGGGCGGAAAGCTAGTAGTACATAATAATTATGTTCATATTACTCGTATATGTGATGTGTTGTTCTGAACTTAGCAAACACATTGCGGCTTGGCCGGACAAACTTGCAACCAACCGCGCCAAACGCCATACTAGAAACCCCAGTGGCATCAGAGCTCTATTTACGTGCAGTACATGCGGTCGCAGGAAAAAAGTGGCTGTGACAGACTGGTGGACAGACAGATAGACAGACATGACGAATGTATAAGGGTTCCGTTTGGCTACGTCATCATCAAAATCATCAACAGGCTATCGCAGTCCACTGCTGAACATAGGCCTCTCCTAGGGCTCTCCACCCAGCCCGATCCTCAGCGACACGCATCCAGCTCCTGCCAGCCATCTTGCGCAAATCGTCACTCCACCTGGCCTGAGGGCGTCCTACACTGCGCTTTTTGGGACTCTTGCTAAAACGCGGTATTCACTCTAGAACTCGTTTACCCCAATGGTTGTCGGCTCTGCGGCTTATATGGCCAGCCCATTGCCACTTCAGCTAACGTTTGGCTACGGAACCCTAAAAACCATTAGGTTGTTAGTTTAAAATTCTATATAACAACAACGACAACAAGAGTGAATGTAAAATTATTGTTTACGAAGACTTAAAATTGGTTACGCTCTGTATTTGATTGCTCTCGAAGTTGTCAAGACGGTCTAATCAAGAAAATGTTTTCTCTAGATATCTGGATCTTTGGACACTCACAACAAGAATTGGTTTGAGTGAAACTTAAGTTGATCACTGTTGTAAATTGTTACATAATAACAGATTAATTGTAATTCTCGCACCCATATCATACAAGGATTTTTACAGTAAGTCCATTAGTGTGCATGAACAATTGAAAATGTCTAATTGTCCTGGTCTGGCTGCTAAATGTATCTATTGAAGTATATTTGTATTCCATTTTTGATTCTGATATCTGTAACACAAGAGCTCAAACTGCTTAACTCTGAGTCAGATCTCAGATCAATGAATGTGATGTTGTGAGATATTTGTTTATTAACATTTTTCGTATATTTTCTCTCGGGAGAAAAGAAAACTTAACGTTTGCTGCCATTGAAGAAAACTAATCCATCAAAACTTTCAATAAGTCAAAATCACTAACCAGGAATAACAAAGCCTAACGCACTTACATAGCAGAGCATACTGGAGGCCGCATTTATCTTTCCAACTCATCCATCACTGCAAAACACTTTTATAACATCAGTCAGAATCAATTACAGTCATAACTTTTAACAACGCAAACAACAAAGTTTATCCAACAAGGCGTTAAAGTCCGTAACTAATGTTCGCAACAACATTCGATTTTATGTTACAATTGAAATGTTGTTATATTCGTAACACATTTGAAATTCGAACGGAACATTAACAGAAAAAGGCGTTAATTGGACTGTCAATACGAAATATTTTATGCGACAGACGATTCCAATTTTGAAATTAGAACGCACGGATTGAACTAGAATTGTTATTTTTATTTTTAATCACAACTGAAATTATTTAATTTGAAATTCGAACGTCACTTTTTATAACTATTTCGTTTTGTTCCTTCGTAACTTATGTTGAAGTTTGCGACAGTTCGTTAGTTGTTCCGCAACTTTTGCCGGGAGGTGGCGACACGGCCGCTTCCCCCATCGTTCCGTTGGCGACTGAATGAAGACCCAAGTTCGCTTCGCTCTTGACCGGGCTTTTGAGCTTGCGCCCGGAGCGTTGGGTTAACTGAATAAATTGTTATTGGAGCTAAACGATATAACACATGAAGTAAAGGAAATATCCTTTTGTATTGGAACGTATAGTTTTCTCAGCTTTAGTTCAGTTTATGTAGAAACGACAACATAGTGTATTTATTTTTACAATAGGTACCTTGGTCACTTATTTTTATTGTTTCACTAAGTGTAATCTGAAAGTATTTATGTTTACTTTAAAACATGTGAAATATACAATTTCCCTTATGACATACTTCAATTATTTACATATTACTTATATCCTTTTAAAAAATATTTTGTCTATTGTTTTTCAGTTGCGCTTGTTACTTCATTTGTCTCCTTCAGCCCCTATTTAATATACTTTTTTGGTATGTACTTCAATGCTGCCTGAGACAACTTTATGTATCCTACATACTAAATTGTAGGATTAAAATTAACATAAGGTACCCCACAAACAAATAAGGTGAACAAAGTTTGACGACCCTCTTAGTGTAGAGGTCAATAAGTTGACTATCAGACCAAGAGGACGCGGTTTCAATCCCTGCACAGTACAAAATGTCTGCTTGTCCAGGTCTAAACGTTATATGCATCGTTAAGTATATTTGTATAAATAGTAAATATTTAAAATTTAAAGCAAGGGAATGGATAAACACTTAAGTCTTCATCGGCCTCATAATACTTTAATTTCTGATATCAGTGTAAGGTTATAAACTCCAAGCGTATTACGGGTTTCGAGGGTCATCCTGTCACATGCACAATTGGGCTATTTGGCGACCGTTCAAATAAACGTAACGGAAGCCCAAACGGGCCGAGCTCACTTTAAAAGTAACTTTCAAAGTTGAAACCTCATTTTATTTTTATCTAGAGGGCAATCGTTTCCTTACTTAAAGTTAAAATATCGCAGAATCGGTTCAGGCAAACTAGTCTGAATTGTTAAATCCAATTCTTGGGAAGTAAGTTAAGAAATTTCGTATTACATTTTATAATTATTAACCCAAGAAAATATTTATTGAATTTTTTTTTTATGTTATATGGATGCAAAGGAACAAGAACGTCACCTGATGGTGAGTGATCACCGCTACCCATGGACATCAACAACCGCACAAGGGTCGCAGCGCAGATGAGTTGCCTGCCTTTTAGACCCCATACCCTCCCCAACTAAGCTCTGGCGACCTTAATCACCAGCAGAAACATAGCACAACAGTAACATAGTGCTATGCTACTGCTGGTCACTTTTTTCATTTTACTTTCGTCTTTAGTGCGAGTTAATAAATAAATAATAAATAAATGTTTCCCAACATCACATACATTGATCTGACCCCGTGTTAAGTAGCTTAAGCACTTGTGTTACAGACATCAGAATCAACAGTGGTATTACAAATATACTTAAATAGATACATATAACACCCAGACCAGGACAAACAGACATGTTCATGCACACAAATGTTTGTCCTGTGCGGGGATCGAACCCGCGACCTGTTGCGTAATAGGCAACATCTTGACCATTACACCAAGCGGGTCGTCGAAATAAGTTTCAAGTAATAACCAGAGTTGAGTGCTAGGCTTGAGGGTTTTGTTAAATACGATTCTTGGAAAGTTAATAACGATAATTTCGTGTTGCATTTAATAATAATATCACAAACCCACGTAAATATCGATTGTAAAGTGTAAAAAGAATTCAAGGAAATGCATTCAATTATATCCAACGTAAATAAAATTATTTATGTCTCTGATGAATAAACGTTGAAACATCCAAGTTCCAAATTAAAGTAATTGTTGTCGAATGCGAAAATGCCACAATTAATTTATATTTAAGGCCTTTCTGATGAGGTATAAGTACCTACACTTTTTATAGCAATTAAAAAAAATACACACATACAACAAGATTACATATTTTATTTAAGTTCCACATTAAAACAAATTTGATTTACTTTGATATAACAACAATATTTTTGTTGTAATAGAAACGCCAATCGTACGATGTTACAAAAAAACAAATGGCTTTGAAGGTTTCCCGATTGCTTTTTTGTCAATACGTTTGAATGTGCCGCTCCGTCAGATCAGGATATAAGGTTAAAAAATATTTCCAAAACACTCTTAACTTTAATGTACAGATATACATAGATATAATATACTTTTAAGTTGCCTTTGTAAAGGCAATATAATGTAGCGGTTTAAGACCACTGGGTCTTAGCGATGCATATTTAGCTTTCTGTTCTGCCTTCCTATTTTTTGTGGTTATTTCTTGAAACTTATGATTTAACTATACAAACTGTACTTTAGAAGATATTCAAATCAAAGTGCTGGTAAGACAAAAATATATGACGTGCAAAATAATGTCTCTGTAACTCTAAATGCAAATTAAATTACTTTGACTTTGTTCTAAGTGAACTAGTGAAGGTTCCTAAAATATTTAAGGATTGGAATCGATAACTAGGAAACGAAAAGTTTCGCCACTCACACACACACTCTACGTACACTTTGCTAACTCACCAAACTAATGAAGTACTCGGCCGCTTAAACTGTTTTAACGTCACTACAGCTGCTTATAACCTACTATAATGGAGAATTTTAATACTCTTTCTACAGAATTTTAAATTGAAGTCACCTTTTATATATTATAATATCGTCAACCGCCGTCAAACAGTACTTCAGCTCGGGTTTAAACTCTGAAGGTCGCGGATTTATTACTATCTAGGGTCCAGTTGATGGCAGACAGTTTCGGAGTGGTAAAACCGGTATTTGACACCGTAAAAGTTCTAGTTTTTTATGCTATTTTAGTAAACAGTCACGAAATATTAATTTAAAAACTAGCAGGGGCAGCTATCCATATGGTAAGCGGTCACTTCCCTACATTACTTTGACAAACGATATAAATATGCTGGATGTATAAACCATGTTTTGGATCTCTTGAGCTTTAGAGTTCCGCTGAAAATACTGCAAATTAATCCAATTATACAATGAAGAACCAACAGAATAGTTTTCAAAGATGCACTCTTTTTACCAACAATAGTTGTCAGAAAATGCGTTAAAAGTAAAATTAAAGCATTAAAAGCCAATTTTATCAATATACTAAAATAGCAACATTTCAGGCAACGATGCACACAACTTTTTTTCATGCACAAAGCTCAAACCACAGACGAGCTTATAAAACACTTCTTTAGAGCATCATAAAGAGCCTACGAGAGGGGCTGAAACGACGATCTTCAAAACTTTGAAGTACATTCCTCCCTCAGTTATTAACTTCATTACTATGCGGTGTAATAAAAAATCAGTGGAGAACGAACAACTAAGAGTCTTTGAAGGTGAAAATTTTCTTACCAGATGGCGTCTACCTATATGACTTTTTTTTTTCGGACTGATGTCGCTAGTGGTGGCTGAAGGCTACCTCTACAGCTTAACCGGACAATTGTGGGAGCGGAAGGCTCACACCACACTTGTATGACAATACATATTTTATAAGTAATATGATCCCTCTAAGATGGTTGGTGGTTAATAAGGATATACGTTAATAGTACTGATATTGGTCGTACATTACTTAATTTTTAGTAAAAATAACAGAAAAACATATGGTTCACCAGTTTTTATCGGTTATTTTTGGATTCGGTTGGATACCAAGCGGTTTAATACAAGACTAGTAATCTGCCTACTTTCTATTACTACCTTAAGCATTTGTGATACATACTTAATGTATTCCTATTGAGTCATTCTTATTTAAAGAACTGCATAAACCTCTTCTGGATGGATAAATTTACAATACAATTCAAAAACATGATCCAATAAGCATGTTTTCTCTGTCAAGGGTTAGGAAAACCGTACAAGTAGTTATCCCGGCGTTCCAGCAACTTAAATTTAATTTGGATTAACCGAATCCTGGATCCGAGTGGACGTAACCCAACAAAGCCTAGAAACGATCTTTGTTTTCATTTTTTGTTGTTATTTAGATTGAAGATAATACAATACAAGGTAAAAAACACTTATAACGGGATCATATCAAATCCAACTTATTTACATAAAGGCAAATAAGAAAACGATTGTTAGATTTTATAGAAATATACTAGTCTTTGATAAGGTATAATACTTCAAAGTACTTCTGTTTGTCGAACAATTCCGTGTACTAAGGAAATTGGCTTTTGCTGTCAAAGTGAACTTGAAAGAAAAATAAACAAAACAATCAAAGAAACTGACTCGTTATTAAATACCTATCAATTTTCAATATAATATGAGCATTACGCTTGTCACACACTAAAAACGTCAAGCAATATATAGTATACTAGCGGCCCGCCCCGGCTTCGCCCGTGGTACTTGTCCACTATTTAATGGATGATATTATACATAAAAACCTTCCTCATGAGTTACTCTATCTATTAAAAAAACCGCATCAAAATCCGTTGCGTAGTTTTAAAGATTTAAGCGTTCATAGGGACATACAACATACAACATGACAGAAAAAGCGACTTTGTTTTATACTATGTAGTGATATGAATTACATAACATATTTCCGTTGAGTCCCATTAGTTAAGAGGTACAGTTTATTTCAGCTTAGATGATCTCTGTGACTACTTTTAAGGAATAAAAGTTTATTTCTTGCCTTGGGATAGGCTCCAGGACTTGTTTATATGATTTTCCTTAGGGTTCTCAATGCTTTAGAATAGTGTAAATTTTCTTAAGAACCGTCAACTATTACAGGGATCATATTAGGTGGAATGGCCTACAGCTTAAAATTAAATATCATCAGAACCATTTTGTAACAACAGAGTATGCGTGCAAGTTCTTGTATATGTTTCAATAATAATTTACTGTCAATAACCAACCTTACTTTGGAATCTCATGACCAAACGTGTTACACTTAACTACATAACTCATAATTACGACTAATTCCTAACGAGGTACTATAATTTCGGTAATGCGCCGGCAATTACCCTGGCACTCGGCCGCAGTGCCAAAGCCATAATTCCTGCCAGCGATTAATATTATCTTCACGCCTTATCCCCTGGGAACACAACACGCGGCAAAATAAAACTTATTGCATTATAACAATGAGTGGAACGCACATCTAAATTAATAGCATACTCATATTTAATGACGTAATGGCAGTAACAAAACGGGCAGAATGGTGTAGCGATGACTTCACATAAATAAAAACAAAATACGTATGTATGAACATATGTACCATTACAGCTCGGTAGGTAAACCACTATATTTAACGGGCCCGTTGGTCCAGTGGTAAGAGACCCTTGCTAAAAAACCATGAGTCACGGGTTCGAATCACGCTAGGGGCAAAAGTTTATGTGATGAGCATCGGCATTTGTAGTTCGAGTCATGGATGTTAAGTTATAAAAGTATTTAAGCATGTCTATTGTCTATCCGTTCCCTAGCATCCATAGTACAAGCCTCGTGCTTAATTTGGGGATAGGCAATGTATACTAAATATTGAGCTATTGCTTTATTTATTCTCATGCCCAGTTTAATAGTCGAGCCGGTAGTACAAGGAAGTGAAGGTTTTTGGCTTTTAAATTCACTCTTTGGAAGAGCTGTCTCTACATTTCCCGTAGTTTTATTTTGAATGCGCCGTGCAACATCCGTAGACTGGATCTAACATTCTATTGTGTAAACGTAACTACGTTTTTTATTCCTGGGCCACAAATCTTTCAGAAATATTCTCAGGTGGCTCAGTTGGGGAGGATATGGGGTCTTAAAGGCAGGCAACGCATCTGCGACCCTTGTGCGGTTGTTGATGACCAAGGCCAGCGGTGATCACTTACCATCAGGTGTCCCTCTTGTTCGTTTGTTTACCAATAACATAAACAAATGCTGAAATTTTTAAATCTTAATTTTGAAAATGAATAGTAAAATGGAAATTGAATAACTCATAACAGATAAACACACTTTCAGGATGTCGGTTCTCTTCGATTGGTACGAATGACAATCTATTATGTTTATTCTTGAGCACTATGAAGGAGATTAACAATCTAATATAAACAAACAAAACGTTTTTCTAGTTCGTTCTTTTATCTCACATCCTTTGCGTATCGGATATATTAAAAAGAAAATATCTACAACCGTCCATAGACAGTTCACTGTTTAACTGTAGTGCATTTTCTTGGCAATACGAATGTCTGTACGTTCCGTTCTATCCGTTTACTGGCTGTCTTGTCTTGTCTCACCGGGAAGCCAATAAACAATGTACCAGCTACGGAAAGTTTTACCTTTCGAGAGCGGTGAAAAATATTCCCCTGCGGCAACTGTTTTCTTGGAAGGGCTAGCTTTATTTTAACACTAGCCGGTTAATCCAAGTTTATAGCGGTAGTCGACTCGTTTGGGAAGTTCTGGCGGATTTCCAGGTAAAACTGTTTTAAGTTTTTAAAGAAATCCAGGACGTGCGTAGGTTAGATCTTATTTATTACGAAAAGCAAACAAGTTTGTCATTTTGGATGGAATATTAATAAGAAACTAGCTCATGTACTAACTAATCTTTTTAAATTTTATGTAACGCTTTCATGTTTTAAATCGTTTGTGTTGAAAAGTTATGAATTAGTTGTAGTGACAATAAGAGCGAGACAGCACGTTGACCATTGATTTAAAAGGGTGACTGTCAACGTGCTCTCTCGCTCTAAGAAGCGACTGTCGCTTTTATTTTAGTGCAAATTTTAAAGTATGGCGAGGGCAAATCTTACGATTTAAATCTATGGTTACCCGTCATAGGGTATAAGCCAATTCTAGAATCACGTCTGAATCTTGAGTGTTCTCCGAATGCCTCTATAATATTTTATATACTTCACCCCGCATTCAAACGCATGAAACACTACGAAATGCAATAAAACGCCGCATTTCAAGTAGAAATGACAAGTTAAATTCTGTTTTATTACTCTAGAGATGTCTATAATAAATAGGTTATACGCCGCGAAAAAGCCATAAATTTTATTACGTGGACTGTTAAAAACTGATAAACGAAGTTTATGCCGCCGCATTTAATGAACAATTGAAAATTCTGGCGTTTACCAAATGTTAGGAAGTACATTTGTCGAAATTGGGGTTAAATCTCAATTTGACAGAACTCAGATGAATTATTATTTCTATTCATTAATCTAAGAAACAGGTCTACCAATCTCAAAGAAGAACTATTACTAGTTAAACGAGGAAACGAGCATAACTAATTAATTCAGGTGTTTTTGTTGACACTTGTACTCACTTATCCCACGAAGAGTTTTTGATATTCCGAAGATTAGATATGTAGATCTTACCTGCGAACAAGAAAATTATAAATTTAAATACAAGTGAATTCAGTCTAAATCGATTTTCACAGCACAAACAACTGCAATATTAAAAATAAGTCTGGGTTCAAAAATAAAATAACAATATCTATATACTTCAGGTTCCGTGTGTCAACTAAAAATACATTCAACGTCGCAATCACAAAAAGCCAACCAGCCCTGATTGTAAAACATTTTGGGACCTTAATGAAATATCCTAAAGAATCGGTAAAAAAGTCAATTACATTTAAGAAAGGAAAAGCCGATTTCCGGGACCTTTGACCGATTGTGCTCAAACACAGAATAATTTAGGAGAATAACACGATTGAACCGCTTTCGGAGGAAAAGATTCAATTAATTCGATTATACGGGTACACTTGAGTACAAAGAACTAGACTACCATTTGGTTTGCGTCGAACGGGTTCTGTAGAATAAGTGTACGATTTTTTTGAACAAGATGATGTAAAAGAGTGGATTAGATCTAATTATTCCAGTTATTTGTATAAATTTTTTTAAGAGTTTTATTTTACTATCCAGCCTGTTCCAATGTAATGCGGAGTGAAATTGAAAGAAGTGTATGCGTTTTTTGGAAACATAAACCACATAAAATAATCGGGTATAAAGAATAATAATTAATCGCAACAGTAAAATTTAACATATTTCTATGGGTAAAAGCCGAAGTTTTGGGGCCAATTGCAACTTCTACGACATCAGCCATCTTTCAAGACAAAAATAATATCAGCTTAAAGCAACTCTAAAATTAAGAGTGCTGTCAGAATATGCTCCGATATTTTCAACCAAGTGTAAAATCTCAATCAGCTACGTGAGCAAAGTTTTCATAACGTTATCAATTAAAACTGCTGCATTGAATGAATTAATCTACCCGTTCAGTATGCAGATCATTGTGTAATTATGAAATTAGAAACGTGAACACATTGTGATTAATTAGTAAATTAATAGAGTGGGCGATCAGAAATACTGGAATGGTATTAATTAACAGCAAACTTATCATTTCTGATAGCATACACATTCAAATTAACGGAACAGTGTTTTCAATAGTAAAAGGAAGCCAAGAGTCGTGGTTTCGAATCCCGCTAGGGCCAAATTTTTGTACGATGAAATCGGCCTTTGCCTTCGAGTCACGGATGTTTATAAAAGTATTAATTTATTTAAGTACATCTTTCCGTTCCCTAGTTTTCATAGTACAAGCTTCGAGCTTAGTTTGGGGCTAGGCATTCGGTATACACTTCAAAGAATCTATGCAGTTTGATTTAAAATATTTCATTGGGTATCTATAATATAGCCATCCATCCGCCTTTTGATTGAATTTTGTTTCCCAACAAGAACAAAAGAGATTTTCAAATATGTGCTTATCTTGTTTCAATGTCGTTGCGTTCCGTACCATACGACTACAATTCCCTTCCTTCATCAGTCACCACATACTTCCTTACTAGACCCTGATTGTTGCAGCAAGAACAATGGACATTCCCGACGGAATTTAACGTGTTCGCAAGCGGCTTTCAAACTTGTGAAATCTGACTTGAAACAAATTACGATTGTTTACGTTCGAGAAAACGTTGCACTTGAGCGGTGAACTTAAACTTAAACTTGAGCAAAGTTTGACTGCAACTAGTGCTTGGAAGAGATTTCTTGCGTTTGGGTTGCGGAGGTTAGTTTAACAATATATTTGTTTTACTCAGAATCGGTGCTGAACTATCGGTTTAGAGAACGTTTGTGAATATCTAATAGTTTCACCAGGAATTATTAGTAGAACCGATAACTATAAATAGTGGAGACTAGTTTTTACCCGAGGCTTTGCCCGCGTTATCAAGATACCTGTTTCATTCCATGGAAGCATTAAATCGGCATAAAAAGAAGCCTTTTGCTTCCAGTTTCTGCACACATAGTGTTATCCCTTTAGCTTAAATACTTTATACATAGAACCAGTAGATCTTGAGATTAGCGCGTTTAATCAAACCATAATGCGAATAAGTTAACAAACTCTTCAGATTTTTTATTAAATAAGGTTAGATAAAAAGACTAACTGATATGTTACATACTTTTTGAGATATTGTCTATGTAAGTTGCTATGGTTTTTATGCATGTCAGAATATAACAGAATTGTGAAAAATGGTGTGCTTTTATTTCACTTAACGAATCTTTATTCTCAGCATAAGTGGCGACCGTGAAAAATCGTTAATATAATCGGAAACAGAAAATAAAACCGCGGCGTAGAATAATAATATGGAAGAGTCGAAGAGGAAGAGAACGCAATTGCGTAAAGACTTCACGAAGGCCGCTGACGTTCTGGAAAATTCACTGAAAGAGTGCCGCCAGAGCGATCAGGAAGAGGTCGCCTCCGTGGAGGGCTACTATTCCCGGCTCTCCGACTGCGCCGAGGAGCTGTTTGCATGTGAGGTGTCCATCCGCGACTTGTGGTGTAGTCTAAAGGACTTCGACGAGAAATCGTTCGAGGCTGACCAGGAGAAGGCTGCACTGTACAAAAGTCGATGGCACGTTTTGAAGGCACGGTATAGAAACTTCAACAAATTCGTAGAAGATTCAAGTAGTTCGCTGAAATCAGCAAAATCTTCTTCAAACCAGCGCAAGGTAAAAGTGCCTAAGTTAGAAATAACGAAGTTCAATGGAGAAATCAAGAGATGGCTGCTGTTCTGGGGTCAGTTTTCAAAGATCGACGAAGACAATGACATCAATGACTCAGATAAGTACCAATATCTACTCCAATCGATGGAACTTAATTCAAAACCTAGGCAACTTGTAGAAAGCTATCCGCCTTGTAGCGAAAATTATAAAAAGGCACTAGAAGCCCTCAAATCTAGGTACGCACGGGATGATGTATTGATAGAAACCTATGTGAGAGGTCTGATAGCCTTGATGCAGGAGAAAAGACAAGTACCGTCTAGTGCGCAAGATTTGTCGACGTTGTACGACAGCTTGCAAACACATCTCCAAGCTCTCGACACACTGGGCGTGACGAAGGACAAATATGCTTCCATCTTATTCCCCATGGTTGAGTCGGCGCTCCCAGATGACGTACTTCGCGCTTGGAACAGGTACAGAGCTACTGACAAGAACAAGAACGAGCTGACAAACCTAGTCGACTTTCTAAGATTAGAAGTAGAGTCGGAAGAAAGAATTCAACTTGCTTATGCAAGTACCAGCTCTACCGATCCGAAATCGCCGACTTGTTGTTTTGTCGCCGGAACGAGCTCGGAGAACCGTTAAGCCTACCGCCGTGACGTGTATTTGGTGCGAAAAGGACTCACACTGCAGCGTGGAATGCCTCAAGGCAGCTAAAATGACGCTTGCGCAGAAGAGGGAGCACGTCAAAGCCAAGAAGGCATGTTTTATCTGCCTTCGAGTCGGTCACGCTGCCAAAAGATGCAGAAGTTCGCCCAAGTGCCTACTTTGTAAAAAACGACACTCCACAATGATGTGCCCCAACCTCGACAATGACGGTGAAGGATCGGCGAGCAAGTGCAAACCAGAAGCGACGGAACAGGCCAACAACTTGCACTGCCAGATGCAGTCAACCACATTTCTCCAGACCTTGATGGTGCAGATTCTGTCATACGATGGAAGGAAGTCCATTCGCTCGCGTGCGCTTATAGATAGTCGAGCCCAAAGGTCGTATAAAAGACCTCACGAAAGAGCTAGAATTAAAACCAGCAAGAAAAGAAGAGGAACTGTAGACCTCCGGTCCCTTTTGCCGGGAGTGTTACATACTTTTTGAGATATTGTCTATGTAAGTTGCTATGGTTTTTATGCATGTCAGAATATAACAGAATTGTGAAAAATGGTGTGCTTTTATTTCACTTAACGAATCTATATTCTCAGCATGATACATAAAGCCAAGCCAATCTTCTCCAGAAAAAAGTCTTAACATAACGCAGAAATCACCATTCCCCCCGACTTCCGTATTCAGTCAATGTCTTCACAAAGAAAAAATTGGCCAAGTGCGAGTGGGACTCCCGCACTGAGGGTTCCGTACAAATTCTATTTTTAACGTATTAAAAAAACTATTAACTAGATTTTGCTCAAACCAATTTTCGTTGGTAGTTTTTATGATAATGTACATCATATATTTTTTTTATATTTATCATCCTCTTATTTTAAAAGTTAGAGGGGGGGGGACACACTTTTTTCCACTTTGGAAGGGTCTCTCATGCAAAGTATTCACTTTGGAAAAAAATGATTTTAGAAACCTCAATATAATTTTTGAAGACCTATCTATAGATACCCCACACGTATATGTTCCATGAAAAAAAATATTTTCAGTTTCAGTTATAACTATGGGGACCCCCATCATTTTTAATTTTTTTTCTATTTTCATGTGAAAACCTTGTTGCGGTTCACAGAATACATCTACTCACCAAGTTTCAACAGTATAGTACTTATAGTTTCGGAAAAAAGTGGCTGTGACAGACTGGCGGACAGACAGACAGACAGACAGACATGACGAATCTATAAGGGTTCCGTTTTTTTGGCATTTAGCTACGGAACCCTAAAAACACAGTTCCAGCACCTATTTAGCGCGAGCAAATACATTAAATCATCTGTCCCTTCGACTGCTGATTGCTGATAAGCATCGTAATTACCTCTGACTGCGAATCGCCTTAGTGTAGAAACACACACTAGGCGAAAAAAACGCGACCAAGTTCGACGCGCGTAGCGCCTGCAATTAAATGTATTTTAAATGGAAGATGACACACTAAGAAAATGCATTGCCGCCGAACTTCGGTTGCGTAATTTCAGCTTAGTGCGTTTCTACATTATTCTTTAATCATGTGAACTGTGTCGTGAAAATCGGAAGAACTCTATGACAATTTAGATAAGCATCGATGAACATTATCTCAAGTTCCTTCCGTGAACCTTCGTAAATGAGAGATCAATATTCCTTAAAGATTACAATAACTCAATTGTCATTATTATATAGTAGCTTTCCTCGAAGGCAATATCTCATTCAATTTGTTTGACAACTCCAAAGTTTATCTTAACATCTGTTTACTATCAGACTTGAGATATGATATACTCGTATGTATTAATAGAATAATCATAGTTCCGAATACCAGAGCAAGCCACAACGTACAAAAATGACAGTGAAGCAACAGTCTTTTGATAGGAAAGTTACGGATGACTGTATGTGTATTACCACAATCCTCGATTAATGCCACGCACTGGTTCATCCAGATCTGCTGTATAGTGCGTACTCCTAGGACTGCATAAGACCTTACTTCACCAAGAAAATGTTTTTACCTGCAACGCATTAAACAGAGTAGCTAGCATCTTAATTTATGATCATGGCGTTAAGAAATGCTAAATCTGGATGGTACAGGGTGGCGCAATAGAACGTGCATATTGCATCATCTTTTTTTGCGGGGTAGAAGGGGCGTGGGCGGGGGGAGACCGATATCGTTGGGTAGCGCGGTTCATAAAGTTTTAGTCACTATGAGTCACTTCGACGGGAAGCGTCGCGCATTTTGCGTGCGCGCATTTTACGAAAACTCTCGTTCGTACGTAGTTGTCAGGCGACTATTTTGTTCTGAGTATGGTGTACGGCAAATCAGGGAGGCTCCAAGTGCTAATTTAATTAAAATCTGGATAAAGCGTTTTGAAGAGACTGGATCGACGTTTAAACCACACGCGAAAGGTCGTCCACGCACATCTAGGACCGAAGACAATATTGAGAGTGTTAAGCAGTCGGTACGAGAAGATCCACAAATGTCTACTCGCAAGAGATCGTCTGTCCTAAACATATCGCGACGAAGTTTGCAACGAATTTTAAACTTGGATCTTAAATTGCATCCATACAAGCTGCAATTAACTCAAGAATTGAAAGACTCTGATTTCATAGCACGGCTCACATTTGCTAATGAAATGCTCAATCGGTTTTCAAATTTTGAAAACATCCTTTTCTCTGATGAGGCACATTTTCATATGAATGGGTTCGTAAACCGCCAAAATTGTCGTTATTGGAATAGTGAAAATCCCAGACTCAAACATCAAAAACCGTTACATAGCCAAAAAGTGACAGTTTGGGCCGCAATATCTGCCAAAGGAATAATTGGTCCTTATTTCTTTGAAAACGCACGGGGGCAAAACATCACTGTTAATACCGAACGCTATGTTGCGATGTTGGAAGGTTTTTTGGCCCCAGAACTTGAAAATTCAAGAATAAAGAACTCTAGGACTTGGTTCCAACAAGACGGAGCTACCAGTCACACATCAAATGACTCCATGGCGGTTGTGAAGCAGATGTTCCCTGGCAAACTGATTTCGAAAAGAGGTGATATCCCATGGCCTCCGCGCAGTCCAGACTTGACGCCTCCTGACTTTTTTTTGTGGGGATACCTTAAACACAAAGTCTACACCAATAATCCGAGAAACATCAGTCAGCTCAAGGAGAATATTCGTGGTGAAATGGCAGCAATCACACCAGCACTACTTAAGAAAGTTTTCTGTAATTTCCGTTTGCGGTTAGAAGAGTGCCAACGTAGAGAGGGTCATCATTTAGATGATGTTATTTTTAAAAAATAAACTTCAGTTATCACTCAATAATTGCTTAGTTTTATTTTAACTATACCTTTTGTATTTATTTTTTTATAATTATTTTAAAAATGCACGTTCTATTGCGCCACCCTGTAATTTAATTTTTAATTGTACCATAAAGGTGATACTTCATCAAAGCCGAGATGTGCGGAGCAGAGCTAAGATGTGTCGTAAGCAGCCAATAGAGTTTTGGCCTTAACACGTGACCATCCTAGCTTTGATATCCTATTGGCTACCTACGTCGCATGTCCGTTCCGCTTCGAACAACTCCGCATTCCTGGAGTCTCTCCCTTAAAGACCAACAACTAGAGAGATTATTGAAAATTTGTTTTACTGGAACATATTAAACTGTGACGCAACCTCCCCACTACAATAGGACTTCGCAAACGTCTATCTTGGCCGCGGAACTCTGGAGTTTGCTAATGAATTATACGGAACTCTGCATCAGTTCAGATCCGCAAGCTAGAGCGTTAATTTATGATCATGGCGTTAAGTAATGCTAAATCTGGATGGGCATGACCTAGTTGCAATTGGAAACGATGTGGAGAAGTTCTGATGGCCGTAGTTTGGGTTGGACATGAGAGTGAATTTAACTATTTTTGAAACTGATTTATGACAAACTTTGAATTAAAATGTGTGTGCATGAAAATGGCTGTTTGTCATGATCTTGGTGTTGTATGTATCTATTTAAGTATATTTCAAGTACCGCTGTTGTATTGGATATCTAAATCATAAGTGCTGTTTTTGATGTTGTGAGATATTTATTCATAAATTATAAAATTTAGGAACGCTTGCACACATACACCAGCAAGTGCGGCTTCGTTTCCCGAATAAAAATAAAGCCATGTCAAAATTTTCTAGCATATAATGTCTTATTTATGCATATCATGGTTAACAAATTTTCATTGTTGCTTCAAAAGACACAAACTGCTTCTATCCGTGTTTTGCAAAGAGGATAATGTCGGAAATATTGTAATTTCCGCAAAACACCAATCTTTCATCAAACGTGAAACGGTGAAAATCGAAACGTTACACCGTAAATCGAAAACATAGTACGAGTATTATAGTAGGGGAGGCGAAGCGGGGATTTTTGAAGTCACTCGAGCGTGTCAGATTAGTATACAGGGAGAATCCTTGTACCCTTTAATGTACCTCTACCGAATATCAACCCTTCATATGGCGGGGTATGCTGATTATAACTATTTTATATGAAAAATGGTCAGAATAACGATATCCCTCAATATAATTGGCAGATTATTCTACAAAGGTACTATTGACGCACCATGTCGCCGCGGGCTAGCTAAGCCCGCGACCGTGTGTGGGGCTCGGGCGCACAAAATAAGCGCCCACTACCCACTAAACCCCTCCAGTTTCCCCTTTTGCTCGCATCAGGACGGGTCGCTGCCAGCCGCCAGGTGGGCGGCTTATGTTCCTGCATAAAAATCTAACGCGCCGGAGTATTTCCATATACCAATTTTTTTTTTACATTTTAATTTTTTTTTACACGCTCTCCCCATCGCTAAAATACAAAACTTGTAATGAACTTTTTTTCATTTTGAGACCTAAACTATCGAATCCAATAGGTCTCTAAGACGCTCGAGTAACTACAAATTTAGCATCCCGGCCTCCCCTACTATTAATAGTGGAAGGTGCAAAATCCTGGATCATGTGCAACTTTAAAAGATTGTGAAATTGTAAGCAAACCTTTTACACATTATCTACCAATTTCAAAGATTTAATACGATTATTCGATAACTTATAGTAGGTAATAAAGCGTTTGAATACATGGTAGCGATTGTATATACTCAAATTGCCAACTGAAAATTTCGCATTTTTTAATTAGAAAATCTGTCACGGACACAAACTTCCCCTACTCTAATTAGCATTTTTCGCTTCCAGAAACGGAACTTTTTTAAAACCTCTTTCGTTTGTCTTTTCTTAGTTCGGAGTCGACACAATGAATTATTACGGTCACTTAATTAATCATTGCCAGGGGAATCCCCGCTATTCAGTGGACCGTTGTTGGCGCTAGTTTGTTTATTTGTGTTCAAAATTTTCTCTCCAGAGTAAAAACTCGGGGGCCAAGCGTAAGTTGAGCATAAGTTCAAAAGTTCACGACGTTTTTTGTTGTTTTTATTTTGCGCATTTCACGCCGCGGGGAGTTTTTAAATAATTGAATACGGTAGGTGTTAAAAGTGTATCATTGTTTTAATTTCATGTTTTGGTCGTTGGAATGTGAAATTATGTAAACGAGCTATGTTATATAAATGAGGTAACAAGACAAGTGGTGTTTTGAGGAAAGACATTTCTTAAAGAAGAACTGAATTTTTTCCTACCATAATTTCTCAGATAACTTTAGAGTATTAAAGATTTAAATATCCATATAGGTACAACTTCAAGAAATAAGGTCTCAAAGTTTAATAAACAAGCCACCATACACGAACTCAAAACTCACATTTTCCCCCATTTCATTTCGTTTACACAAACAATTTCTACAAAACAGCATCTGCTTAGTATTCAAGTAGATCCTGTAGTAAGCCGTGATACACCAATAAACTGTGCCTCGTGCATCGTATGACAAATGATATTGTGCGGCCGTCAGCCTAGGAATGCAATATTGTTCCCGGCTCGTTAAGACTTCCTCGCATTTCTGTGTTATGCAAATGCTTTGTTGTTCCAAGGGATACAGTTTGGACCGTTCTTAGTCTTCCTGATTTAGATTCAATGGTATGAGGGTGGGTAGTAAAGTTTCTAATAATAAGTAGATGTATGGTCAATTATGGTATGTTTTGTGGTTTTAGGTCGATTCTTTATTAGTTTAATATTTTACTAGCGGCCGCTCGCGACTCCGTCCGCGTGAATTTCGATAGCCTTAAGCCTTCCTCGTCACATGGACTACACAAAAATAATTTTTAAATCGGACCAGTAGTTCCTGAGATCACCGCGTTCAAACAAACAAACATACAGACATACCAACAAACTCTTCAGCTTTATTATATTAGTACGAGGGCAGTTTGATAAGTTCGTGCAAAAATAAAAAGAATGTTACTTTTTGATGTAAACCTTTTTTATTCTTCGACATAGACTTCTTAGAGGCTTATACACGTAATTTAACGCTTTTCGAATTAGTTAATCTTTTCCAAATAATAGAATTTGTAAAGGTCTAAAAAATAGCCAAATTTTCAGCCATCACCTCCTTGTTTGAACAAAATCTTATTCATGCAAATATTTTTTTTAAATAAAGCGACAGATTATAGTCAAAGGGAGTCAATTCTGTAGAATAACAGGGATATAAAACAAATTGGGAGCCTATTTCTACTAATTTTGGGACCACAACTTCTGGGGTGTGGGCTGGTACATTTCCATAATAAAAAATGACTTTTTCAGACAGCTTTCTCGTCTCTGAATGTTGGTGAATAATATTATGTACTCGTTGATTCGAGATGTCCATAGCACTAGTAATCTCATGCATCTTCACTTTTCTGTCATCTATCACTATGTCATGGATTTCAACCAACATTACTGCAGTAGTACCCTCTACAGGACGTCCAGATGGCTTAGCATCACTTGGACCCATAAGATCACTGCAATTTTTTTAAAACACTTGATAATGTAAAGGTGCAGAGTCTCCATAATGTTTGTCAATCATCACTTTTGTCTCCTGAAGAGTTTTGCTTTTCAGACAGTAATGTGAAATCACCACACGAAATTCTGTTTCACAAAATGTTCTAAAAATCACTCGACTTCCTTTACGCGAATCAATGCCAAACACAAAGAAGTAGGCCGATCAAGCTGAAACTTTGCGTATGGTCCTCTAAAAGATGCTAGTAATCAAAGATAAACTCAAAACGAAGCAATAGCATAAGGTCTCGGACTTTGCACGAACTTATCAAACCGCCTATGTAAGTATAAGTATAGAAGTATAGATAAAAATCATGCTAAATAAGTGTCACATTTTTTAAGCAAGCAAGAGGGTTACCAAATGGAGTAGTCACAGCCATTCGTGAACCTTATAATGGCACAGATGCGTCGCCATCATTTCGTCATCCTTTTACCAATCGCATTCTGAAGAACTTCGTCACCGACAAAATATACTACAACACTTAAATTCAAGGATGACGCTTTAGTTTAAATAAAAGCCTTACTAAATAAGGGCTGGTTTCAGACAGTGTCCGTGCAAACCAAGTCAGCTATATTCTTGCCAACAAACAAATAAAAGGTACCTACTTCAGAAGAAAGAGGGATCGCTGAACCACTTTATTCAGTACCAATTCACAAAATAGAATAACGTGTGCTATTTCCAATAAATGTGATATAAAAAGACACAAACTAACTCGTGCGGCTGCAAATATTCCGGTCGCGTACATGTTGACCTTCGGATAAGAGTTATCGAGTAGTTGAAATTGTCACGAGAAATTGTACCTATTCCGTTGTTTTTCCTCGTTCGGCTGTAATGGAATAAAAAAGTTGAGTTAACGAAACTTATCGGCCGTGACTGGAAAACTGTTGGATCTCAAGTTTTTTAGGGACCACAAATTACACTCGTAAGTTTGAATGGAGAAATTGTGTAAGCAAATGGCTGCCGAAACTGTAAGTTCTGTTACGATAATTGTGAAAGATAGACATAGTAAAACAAAATTAACTGGTAAGTTAATTACGGGAGGTTCTCTAGATTTTAGTCACCGCCTCCCTTGTACGTAAAGGATGCCTTATTATTTTACCATTCCCATAGCCTTTGTAACCTAAACAGAATAATAATTACACTTACAACTAATCAAGAAATTCGCGGGAATAATTTTATGGATCCCCAGTCAAAGCAAAGTGAAACAAAATAAGTCGATCTCTAGGGCGTCTTCAAAAAGCTATTTGTCAAAATGTGGACTTAAACTTCCTTGGTTCTTTTGATCCCTTTGTCTTGTTTCAGACATACAAAACACTGACCTTATTTCAACTTTGCTCAATGTCACACAGACATTGTTTAGACTGTAGGTAATTAGAACATTATACAAAGCCAAAAATTCACAAAGTTGCGAGTACTTCATTGTTATAAATTATGACTTCTAAATGGTTTATATACAATGTTGTTTGTGTTATCATTATTTTTCTTCTTATAAACTTTACTAAATAAGGTAACATATGAAATCTACGCATCTACTCAAGAACCGGTGTTTACCTAAACATATAGATAGGTTCCCCATTTTTTCAAGTACGTAACTCGATGGCAGAAAATACAAAAATATTTCAATTTCACGTGGTTGCTTGGGAATGCGATCTTCTAACAATCATGTGATTACTATGATTAAGTGATAGTTTAATTCGCTGTCCTCCCAGCCACCCAGATGACGAGGCTTTTCTATAAAATTAAAGCACATTTTCTGTCCTTCTATCATTTATTAGGACACTGTCAACTGGCTCCGTTGGGTCTAAATCTAGTATCTCTACCTTTGTGAAAAACTTGAAAGGAAATCTAATCGGTTTGGCGTCCCGTTTCCAAAAGCCTTTATTTGACCTTACGTAAAATCCCTTTCAAAGATTTTCTTTCGAATTAATTAGCAATCAGGAGTCTCATTATGGCCGCCCTTTCAACACGGGGACTTCAAAGACAATGGTACGAGTATATCTTCATTTGAACCCAGATGTTGGAACAAAATGTTATTCATCCTTATTACAATATGTGAAAATTGTATTAATTCTTAATGTACCTTAAATTTTACAATACGAATTCATAATTCATCTGAATGTGGTTTACGTTATTTGCATAAACCTCTGAATCTACCCGAATCTACATATTTCTTAAAAACAGTAATTCAAGAATTACATGGAAACAATTTTCAATTTACCTAACTAAATCCGTATTGTTTAAATTACCATGAACATTTAACTTAATAACTACAACTACTGTGTAATATAACATTGTCGTCTTGGTTATATTTTTTGATCACGACAGTTTCTTTCATGACACAGCTGTTTCTACAAGGTCTCTATTGACAATGACAAGTCCTTGGCTTAGGGAATGTAAACATCTTGGGGAACTAGGCAAACAGACTACTGATACTTGCGTAAAATGAAACATAGTACATAGTACTCAAACACAACGTTTCATCAAGCGAATTTTATTAATAGTTATTAATATCTGACCAAAATTATTCGTTTTAACCACATCCCACACATGGCTACATTAGTTATTTGTTATTTCCAACAACAATCAATTTCGATTGTTTTGGCAACAGCAAAGGTACAAAATCATAACACAGCCAAAGATTATCTGTTATATATTAGGGTTTTCATTATAACATCAAAACAAAAACACCCCTAATCCGTTGAGATTAAATGCTCCCTCTTCAGATTTTCGCCTTGAAGAATACATTTTGTTTTCATCATTATATGTCTCGAGATGCGATGTTATATGGCTCGTATTACAGAATCTATTTGGTGTTACGCGCTTTATGATGTGTTTTATACCTTTTTTAGGCCTTGCAAGTCATGAACATTTCATTGTACACGAAAGGTGTTTCGACGTATGTAAAAAAGTTTTATCAGCAAAGACGCTTAGGCCCCCGTTTTCTGTAATAAGGAAGAATTTATGGAGAATTTATGTTTCTGTTGTGGCTGCGGAAAAGTTTGTATTTATTTGTTGGTACTATTTGAAAGTTAAGGCTATTTATGGTGTAGCACTAGTTTCGTTTTCAAGCGTGAGAAAGTGGGTCATCGTTGACAGACAATTCTGCGAGCATTAACTTAATTACTAGCTCAAGGCCTTCATTTCACTGCCTCCGTTTGTGGACAGTTTTTGGTCCAAATTTAAGTTGGAAAATACAACTTAACCTAGTTAATATCAAAAGCATTATCTATACTAATATAATAAATCTGAAGTGTTTGTTTGTTTGTTTGAACGCGCTTATCACGGGAACCACTGGTTTGAAACTCGAAACATTATTTTTGTGTTGGATATAACACTATGTATGCAGAAGCTGAAATCCACGCGGTCGGAGACGCAGGCTGCCACTAGTTAAAATATAGAACAAAACAAACCAGGCTTCCAGTACTATAACACAGACGTTTCATTTTTAGGGTTCCGTAGCCAAATGGCAAAAAACGGAACCCTTATAGTTTCGTCATGTCTGTCTGTCTGTCTGTTCTGGCTCGTTCTCCGCCGTTTCTGAACCGATTGCCACGAAAATTAGTGGAGAGATGTATAGGAATAATTCAAGAATTGGTTTTTAAAATAATCGAAAAATAATTATTTTTACGCCCCCTCCCATACATCAAAAAGTAAATTCGAAAAAAAAATTGACTTACCCCATCGTGTGGGGTATCGTTAAAAAGGTATTTTTAAATACAATAAAACTTGCATTGAAACCATGTGGATCAAACACCCCAGTCTCGAGATATATTAATACAAAGTTAAAATTAGAGCGTCCCCCCCCTTAACTTTTGAAATACCTACTATTACAATAATTCTGAAAAAAATGTCCTGTATACCTCCAAGTAAGTACTTTCAACGAAAACTATAGAGAACTCTGTATCATACATAGTTATTTTTATACAACTCGACCAACTTATGACGTGCAGTTGCCCAGTTGCCCTTACTAAATGGTGTCTTAAGCGGTCGGGCCATCTTTTAGCTACGGAACCCTTTCATGGGCGTGTCCGACACGCTCTTGGCCGGTTTTTTCTTAATTTCAAATCACAAATTAAGTCTTTTTCCAACCAAAGTTTATTTTTAATCTTAAAATATTAAAACAGTGCACAAAAATAAACCTCTACTACTAGTTACATGACATAGTTTCTCAACTCAAGTACTAGTTTCGATACACGAACCATTCCTTTGTAAACTGCACGGCTAATTTAAACCCTAGTGTCCAAACTCCAAAGAGAATCGCCGCCGTTTGAGCAATCTGTTCCTCAATCGCCTTGAGTCTATAAAAAACTCTACACCCGCCGGGACTTGAACACGTTCCCTTAACTAGTGTCACTTGAGTGGCTCTTGTAGACTCGATACAACACTCTGGAATCACCCTCATTGGCTGCTGACTCAGGATTTTAACTGGTTCTTCAACACTTAATCTTTAGTGACATTTTCTTCAATATGTCTTTCTAATTGAAAGGTCTAAAGGAAATAGTTGACATTTAAAGGTTGAAAAGAATGAAAAGGTAATGTTTAAATACATAGATCGTTTTTTTTCGCCAAAAATACGGAACACGTTAAGTTCACACTTAAATTAAAGAAGAACTATTTAGTGTCCTTGACGAGAGATGAGAAACCACATTTATTGATAAAACTTTATTGACCACACAAATAAGTATGCGGACTTAAAGCTGAAAGCGTTCACGTTCATGAGTTGTAAAAGAAACATAATCAATTCATTAATAAGACTAAAATTTAATAACACGGCCGATACGTTTCAAAGAAAACTCTGCTATTTCCGTAGCTTGTCATTTACAGATGAATAAAAGGCGCCACGCTTTGATGCACCATTAGGTATTTATTACGTAATATTTCATTTGGTTAAATCATATTTTTTTCCAGAGCTAATAAGGTCAATTGTCTTAATGAATTATAAAGGTTTTTTTTACAGTGGTTAAGACAACACAAATATACCGCGACGTGTGTATTCATTGTTTCAGTTTAAAAAGTATATTTATGTAATTTTCGTCGCGTTTAGACGTTATAATGAGTTAATCCGATCTCCATAACACGTTTGCATAAGCCGCTTACTTTATGACCTGATTAATATTTATGTCTACCCTCATATTTTTACCCAGGATACTCGTAGGTTGTTAGTGAAAATATGAGGATGAGAATATTTGAAACTACAACAAAGGTGTGGTGGGAACTTGTGTTGTTTCACGCAAAATATACATGATTATGTACATATTTAAGTATACCGTAAAAAATTCGAAAGAAACACAAATAAGATTTTTACACGATAATATCCACGAAGATTACGAAAACAGATAAGCTAAGACGAGAGGTTTTCTCTAAGGATCAACTTTCTAAGAAATACTGAATACAAAATATTTTGTAAACAAGTTTTATAAGGAACGTCAATTTGTTGCTAAATTATCACTTTCTAATTCTGGCTTGGAACATTCAGGAAATGCCTTATAATATTACACTGCATTCCCTCTTGGGAAATCTAATGTTGATTAAAGAAAATATTTATGAAATACAGCATTAGACTTTATTGAATATCGTTTAATCATGACACAAAATATTCCATTATGTACGCAGAAAGTTATCCAAAGCTAAAATAGTGGAAACTTGCGTATTGAAATATATCAAGTGCTAGCTTTTACCCGCGGCATCGCCTGCGTGATATTTGGACATCAAAATTCGTTCAGTAGTTTCAGCGAGATTGATGGACAACCATCTAAACAAAGGGACATTCACATGTATAATACTATATTAGAATTAGTGTGTTGTAGTTGAAGTACATGGATAATGAGTGTTTAACCAAGTTTGTAACCAAGCAAAACGTTTGGGACATTCATCCATTAAAAAAGTAAACCTGTAGTATACATACATGTATTTTGGTCACCATTAATTAGTACTATGGAACGTGAAGGCCTGAAATCTTACAAGACACCAAATCCGCATTCGATGGCAATAAATCTACCGTAATACCAAACCGTGATCAAGCTAAACTATTTCAATATCCAAATCGGATGCGCCGGCACGCAATTCCTACAGATACCGATATTAAAACAATACAATATATACAAGAGGATATATTTATGTAGATTCACGTAATACGCTAATCGGCTAAACTTAATCGCTGGTAGGGTAGGATTAATCACGTCTTCCCGTTAATTTACAGTCTTTACATCGGAGTATTGTGATATAGTTCGGAAGTTTACAACGGAGGAAATAAGGCAAGTAATATACATATACTAGCTACCGCGGAGGTGCAGTGGGTAGAGGGATGATAGTTCCGTGCCCCGCATATGGCTGCAAGTATAGTTCGCATGCAGTTATCAAAAGCACGGTGCGTGAAAAAAAAAAGGAAAAACTGAAGGACTCTTTACACTTTAATCAATGTTCTGCATGTATTCTACATAACTCTATCTATTAAAAACCATATCTAAATTCGTTGCATACTTTTTAAGATCTTAGCGCATACATAGGGTCTACGGTCGTGTCAGATTGCTGTCCCACCGAATTATGGAGAATAGAGTGAGGGAATAGTGCACCTGTGCTTGCGCACTCACTTGTGCACTATAATATATCCTGCATACCTGGCTGATCGTAAGATCGGCCGCCATGGCCGAATACGGCCGGAGGGTATTACATAGGGACAGACAGACGGCGGATAGCAACTTTGTTTAATACTATGCAGTGATGTGATAAAAGTGAACCTGAGCACTGCCTGGTACAAATATAACCGTCATTCACCTGGTTAATCTGCGAAATAAAACTTCAATTCCACAAGTAATGCAAATATATTATAAAAACCTGTTTAATGATCCTTAGCCCCCGTAAACTCTCTTCATTTGAAGTTTTTAACGATCAAAGTTGCAGCGAAATTGAGGTCTCACGTTATCAGTTGAGTGTAGAAAAACACGGTGGGAACTTTGAAACGGAACCGATTAGGTAGTTTTCAAGTGCAGATCGAATTCGTTTTAGTGACGGCGTGACTTGCTATTATTATTATGGCTGCTTCTGCATGCTGGTCTGATTCCGCGGTGTAGTGGTTTGAGCGCTGTGCTCAAAACTTCGCAGGTCGTGGGTTCGTGGGAAATACTTTCGCTTTGTTTTGGATTTCCAAGTTTGGTTAGGACATTGCAGGCTTCAATCACCTGATTCTTCGATTAAAATGATAATTCCGTGCTTCGGAAGGCACGTTAAGCCGATAATTTTCTAAGTTACATAAGCACCGCGAATAATACTACAGTACTTTTGCACACTTATAAAAAGGAGCTGCATATTCGTAAGTCAGAAGACATATTTTTAATTTTACATTAAACGTCAGATGATCCTTAGATGATCAGATGTTATTATAACCGTAAAATGGCTAGCAAAGTTTTAAACTACAGTAATCTACAGTCCACATTTCAAAAGCTGTTAGATATCAATTAATGCCTGTACCGTCATATTCAGTCGGACGCAACACATTATTTTTAAATCCGGATTCCATTGATCAATATCTCCTAAATCTATCAACCATCAGTCATCCGGGCCGCAGATCAATAGAGGGTCAGTCTCCGAGGCATCCATTGGAAAAGTTTTATTGGTGTCGGAACGACGGCACGCTTGAACGGGCCTGGGACCGCAGAGTAAGCCTTCAATATCTGAGGTGAAATGGTTAGACATTATTTATTTTAGCTTATTGATGGATGAAGAATCATGAATAAAGTAAATGTAAAGTATTGCGCTTGCATATCATCACACGGCGTTATCCAATAGAAGTAGCGATGGTGGACAACTACTCGATGGCTCTACTGGTCTATAAATTTTACCTTGAAGAAAACTAACGCTGATCTGTAAGGTAGCTTTTCACGATTATTTTTTTCTATTGTCCTGTAGATGACTTAGATGGAAGAATTGGATTTTTGTACAAGTAAAATAAAATAAAAATGGAAGAAGACTCGTGAGTCATGCCTTAGGTGTTACAACTGTCGAGAAATTGTAGGTAAACATATCTGTGGTTCTTAACCTTGTAGGTATGAGCGACCACTCTTGTCCTGGACCAACACGATGGTTTATAGTAATGGTATACGGTACATAAATGTGAATAAGTCGTCATTTACGATCGCGCTATTGACGGATCACTTAGGGTAACTCCAAGGACCACTAGGTTTCCACGGACCATAGGTTGAGAAGAACGGACTGGGCATTCGCCAGGCCCCGCCAGGCACGAGAACCAGTCCGTCCCACCACACGAGTGAGAAGGAAACCGCAGGGTTTTGGTTGGTAGTGGGACGAAGTCCCGAGCCCAACACACGGCTGCAGGTCTAGCTAGCCTGCAGTTAAAGCGCGTAAACGCGTTTCACTGCGTTAAAAAAAAATAAAGGTTGAGAATACATGAGACGAATCGTAAGAGGCTTGAACACGTCTACAATGTCATGGCATAAAAATAGTGCCATAATACTAGATTAAAAATTGTACAAGTAAAAGCTCTTAAAGTAAAGGTCAGGTGCGTAAACGTTACAACCACGATTGATTAGTTTTAACGATCAGATAAAAGACAGTAGTTAAAGTTTAACTACAAAATACATTAGGTCGTGTTATATAGCGCCATTAAATTCAGTTGGTAAACATTTACACAAGAATTTGTACAATTTCTTGTAGATAAGTTGAACATTGTGTTTCATACAATTATTTATGTTGAATAGTATGTACCGAAGGATTAATAATTATTGCTTGAAGTTTCCCAATTACTTGTGAAGAATTTCTTAACATTGAATTTGTTTAAAATTTATCAATGGCATATTATTAAATGTTTAAAAATCTACCGACCCCACAAGCTTCCAAGTTCATATTTTTAAACAGGCGGCTGTAGCAATCCATTTTTTATTTTTTATTAATAATACACTCTTCCCTTTTTAATAATCTCAAAATAAAATTATAAAGCCGTTAAGACTTCGCAATCAATTAAAATATAATCCTTTTTAATATTTCCAAGAAGTTAAATTAACGTAGTTACCGAAATCTTTTATAAGGGAGGATTACAGATTATTCCGGGATAACGGAGATGCCTAAAGGAAGTAAAAGTCTAAGCCAGCCGAAGGGTTACCTACATAGCCACTAGAAAATAGAAGGATTCTTGGTACCTACATGAAAATAGATTTGGTCCGCACTCATATGATACTTAGATTGTGACACAAATGTTTGTCTCTTATTCAATCTTTTATGACTCAATAATAAACGAAATGAAATGTCTGAAGCAATAGGTATTGGTTCGAAAAATTTAACTTAATAATACAGCGACATCGTGCGGATTTTCAGAAAACTATTACAAAACACAAGCAGCCGAAAACCACCCTTAAAAGCACAACCCCCGGCCCCAGCGAGAATGTTCTGGCATAAAATCCTAGATGGCGCTAAAATAGAAAGTACTACTGTTTGGTGAAAATTCGGCTAGGGCGCTAGCAGACAAGAACCTTAAAATTCAAGAAAAGCTCTGTAGATGGCGCTGTCATATATAAAATATTATTTTCACCGGGGAACGTTATCTGGCTGCTGGCCGCCATTTTTTTGGGGTGAGATTTGGCAATTTAATAATGTTAGTGTGTATTTTATGTGAATTGGAATTCTTATTTAAATTAGTCAAAGCATTTTCATAACTATGTAAGAAAAATAAAATTAGTTTTAAGTATCTTTAGCGAGTCGGACCCGGGTTCAGTGTTACAAAATGTCTGTGTCATTTAAATTATCGAGTAAAAATACTTTATTTTTCGCCGTATCTATGAAATTGATTAATTTAGACTTACTGATTGCAGTGCTATAAATCACCGTGAGTTACCTGTAAATAAAAGAAAATCTTTATTAATAAACATTTCCGTGCAGGATTTAAAATATACAAAATTATACATATTTTAAACTAGCGGCCGCCAGCATACCTACATAATGCTGAAACTCAACAGAAAGTTTGTTCTACTATTTTCCCATTATAGACAAGCAATAAAATTATTCTAGGTTTCTAGTTGATAGCTGATTAATAGTTATGGATAATATGATGACCATTCACATATTTTAAATTAAAAAGTTTAACCCAAACAATCGCGATTGACAAAATAAAAAAATCCTTACAGCACTCCACCGATTCCTACTCGTATTCCGCTCACCCCAAAGCGATAAGTTCTTCTGTACATTTTTTCATAAGACCCAGTTTGCAGATTTACGGGCCAGAGACCCCATTTGATGGTAACGACCACTTTCTTACGCACACGCTCGTTCAACTCGAGAGCACGTTTTATCGCCAGAACATTTCTCATCGGACCTTCCCTGCCTTACAATTGGACTTAATTAGTATTTTTAAACGGCCGGAATGTCGTCAAGAATTTGAATGCTGAGTTAATTGGTTTTCCAATGATCGATGGATGTCTAAACGTTTTTTGACGTAGTTTCATGTTTGGCTCCTTTGTCCTTATCTATCAGGGTTTTCAGCACTCTAAAATCCAGTTATCACATTTAAGACCACTGCAACCTCTTTTAGGAGAATCAAGCGAACTCGGATCGTAGCAACAATCTTACAAAACAAATAAACTCTAAAATGTCATTATTGTTATTAAGATCCCTATTATCTAGAATTGTACGATTCAACAGATGCAACATGAACATTATAAGATCAGATTCACCGTTACACTAAAGTATTTATGCGCTCAGAGAAAACTACTTAAATATTAATACCGGAGGGGCTATTTAGTCCAGTAATTTTAGCAATTTTTATCCACGATCTGCGGAATAATTCCTAGTGAGCTGAATTTTTGTATACACCTTTATTATGATATTGTAATGATGATGTGAAAAATCGACATTGATATCGTGCCGGCTAAAAAAGTTATAGGGGTCCAAACGTCACGAAAATTAGTTTTTCGCAAATATCTCGCGATCTATTGCTCAGAGGTCAATAATGGTTTCATAAAAGTTGTTCGTCGTAAAATTGTCTACAAAAAAGGTCTCCTGCAATTTTCTGTAGAATTAACCGTTTTTGAAATAGAGACTAGAATGCACTCACATATGGTATTGTATACCGTACGCCGCATACGAAGGCATAAACCCTATTGTTTGTTTTTTTCCCTTTTTTGTATGTGTGTTTTTTGTTAGTATGATTATCTACATATAGAAATATAAAGGACTTGTAATACTAGTACAGTCAGGAAAATAGGAATATCAACTATAAAAAACTAAGTGGCAATTTTTTTTGTCACTTTATAACTCAAGAACGGGCTCATCGATCCAAACCAAATTTTCAGGGTTTAAACAGACTATTTATTAGATGGTTTATATGAAGTTTAAACAAAATCGGTCGTTTACTTTATACGTAGCGAAGCACGTACCGGGCCGCTAGTAATGATATCGATATGCAATGTGAATTTTAGCAATTTTGATCCACGATCTGCGAAAAAAATCCTAGTGGGCTGAATTTTTGTATACGCCTATATTATGATATTGTGATGAAGATGTGAAAAATCGACATTGATATCGTGCCGGCTAAAAAAGTTATAGGGGTCCAAACGTCATTGGACATAGCATATCTATATCATTACTAGCGGCCCGGTACGTGCTTCGCTACGTATAAAGTAAACGACCGATTTTGTTCAAACTTTACATAAAACATATACTAAATAGTCTTTACAAACCCTGAAAATTTGGTTTGGATCGATGAGCCCGTTCTTGAGTTATAAAGTGACAAAAAAAATTGCCACTTAGTTTTTTATAGTTGATATTCCTATTTTCCTGACTGTACTAGTATTACAAGTCCTTTATCCCAACTAATATTATAAATGCGAAAGTAACTCTGTCTGTCTGTCTGTCTGTCTGTCTGTCTGTCTGTCTGTCTGTCTGTCTGTTACGCTTTCCCGCTTAAACCTCGCAACCGATTTTGATGAAATTTGGTACAGACAATCTTTAGACCCTGAGACAGAACATAGGCTACTTTTTGACCCATTCCAACTCCCCACTTCCCCGAAATGAGGGGGTGGAAGTTTGTATGGAAAATCTAAACTACTTGAGTTAGACGCTTGAAATTTGGCATGCAGGTCCCTTAGTAAATTTGATGCTTAGTTGCAAAAGGATATTGCAAAAATCCCACGGGAACGGGAGTTAGCGGGAAAAAACATTCGTATCATGAAAACCGACATCCACGCGGACGAAGTCGCGGGCGGCCGCTAGTATTTCTATATGTAGATCATCATACTAACAAAAAACACACAAACAAAAAAGGGAAAAAAACAAACAATAGGGTTTATGCCTTGGTATGCGGCGTACGGTATACAATACCCTATGTGAGTGCATTCTAGTCTCTATTACATAAACGGTTAATTCTACAGAAAATTGTAAGAGACCTTTTTTGTAGACAATTTTAAGACGAACAACTTTTATGAAACCATTATTGACCTCTGAGCAATAGATCGCGAGATATTTGCGAAAAACTGATTTTCGTGACGTTTGGACCCCTATAACTTTTTTAGCCGGCACGATATCAATGTCGATTTTTCACATCATCATTACAATATCATAATAAAGGTGTATACAAAAATTCAGCTCACTAGGAATTATTCCGCAGATAAAATCTAAAATTCCTGGACTAATTGTATTATCAGAATCTGATTTGAATCCGAACGTAGAATCCTGTCCTTATTGTGACACGCTTCTTTATACTTTGTTTAAGTGCCTTGGCTATTTGGAAATTATTTTCGATATATGTAGTCTATAAGTACGAATAGACTGTAACAAAATTAAATTGCGACCACATAATGAGATTTGATTTAGGCCTCTGTAATACGCTGTGGTATATTTTAATGAATGGTCATTACTAGTTTAGAGTTAAGGCTTATATAAATCTATCTATAGATATGGCCTGGTGGAAATCGACCAATATGCAGCACTGAACAAAGGGGTGCGACTTAATATACGAAATTATCAATTCACTGCAATATTTTAATACGTATTAGAAACCTTGTTGCCTTCTAATAGCGTGCCTAACATGATTTTCACAGGAAAATGTGCTCTAAACACAATAGACTAAAGTCTAAAACGGTTCAAGCTTCACCATTATTAATTTTACCGCTCTAGCCCCAGAGATAATTCGATAAATGATGTTTTAACAGGTTAAATGATTTTGTTAGCCAGGTTTTAGTCTGTTTTGTTGTTCATTTTAGATTTGCAGGTATAAGTTTGTATTAAAAACATTTAGTCAGTAGAAAGGTCGCAGATGCGTTGCCTGCCATTAAAGCCCCATACCCTCTCCAACTGATCCCTTGCAACCTTACTCACCAGCAGAAACAGCACAACAGTTATGAAGTGCTATTTCACTGTAATCTTCTGTAAGGAGGAGGTACTTATTCAAGTGGAAGTTCCACTAAGCTTTACCTGTCTTATTTTCTTATTATTTCGTCAATCAATAAAGCTAAGTAGTAAATACTTTATTCCATGAGGAAACAAAACACATTTACTGTTTTTTCTCATGACTACGCGTTTTTTCCCCCTCGAGTCTCGTAAAACAGTGCAAGAATTCGGAATTCACCGTGAAAGAATCGATAGCCTAAACAAAACTTAAACCAACTTTCAAGATGCCATAAAATAGAAGGGGCTTCCGAAGCAAAGTTTCAGCTGAGATCTCCATTTATGGTGCATTATATTTAGAGCATGATACAGTAAATACAAAATGGCTGTTAAACATTTGTGTTATAAAATCAATATCCAACAATCATGATACATAATTTTCCATATTCAAAAGTGCATTATCATAAAGTTAAAATAAATAAAATAAAATAAAACAAAATTAGGGTAAAGCAAACATACACATGGTTTGAGAAGATTAGAATAAATATTTAGAAAATAATGTATGTACCTAGATGGAAAAGTTATGTTATTAAACTTACCAGAATACATATATTGAGCCTCGATTTCAAATTAGAGAATTAATAAGCACGGCAATCTATTTGCAATATTTGTTATACGGCAAGTGGGGTTGACTGTGACTTAAGTAGCGCGCCATCTGATTAACCAATTTCAACAGAAACCGAAAAACCTAGAGTATTGTCCACTTTTCCAACTGCATCGCTGCACCATGCAGATGAGCGTACACTCACAGCTATTAGATTGCAGTCGATATCCGTGCCATGATTGGACGCGCGAACACGTCGTTAGTGTAGGAACACACTAGGATGAAATCACGCGACCGAAGTTCGGCGGCTATACATTTTCAATGCGAAATTACGCGACGTAATTTCGGCAAAGTGTGTCATCTTCCATTTAAAATACATTGCAGGTAGTCACGCCAAACTTCGTAAGCGTTTTTTCCGCCTTCTGTGTTTCTATATTTGAAATCGTGTTCAGCGAGAATAAACGCATAATGCTACCGTGTTTTCCTTTTAAAAATATTAATAATAACTACTTAAGAGTCAAAATCAACACATACAGGTTAGTAGCCAAAGTACATAAGTCACGGTTATCAGTATCAAGATAAAATGTACATAATTATAATACCTTCCTAACTAGATGCAAAAAAATAAGCAGAATAAGAACTAGACCCTAACGAATCGACATTTTACACATTACAAAACAGTAGGTACAAAAAAAAGCACATATCTAGTCAGCTAAATTGACTATAAAAGTACTCGAAACTACCTTAAATCAATACCTTAATGCATTAGCCTCAACAACTAGACCAGTTTGGCTATTTCTTTAATCCATCAGACATGATAGCATAGCTTATGAACCTCCTAAAAGCCTTCAACGGAGTATCTCCTCCGATAAGGCACACGACCATTGTCGCAAAATATTTACCGTATCTGTACCATCATCGTACATACGAGTACCACAATACGTAGACTTGAGTACATAGTGAATAGTGCCTCATACAGGGATCACAATGGAGGCATCGTCATTTGTTCGAAGCGACGACAAACACGAAAACACACGACAATAGACCGGCATAAAGTCTGGATACACATCAAGCAATGGCTGGAGAGAGGGAATATTGACAGTTTAGTGGACAGTATCTACTAGAGTGGTATTGCTTTCATGTTTAGTTGTTTTTTCTACGTCTGCATCATTGAGGTATTACTCCGTATAGAGTGGACATCGAGAACAAATTCTATGCGTCCACTTGGAGGAAAGGGGCGGATCATTTTACTGATTTTTTTCTATGAACGAACACGCCAAACAATCGTTACTTTTCTACATATAATGATTTGTACATATTTTTAAAACACAAGACGGCAATTTTGTATCATAAAAATAAAAATAGTATAATAGACGGCAACTGTTGTCCATGAACAACAATGTATATACGATAATTTCAAAGTGTCAACTCTATACTTGGTAGTTATACCTCATTGGTCCGCAAAGGCCACAGAAAATGAAACTGTCCTTGGAAAAATAAACCACGGGGACTATCATGCAGAAAGTCATTGAAAAACACGATGACTATTGAAATGTTGCTTAATTCAATTCAAATCATTTATTTCAGGCCATGTAGCCCATATTTAGATTTAATAAGTACAGGAAATTACAAGTCTCTTATCTTTATGGGATATGACTAAATCGTGATAGTAAATTTGAGTGCCAAATTAGGGTAGAACTTAATTAATAATGACGTCACGATGTTGCTATACCAATAAAGGTTTTCAAAATGATGAAATATAAACAGATATGTCCAAATTTTAACAGAAGATTTTACTGAACGTTATAAATTTACATAATATAATGAGAAAGTGTGTTTTCCCAGGAAAACTCGGATAAACAGTGGTTAAATGATGACGCAATAATTTTTCACGTCGAAGGTATATTTTTACATTTATTTTCCTTCTTTTTTTCGCATTTCTCGCCCCGAGTTCCAAAAATTGGGCGCCACCATTTCCTTGTCTTTGCGTTTTCCGAGAAAAATAGTAATTGGATACCTCGATCATATTTTTCTGATTTTTTTCCATGAATTGCTTGAGGGTGCTAAAGTTTGGCATCGTTCCATTACTGTGTGAAACAATCACAATGCGAAATTGTCTAAAGCACCGGATCTCAACGAACAATTCTTTCAATGTGCTTCCTTTTATCTCTATTGGACGACTGGACAACTTTTATCGAGAACACTGCTTTTATGGCCGTGACGCAATTAAACAAAAGATAGTATTATTCTATTCAGTACAACTATCTTATTATAAAAGTGCTAGAGCTGTATGTATTATGTTCAATGACGTGTAAGTGTCTATAATACGGGTATCATCGCTCTCAGGAATTAAACGTTTGAGATTTTATTAACTTTATGGTTTAGTACGATTTTATTTATTCCTTTCAGGAAAGGAATAAATGAAACCATACTCTCATGATTTCATAGTGATTGCTAAAACTACTTTTAAAGAATCTTCATCTTCAGTTTAGATTTCTGCACAACTATAAATAATAACATTTTGTTACCAAATATTGTGTCTTACCATCTATAGATTAGTTAGGACTATATACTCGTACAAAATATAGTTCCCAACAAATTGAAAACAAAAATGCAGGCATCCTCTTAAACAAATTGGACCATAAACAGTAAAGGATAACATCACCCTAAGGAAACTTGTACGCTATTTAATCGTTGACAAGGGTGCGAACCGGAGAACGCCCCAGCCATCGCCATCAAAACTGCCGAGTGAGTCATTATGTCTGTCATCTCGCATAATTATCACGGCCCTTGCGAGGAAAATGGCGATACTAATACTGTCAAAGGTGATCGTCAATTTATTAGACAGAGAAGTTATTAATTTGCGTATAAGGTTACTAATTTTGCTTTTTCCATCCGATTTTAAGCATGATTTTTCCACCTCACTTTTTATGCTAATATATAAAGAGACTAACAGATTGTAATGAATAGTCTTAAAAACTACTGAAAAACATCTTTCACCATTCAAAAGCTACTACTAGCCACGTTTTGTATAAAATATACGTTGGAAGTAAGCAATATCGTTCCCTAAAAAATAAATTACACTAATCTTCATTTGATGACCGATTCCGAGGGTCGACAGGGCGGGATAACTAAGGGTAGATGAGACTTTCCCTTTACATTAACTTTTCCTTCAAAATGTACATAAGCTGCCCTTTCTATGTTTCTATGTTACCTTATGAAAAATAATAATATATGATACTCTTGGGGTTCGCATCCTCGTACTTTGCATTGTACTCGAGTCATGGATGTTTATAAAAGTATTTAAATATGTCTATCCGTTCCCTAGCATCCATAGTACAAGTTTCAAGCTTAGTTTGGTGCTAGCCTATTGGTGTATCAGTCAAAAAAATGTCACTAATTAAATTTGGTTTTCATAATTTCCTTTTACTTTAATAACATGTTCAAGTAACTCACATTCACTCTCATATTTTTGTGTGGGTAGTGTTACATCATCAGTTCACTTAAGTACACTAACAAAAGTGGCGGCAACTTTGACACTACAGCTAAAGTCACACCCGCATGGCGCGACGCCCGGGTTGACGAAAGCGCTTGGTACAACTTTAATTGGTTAGAGCAAACTTGTTTGTCTTACACGGAATAGGTTTATTTTCTGATCCGATCAATATGGAACATTAACTTGAACATACAATGACTACGCTGTCATCTTGTAGGAGTGTTTGCTTTGTTGCTTTAATCTGCTTATTATAATTATAAAATCAATATCGAAATAAACTATTTATGTAGGTCCCAGTGGGGCGCTTATAGGTCGTCAAATATACATATCACACACAATAGAATCTACCACCTAGTTCGGAACGCTTCATCTCACGAGAAGAAGCGGCAAGAAACCCGAGTGTTGCTCTTTTAAAATATTTGAATTTAAACCAGCCACTATCACATATTAATATGGTATTATTAATTAACGGAATTTAAATTTTCAGTGCAAGTTTTATTTTACCTATTCTATCAATTTTTCCAGATGGCTGACACATCTTAACAACTATGTGTTCATTACCGATGTTTTGCGGCTTCCAAAGAACATTTACATGAGTTTGTTTAGTTTGGGGCTGGATATCAATGGTCAATAACGTCCCAAGTATTTTTTCCATGAACACTTACATAAAGCCTTTTTAGTACTATATCATATACTTATGTAGTGTGGGTAGTCCCACCACTTACAGAAAATGTTCTTCAGCTTACGTAAAACAAAAAAACACTTCCATTATCCAGTAATTTGATTACCACATAAGCACGGGAGTTTATTAGTTCGCCGTTCCGGAGTCCGGAACAAAACAAGAAGTGCCGTTTGCGGCAGATAAGAAGCACTCCGGTCAACTAGATTGGACCCGAGCGATGAAAGTGAATTGGTGTAACTATTGTACTGGTTGTTTATTCAACATAGCGACCCTTACTTAATCTAAATTATAGTATTGACTCGAAAAATAATATTAAAGTATCTTAATGCCGTTCATCATCATTTGAAAATAAAATCGAAACGACGTAAACCTATTCTCTGGTTCACCGCGATTGAAAAATGCGAATTAGTGATCACAAAGCCGAGCTTTATTCATAATCCGACAAAACTTTTGCTCGACCTGAAAATTGAACACGGGTCCTCGAGATTATGGCTAGTTCTTTATTAAATCGCACTAAAAGTAATTGTAAAGTAATGTAGAATTGATCTACGAAAGTTGCTTAGCATAGCAATCGCAGCCCGAACGCGGTATCCACTGCGCCATCGCGCTCCTCAAATCTTCATATAACACTATGATGATGTGATTTTATGATATCCCCCCACCCTTTGCAATAGAACATTATTATAAACCGATATTTTACCTACTAGACCCACGTTCAATGTCAAAGCCTCGCCCTTGACAACTGACATACAATGTAAATGTCAGCTGAGCGGAGGCCGCATCGACGATGGCCAAGGGCGCGCAGATCGTGCGATAAGCCCGATCATGTGTGATCGAGGGACTCACATGCATAGATAGATATAGGCACTCAGTCATTGAAAACCTGGATCAGATAAAACGAGCGTAGCCTTTGCTAGAGTCACGTAATGTAAGGCATTTTTGGATGCCTTTAAAAGTATGGACAGAGGCGAAATTCTTCAAGACCGGAGCCAAAATTTACTACCATAACAGTATTGCTAATTTTTGGTAATTCTACAACATTATAAGTGTGCAAGGTACAAGTCTGCCATTTTTGTTGAATCGCATTGTCTTGGGAAATAGTTTCATAAATCAAAGATACATTTCTGATATGGCATTTTAACAACTAACTTAGAGTGCACTATCAGATATCAAGTAGTGACACTGGAATGTAATAAAAAATACATGAAATTATTACGCATCCCAAATAAGGAATCGGCCTTATGTAATGTCGGTAAAGAGTATGCATAAATCCATCCAAAACATAACGGAACGTTTTGCATCCCGCGACCTTGCAATACTAACCCGGATACAATACCCCTCCCCCCTAAATTTACGACCGCTTATTTACAACTTCCACATAAAATAGGAAAGGGATAATATGAAACCCATTCGGTGACATATTCCTCACTTCATCTTTCAAGGAAGGCCGTCTGTGCTGGATAAAGTTTGGAGCCCGCTGATATATCGGTCTTGAAAGGACGCCATTTTGTAGGATTATTTGGCACACTAGATGATGTCTGTTCCGAACGGAATCGTAGTCATTAGTTGCAGCATAGCGCCAACTACTCTTTCAAAACTTTTCCAACGTAGTTAATACTAACGTTCGTCGATTTTACTGCTGCGGTTTGTACCAAAAAGTTTCAAGGCTTTCGACGTGTATAAAATTTTAGTAACCCCATTTTTATTAACCACTTTTGTCGCATTTATGTAATCTTTCCCTGGGAACCGAGGATAGGGCAATATCGGATATTAATGGAAGTTGAAAAGATAATGAATTTTAAATTAAATTGTTTGATTTGGTTTCACCGGCAGAGTTCGTATGAAAACCATCTATTTACCTACTAGTAAACATGAAAAAAATAATAATTGAAATAGCCGTAACTTTAAGTAAGCCACGTATTTACAAAGTAAAGTGTACATGAAAAAGTCCAACTATAAAAAAATAAACTAGAATGTTCCAAGGTTCAATCCCCTCGTGTGTAATGGGTCGTATTTGCATTCTTACATAGGCAAAGAATTCGGTTAAATAAGCAGATTTAGATCAGACGTCATGAGAACGGTAAAACGTTTACTACCTTTATTGGCAAAGTAATTTCCCCTCTATTCACCCTGACCAGTACTACGATATGGCCCAAGTTGTAAACGTAACAGAGATTGGCACAAACAATCTTTAAACACTGAGAAAGAACATAGGCTACCTTTTATTGCGAAAAAAAGGGATCAGAAATCCACGATGACAAGTCGCGGGCCGCCGCTAGTATCTATATAAAATGATGAAAGCTGCAGATGGCAACTCTGAACATCTTAAATAATTAATTAATTTCTGGTTAGAGTTTCGCAATTGTTAAGGAAGGCCTTGAGAGTAGAGGGACTGTACATATATGTATTTGCAATAACTTGACTGCATTTTAAGAAAGTTGAATAATTTACAACGCAGATCGCAGCACAAACGTTTATCGGCTGAACGTTTTTTAATAGTAAGAATAAACTATTCAAAATCAGACACCAACTTAAAACGCTAGTTTTTTGTTAATTTCATAGAAAATAACATAGTCACTGATGTGCAATACTAGGCACATACGAAAACGCTTTCGCCCATCCCTCACGATATAAGACATTTGAGAAGCTGTTTGCGAATTGCCAGTTTCTTTATTTCTGACGATAAACTCCGGTTTATTTCGCGTCCCCTTATCCTATTTGCGGACAATTTGTCACGAGACATTCTCCCTCAGGACTCTCTCGAAGGTGGCTATTTGTTTAGACGTTTGGGTTTTTATAAGCCGCTCTTATGGGCGTATTAAGTTAATGACCCGCCAGCATGTGACTTGTTCAGCGTATTTGAGTTATGGATATCGTTTAATTTCGGTTTCCATGTCACCATTTCAACGTTTATTGCGAATAATTTGGATCCCTAAATTCGGGACTACCATTTGTTGGCTTATTCATGGATCTTTGCTTGCTCTTGTAATTCCACGCTGCCAATTATATGTGAAGGTTTTCGTCTTGTGAAAAGGGAAGTTCATTTATATCTTCCACACAAAATTTCGTTTCAGGCAGATTAAAATATGGCCTGTATGGAAGGTACCTTTTTAAGATTCGAAATGCAAAAGAAAGCTAGAACATTCGCCGTAACTGAGAAATTATTTGATCGTGTTTTTATTTAAAGAAGGATTTAAATATAATTATTTTAGGGATAAACATGACTTTTTTCATCTTATGGTCTGTCTGTCATATTTCATTCTTAGGGTCTGAGTAAAATTCCGATTTCCAATTTTTCTTATAAGCTAACAGTTCCTAACTTACTCCAATATTAAGTATACAGTCAATGTTTTAGTCTACGAGGCCAGGCAATAATTACAAATAAACCTAGACAAGATAAAAAAAAAATTTTTTTTACCACAACCAACAGTATAACGATACATTTTAATGTCGAAACCAACACGGATCTATTCCATCTTTGCAATTTAGATTAGTGCACAGTGTAGATTGGCAAAAACTAACAAAGATAATGAAAATGAATCCTCCTCGAAAATGTTATCTTTTGACCAAACTGAAAAACGCATATACTGCTCGAGAGTTTAATTGTGCTGGGAATTTATCATTCATTGCAAGAGTTTTACGAATGCAGGATTAATTGGGATTACTTTATATTCTCTGATTACATTCTGATGCAATTATTCCTTGGCTAGCTGAGGCCATAATTGTATCTAAAAGCTATTTCATTTTCCTTTAAGACCACATTGAAGTACCTTCCCGTGTCCGTATGTAGCTAAGTGAATTTACTTAGATCTTATAATTGACGAAACAGAACTTCAAGCAATTTTCAATTTATTATAATGATTCAAGAAAAATATTAATGGACATTTCGGGTATATCATGTATTAAATATAAAGAAGTATGACTGATCATGCACGTGCAAAGTTAGGGCAGGTGACGAGTGTAATTTGCCTCGAGCATCGGTCGCGTGCAATTTCATTTTATATCAAAGATAACGTTTGACATTTCGTACGTTCGCTTTTCGGCACAGTATTTTATTCAAGTTATTTTATAAAACTGATGGCCTGCATAAAAATATTTTTAAATTACATTTTATATCACGAGATATGATGTCAAAACTAAAATGACCAAGCGTCTCGAAATCCATTTCTCATTCAGGCAGCAGTCTCGTATTTCCAAATTCCCGGACAAATTCTCGTGTTAAATCATACGTGAAGACAAAATGTGTCTGCGAGATTGAATATAAACGGACTGCTAAGACGGTCGCCGTAGGAATATATTTTATCAACGGTTGCACTTTTCTACCGTGGAAAGTTTTATGCTATCATTTAGTTCGTTTTCTGACCAATGTTCCAACATACCTAGAGTCATAGAGGTGACCTCATATTGTATGAAGAGACGCTGCAATCATCAAAACTTATCAGCTTATAGCGGTTCCGGGGCTCAGATTAAATGGCCTAGGAAGCAACCGGAGTAACGATTGATGACGATTATGTTCAAAGACTTATCATCACATATTTACAGTTAGTGATGATACGTTTTTGACCATATTCATAAAACTTAAAATGAAATCATTGAGAATTTTGTTCGCAAGGCTTTATTTGAGCCATGGAAAAATGTGCAAATTCTCGGTGGAAGCATTAATTTTATATTTCGCGCTTCTCTTTCGCGCGCACCGCTCTGAATAAATACTGTATTAGCCTCAGATCGATTCCTGTGTGCTCACACCCGGCGATACGGCAAAACGTGATACGTAAGGGCTCGTTTTCACGATTCCGCGATCGCGCCGTTGCTACATTTTTTTCAACTTACACATTACCTAACAATTCATCATACGAATGGTTTGCAACTCGGCACGCCAGGTTTTTCAAAGACGCTAAGACTGGACCGATGAGAGCCAGTTTGCCTTGTGGAAGCAAGTGGAAGGATTAAGTCTCTGCCTACCACAATGGGAAGAAGGCGTGTCTGTACGTGTGAATGTATGTAATGTACATTACCTACCTAGATCCAAACAAATCTTGAAGTTTCTTGACTCAAGCACTAATGACGATATGCATCTCACAAACATTTGCCCGTATAGGAATTCAAACCCACGAGCCACGGTTTCATAGCCAGGTAACTAACCACTGTTTAGACAAGTCGCCACAGAACTGCCGCCACTGCGACTCTACATTCTTTGCCGTGTCATTTTATGATTCCATCACCAGCTACCTATGTAAGTCACCTGCGATATTCTTAACTACCAGTGGATTACTAAAAACTTATACTGATATATTTCTGTGGGCAGTATGGGCGTGGTGGCGGCTCGTCTAAAACAAGCTTAAGATTCGGCGGCAGCGCGGTCGTGGCATCGTATAAACGAGCTCTAAGTCTGCCTGATGAAACTCATAAGTCTCGTATGAACACTTTCGCATACAACCGCTGTTTCTTTACCGCGTTTCTTCGCGACATTGACAGGATTTATGATTGTATAGTTCGTGATGCGGAAACATCTGCCGCCAGATGGGCAGTAAAACGTGTAGTAAAATAAGGATAGTGCTTGTATATTTTGCGAGATACCTAAATCCACACATCTCTAGAAATACATGTATGCACATATAAGCCAAGGTTTCTGAGGATGGAATACCTTTTTTTATTAGTAAGCCATAATCTTGGCCACATCTTCTTCTAGACTTTAAATAAGGAATGAGGAACGAGTATATTGTTTAATGTGCTTGCTTAAAAAAGCCCGTTGATTTTAAATATGGAATATTCTAATTATGAGAACAATTGTTAGAAATGGCTTTTCTAAATTGCCTGGTTTCCCTTGAGTGGGCTGCGGAGTTTAGTTGAGAGATGTTCAGGATCATACTCGAAGCGTACCCCGGGCTCCCAGGCATGGCCGAGGATGTAACCGGGAGAAGCGTTTAGATGATGATGATAATTAGAATGGGCTGACAGCTTCAACAAGACAATTTCAAGTTTTCTGACAATTTCACTACGAGCGTGCTTTTTGTGGCAAGGGAGTGTCATTGCACCGATAGCTTTTGAACTTTGGACTGAGTTCGTCCAATAAGAAATTTATGTTTATCCCTATAGAAAATTACGGATCCGAGAGCTTTTACTTTTACGAATGAAGCAACCCTAAAGCAATCGCTCGCTATTCAGTGGAAAGTGCATCGTCAAGTGACGCAGTATCGATAGGGACTCTCGGTCACGTCCAAGCAATTTACGCGCCATCATCTACTCGCTCGAGAAGACTTCGGTCTTCAGATCTAGAGACTTGTCTTCGTACAATAACAACCAATAATACAGTTCAATACAAAACAAGAAGATCTAAAATGGCGGCCGTGCATGAACGGAACACTGATGTATGTAGAAACATAAAACAAAATAAAAAAAATATGTTGGGTTTTTTGTGATATTTAACGTTAGCTCCATTTATTACGCATTACGCTCATGCCTTTAGAGTGACCTCTAAAGTTATTTCTGGATCTTTACGCATATAACTCACCTTTAAAGAGACTCAAAAAATACGTTCTTGCAGTCATCGGTTTGTAAGTCTTAGCAGGGACTGACTTTGCAAAAAATAGGAGAAAATTAAATGGCTCAATTTATTATTAGTAACTAAACATGATGTTTAACTAACCAGGTACACCTATTGCAATAACAATACGAGCCATAAATAAATCAACAGCTGTAAACCATCCAGCAACTTGTCAAGCCCAGTTATTGAGTTACGGGATATTTTGTGATTTATCCCCTAATACTCGCGCAAAGCCGCTGGCAAAAGCCAGCGTTATTAAATCGGAACATTTATTCCAATTGATTTCACAGACAAATAGAAAGCCTGAGGGGTCAAATAAATAACTCCTCTTTAGAAAGCTTCGCTCGAGCCGAGAAAAAATAACAAATGACTGTTTTATCTATGTATAACGATCTTATTGGTCGGGACAAATAGCCGTGGACATGGTATGGTAAACAAAGCCGCTTTGACGCTGTGATCGATGGAGGCACTTCGCCAATGTAATGCGTCAAGTGCCAAGAGTCGACTTCAGGAAATGCCGGTACAAATTGTGAAAAATTGTTCCGCTAATGGGTTTTCAATTCGGACACTTGGATACGTGTCAAGTGCAAAGATTCCGGTAAGTGGTACATTTCGTGCATATTGGAGGTTTTTATTTTGATTTATTATTTGAATGTGACTGTAAGACTGGTAATAATCTTATAAAACGCTATTTTAAGAGTAAAATTAAACTTTATTGAGATTTTTTGGATATTATATCAAAACATAATTTACTGGTTACAATGGGTATCGAAAACATGATTTCAAATGATAGAGGCCTATATGCCTTGCAGAGTGGCACATTAATAGGCTGGTAACTAAGTGACTATTATAATTTTCTATTCAGTAAACTTTTCTTTTATATTCCCTATATTTTAAGGTACCTAAAGAAAGTTTAAAAACCATATTGATGTTAATGTATATCTTGATAAATTTTTTTGTGTTGTTATGCTGTAAAGTTTTAATATGAAGCCTCGTCACAGAATACCGCATTTTTTTTTCGGGCATTAGAAGAAAAGTGTTTTCTGCCGCCCGCAAATAACAAACCTTCTCACTATTCTAGAGATTTTGTTTGTTGTCAAGCTGTAAAACCACTACAATAACAGTTACTATAGCGGTCTGCGGTCATGGCAAAGACAGTATATCTTCGAGACAGTATTAATTTATTGGTGCCAGCAGAACCAACAACAGACTCTGCTAATAAAACTTGGATTGAATCTATCTCACGTAATAGATTGCCTGATGTTTCCAACAAGCCTTGACAGTAAAACTACTTTGTACGTTTTAGTACTTTATATTCGGAAAATCAGAAAAGTTCACACAATGGCACGAAAATTTAACCTTATGACCCGTGATAACGACTTCATACTAAAACTTTTCACTCGGGCTTCACTACATCACATAGTTTAAAACTATACAATTTTTTAAATGTTATATATTATCATAGGAAGGTGAACGTACTAGATGTTACGTAATGGTAACTATACATCGCTGCCCATAGAAATCAACAACCGCGCAAAGGTCTAAGATGCGTTGCCTGCTTTGAAGATCACATATACCCTCCCCAACTGAGCTCTGGCGCGAGCAGAAACATAGCACAACAGTGCTCTCCGTTGTCCGTAATATGCAATAGTATTATGTACATATGTTTGTTGAAATCTTGAACTACCCAACGTGAATTTGAATGCTGTTTATTTTTTAACTAGATAGAACGATTTATTATAATTACACATGTACACTATAGTACAGAGAGGTGCAATGATCGTTTCCGTGCGCAGCCGAAATGGCTCGCTAGTCGGTAATAAACGACTTTCAAAATAGGAATGTGAAAAATTATCAGGCAACGTAAAACGACGCCATCGAAAAATAAAGCACCCGTGAATTAAACGACCGTCTCTGTGAAATGGAATCGAATTTATCTCACGTAATAGATTGAACGATGTTTCTCTAAGGATTCCTGACATACAACTAGTTCGATTGCATCAACTCAGCTGACAAAAATAATAATATTCTCGAGCAATTTCGGCTACGGCGAACCAATTTATTTACGACTAGCGGCCGCCCGCGACTCCGTCCGCGTGGATTTCTTTTTTTCGAAATAAAAAGTAGCCTATGTTCTGTCTCAGGGTCTAAAGATTGTCTGTACCAAATTTCATCAAAATCGGTTGCGAGGTTTAAGCGGGAAAGCGTAACAGACAGACAGATAGACAGACAGAGTTACTTTCGCATTTATAATATTAGTTGGGATCAACCAGGTACACAGGATATATTATAGTGGCCTAAGCGAGCAAATACAGGTGCACTCCTTTTTATTTTTACCTCACTCTCATAGAACGATGGGATCAGGCGCTGGAGGACTTAACGTGCTTTCCGAAGTACGGAACTGTTACTAAACCGTCAACTTCCAAACGGCGGTCTGCAACTGAGTATCCTGTTATCCCGTGCCCCTACAGGATAACTCAAACGCCATTCGGTTTCGGACTCGGATTCGGATTCAAACCCAGGACCTGCTGGCACAGCTATTGCGCCACGAGGCAATGCCAGAATCAATGAAAGTGAATGTGAGAAATTATCAGGCCACGTAAAACGGAGCCATAGAAAAATAAAATATCCAACTCTGAAATGGAATCGAATTTATCCTACGTAATGAATAGAACGATGTTTCTCTAAGGATCCCTGACATACAACTAGTCTAGGCATCAGCCTGACTGACAATAACGAACCGGGCATCCTCAATAAATTACCATAACTCTACCGTTCTCACATAACGGGTTGGGACTGTGCAGTTTAGTTTTATGGGAACACTACAGAAAGGTTTTTGCTTCTGCCTTACTACAGTTTAAACGCCTCGATGGTCTAGTGTTTTAAGTACCGGGCCTTGGTCTCGAGGTCCTGGGTTCGATTCTCGGGTCGGGCAAACGTTGTGTTGATTTTTCTGTACACAGCCCGAAATTGTGATCACCAATCCACATTTGGCAAGCTGGTGATTAAGCCAAAACCCATCTTTGTAACGAAAACATGATTTCAAATGATGGAGGCCTTTGCCCTGCAGTAGGACATAAATAAGCGGATATTTTTCTTTACTTTACTTTACTTATTACAGCTTCAGCTTGCATGACGATATACCACTTCGGGTAAATCTTATATTTTGTCGAGTTTTAAAAGTCAAATAGCATTAAACAGCCTGCGAGCTAAAACTTTAAACTTTCGCGTTGCATTACTATGTATTAGGTAATATTTAAACGTCAAGCAGTAAGTACGAGAGAACTTTTAAAATTAGTATCAGGTTTATTCCCGTTTATATATTATCTAATAGGCTGCAAACTAGCCTAACGAGTGCTCCTTTGAGCACTTCTTTTCAACTTGGGAGTTTTAAAAGTCGAGTCGGATCAAAAAAGTAGAGAAAAATTACTTTGTGACAAACATCTCTTAAAAGCTAAACGTAATCGATACTTAAACAGTATTTAAGCTGTTACCCGAACAATAGCTCTATTATTAAGATCATCATTATGATAATTTCTTGGACCCCGTTAGGATTATCTGAAAAGATTATGCGTTAAAACATTATTATGATATATACATATTGTTATACATTATGTATATATACATTATGTTACGACTCCTTATTAAATACAACTTCTTAAAACGTATATAAATCGCAAATATATTAATTTAATCTGAAATTTATCTTGACATTTTAAACAACAAATCGTTTTATGTATATCGCCATTTTAACCGTTTTTACTTCTTTTAATTAAACAAGTCTTCCAAATAAATTACTGCATAACATATTATCCACCTATACCCCCTTGCATTTCAACTCTGCTTCCGCCTTTCCAGGCGTTTTTATTGCTCCAAATAGATTTAAAAGGGACGCGTTTAATCGTTGACTCCTCTGGCAATCAATTACTCGTGATCCCGTTCTTTTTAAAATGTTAATGGCAGAACCTTAGGGAAACTTTAGATGCAATCGGCTGAATGTGGGTCATAAATAACCCCTTTTTTGGGTGCATGCACTTGCAATAAGTATGTACTCGTACATAGCACAGTTCAAGGAAAAAATAAATCAAAACGAAAAAACAAAGTGATTGTCAAAACTTAGTTCAAAGTAAACTTAACTTAAAAAGTTTTAACAAAAACGCAAAATATAACCCAAATGAATTGTTCTTGGATTTTTTTATATTTCGGCCAATAGCCAAGATACGTGCCAAGCCAATTTTACAAAAAGCTTTTACAAAAAATGGTTTGGCACGTATATCGTGGTAATTTTTTCGATGACACGGACAGACAATGTGCATAAAAGTGTAACTCATTTAAAAGTCATGTAAAATACATACATGCAACAGGAAACAGCTTATTTTTTTGGTAAATGGTTAGTTTTTGCATATAATGAAGTTTCTTAATATCATCAAAGATAATATAATAAACAACCTATCAACGCCCATATTTACAGATAAAAAAAAAAGATTTATTAGATCTGACAGCGTTTGCCAGAACAAGCAATCCTTTAATATTTACATTGAACCGATTGCCACCCTTTGTAAACCTACCAGCGGACGCAAGGAAATTGAAAATCAGAGGCTCAAAGAACAGGGGTTCGCACTGTTAAACAGCATATAAAACGATATCCTTCAAAGAAGTACTTCGAGTTATACTCTTCGTAAATAGACATGGTTACAATGGGAGAATTGCCGAATATTTTTTTGTGTATCCCATAACTTTTATCTGTTGTAAAGGGTGCGTGACCGTTTATATCAGTAAAAAGTTATGGGAAAATTTCAAGCAGTTAAAATCGGAAAAACAAACATGTATGTATTTGCTCGTTGACGTAATTTTTATCATTATTGAAATTGAACATTTCATCATCTTATTTCATGATGATTTAATTCTAAAGGACTCGTATGCTATTATGGCTAAAGTTTAATTTAAAATACTGTAATTTTCTACTTATAATTCCGATTAATTCTTCTGACATATGCAGAGAAACCTAATGTGGTTAAACAAGTCAACTTACATATTACTCGTAGAATGAAAATTGAAATGCAACCTTCGCGAGATACAATCAAGAGTTATTATTGCCTATCTATCGCTCCTATCTCGGTATGAGGAGCTGGCAACATCACAATGTGACGTGACTGATAGGACAATATGAGAGATTTATGGTTTAAAGAGGCGAGACGAAGCTTTGGGTTCTCGTAATCTGTTTAGAAGTTTCCAAGACGAAATTATTATATTACAGTTTAGTTTTCACCGATGACATACTTCGGACATGTTGAGTTAAGAAGTTAAAATTTACTTAACGCTTGATTTGGTTCAACGAGTCTTAAAAATATTAACAAAATACTTCCCATCACTTAATTGTACCCGTATAAGAAAAATAATAATCATCTGTTTTTCCCAAGGATCAGACCAGTGCTTAAAAAGCAAGAAACATTTTGTAAACATTTATTTTACCCTTCGCACTTCCCAGAAAAGGGAAAAGGCTTGTTGACACACGCAACGCGGAAAGGGTAACGCAGCTTCTATAAAAAGATTTTATATTAACCCGAACCCTCAACATTTTAATTAGGAAGTTTTAATAATTCGCCAGAAAATTAGACGAAGGGAAACTTTAATTAGGTCGAGTACACGAAAGGAAGGTCTAATTCAGTTTGTCGAAAGACCTTTGATAATGAAAATAGCTGAGTTACCTTCCTGAAGCGCACATTTGGACTGAGAATTAGGGAAAATAGGGGGTCGCCACGGAAATATAGAAATACTCATCGGTTTTAACGATTCCACCGTTGTTATAGGATAATTGAAATTAAATGAAGAGGTACTCTGTCGAGGGCCTTTTCATATAAGAATGTTATTCAAAATTAATATCATCTATAAAATTATCCTTTACAAGCTTTGACCTCCCTAGCCTGGAAAGTGAGAAAAACTTTTCAATATGTAAGCGACATTTGATGCGCAAAAGTACGTTTATTAAATGACAAAGTGCTTTATTTATCACACAAATAGTACAAATTACATAAGATAAGTAATGATACAATTTTAGCGTGTGATATGGAGCCTAAAGTAGGGCAACGTAGTATTTCAGGAAATCAACCCTTGAAGAAAGAAAATCGATAACATTCGATAAACAAATAAATCGCTTAATAATAAAAAGGTAAAAGATACTAAAATACTTGAAATGATGTGCCATAAAATGCCCTGGATTTACAGGAATCGGCGATCCATTTTTATTTTCAAAGGATAATAGTTGAGCCGCCCCAGGAAAATTTTTGCCTATGCTGGATTCTATCCTTTCTATATTATGTATTTGGTGGGATAATACCACTCATGTCAAATATTTGAAATAAGTTGATTCTGTGTGAACGCATACTAGAAGATTTATTCGCCTTTAAAATAATATGGACGGGTAGATAATATATTCAAACATTCCACCGTTGCCTAGGTATTCAAATATCACCTTACTATTCCAACCGTGAGACTTCACCAAAAATCCCGCAGATAAAGCACACTAAAACTAAAGACAAAGAACATCGCGAAACATTGTTGTGGTAGCCAGGAGTTATTTTAAAAATCTTATAACTGTTCTGGTACGAGCCAGGAAAATAACAGCGAAGAGTTACGAAAGTCGCAAAGGAAAATAGTGTCTCGAGTACATAAAAAACAATTCAAGTACGCAATGGGGCGTGGGTTTTTCCAAATTCTTGGCAAAAGTTCTCGTGTAGATACACCGAATGAAGTACTTGTGTAGACGACTTGAGATTTTCTATACACTTAAAGTTCCAACATGGCTGCATGCACTCTACGTAAAAATAAGTTCCGTATCTATTTCATGTACAACACTTTAAAAGTATTATTTCTCTAGCACGGCAGTGCAGAAAATAATAAATAATAAATAAATAAATATTTCACAACATCACATACATTGATCTGACCCCGTGTTAAGTAGCTTAAGCACTTGTGTTACAGACATCAGAATCAACAGTGGTATTACAAATATATTTAAATAGATAAATATAACACCCAGACCAGAACAAACAGACATGTTCATGCACACAAATGTTTGTCCTGTGCGGGGATCGAACCCGCGACCTCTTGCGTAATAGGCAACATCTTGACCATTACACCAAGCGGGTCGTAAAAAAGAAAATAAAGCCAGAGAGTTATTTTAAGCAAATAGCTGTATTAAAGATATTAATTATTTTTTATTAAAATTTATAATACGGTAATACATATCGAGGAGTTCGCCTGGAGTTCTGTTTCCGCACACAGAGTGTTTTACTATAACTCCAAAGTCTTCCTCAACTATGGACTATCCAATGCAAAAAGTGTTTTTAATTAGAACCAGTTCTTCTTGAGATTAGCGCGTTCAAACAAACTCTTCAGTTCTCTCATATAAATATAGAAGTATAGATTACACTGATTACGAGCCTGCGAGAAGTCCAAATTCGAGCCCAAAACTCTTGTTGCATAGCAACAGTGACAAACCTTCATTATATTCAGCCTTAAAGTAATAATTCAAATTACCCCTTCCTCATTACCCTTTAAAACAAATCGTGCGTGAACAATTATTCTATCCTCTTTCAACCTCCATAATTCCCCTTCTAAATATAATGTTACGTTAAACTTCTCCTTTCATCTTAGCTAACACCCTGTTGTAGAGGAATAAAATGCGGCTTCTCAAGGATTTACTTTCACAATTAATCTTCCTTTTTGCCCAGGGACGGTGCGATTAAACGAGAAACGTAAAACTAAAAAGGTGCGACGGCGGATTTACAGAGATCCTGAGATGCGCAAAAGATAAAGACCATATTACAGGTGAGATATACCAACTATTTAGATAAATGTTTCTCTAAAGCATATAAGCTTTTTGATACCAACATTTGTTTGACAGGAAGGCACTATTGAGCAGTACTTTAATCACGTTATATGTATTATTATGTTTTATCATGATTGGTAAGAAAGAGAAATGAAGGCCCTACCACATCATGGATACAATGAAAATATATGAAATAGAAAAAATATAAAAATAAGAACTAAGTATGAAATAAAAAATATCCATCCAATTAAAACCTTAAAAAATAAATGAAACTTAATATAGCTGTTTCCTACTTCCAAACAAATACATTAAAAATAATACCCAAAACATTTTCCCGTGATATTTATAATATAAAAGCTGAAAAGCTACATCTACCAAGGGAATGCGCAGTGCACACGATCGTATGAAAATAGTGGCGTAGTAAAAGTTAATATTCCGGAATAATATCAACTATTACGACTTCTATGCACTTGCACGTGGCATAAAATGCTTTATGGTGACTTAGCATGCGCATTTATTATCTTCAATGATATGTATCTTCATAAAATCTTTGACATATTTAAGAGTTAAACGAGTAAACGATAAAGTGTTAATATCTCAAACTATTTTCGAGAGGATCAGATATGTTTTGACGTGTCTATGATTTATAAAATACTAGCGGCCGCCCGCGACTCTGTCCGCGTAAAGCTTAAAACCTTACTCGACTAATCGACTATTCGACGCAAAAATATTTTTTCAAATCGAGCCAGTATTTTCTGAAATGAACGCGTTCAAACAAACAAACACTTCAGCTTTATATATTAGTAAGTTATTGTTACATTGATACATCGTGTCGTATGGATTAACATAATTGGTCTGGAATCCTCAAACGCAAGCAATGTATTGTCGCCCGCCACAATTAACATTGTGAATATACATTCCATCAAAGATTATATTGGACTACAGTCCCGAGCACGGACAATCTAGTTCGAAGGACGGCCCTACACTTTTGATAGGTATTTGAACCTGGCATAAATACGTATAAAAGTATACACAACCCAAAACATCCCTCCAAACAAATAAAAAAAAATCTCAACAAAATATAAATCACTTGTCCACGAAAAAAGGAACATTATCCTGACCCGCAGACGTTATCTGCGGACGTCAGTTTCATTGTGGCTAGAGTCGACGTGAATGCGCGTCAAACAACGTTGATGCCCCACATTCACAATGCGGGCCCCAGACCTCGATGCGAGCTGCCTTAAATTAGGGGGCTGTCATCTGTCGATCGTATTCAGGATGCAAGAGCGCTGCTGATAAGTTGTTGTTACATTGATACATCGTGTCGTTTCGACATGAAATAGTGTCGAGAGAGGGAAATAAGGGACATTCTTTGGGAAGGCACATCAGCGTTCTCCTATGTTTTATCGTTCCATCATTCTGTGAACACTATTCCACCTGTCCAACGTGGTGACTATGGCCATAACCCTACATTTGGTGAAAGACCGGTACTTTAGCTAGCGGCCTATCATTGAGGAACACAATCATTATCCTGACCTGGCGTTATCTGTTCCATTGTGGCGGGAGTCGACGTGAATGCGCGTCAAACAACGTTGATGTCCCACATTCACAATGCGGGCCCCAGACCTCGATGCGAGCTGCCTTAAATTAGGCGGCTGTCAACTGTCGATCGTATTCAGGATGCAAGGGCGCTGCTGATAAGTCATTGTTATATTGACATATTATGTCGTGCAGTGTTTTGGCGGCGTAGAATTATAGGTAATTCTTCCCGAATCCCCTATATTGCAGTCACAAACCTGCCTGCCCAACGTGGCGAGTATGACCATATTGACCATTACACCCCATTTAGGGCAAGGGTTATAGCCAGCTCTGTATTAAGCAGGCCCTTAATGATTTTCAACAAACCTTTTTTTTTTTAGAGTTTATTGCGATCTCGTATTTACAATTTTTTATCATGTTTAACAGATTTAAAAACCGTCACTTCATCAAGTTAAATACCTCACCGGTTCATATCAAAGTCAATGTCCTTTAAGTTTGAAATATAACAGCTGTCATATTCCACCTCTCCGAACTCATGTCACGAGACTTCATGTCAGAAAAAGTATTAACGAAGTGTAGCTCTCTTATAGTCCGTGACATGATGACGTCACGACGTCCGCCCGTCGCGTCCTGTTCGACACGCCACAATACACGGGACATGTCGACAAGGTGATAAAATAAATTGGACAGCTGGTTGATTGGACCCGACTACATTTGGTGTCTTGTCCGAATGGAAATAGCGTCGAAATTGGAATGGTAGTACAGACCTACAGTAAGTCTAATGGAAACCTTTTTATGTTAAAATGAAAATATTGGCAATAGTTGTTTTTTGCTGTTTTATATACATATGTACGCCGATTTGAGAGGAACAATTAATTTTGATACTTTAATAATTTTATCGTCCAGGCTCGCATTCTCACATTCTTTGGGCACGTTTCTAGACGTGGAGACGTATCCATAGAGCGACTGGTGGTGCAGGGTAGGGTGGAGGGTACCAGAGCGCGAGGAAGGTCGCCCATGAGGTGGACAGACCAAATTAAGGCGGCAATGAAGGGCCCGTTGCACGAGTGCGCAAGACGAGCAGCCGCCAGGGAGGAGTGGAGGCGAGCCGTCAAACGTGTCACAAAGGGGGACTCACAATGATGACCACGACCGCTCTGTCAAGAGTGTCACGATTGAGAAGAAGAATAATTTTATGTTTATAAAGTTAAATTTTTAGGCGTAGCCAACTATCCATCCATCTGGAAACCATTGTGCGGTAAAGAAAATTAAGCTGCAATAGATAAAACTACAGCTATCCTTACTCTTGCATGATGTCTCAGCTTAGTTTAATCTATACAAATCTAATATGTTGTTTGTAAATTGAAAATATATGGGTAAGACAGGTATAAAGGTAGGTAGGATATATACAGGACGTTGGATTTTTAGTAAATAGACGTTTCATATCAGACATTAATGAAGTTCGAGGAAAATGAAACGTTAAATTACGTGTTTTTCCTGGTCGAGCAATATTTCCTAAATAAATAAAGACCACGGAGGGGGAAGTGGATTCAAGCTAAAATTTCACGGTCCACTCAGGGGTAGAAAGGTCACATGTTGTGTCGATTCCTTTGCCTTGTTAAGGAAAAAGGTACATGAAAACTACATGCTATATTTGCCGAATGGAAACATAATGTTTAATGTGTTTTAAATTGCATAGCCCGATAAAAAATAACACGAGTAGTAGCTTTGCCACTTTTTCTAACTGGATTTGTTATTTTAATCAATGTTGTTGAATGTGATAAGAAACGTTACGTATAATATTCAGATATAAGGAGATAAGATTATACAACACATTTTTATTACCTACGTTGAACATCTTGTATTCACTGGGTAAGAAGGTAATCGCGCTAATTACTGGACTGATTTTGATGAAATTTGATATACAGGCAGGGTATGGGCTGTCTTAGGTGATATTATAGGTAATTTTAATACCGATTGGGTACTCCAACAGGAATCTTGGTAACGCGTGCAAAGCCGCGGCTAAAAAGAAATTGTGAAATACACCAAGAAATCATAAAAATTCCCTAAGGGCCGCATTTTACTGAATTGAGTTGCACACCCACGCGAAAGAATACATACATAGAAATAAAAATGATATCTGATATAAATTTTGGTAAATGACGGCTTTGTAATTTTTAGGGTTCCGTAGCCAAATGGCAAAAAAACGGAACCCTTATAGATTCGTCATGTCTGTCTGTCTGTCCGCCAGTCTGTCACAGCCCCATTTTTCCGAAACTATAAGTACTATATAATTGAAACTTGGTGGGTAGATGTATTCTCTGAACCGCAACTAGGTTTTCACACGAAAATAGAAAAAAAAAATAAAAAAATGGGGGTCCCTATAGTGAGAACTGACACTCGAAATATTTTTTTTCATTAAACATATACGTGTAGGGTATCTATGGATAGGTCTTTAAAAATAGTATTAAGGTTTCTTGTATCATTTTTTTCTAAAGTGAATACTTTGCGTGACAGAACCTTCCAAAGTGGAAAAAAGTGTGTCCCCCCCCCTCTAACTTGTAAATTAAGAGGATGATAAAACTGAAATAAATATATATTGTACATTACCATAAAAACTACCAATGAAAATTGGTTTGAACGAAATCTAGTAAGTAGTTTTTTTATAATACGTCAAAACTAGAATTTGAACGGAACCCTCAGTGCGCGAGTACGACTCGCACTTGGCCGATTTTTTATACATATGATGTGGAAAGTAACATCGTGAAAAACGACCTAGATGATACCTAATCTACAAATGGAAAGGAAATACAAACATGAGTTAGATTGATTGGCGAATTTAAAAATCAATGTACTCGTATGTTGCGGTTAAAATTTATTCGTTGAGTTAGGTTCGTTAATGATAAATATTCCCCATTAAAGCTTGATAGAACGAAATTCCGAGCTATGCTTTCAATACACACATACATACATACTATGCTTGTGTTGAGATACATTTTTTTCGAAACGTATTTTCTCCTCTATGCCACTACAATATGTAAAGTTATATTTACCCTTTCCTACACCCACGGCCAAACGTGTTACATATGACTTTGATGCTAATAGAAGCACTAAATCAGAAAAACTCCGAGAAGGAAATCTCGGTACAAATTCTCGCCCATCGTCACAGCGGGCGATAAATATTATCCTCTACTCTATCATGTCAAAATGGAACATTTATATACTGCATTATATTTTTCGTAATATTAAATGGATTTAATTGTTTCAAGAAAAATAATGTTCCGAAATGGCCTTACCCTTCTCAAATACATTTGTACCCAAGAGCACATACGATGCAAGTTTGCGCAGCAGAAAATTGTAACTTTAGTTTTCCGAAGTACTTGGTAAGAACGTGATAAAAGCTGTACCGGACATTTATTAAGAACTATTTTTGAAATGTGTCTGCAATAAAATTCCCACATGACAACGCGTTGTAGCCGCCCCTGTCTGCTTTATAGCTGCATTGTTGCATGTCTATAAAAACATTATAAATATAGTCCTCAGTGCGGCACTTATAAATCGTCAAAATAATCACAATAGATTTAATCTACCACCTACTTCGGCACGCAGTCATCTATCATCTATATCTATATAGTAGGGTAAAAAAAGTTTTGACGTGCAAAAGAATTTATTTACTAAGTGAATCAAATTGCTAAATAAATCATCATTATTATCGAGAAGGTGCGGCAGGAAACTCGATAGTTGCTCTTTTGAATCGCCAAAAAAATATAATGATAGTAATTTCCCATAAGGTGAACCGCTAGCCTACATTTCCACTATCACAAATACTTGAATGTAAACACACGCACACACTGACACATACACAGACAATGAAGACCACAGTGAAAGACTCAGCGGTGAAAAAGCTGGTACTGGGACTGGCAAAAATATTCTAAATGTTCTTTCATATTTCTTCCAGTTAGCAAGGTTTTCACAACGCACTCGGAGAGGGCATGGTGTTACAGGTGTCCTTAGGCATTGTCAACTGTTTACAGGCATGTTATAGAGCGTAGACGTACTGTAGCAGTATAAAAAATTAAATACGACAGTAATTATCTAAAGGAGTCATCCAGTTCAAAACAACATAATCTAAACGCTGATCGGGCAGAGGTCGGACAAAGTTACAAAAGGTTTTAAACTGGGACGTTGTAAAGGTGAACGTCGGACAATAGCACTCACACGAGGTGCAACACAGCCGCCATAACGTTTTATCTAAACCAGGGTTTCTCAAAGTGTACGCGTACCCATAGGGGTACGCCATCCGAGGGTAGGGGGTACGCGAACAGAATTACATAATGGCGGCTTTGATAATGCTAAAGATGGCTGGATTCGTTACCCGTTTGCGGTCACGACCGAGAGCATAACCTGTAGATTCGAGTATCAACCAACAGGAGTCATTATAAGAAATGTCCGCAAATGAAACTTGTCTGATCTGTTTTGTGGGGGGGGGGGGGACGCTGCCATCTGGAAAATTTGTCAGGGGTTCGTGGTCGCGCAAGTTTGAGAAACCCTGATTTAAACGCTTCGCAAAATGAATGGGGAGTTTATCGGCCACTTGTGCTTGATTATCGGCTGTAAGGGAAACGTTTAACAGCCCTGACATATTGTACTCATCACTTTTTTGGAAGTAACTCTCAGGAACTCGACCCATTCGATCAACAGTTAGCTGCAGGTCAGTTTTTAAATAAAAAATAGGCTAATTGGTGTTCCGCTGAAAGATATCGTAGAAACACACTATGTAGAAAAAAAGTGATTGAATTTACGCGGCTGAATTTACGTTCCCTCGTATTCAAGATACTCTTTTATATGTGAGATGACGATGACACACTATGCTGAATTTTTTTAAGAAAATGCATTGCCACCCAGTGTCGGTCGCGCTACTCCTTTTTTTGTTATTGAAATATTTTTGAGTACTTAATAATCAAAAAAGTGTAATACCTACTTCTTCATAATCTTTTATTAATCGCGGCAAATACATACTTAGTGGACTTCAAGCCGTAATTTTTGTTGAAAATATAAAACGTACAAAATGAAAATCATTAAATACCAATTAAAGGAATGATACAAAGTAGGCTAATATAAAACTAGTTTACTAGTTAAAGAACAAAGAGCTTTTAACTGACATTGTAAGGGCTTCCGCCTTACGATGGCACTTAAAGAGTTAAAGATGCAACCATGCCGCCATTTTGTTTTAGGTATCTAAACATTTCACAAAATGGCAGACGTTTTATAAGCCACTTGTGAAAGGATTTTATTTGTTGTTTATTTGTAGGCACCAAAAGGCTCTTTACTATTTAACCTCACTGACCTGTTTCAGATAAAGATATTAGGACTTAAAGGAGTCAATCGTTTTTGAATGGAGAGTTAGGCCCACATAAAACTTTAGCGTTTATTTACGAAATGGGTATCAATTTATTCCTTATAATCTCCAGATTATATTGGTAACATTACTTTTTTATATTTTAACCGGAATCGTTAGAAATCAGATGTGAAAATATGTATTAACCTCATAAACTAATCTGTCATTTTACTTTCCTGACGTTCAACGCCTGAACCGTAATTACTTGTACATAAGGGCGATTTTCCATTATGTTTTTCCTATGTATCTGAAGTAAAAGCAATTTATTATGACTAGTGGCCGCCTGTGGCTCTGTCTGCGTGGAATAAGTTTTTCGCACAACAATCTTAAACTATAGCTTAACATTTTTTAGTTCAAGCCTGCCTCGACTAATGGATAATCCAACGCAAAAATATTTTTTCAATTCGAACCAGCTGTTCCTGATAGTAGCGTGTTCAAACAAACAAACAAACTACAGCTTTTTTATATTATATAGTAAAACCATTCATGACAGTTGACAGACGGAAGGTTTCTGACATTTGTATTCAGTTTTTAAATAAAATCAAAATCCGGCAATAGACTAGCACTTGCGTTCCGTTATACGGATTTTTTTTTGTTTATTCGAATTATTTTATTTAATTATTTAAATGATTAAAAATCACTAAGAATCACCGCCTTAGATAAAAATAGGCATGAAAACCGTTCCAGGAGTAAATTGCGTCTCCTTTATGTTCGATTTCAAGTGTTTTATTTTAATTCTATTGATAAAAACCTTTTTTCCTTCAGTTATCTGTATGTCAGCCATTGTTTACTACTCTTTGGACAGATAGTTCACGGATATAATCAAAATAAGGCTTTTTATTTTGGTTTTCTGACTCCGGTTTCGTTTGAAATTCACTTCAATTGCAAAATTCATTAAAAAAAATATACATTTTTAACGTAGTTCTCTTTCTCTTAAACGTTACCGATTGTTGGTGGGCCCAAAAAAAATGGTCTCCTTTATGGGATCAGTAAGGTAATAATATAGTATAATCAGATAGTAAGGTAATGGGATCAGTAAGGTAATAAATCAGTAAGGTAATAACATTCATTTAAACTATTTATTCTTGTATCAAACTTTATTTGCCCGAAATAAGTACATTCAAATCCAAATAACTAAGTTCCTTTTCAATATCGTTTACATTCAGGGTACGGAAACGGTTTAAGTCACTCAGAAAATTGTCCCCTTCTCAAAGTACCGAATTTCTGTTTTAGATTTCGAACACAGGAAGCCGTGTGAGCTCGAAATGAACGACCATATCCACTAGTCCTTTGATATATGTCCGCTAGTGAATCAGCTGGTACCCGCGGCTTCTCGGTCGGCGATTTATTCTGACCCGTCCAATTAAAGCTAAAAGCTTTGTGCTTTGATTCATCATCGATATAAATAGTGTTTTGATGTGCGGAAATTGGATTAAGGTCTTTTTTGGTTGTGAAATTGCATTATCTGTAGTATTTAAATCTAATTGATTAAATTTTCTTGATGCTTTTTCATTTAGAAGTTTGTGTGCACAACGTGTTAATGGAATAGTAGATGGGTTCATAAAGTACATGAATTGATATAACAATAAACACTGGATGGTTCTATGGTCCGGTAAGTTTGTGCAGAAGTGAGGAATACCAGGTTATTTGTGGAAATCCTCGCCATGGCGCTATAAACCTAGCACATAGTTTTCAACCTCCAATGGAGCGTATCGCATTACTAAATATCTTGTATAATAAATAAATGACGTTCATAGTTGCTGTATCTATGGACTCTCCATTATTTTTAAGTCTTTTTCAGTGCTTCTTAAATGTAATTGGACAGTTCATACACATTATTTCTGAATTTATTTATCACCACAATAAATGTTGACACAAAATGCACTTATCACCGCAGCCGCGGTTCATTTCGAATTAAACGTCACTGACCCAAGACTGCAGTGCGCCATTCAGACCATAATGGGCTTTATTGCCTCATTTGCAACTGTCGCCGAACAATTTGATTACGTTAAGCACATAAGTAGCAAAATTGAGTGCATTCACCTTACATGGTATTTCAATCAGAAGCGGTATATGGTCTTTTGTTTTCGGTTCGAAAGGCGGTACACTTTGCTGCCGATGTAAGAATAAGGCGTTGTTGTTTTGCCTTTTCTAAATCAAAAGCATTCATTATGCCCCCATTATTTAATGTATTGAGTCACAAAGCCGTAATGCGCGGTTAAGGTAAGGTAAAGTCGTGAATTTCCTGAATGTAATGTGCGGACAGGGTACTTCATTTTTATGTTGATGAGTATCTACAACGGAAAATATGTTTGTAATATCATAAGTTCACAAGTATGTTGATAATGCCATGACTATCTAAAAATATTTTTAAAAAGCGACAAAATAAATTCCTATTAGTGCAACACACCAGGCTCAAAATAAGCGCCCGAAGTTTGGTGTGTCATCTTCCATGTAAAATATATTACAGACGAAGTCACGCCGAACATCAGTCGCGTTTTTTCCGCCTAGTGTGTTACTATACTTAGATTATATTTGTAAAATATTAACAAAGTAAAAATATATACAAATTCATGTTTACAAACGGTTAGGTATGCGGAGATTAAATGAACAGGCGTATTGCTTTTTATACGTATAAAAGTTTCGGATAATAAAACTTCATTATCGGTCTATCAAAATAACTGAAAGGATGCGCAATCGCAATAAGGTCTAAATTCAAATCACAGACTTAATATAACTTCTACAGAAATATTGCCTTAGTTTACCTCAGCGAGAAACACGTTTGGAACGAAACTCAATTTAACTAGATGTAAAGCAAATCTCATTTTAAAAAATTGAAAAAATTCCACAGTAGCGAAGATTCATCATCAACCTTAGTTCAAACTCAGTCTGGAGCGAAACTAATCTGAAAGATATCGCACGAGAAGCATAGAAATGCCCAACACAAAAAAACTGCGGTATCATTTTTTTTTACATGTAAGTACATTTCGACACGCTGTCACTGCGATAAGAAGCGGCAGTCGCTTCAAATTTTTGTGCTATCTTCAGTCTGGATTGAAGTATGGTGAGGGCTTATAAAACGATTTAAATGTACAACCAAAAAGATGTAAGTGACTTCACCCAGTGGATAGAACGTGTCGACGAATACACTGGTGTTCTTTGTAAATAAACTCTCTTGATAGAGTTCAGTCAGGCTTTTCACGTTTGAACTTTTAAGTGCTATAGTGAGAGGTTGATCGGGCTATTATCTGAAGAACTTTGACTGAATGATAGCTTTAGAAAGGGATTGAAACGGATAAGACACTGGACGCAATTCATCCATCTATGCTTTAATTGCTTTATATTAAACAAATGAATAAAAACATTTGACGACCACATGTTTTTCCTATTTAATTTTTACGGGCCCGTTGGTCGAGTGGTCAGAGACCCTGGCTACGAAACCAAGGGTCGTGGGTTCGAATGGACATCGGCATTTGTACTCGAGTCATGGATGTTTATAAAAAAAGTATTTAAGTATGTCTATCCGTTACCTAGCATCCATAGTACAAGCTTCGAGCTTAGTTTGGAGCTAGGCAATTGGTATGTCAGTCCAAGACATTTTTTATATTTTTTTATTTAATTTTATTTTGTAACTCTTAGTTATTTAGATATTTATTGATTTCTTAGCGTTTAGTACATTGTTCTAAGTAATTATGAAAATGGATCATACTGATATTGCAGTGATAAACTTACTATCGCTAGCCTACTTATGGACAAAACGAATAGTTGATTCATAGCAACGTTATTTATTAAACAATAAATTATACATTTTCATAAATAAGAAAACAATTGAGGCTAACATTGAACTTTACAACTCAAATACAAGTTGTTACGAATTTCTAAGTAAGCAAAAACCCCTAAGGAATGAAAGCGTCATCGAATAAAGACTACTTCTTTGAAAATAATCTGTTGAAACTAAGGCAGTTGAGGAAATCGAACGGATTAAGGACTTACGGTTATGGCACACTTCAAACACCTGAAGGCGTGGAAACGAGATTGTAGGTACTATATTAAACTGTTTCGAGTTTTGTTGAGAATTCATGAGGCGTATTTTGTATACTTCATTGCGAGAATGTCATAATAGGCATATGAGAAATGTGATTAATATTAACACTAAGCTTGGAAACAAAATTAAGACTCCGAGAGGTAAAATACATTCTAGGTATTTCAGAACCTAAACAACATAAGAATCATCAAGGAGAAAAGATTTGAATGGTTAACCATCGATAGTCAATTACCATAATGTTATACCGAATTCCTTTGGTTTGGTTATCCTTCAATTCAAATACATGAGCCAATGCTATTTAATAAGAAATGTCATTTCGTCCGCAATGGCATTAATTCTAATAAATCGTGGTGGAATATTGGAGAGATAAATTCCTTAGACTAACACACCAATTGCGTAGCTGCAAACTAAGCTCGAAGCTTGTTATATGAATGCTAGCGAACGGATATACATACTTATAAAATGTTATCTATAAAAAATACCTAATAGATGCAAATAACATCATGGAACTACCGGCAACGAACCAATCGGGTCGTCAAAATTTATTGCCATTTCATAACTAATATCCTTGATAAAATCGACCATCATTATACCGTTTTAAAGCAAATTCATAGCGTGTGACACTGAATAAGAGTCACGATTCACGAATTAAAGTTGCAAAGGTCCATTCATGGTAAATGGGAAGCATTACTCACCTTTCTTCCTCCATTCACTATTAACTTCAGTAAAACATAGTTCATTCGGGAAGTAAGCTGACTGTATAGTATAGGAATGGACGGATGCAAAATAGAACGAGCTAACATATACATACATATATCACTGGATTAGCATATTGTATTATTTACGACTGTTGTGCTGCCTAGTTCTACTGAAGCATGACTACTGCAAGGGGAATGGAATATAGATCTCAAACTCAATATCTAGATTACTCGCATACATGAAGCAGGAAACAAATGAAGGCATCTTTCAGTTCATTCAAGGGCAAATTAAATAAATGCGTAATGAAAATGAATAAACTTAAAAGAAATTGAATAAAAGTAAAAAAAAAAATGTTTTCAAATCACATTCAATTCTTTTAAATCTGGTTCTTGTTGTTTTGTTCATATTATTTTCATTGAAAATTATTTTGACTATAGATAAATTTGTAAACATTGTCTGCTGCAGCAAAAATACAATAAATATACAATAGTAACATATCATAATCATAATACAATAATTCTTTTGTCTCTTTGTCATTAGGTCATCTTGTTATTTAAAGATATCTATTTATTGCATTAAATAAATAGTTAGCTAGACAAATATACATCCATTTATTCATCCCTATCTTCATGTGAATCTTCCTAGCGGGACCCCCCGAGCTAGAATTATAAAACTAATGGCAACGCTTCAGTAGTTCAATGTACCTTTCGAGTTTAATAATAATTTTCAATGTACCTCAATAGTTTTGGCAGAAATCACGATTTAGTGACTGATCTTCCTAGCGGGGCCCTCCGCCGTTTTACGTTCAAAATACATAAATGATATACCGATCGAATGCATTTTCAATGTACCTCGCGAATTATGTATAAAAATCAAAAAATATATAATAAACATTATCAGATTTTATTGCTGTTTATCACGTGTTTATCATTTGATATAAATAAAAAAGTCCTTCAAATATCTCTCATTGAATGCCAACATTTACCTACTATAAAGGAGGTTACGTTTAGTTAACACTAACTTTTTTGCTGACCATACTTTTAACCATTTTTGTAAATATCTCATAATTTTGCATCTAAATTGGACAAATGGATGAAGAACTAGGAGGTACATTGGAAATACATTAAAACTGTATACTTTTTTTATTCTTATTCACTTTAATTACAGAGGGCCCCGCTAGGAAGACAATACCTTTGAAGCGGAATTTCTTTGGTTCTATTATATATTTTTTGAATTTTATACATAATTCGCGAGGTACATTGAAAATGCATTCGATCGGTATATCATTTATGTATTTTGAACGTAAAACGGCGGAGGGCCCCGCTAGGAAGATCAGTCACTAAATTGTGATTTCTGCCAAAACTATTGAGGTACATTGAAAATTATTATTAAACTCGAAAGGTACATTGGACTACTTAAGCGTTGCCATTAGTTTTATAAGTCTAGCTCGGGGGGTCCCGCTAGGAAGATTCACATCCTATCTTCCCGTGCTATTTTATTAGCTTTTTTTCTATTCTAAACCAAAACTGAACTACTTCACCCGCTCAAATACTACGACAACAAATTTTTCTCAAAGCAATATTTTATCGTTCCGCCGAGAGCTGGATCATATTTCATTAGTCAATATTGCTCCCCGCTGTTTTGCTTAGCAATCTGTTAAATGGTTCGTTGGATGTGGACGGAGGCAGCTGCGTCGTTGGCAGATTAAATCCTCGTCTACCTTTATTTCCTTTTCGTGACTGTTTTGCTGTTCCACTGTAAACCGTCAATTTAAGGGAATTAATTTTCTTTCCTTTCGTCTGGATAAACGGATTGTTTTATGGCTCAAATTTGACTGGACTAAGCCATGAGAGTGGCCAATTACTTTTTTATATGCGGGATTCTTATAAAGATTTCACTACTTTTAATGTTAATATGTAAGACAACATTTCATATAGAATAATACATCCGCAGATATATAAACACCCAAGTATCTCTTCTTAATAGCAGACGACATTGTCTTCGAAGGCGATCGCATTACCCCATATAATCTTATTTACGATTAGTAATATATATTTATCGTCAGAAGCATCTAGCTGATTTTCGACGGTCTTTTGTTTCCGGGAAGCGTTACGCACCGCCCTTTGTTTTTGCCCATTCCTTGTTTATTTACCATCCAACCTCAATAATCTTACAACAATGTATTTGGCAATCAGAGACACAAACTTCGTTCCAAAATCGCATCTCGATGCGAGCACAACACAACATGAATCGATGTGGGTGAATTTATGTGTTGTGTTAACACATCTATAAGACTGTGCTCGATTTATGAAGGAAAATCGAGTAACAGTGTTGTAGAGTGAGTGAATCGATCATTCAACAGTATCGAAACTAAATGGGGGTGCATTAAGATGTTTGAACGGTGCAATAACTGTGGGCTCGGAATCCCGCTTTACTCGAAGGCTCAGATCGGAAGGTTTATTTTCTCCTAACTCAGTTCTATTATTCGACGACACGTTTGATCTTACTGATGCTCGATTTATAAGGAAATTCGTTTTCACTTAAATTCGTACACGGGACTACGAGTACAAGAAGATTGAATTTCCTTTACATATTTTGAGTTTAAATCAAGCAAACCAAGGATGTACTATTTTTGAGAGAAAATTTCATGTTTGATAGAACACATCGCAGACATTAACAAGTTTTGGTTGGAATTGTCTTATCAGACAACTTAAAATTGTTAATGTGGATGCACTATTATAATTTGTAAGTTTTTCACACAGAAAGTTATTAGTTTAATCATATCACTACAAGTGACTACCCAGATTGGGTTACAACTGGAAATAATAAGCCAAGAAAAGATGAAACATAAGAATGAATAGCAATTCTTTATAAAATGTTGTAAATACTCAACAAATTTGTGAGTGAATTTGTGATTGAATATTATAAATTGATACATCGAATAAGTGTCGCTGTTATGTGTGGCTGTTTATCATTCCAAATAAAACAAAATCACCTCCAAACTATTCGAAGACTTCAGTCATCACGTCAACAAAAGTGATAGATCTAGCGCGCTCTAACTTCTACCCAACATTTAAACAACCCGATCACCAGACTCAATTACAGTAAACTTTAATCGATTAACGCTCGAATCCTACTAAATAAACTAAAGCGGTCTGTATAAAACAACTAATTGGGCGCGTTAGGGTGGCAAAATAAACATCAAAGCGACTCCCCAGTAGTTTGTAAAACTCCATTGTTTACCGAGCGGTCAGCGAAGTTTTGGCGGAATACCGGTACGATTAATCGATTTATAAGCCTACGTTAGACATACAGTAGAAGGAGGTTTGTCGAGTCGAGCCTGATTTGAATTGATGTTAATAGCAAACTAAAGGTCGACAAATGGCTATTATAAGGTGCTTTTTAGGGTTCCGACGCTAAATAACACAAAACGGAACCCTTATAGATTCGTCATGTCTGTCTGTCTGTCTGGCAGTCTGTCGCAGCCACTCTTTTCTGAAACTATATGTACTAGGTATATACAAAGGTCTAGTGTAAAATACCTAGTGTAAAATACCTTTTGACAGAGCTTTTGTAGTTATTGGTTGAAGTTATGCTCTAGAAACTAGGTCAGTTCCCAAAAAAATATTGTTATTATTTACACATTGAAGCAGAAATACCTTTAGTGAACACTATTTATTTTTGTTGTAAGTGTCAAAAAATGTGTGACAACTTTTGTTTTTTTGTGGTATGTGCGGTACAGTAGGTTTCTCTTCTACTATCATAGCGGTAAGAAAACCACGGAAACAGTTGTTTTTTTAGAAGTATGGTGGGTGCAGTGGAATTGATACGATGATGCAGTTTGCAGATGGACACTTTTATTATTTAACTTACAGAGTTTTTCACGACAATCAACAACAGTAACCTAGCAACCTGTGTTGCCGTCTAAAAACTCCAACACTTCCCCTCAAACGAATCATCCATCACACAACTCACACACTCGCTCAAACAAAACCTAAACCTAAAACACACTTATCAAACTTCACACGCCCCAACGGCTTGGTCAGGACGTCTGCTACATTGTCCTCAGTAGACACATACTGCAACGTAACAGTCAAGTCCTCGATACATTGACGAACATAATGGAACCTTATGTCAATATGCTTCGTCCGCCTATGTGCGACAGGGTTTTGCGCGAGCTTTATTGTACTCTGGTTGTCTACCAGAATATGTACGGGAAGAGCTGAAACTTGCATCAGTGATGCAACGAAGCTTCGCAAATAACTAGCCTCTTTGCATGCCTCCGACAGCGCAATGTATTCGGCCTCTGTGGAAGAGAGCGCAACGCAGCTTTGCTTTTTGCACTCCCATGCCACCGGGTTTCCACCAACCTGAAAATAGTGACCGGAAAAGGATTTCCTGTCCTTCACGTTACCCCCCCAATCGGCGTCCACGTATCCATTAATACTCAATGAACCACTCCGTTTATAGATGAGGCCATAATCCAATGTCCCCTTCAGGTATCGCAGCACTCTTTTTGCTGCATTCATGTGGACCTGGTGACAACAAGAGTTATATTGCGATAAGAAGCTTACAGCTGCAGAAATGTCTGGCCGCGTATTACATGACAGGTAGTTCAGAGCTCCTACCAGTGATTGGTATCTTGTACGGTTTGGGTGATCTAGTATATCACTTCCTTCCCCTTCAGCCAACACCGTGTGAAGATTTACCTCCATAGGAGTCTTCGCTGGTTTGCAATCCGCCAGACCAAAATTCGTCAACAGTTTCTCAGTAAACTTACGTTGTGAAATCCGCAATACGCCTCCCTCTCTAGTGAGTTCCATTCCAAGAACTTGCCTCGCCGAGCCTAAGTCCTTGATTTTAAACTTCTTCCTAAGATTTTCTAAAAGCATGTTTTTCTCTAAAATATTATCAAAAAATACGAGAAAATCATCAACATATAAGGCTATATAAATGTTATCTTTGTAGTAAAGACAGTTGTCATACTGGGAACGTTTGAATGACAGTGACAGCAAGACTTCATTAACTTTTTCGTTCCACGAACGTGACGCCTGTTTAAGGCCATAAATTGCCTTCAGCAATAAACAAACCTTTTTCCTGTCTTCTACACACCCTTCTGGTTGTTGCATGTAAACTTTTTCATGCAAATCTCCATTTAAAAAAGCTGTGTTCACATCAAAGTGTACAATATCTAAATTTTTGTGAACAGCTATTGAAAAAAGTAATCTTATGGTTGACCTTCTGACAACTGGAGAATATGTTTCGAAGTAGTCGATACCATAAGACTGCGTGAACCCCTTCGCTACAAGTCGAGCTTTATAGGTCTTGTTCCCATCCGCGTCGAACTTGTACTTGAAAATCCACTTACATCCTATTACTTTCGCATCGGGTGGTTTCTCTACAAGCTTCCAGACTTCGTTTTCGTACATAGAGTCCATTTCCTTCTGCATGGCTTCTCTCCATTTACTCTCATCTTTACTTCCAAGAGCTTCCTTGACACTACCAGGTTCATCTTCAGAGACGAGGCCAACAAAATCTTCTTGATTTCTCATCCGATTCCGCAAAGGATATCTTGGCTGCGGCTCTGGGTCTTGGTCGTGTTCTGACTCCTCAGTCGGCTCTGTAGTAGAAAATGGTTCTTCTGAGTGAGAGACAGGCGCAGGTTCAGCTGGCAGTTCCTTGTAGAATTCCCATACAACATCAGAGTCCTGCTGTTCAGGCAGCCCTGTCTGGTTGGTATTCTCCAAGCTGTCTCTGAGTCCACCTGGATCCTCTATAAAAACGACGTCTCTAGCCTTGACAATGTTTCGTGGGTTATTAATATCAGCCAAGCGGTAACCTTTTGTTTCCGTGCAATATCCCACGAACCGATATTCTTTAGCTTTCTTGTCCCACTTTTTCCGAGTTTCCTTTGGTATATGCACGTATGCGATAGATCCAAATACTCTAAAGTGACTGAAAGTTTGAGCTTTGTTCGTCCATAGCTCCTCCGGAATCTTCCCCTGGTTAGCAGAATGTGGTAGTCTATTTTTAATGTAAACCGCAGTATTACAAGCTTCTGCCCAATACCGTTTACTTAGACTGTCCCCCAGCATTGTCCGAGCCATCTCTACAATTGTCCTATTAGCTCGCTCTGCAAGGCCATTCTGTTCCGGTGAGTAAGGAACTGTCAATTGGTGTCTGATTCCCTTACTTCTCAGATATTGTTTGAACTGTTGATTGACAAATTCTGTTCCATTGTCAGATCTTATCACCTTAACTCTTAATGTTGTCTCGTTCTCCACATGCGTTACAAAGTCCTTAAAACAATTTAAACTTTCTGATTTAGATTTTAGAAAATAAGCAAAAATCTTGCGTGTAAAATCATCTATCAAAATAAACATGTAACGAGATCCAGCATAAGAAGGTTCTGACATTGGACCACAGATATCCATGTGTACCAATCCTAACTTTTCAGTTGCTCTGTCTGCTTCACCTACTGGAAAAGGTAATCTGTGTGACTTCCCCTTAATGCAGTCAACACAAGGTTCCATTACGCTCTTACCAAGATCGAGACCGGGTAGCTTACGTAAGTCGCGTTCATTGACGTGACCAAGCCGCCGATGCCACAACGCCATCGAGTTGCCAGCCTTCACTACAGCTGCACACGCCTCATCTAAAACAGGATAACAATCATCAAGTTTGTAGATGCCAGAGACCTTACTAGCAGTTGCTACAGGCTTACTCGAAATGTGACCTACCGATTTGTGAAACAAGTTACATCCATCTGCGTTAAAAACTACATTCCATCCTCTCTCAACCAATTTGGAAACTGATAAAAGGTTTACCTTCAAGTCAGGCACATACGTAACATCCCTTATGGGTAGCAAAACACCTTTCAGTCTAACCATAATGTTACCTGTTCCCTCGCTTGACACCTTATCATTATTTGCACATGTAACAAAATTCTTATTGCCAACACAAACCTTAATGTCTCTAAACCAATGTTTTTGAAATGACATATGAGCCGATGCACCACTATCAATGTACCAGGATCCAGAATCGAATGTTTCACGTACGCTTAACGATGTTGCTAACCCGACGTCGCCATTCTTCTGTCCTGCAAGGAGTGGGCATTTCGGTTTCTTATGTCCTTTTTCTCCGCATTTAAAACATTTGACTGGTTTGGACTGCTTCTTCTTTTTCTCTGTCGTCTTCGTCGCCAATGAAGTAGATGTAGTGCCCTTTGTGGAGTCTTCTTGCAGCAACTTCTGTCGTACATTTTGAGATGTCAGCGTCATACCTGAGTGTTCTAAGGCCATTCGCATAGGCTTATACTCATCTGGTAGACCTCTCAGAAGAATAACAGCTACTAACTCGTCATCGACACTATGGTCAATCTCTCTCAGCTTTTGAGTATGACTCATTATTGCGGCAATATACTCATGCATACTAGCATGTCTATCTAATCTCTCATCAAGTAGCGAGTTTAAAAGACTTATCTTCCTATTGAATCCTTTGTCCTCGAAGACAGCAGCTAAAGCATCCCAAGCTTGCTTCGCAGTCTTCGCCTCTTGCACGTATGGGTACAGGTGGGGCTCGATGTGAAGACAAATGGTAGCCATTGCTTCTTCGTCTTTTTGGATAGCGGAAGAGTCATGAGGATCTGGTGAAGACGATGTAAAGGAGAAAAGTTTGTCACGTAGTAACAGCATTTTGATGGCGAATTTCCATGTTGAATAATCTTCGATTCCGTTCAATTTTGGTATGGAGAATTTTGTGTGGGAACCCATAACCTTTAGAAGTATGGTGGGTGCAGTGGAATTGATACGATGATGCAGTTTGCAGATGGACACTTTTATTATTTAACTTACAGAGTTTTTCACGACAATCAACAACAGTAACCTAGCAACCTGTGTTGCCGTCTAAAAACTCCAACAGTTTTTACACAATCTTTACTTTATCGCGATTACTGCCAGCAACATTGTTCTATGCAGAACCAGTTTTCTGATCTACATATTATAATATTATGTAAAAGAAGTCGGTTTTACTACAGATGTACTGTATTTTATGCACCAAATATTAGACATAAATGGTATAGTTTAAAACTAGGTCAAAGCTACTTGTGCGCTAGTGTCCTACTTACAACCGCTATATTCAGATAAATAGGTATTTTATCCAACAAGATCTTTGATGAACGGCTTTTAAAATAGATTTTCAATAAATTATGGATTTTAACATTATTGAAATGTAAGATGGAAAAATTGGCCAAGTGCGAGTCGGACTCCTGCACTGAGGGTTCCGTACAAATTCTATTGTTGACGTATTAAAAAAACTACTAAATAGATCTCGTTCAAACCAATTTTCGTTGGTAGTTTTTACGGTAATGTACGTTATATAATTATTTCAGTTTTATCATCCTCTTATTTTAGAAGTTAGAGGGGGGGGGGGTCAGTCTTTTTTCCACTTTGGAAGGGTCTGTCACGCAAAGTATTCACTTTAGAAAAAAGTAATATTAGAAACCTTAATATAATTTTTAAAGACCTATCCATTGATACCCCACACATATATGTTCAATGAAAAAAAATATTTCGAGTTTCAGTTCTGACTATGGGGACCCCCCACTTTTTTTATTTTTTATTTTCGTGTGAAAACCTTGTTGCGGTTCACAGAATACATCCATTCACTAAGTTTCAACAATATAGTACTTATAGTTTCGGAAAAAAGTGGCTGTGACAGACTGGCGGACAGACAGACAGACATGACGAATCTATAAGGGTTCCGTTTTTTGCCATTTTGGCTACGGAACCCTAAAAATGTGTAGGTAATTGATAATAGTCATAACATTTGGACTTAATCGGAAGCTAGATAACTCAAAGCATTTTTGTATTAAAGTACAAACTATGTGAACTCATTTACCATTGCTCATCAGAAAAACTTATTCTATTCCCAGTGTGTGTTATTAACAGTATTTTTCAGCCAAATATAAGCCAAGCAAAGTGATGGTGGTTCTAAAAGCATCATCTCTCTGCTTGACTTTCTTTTGTTCACATTCCTAAAGTATTGTTATAAAGCCCGCTCCTATTTTTCTGATTTGCCTTGCGAACATCCAATTTATGGGAGACCGAAGTTGTGGCTTAGGCAAATTACATCGAGGCTTTGGTCCAGTTAATCAAATTTCGCAGACTTTTATGAGCAACGAAAAGTTTAGTGCAAAATGTACGGGAAATTTTGTGGTCAGCTCGTGTTTTCTTTTTAGGATATTATGTAGAATTTAGAATCTGCGCTGCAAAAACTTAGCGTTGTTTTTTAAATTAACGATATCAGCAACATTTAACCAAAAACTCGTGTTTTCATTTCCCTCTTATTTTCACGAGGAGGGTAGGTAGGTGCTCAATAACTAAATTCATATAACGCGCAATTTTCATTGAAAGATGTCCATAACTCAAAACCTAACTGCTTCCTACGCAAAATAAATTATACATGTATTGAGCATGTGATCGGTTTATAGCCCTCTATTCCGGGAAATTTCTACTTGACAATTCCGAAAAGCGGTTTACGTAGCATAATGACCAAATCGTACCAAATCTGCTTGTTGAAAATGCAACAATCAGTTTTATTTGCTCACGCGCTCGTAAATTGTGAGAACAACACTTTCACGCCAACATAAGTTAACGCGACGTTAAACCGAGTTTCTCCGTGGGTAATTTTTTCCCACCTTCCCTAATTCGGACTAATTTTATTCCCCGCACCCGTGTCTGAGATGGGAAGTGTCCGCGTAATTACTTTCTCCGTAATCCTGGGGGACCCTAATCTTGAAAGGCGGCATGGCTAATCAAACATCTGATACAAGGTTATCTAGTGCGCGAAAGACGTAGTGAAATTGGCTTTGAATTGACTAATTAATTACATGCTTAAATAAATTGGAAAATTGAACAAGGTAAATAAAGTACTCTTTTCATCGAATCTGTTGAATGAAAACATCTAACGAGCAGCAAAGTTAGCATTTTATACATTTAAATCCACGATTGCTTTTAGGTATAATAGAAATTCGCACCTCGAGAAAAAAACTCAAAAATTAGCGATTCAGATTGTTTTTTTAAAGGTTAATTATTTTTAAGAACTAGGTGTCGACTGGTTTCTTGAGATACCAGAAGGAAAAATAATATAACCTGTCTAGCAACAACCCAGTTAAAATACCGCGACGTTTTGTCACTGAGTATACGTGTAAAGGAGTTTTACTCACGGGCAATAAAATATCACTTACAGAGATAGTCGCGCCTCGGAGAAATATGGGCGAGAGTCACAGGGTTTGCCATCTATTCCACGGTTTAGAATTTATTATAGTAACAAGAATAAAATAAACGTTTTTTACACGTGCAATTTATCAGGATTACACAAGGCAGGCGACAACGCTGTAAGATTTCGGCTCAAGGTTTATGAAGTCACGCACGTAATAACCACGAATGGCGGACCTTAACACGTATCATTTTTGGCTTTTTGGTTTTTATTTATTAACGAAAATACCGCAGAATTCCATGTCTGTATAATTTGATATTAAATTCCTTTAAGGGGAACAAAATTAATAATAAATAAATATAAATATAAAATAAATATTTCACAACATCACATACATTGATCTGACCCGTGTTAAGTTGCTTAAGCACTTGTGTTACAGACATCAGAATCAACAGTGGTATTTCAAATATACTTAAATAAATACATATAACACCCAGACCAGGACAAACAGACATGTTCATGCACACAAATGTTTGTCCTGTGCGGGGATCGAACCCGCGACCTCTTGCGTAATAGGCAACATCTTGACCATTACACCAAGCGGGTCGTCAAAAATAATACCCTTCCAGCCGTTTTTGGGTCATGGCGGACGATCATACAATCAACCAGTTACGCAGGATATTTTATATTGCACAAGTAACTGCGCAAGCACGGACATAGGTCATAGTTGTGTGGTATAGCAATCTGACACGACCGTACCGAGATCAGGCGCAGGACCAACTGCTTAACGTGCCGTTCGAACACGGAGTAGCTCGAGTTTAAATTTTTCGGTCACCAATCCAACGACTGGCCTCGGCGAAAGTTGCTTAACTTAGCAATCGTAGTCCGAGCAGGCTTACCACTGCGCCATCGAGCTCCTCAACAAAATTACTTCTTATCTGTTAGAGATAATGTCATATGGAGTTGACAGATTTATCAACTCAATATATCGATGAGACCTTGAGAATAACATTAAAATCTTTATCTTATAAATAACTTTTCGAATACTTTTTCGTCGATAGTCCAATAATATTTTTTGCGCGCTCAGGGAAAACTTTAATTCGGAAAGTATCAAAGGTTTGATTGCTGCTGACATCCCAAGTTGCGAATCCGGGAGTAATTTCGTGGAAGTTGTTAATCCTTTCACAATTTATGAATCCTTAATTAGAATTTGTTTGCGTTTCAATTCAGATCTTGGTATTGGGTTGTTTGTATAAAATCATTCAAGTTAAAGAACTGGATGATTCATTGACAAGTTTCTGTTGTAACGTCAGCAAAAACAATGGTAAATATAACAAGTTAAATAAATCATGAATTCTCGCTAAATCCTTTGTCCGATTACTGCGAGTATTTTGCATAAGTATTATTAGTTATCAATATCCTTTACAATAATTATGGGAAAAAAGTTTCCCATTATTAATAAAATCGCAACTATCTTGGATATTAACGATATCATTTCCTACGTATGTATCGAAAAAAATATGATACGAATTTGCAATCGACAAAATTAAAGCTTTACTAAACACATAACGGCTGCGCAGAATTTAGTCATGCAATTGCTGTGATGCTTTTAAAAGTAATTTAAAAGCTTTTATTTTCACGTAATAAATAGGCACTCTCATCACACTCATTTATCAGTCACGTTAAAAACAATATTTGTAGCTGCCCCATCTAAATTAAAATACAATTTAAAACTTTTTCACCAAACTTTATCTCAATTTCCATAATATTTTGTATTCACACGCCTCTGTCACAATGAAAACCGGATTTGTAGGTGAAACTCCACCAGGAATATAAAATTTGTTTGCAGATGAAAAATAAACTTATTTATAAAAAAAATAGAAGGTTGAATTTTCCAATAACATTATTTGATTTGGTTTTAGTCTGAAAGGAGACGACCGATTTTGGGCCTGATTGTGCATGGATAAATTATATACCAGCAAATTGTATATTTTTATTAATTAACCTCTATAAATTACAACGGAATAGGCTTTGGCCAAATTAAGTTAATTCCATAATTTTATATTTTTCATTATCAAACACACTTTATAATCGACATTGCACTATATTTTTTTAATTTTTAACTGTGTTTAAAAACGCACCTGATATTTGAATGATTTTTTGTTTTTACGTCATACGTCAATGTCAGTCCTGTCTCTTGATGTCATTCGCTTTACCTTTATCGTAAGTGAATGCTACTTTGGGTTTTCTGGATGTTATTTTTAAGACTTGTGATCGAATACCGGACTCCGACTTCGATTCCTTTCTGGCTGACCATTTGAATACTCGACACTGTACCTGCTTTTCATGCCTTTGGCGCTAATACTGGCACACACCATATAGATACGGCAACAATTATGAATATTTATGCATGATTTTAAGATATTTGGCCATTGCATTAAGCTATAAAAATCTGGCAAATGTAATCTTTTGCAGTGTTTTAATTGGTGACCAATTTCTAGCCGTGCACATCCAGGCCCCAGTTTGTATGAGAAACGGATTTCTCCTTTAATATAACACTTGCATATGTTTATTTCATAGTTAGTGTTAATCATATAATGTATGAGTGACGGCATTATTTGATGAGTAACGGTTACGATTATTGCCATGTGAAATATCTTTCAACGGCTCCAGGTTAAACAGTTATTTTCATTGTGTAAAATAAAAAAAGGTGAAACACGCAATGTACACACAGATACAAGAAGTCTCATACTTACAACGGTTTATTAGCATGGGGAATATTTTACTTTCCCTCTCCGCAATACGAGCGCAAAATATCCTTTCCTTCCACACTGCCGGTCCCAAGCTCTTTATTAAAAATCAATGAATGCCTTGCCTCTCAGTCGCCAGACTTACCTGCAACAAAGGAATAATTACAATGAATTTTCTGATCTAGACTGGCTTATTACTCTTAAGAGGAAAGTTTCCGGAGTTATTGCGTTTGAGACGAAAAATTCCGGGTCCGATTTACGTGATTCCTTTAGAAATTATGTCAAGGGGTAGTGGATTTGAATCGATGAAAAGTTTTTGGTAGACACAGAGTGTATGTTTTGGGGTAGATGAAGAACGTTAAAGATACTTTGTAGTTGTAAGGTAGTTCATATATTTACCATCGATTTAGGAAGTATATTGGTGTTAAGAAATCTACGAAGATAGAGTCTATAAAAGATTGTTGGTTATACGTGGAACTTTTCTTAAACATTATACAGTTGCGTACCTCAATAATATCAACTTGGTTTGAGAGTAGAAGAACTCATAAAGGTAGGGTTCTTGTTCGGCAGAATTAATTCGGTATACTGGGTAAATTCACCCAAGTCCATTCACAGATGTGAAATCTCTTAAGCTGTTCATTTGAATGCGGTTGACATTTCGTTCCGTTGATTTATTTATTTATTTGCTTATTCTCGTTTAAACAAATGTTACAAAAGAATAACTTTTAGCAGCATAATACTGCGAATTATTACTGTTTAAATTCCGTTATAATCCAGTCTGTAGGTATTTTTGCCCTACAAAAGGTGGAGTAAAAGCGTTTATGATGTTATGTTGTTAAGGTATGAAGGCCTAATAAAAATCCAAATTTTCGACCTTGAGAAGAAAAGGCGCGAGCCGCCATCTTGAATTGAATGTGCCAAAATTAGGTTTTTTTTAAATAATGTCTCAACAGTTGACTTTGTGGCAAAAGTGTCTATGGGAAGTAGAAAGAAGATAAAATTTCTAACATTCTTCTCATACATGTTTATTCTGTAAGTCTTATAGGTAAAAAGTTACAAGCGCCGGAATAAAATATTTCCAAAAAAAACGTGGCTCTGTTGACAAATGGAATAAAATATGCGAAGCGATATCTCATGCTGTAATTTCAGCAGCAAGACCTAGATCTTTTTTGTCGCCACTTTTGATCGGTATCAGTACATATTTTTACAAGAAGTTTGGATCAAAGAAACTTATCAACTTACTGTCTTCGTTGGGCTTCGCGGCGTCGTACTTTGAAACTACACTCTTCGAAAAATCTGCCGTTATTCGTCCTGATGCAGCTGGCACCTTGGTTGACCCAGATTCATTCTCTCAAGTTATTTGTGATAATGCGGATCACAATGTCAATACAATAGATGGTTTGCATACTGTTCATATTATGGGAGCTATCCAGTGCGTAACCCCTTATGATGCCGTATCACCCGATCAAAACATCCCAAGATTGTCTAATTTGCCTAAAGTAAATTGATGATTTTTGTAATTTTGTTTTTCTTCTACCAGATGTAACTTTTTACCTATAAGACTTACAGAATAAACATGTATGAGAAAAATGTTAGTAATTTTGTCTTCTTTCTACTTCCCATAGACACTTTTGCCACAAAGTCAACTGTTGAGACATTATTTAAAAAAAACCTAATTTTGGCACATTCAATTCAAGATGGTGGCTCGCGCCTTTTCCTCCCAAGGTCGAAAACTTGGATTTTTATTAGGTCCCCATACCTAAACAAAATAAGGTCAAAACCGCTTTTACTCCACCTTTTGTAGAGCAAAGGCTTTTATAAGTCCCCACAGACTGGATTATTACCTATGGATGGAAACAAGGGTGCCTGCAGCAAAAGTCAAAGCTAATTCTCAAAACAATGACGATGCAATATTTGGATAGCAACAAAATTAAGGAGTACTTGAAAATCTAACGGATGATAAAATGAGCAAAAACAAAACTAACTTAGTGAAAAATTCATTTCGGCAATCGACGACCGATTTGGTATAAATTGGATGAAAAAGTTGACTATTAGACCAATAGGTCGCAGGTTAGATCCCCGTACGGCACAAAAACGTTGTGAAAATGCAATTATGTGAACGTATAACGTTTGTGGTTCATCAGTCTAATGATTCAGATTCTGATATCTGTAACTCAAGTGCTTCATATCCCTTTTGCCAGATCAATATATGATGTGCTATTTTAATCAATAATAAAACTGTTAATTATAAATATGGGCTACCTGGCCTGAAATATATGGTTGGAATTAATAAAAATCTATATTATTTAAGATTCATGGCAAACAAATTATTTACGAACAGAATAACACAACACCTATTTATTGATCGAGAAACAAAGTGTGCTAAAATTAGTTTAAAAACGAAATAATTCATCATAAGAACCAATAAAGTGGATGAAACTGTCCAACTCTGAGGAGGCTCTAATGAAAATTCGCCTCGACAACGATTATTATGGGCGTGCTACACTGGCATAATTTCGTCAACAGGCCGTAGAGAGAATAAATTACAAGAAAAGTTTAAATGAGAGAGCTGAAGACTAATTACTGTCATTCCCATCAGATGGCGGGAAGAACGGTGCACGTATGTTTATGATCCAGTTTTAACTGGAAAGCTTATCTATACTAATCTATATCTATACTAATATATAAAGCTGAAGAGTTTGTTTGTATGTTTGTTTGTTTGAACGCGCTGATCTCAGGAACTACTGGTCCGATATGAGAAAATATTTTTGTGTTGGATAGTCCGTTTGACGAGGAAGGCTTTAGGCTATTGGAAATTGAAATCCACGAGGACGGAGACGCGGGCGGCCGCTAGTTAAAAATAAATAGAATCTCTAGTTTTTTGAAAAGCTAAAAAAATATATCCTAGTGCATCTCCCGGTCGCACACTCGGCCATTTCCTCGGAGCCCAGGGTAGGCTTCGGCTATAATTTTGAATTGAATAGCCTGTTAATTACAATGGAGCAACTGTCGTCTGACCTCCTTATCAGACAATTAAGTGATTCAAGCCTGCAATATCCTTACCAAACTGGAAAAACTAACACAAAGTGAAAGTGTTCCACAGCGGGATGGGAACCCACGACCTAAGGGGATTGAGCATAGCGATCTAACCACTTCACCACGGAGGCAGTTTTGAAGTTTCTTTATAAAGTTTTGAAATGTAAATTAGGAGTTTGCTCGGACTATAACTATGCGTAGATTATATAACTTGTCTGGACTTGACTGTTATTAAATAATAATTATCACATACCTGATACCTATCTCCCAAATACGCTATTGAGAAATTTAAAGGCCGCTATCTAAAATAATAAATGAATGCAATCAAACCCGCTTCGGCCGCGTAATCATCCGACATCGAGGACTCTAGATGTACTGGGAAATCGTCAAGTACCTCGTTATTGTTCAAGACAGTCCTTAACACGACCGGTCGCTTCGATTGTGAATTTGAAAACGTGTATTTTCGATATCAGGTACAACAATTTATTGGTCTGCTTGATTAAGCATAAACAAGTAAACATCAAAAGAAAATCATGTAATTTTAAATGATCACATTAGGCTCTGTTTTCTTTAGATCTTCGAAACTCTAAACTTGTAAAATTTTTTTTTCAAGAAGATGTGTTTCAAAAATAACACACACACGAACATGTTAAGGGCTTGCCATGTCCCACGAAAAAAAAACAACAAGACACAAAGGAATAGGCTTCTAAATGGCTTTTCAAGCATGAATACAAATCAAATTTCACTATTTTGAGAATAACCAATGACACTTATATTCCTACAAACATAAATCATACGAAATTCCATCAACCATTATCCATATTATATATACAATATCCAATGACAGCTGCGGAAATTACACACCACGTGTCAACGTAACAGGAGACGAACTAGAATCCGGCGGCGATATGGCAACATTCTGTATATATGGCAAACATTTTGTTGGATATGGCAACATTCGGTTTGACGTGGGCTGACAACTCTGACAGGCGTTTATTACGCGAGTTTATAGAAACAGACTTGTACCGTATACTTGTACCTCCGTCAGATGAAAGCCAATATGGAACGTGACCGGCTAATGTATTGAAAGTGAGGCTTCGGAGTAAATAGATTTTGTAGAATTCAGTTTATAGGTATTTGTAGAAATTATAGTGTAGTTATAATTTTGTTTAGATTGAAATGATGTCTATTATTATTTATTTAAGTGATACCAATACCTATATAGTTTGATTTGAAGTTAACAGGATTTTTTTTTATAACAGCTCGGTACATTGGCTTCTCTCTGCCTGATGGTAAGCAAAAGAGGAGCCCTAACTGCCACGACAAAGAATGTGGTGCCAAAATGGTATCCTATTGGTTGGATGGTGACCCACAAAGTAAGCACATGCGTTGGTTGAAAATCTTTAATCCAAGCATAAGATACTTTATTCCCACATATTTAAAGTTACATTGCTTCTCTTACAAAAGCAAGAGCCCACCAGTACAATACCACTGAAGCGTTGTAGCGACAAATAGGAATGCTCGCGTTCTTTCATCTCCCCTTGACACCGACTCAAAGGCTTTGAGTGTAAAATATTTCTTATTGTGCTTACGTTTTAGTCGTGTGCAAATCTGAAGATACCAGCCTTTGTGAATGCGCTCGGAATATTAGAGCCGATCGTCCACCACGCTAAGAAGTACCGTGAGGAGTTAAGGCGTTTCAAAGTAGTGTCACTTTTGTTGTATGGGTAAAGGATACGATGCTTGCAACTAATATTCACGCAATATAAAATGTTTAGAACTACCTCTTCAGAGATAATCTTAGAACTTTTCAGAGGCAGACTCAGATGTCACTTTCAATCCTTATGATATATTCTTTATTACTTATGATTATTAAATAAAACCAAAATAAAACATTTATTGAATTAAATTTAAAACTAACGGAGCATACATCGTCTCTTTTTAAAGACCGATGAATGCAGTTTTAAATGCCTTTGTACAAAATCATTCCGAGCGCTTTGCAAAATGAAATTTTAAATATGGCGACAAGAAAACCTTGTCCCTGCATTTTTCCATTTCACTTAAATTCCAGTATCTGCAGATCTGAACGCAATCAGCATTCTGTTTTCATTCTTGCCAGATAGGCGACCTCGGTAGGAATGTCGGTCGCCGCCAACATATTATTTGCCAACTGCCGAAGTGAAGTGTGCCAAGTCCTCTCCTTTGAGCCACTGGGAATAAAAATTAATTTCGCGAATGCACAAACAACTCCCGACTCGCGACAGTATATTCGAATTTCGAATGATGTTGGAACTGGTTTGTTACGTACGCTGGATTTTCTACTTCAATGTTACGAAACTATCGTACTTTAAAGTTGGAGCAAATAGCCGCTAGGCAGAACAAAAGATCAGTACGAAACCATCCTTGCTTAATTTGCTATTTTTTTCTCATGTTAAACTCCGCGTATGTAAGTGTATTATATCCGCGGCTTACCAACCTAAAACCCAAACTTGATTTTCTTTCCTCCCAAACATTTCCTTCTACCCCGGCTAAAATATTTAAATTTAAATAAACTATCAATTCGCTTCGTGAATTTCAATCTATTTGCTTACCCGTAGCGTGTGTCATCGGTAAAACAATTTTCCGCGGCTCCGCCCGCTCCCACGTTCACGAAACACCATTGGAATACAAAATTTTCGCGGGATATTAGAAAGAGGTAGCTCCAACTTATTTTATAACTCGTTACTAGTTTGGAACTGATCCCATTATGAACTGGGTTGTACTGCACCGAGTTGTTATCGAATTACGCAGTGAGACTTGCCAACTGATGTAGTGTGTAATTTAATAAGCCTGAGCGAATTAAGGTTCTCGTTAGAAGCAATTTTACTTATAGTTGAAATTGTGATGGTAATCCAGTTTACCTGTTTGTTTAGTACTTGAGTTTAGTTAGATGGAGGGGATATGGTTTCAGGGCCAAAATACTTCCGAAGCCGTCTAACTTTTTGATGTTAATTTTAACAGTTGACCGTGAATGTAAATTTATGTCTGTTTGTATTTTTTTATTCATCAGCATAGGCAAGAGTATTGTTCAAGTCAGTAAAGTCTGTGGTTTATAACTGCATACATTATAGCCTGTTTTAAGCACAACCCGAACATTTACGGGATAATTGAAATAATCGATTTAAATCGATGAGGCTACCACATACCGGAATCAAAGACCCTGGCAAATACTCTTTATTATTCACTTCGAAAAATGTAGATATATCAACCGGTCCTAGATCTTTCTTGACAAGCAGCTAGCCCATTAAGGTCCTAAGTAAACTTTCATCGTTACACAGCAGAAAGACTAGGAAGGAGCAATCATTGCGTACTGGAAGGGATGGGAGATCGCCGGGCAATCTGAACCGTTTGGTTGAGCCACACAGTTAATAATACTCTTCCGGCCGTTTTTCGACTATGACGGGCGATCTTAAAAATCAGCCAGGTGCGCAGGATATACTATAGTGCACAAGTGAGTGCGCAAGCACAGGTGCACTCTTTGTTCCCTCACTAACATAGTTCGGTGGGACAGCAATCTGACACAACCGCAGATAGATCAGGCGCAGGACCAACGGGTTTATTTACTTCCGAAGCACGGAGGAGCTTGAGAAGAAATTTTTCGGTCATCCAATGACTGGCCTCTGCGAATCTTGCTTAGCATTCGCAATATAAAAATATTGTTTGCAATATAACCGAATTCCAAGACGCGGGTGAAAAGCAAGTAAAGAATGAATCACATCACGGTTACCTAGATCTAGTGTATGACATCTTTATGGTCATAATAATCACACTTTTTCAAAACATAAAAAAAAAAAATCCTTTCTCTGTAATGAATATTTTAATATCACGCAATGTTTATACTGCACGAACGATTCCAATGATCCGCCAGAGCCTTGTTGGTTCAGAATGTTTATTTTCCCTTTGAAAGAACTCAATTACTGAATTTTCCGCAGAGGTTTGTGTCACACAAAACACGGTAAATGTTTCACATAAATTGCTCATACTTCTTAAAACTTTTTTTTCGGACGTAAGCCGTACCAAAGTACAGTTCGTCTTTGAAAAGTTACTTTGAAGCTCAGGCCGAATACATTATTTATTGCGATTTTGTTTTTGTTTGTTTTTCCGATACATTGCACGATACAGTATGTGTACAATATGTTAAAGTATGTGAACAACATAATCTTACAGAAATTAAGTTGTAAGTTGTAAGTACCTGAGTTTTTCAGACCATTCAAAGAAAAAGGTATTTTTGGTGAAAGCACCTCACTTGCTATAAAGATTAGAAGTATACCTACATTTCGTTTTCATCAGAAAAATCTGATTTAAATTAAGGACAAGTAACGGCAAATATGTAATTAACAATAGATTAAAAACCGGCCAAGAGCGTGTCGGACAGGCCCATGAAAGGGTTCCGTAGCCAAAAGATGGGCCGAGCGACCGCTTGAGACACCTTTTAGTAAGGGCAACTGGGCAACTGCACGTTATAAGTTGGTCGAGTTGTATAAAAATAACTATGTATGATACAGAGTTCGCTATTATTTTCGTTGAAAGTACTTACTTGGAGGTATACAGAACATTTTTTTCAGAATTATTGTAATAGTATAAATTTCAAAAGTTAAAGGGGGGGGGGACGCTCTAATTTTAACTTTGTATTAATATATCTCGAGACTGGGGGGTTTAATCAATATCCCTTTTTAACGATACCGCACACGATGGGGTATTTCGTTTTTTTTTTTCGAATTAATTTTCCGCTGTATGGGGGTAAAAAATAATTATTTTTCGATTATTTTGAAAACCAATTCTTGAATTATCTCTATACATCTCTCCACCAATTTTCGTGGCAATCGGTGCAGAAACGGCGGAGAACGAGCCAGGACAGACAGACAGACAGACATGAAGAAACTATAAGGGTTCCTAGTAGACTACGGAACCCTAAAAATCGTTTATCGTTTACAATTCCTAGTAAAGCTTCCCGAAGTCAATTTCAACTGCTATTTCTAAATCCATCAATAGACTTGTCTTAATATTATTCTGTAAACCTCCATGCTTTTTATTTAAACTAATTGCCGTCTCGACTAACAACTTAGCTTGAAAGATTCGGAATATTAAAGTTTAAGGAGATTGGTGGAGTTCAAACAAATTAGGCAGTTTTTGTCACAGATGGCGCCTTATTGCTTAAAATTGGATGGGTTTTTGTAACTTTGAAGGAAAGTTATCTGTGACTGACGTCGTATAAGTGATGCTGGAAATTAAATATGCCTTCTGATAGGAAAAATATATTAACCCTAAACTGTAGTGTTATTCTATTAGTATAGTGGAACCTCAAATTATGGAGTCATTGACAGAAGGTGGGGTGTGGCAGGGCTTTTTTATATTAGATTATTAAAATTATGTTAAGACTAGCAGCCGCCTGCGAGTCCGTCCGCGTGGATTTCGATTTCCAATAGCCTGAAACCTTCCTCGTCATATTGACTATCCAACAAAAAAGGATTTTTCAAATCGGACCAGTAGTTCCTGAGATTAGCGTGTTCAAACAAAAAAACAAACAAACAAACTCTTTAGCTTTATATATTAGTATATATATAGATGACATACCTTAAAATATTTTATCAGCAGACGCTTGTGAGGAGAGCTGCCAGATATTATTCTATATCTAAAATAAAATTTTGGACTATTTTCGAAGCCCAAAGTTGCAATATGTTTCTAGCCTAGTTACTAAGCTGACATATAATATGTTACGTATGTACGTGCCAACAGCTTGGCGCAACGGAAACGAAATGCTGATTGAATTGCGTCCGCAGTTGGCGAGAGATTTGTGTTCGATGCAGCCATTTTGACGGTTTTACATAATCGCTTGCAACTGTTATGTAATGGCACGATAAAACTGCATTTTGAAATATGGTTTGAGTCAGCAATGCTTCCCTACATAATTCTCACACACACTCTCGATTTCAAAGAACACCCGTACGATTTGTTTGCTTTGTAAAATATTGATGTCGTGATATTTCAAGCTGGTGACCGCTATAAAGTTGAGTCTAACAGAGGAGTTTCCATAACAAAAGTTTCCATAAAAAAGAAAGGAGGCAATTCTTTGATATAATAAACGAACAGAAGGGCCATCTGATGGAAAGTGATTACCGTTGCCCATGGACACCAACAACCGCACAAGGGTTGCAGATGCGTTGCCTGCCTTTAAGATCTCGTACCCTAGCCAACTGACCTATGGCAACCTTATTCAGCAGCTGAAACCTAGCACAGTTACGAAGTGCTATTTCACTGTGGTCTTCTGAAAGGTGGAGGAACTTCCCCAGAGGATCAGCTCATTCGGGAGGAAGTTTCACTAAGCACTTCCTCTCGAGTATAGTTTTCGTTCTAGGTTGCTTTATGACGGAGTGCTTCTCAATCACAACTCACTTCGGCAAAAAAAGTAAACAATGAAACAAAAAATAAATAAATCACATAATTTTCAATAACGCAATGTCTTCCACAACATCAGGCACTGTGATTGGGAAATTGTCTATCCCAAAACCAATAATTCGCGTTCACATTTCCCATTCCTATTCCCAAACTATTTGTCATACCCTTTCAATATCATTTGCTGCGCCAATCCGTTATTTGTATTCTTCCAACTTCGCGAACTGGGTCGCTTTCCTCAATTCTGCAGTTGCCGTCAACAACACTGTTCTCTTGAGCGGTATTGATTCTAGTTTCACTCTGCCGTGGCAAGGGCGATGCATTTTAACAGACTTGTAGCAATTGCATACTGTAGCTTGAATTTTCGTCGAAGTTTGGTGTGTTTATTTGCAGGACTGAGTTCGATAGGATAAATAAATAAACATCTCATAACATCACATACATTTATCTGAATCAACAGTGGTATTTATTACGAATATTCTTAAAGAGAATAACACCCAGACCTGGACAAACAGACATGTGCATGTACACAAATGTTTGTTTTGTGCAGGGATCGAACCCGCGACCTCTTGGTCTAACAGCCATTTAACCACTACACCAAGTAGCTTGTCAGATGTATATTTCGTGAACATTGGACGGATGTACATATCGATGCCTAACGGCCAAAAAGGCCTAACCGCCATTTACCAAACTTTACAGGAGAGAGGATTAAAGACGAAAAATTTCGAAAAAAAATCATAAGTAGCTGGGTTTTGCTTCCTAAGATTCCAAATTTTAGGTGTTAATATAAAATATATTTCTCTTCAAGATGTATTCATTAAAGTATTCAAAATCATTCATCTAAGAGTGTTTTTTGTCGCTTGAGCCCAAATGGATTTATGTTTTTACTGCAAAAATGTCGTAACCGCCTTTACCAAAAAAAACATGTTAGCCAGAAGCGGCTTAAGTGCACCTGTATTTTTACTAAAATTGCTTAACCGACATTAAGCCAACATAAGAAGTGATTGACGAAAAAGTATTAGTGTTAGCGAAATACTAAAAATACAGGGTTTCGCAGATAACCTGTACCAGCGAAAGTCTGCGGCCAGGGACTCCAATACCCATAAATTGGATCATGTATTTTAAGAGAAAAATGGGATAAGCGCCACAACGAATAGAAATATGTGACAGGGCAAATAATCCTAAGCGCCATATCTTATGTTTGAAATTCGCGGCCCGAAAGTACTAAGCGACATTTTTGTTATTTATTGTTTTTAAGCTAAATTGTCTAATCTCCTTGCAACGGGGATTTGCCATAAAAATTATCAAGGGCTTCCGCACTATCTCCTCCAATGCTGCCATTGCTCTAGCACGGCTTACCCCGCTGGATCTCAAAGTGACAGAAGTTGGCATCACTGAGCGCTCAAGGCTGACAGGACAATGCCCATATCTCTCTTCAGATATTGAGATCCACAGACCCATACCACCTTCTGACATGCCGCACCCAGCCTGCCGTATATCAGTTCCATTCTGCAGCGTCAATACTGAAACAGATCTTGAGCAACTCTGTCAAGATGACACCCATACTATCTACACCGACGGCAGCAAATTAGACGACGGAAGCGTAGGAGCAGCCGTCGTCATTTATACACCCAAGCAACCGCCTCTGATAAAGAAATTTAAATTACACACCTGCTGCACTGTTTTCCAAGCTGAGCTGTTAGCGATAGACCGTGCTGTCGATTGGGTATCGCACAACCACACTGGCAAAGTTACAATCTTGTCGGATTGTCGCTCTGCTCTTCAGGAGTTAGAGAACCGAAATACCACTAACAGCTTTGCAAGGAACATTCATAAACAGCTTAGCAATCACAGTGAGACAATAAAGTTCGCTTGGATAAAGGCTCACGTCGGTTTTACTGGGAACGAGACTGCAGATGCTGCCGCCAAGCGAGCAGCAACTTCTCGCACTGCCTTTGACTTTCAGCAGTTTCCCGTAAGCTTCGTGAAAGCCAAAACTAAGGCACTCCACCGGGACATCCACAACACGAGGTATACGACTTCGCCCACCGGCTCCTGCACACAAATGTGGCTACCTGACCTGGACCACATTTCCGAAATTTTCACCAAACTTGAGTACTCCTTCCACCTTACACAAGTACTAACTGGTCACGGATATCACCGCCAGTATCTGCACAGATTCAAAATATCTGATACTGATAAGTGCAATTGTGACGCTACCGTGGTTCAATCCATGGACCACCTTTTACGAGAGTGTCCGAGATACTCAAGACCAAGGCTAGTACATAAGCAAATATGCTCCTACCTCGACGTGTCGCCATATAATTTATCGGATCTGAAGAAGCAAGACCGCGCTCTGCAATCCTTTGTTACTTTGTGCAAGGATATAGTGAACACACTGAAAAATTATAACAGCGACTGATTCCCAATTATATGCACCATAATGAGTCTATAGGTCTAGTCGTATCAAATAGCGACAGACACATCCAACATCTCCAAAATTAATTTATTGCCAATTTGTATAAAATATTTATTTTCTATATGAGTAATTCTGGAAAAAACTCACCAGAAACAATAAAAAAAAAAAAAGTAACTATTTTAAAATATTATATTTTCTAACCACCAGAATGAAAAAAACCCTAAAATATTGGGCGCTTAGGACGTAAAATTAAGGCTTGGAGCCTTAATTTACCAACCGCATAACCGACAAAAACTACGAGCTAGAGTGACGAAACCTAGATAGAACGACGGAGAAAAAAAAGGCGATTCCAATGTTGTATATAAGTCGATTTCGCAAAAAATGTCGCTTAGGCCATTTTGGCCGTTAGGCATCGATATGTATAATAAAAAGTAGGATGTATAATAAGGAGGATTAAACAAGACTTTCTAAAACTCATTTAAGGTCCTGAGTTATATCTAGTAAGTAAGGACTATAATTATTCAAAATAGGTAGGCGGAGGACGATGAAGTACATACCTAACTAAGGGACACCAAACTGCGTAGGAATTAGGTACCAGTTTATTTTAGCATAAAATAGACGGCATCTTGTTACTTTTATGAAAGCATTCGAAAGGGTAAATTATAGCAAACAATTCTATCTGAATAACATAGCAGCTAGCATTCCCCGGAGATTTTAACCTAAACTAACCGAAGGAAACTGCTCTCGACAAAATCAACGAACAAATGTTTCGGAGTTTTCGGCGTCGAAAGTAGAATATATAAAAATATCAAACTGTAAGATTTTCTTTAGTAAAATAAGTTTTTTGTATTGGCAACTCTTGAACTTATATAACACAACGTTAGACATACACATTTTATATAAACCTATTTACTCAGACGTGACGTATACCTCAATAAAATATATGCCCTTAGAAACGGTATTAGGACGGTTTTCTTTGCACCTTTTCAATTCGTAATTATCTACTTTAAAAAAACAATTTACTGATAAAATCATAACATCTCACAGCAAATAGCTTGGTAGCCTATTGGTAAGTGCGCCGCTTCACATGCGTGAGGTCGGAGGTTCAAATCTTGTCAGGATGATCATAATCTATGTGCGTAAATTCATACTAGCTGTACTGTGAAGTTCCCTTCACAAACATCGTTAGGAAACCTGCACACTATGAGAAAGGATGTGAAATGGAGAAGACAATGGCAAACCACTTTATTAAAATTGGCAAGATTGTTGTTATTTCATTTCTATAATGATCACGACCCTCAGTAATGAGAAATACGACTCAAGGAGGAAAGCTATAAATAGATATCTCGAACGATTTCTACTTCGGGTTTCGCTCCATCGTCAACTGTCGAATGCACAATACTATACCCGCAGTTAATATTTTATTACACCACTATACTAAAAGTACGAACGACTTTCCCGATATAAATCTTGAATTACTGCTTTTGTGCAAACCGTCTGTTATAATTTTAATTCAGGAGAGAGCCATTGGTTGCCGAGCGTTCACATTTGCATAACTATTACGTTTAATCACCTGATACTTTGTACCAGATATTGTAAAAAATATATTTGTCCTTAAGAAAAATACTGTATTTTTAGTGAATTTTCTTATAATATAACAGTATATCTTTTGAAATAAATGAGTTGAATGGTGCGGAAAAGGGTTTCAAAAACAAGCAGGCAACATAATTCATTGCAATAGAATAAATATCCGAATATTATAACAGAAAATTGAACTAAGGCTTATCTATTATATCATTCTATCTTTTCAAAATAAGATTTTCACCAGATTTCAATACGGGAAACAAAAATATTAATGTGAAATCTTATTTATATAATGAAGCTGAAGAGTTTGTTTGTTTGACGCGCTAATCTCAGAAATTTCTGGTTCGAATGGAACAATTAAATCAATTTTTTTTGGATAGTCCAATTAAAAGAGGTAGGCTTTAGGCTATAGTATAACATCATGTGTGCGGAAATTCAAATCCACGCAAACGGAGTCCCGGGCGTCCGCTAGTCTTATATGACAATCCATTATTAGCAGATACATCTCTACTAGTGTAATAAAACCGATACCATCATTAATAAGGCTCAACAACGAATTTAATGATTAGAAAAAACACAAATACATTTGCCTACATGATTTATCCCAATTAACACTATAATCTAAATAAGAAGTGTCAGCGTTGAAAAGATCACAACTAATCTGCATTTATTAGCATCTTGCTCGTCATGCAGATAAGTAATGCCGTAACTGTCTTCCAGACGTTTTGTTAATTGAGGAAAATTGCACGTCGCGACACCATTACCCGTTGATTAGGGAAAACGGGGCGGGAAAAAAAACGCAGTTTTTAATGACGCTTAAAATTAGGATTTCAATTAAAGTAGCTCTCTTGAAAACACAGTCAAAAATATAAACTGATAATGCTTTTGAAGGAAAAAACGTAGTAAAATTAGCGAAAAAGGGACTCGCACTGAGGGATAGACTCTTTGACAAGGCTTGCAGCCAGTGTTTTAAAGTGTTTTTACACCGTACATTTTTGAAAACAGAAGCAGATATATTGCATTGCGATGCATATAAATTATTTATCCTTGTATTATATTCATTTCAATACCAACATGGATGTTGCGTTTCTTTTGGCGGTAATCGGTCCCAACCCTGACTTGTATCCCGTTGCCATCAGTTTCGTATAAAAATGTGATTTTGTACGTTTTGAATGAATGCCTGGTTTCTAAACTGCAAAACTGGTTTATTGCTGCAATACTATCATATGAGTATTTATGTTGGAAAAAATATTTTTACTTGTGGAAGTTTTTTGTTTTAAAACAAGGCGATTTGCTACAGATACCTATAATACTAAGAACTGAATATTAATGTTACCAACTTTGCTGTAAAATAAAATAATTAATTCCTTGGACTAACACACCAATTGTCTAGCCCCATACAAAGCTCGAAGCTTGTATTATGGGTGCTTGAAAACGGATAGACATACTTAAATAATTTTATAAACATCCATGACTCTAGTACGGATGCCGATGTTCTAACACAAACATTTGCCCCTAGCGGGATTCGAACCCGCGACCAACAAAACAAATAATCACATCATTTTGTCATTGGGACATGACGACATGAGGATACATGGAGACAAGCATAGACTGGAGTAAATAAGTGTGTTTGTTATCTTCAGCCAAAAGCGCCCACTCATATTATTAAATAATGTGATATATGCAAGGATCTACATATGCTGAGAAGCAAAATTTGTGTGTTCACAAACACTGTAACACCGTTACCTCATATTATATAACATTGTGGCATATTCTATGTTGTACCTATTAAAGAGGGATACAGTTAGGAGAATTTTCACTCGAATCACGTCTGGGAAAGCACCTTATAGAAGATCACAGGGAATTAGTACTTTGTAACTGTTGTGCTATGTTTCTGCTGGTGGGAAAGGTCTCCAGAGCTCCATAGGGGGGAGTTTGCAGGGTTTTAGTAGTTGACTTCCAAAACAGCAGTGATCACTACACTTGTAATCAGGTGACACTCCTGCACGTTTTCCTCTCCTTCACTACATAGTATAAAACAAAGTCGCTTTCTCTGTCCCTATGCCCCTTTCTATGCTTAAATCTTTGAAACTAAGCAACGGATTTTGATGCGGTTTTTTTAATAGATAGAGTGATTCAAGAGGAAGTTTACTAAACACTGATTAATTTAGTTGGACCCGTGCGAAGCCGGGGCGGGTCTCTAGTTAAATATAAAACCCAAGCATACGAGTAATTTTTTGGAATGAAATTGCAGAAAAAATGCCTTCACAATGTTGAAACTTCAGCTAATGTCTTTAAATTGTAATTGGAGTGCAAACTCTTTCGTGACTGCATCACTCAAGGTCATAGTAATAATTCAGAGGACTTAGTTCTGCAGCTCAATTTCCTAGGGACCAATTTAGTGAAGACTTGCCAGCGTAATTAGAACACAAACTACGCTTCATACTCGTGTTTGAGAGACGACCTAAGAATACTGATTTTGTGAAACATGATATTTTAGAGCACAAATAATGTTTCTAAGAAAGATGGATAAGATAGACATTGTCACTTATAAACGACTTACGTTGTTCAAGAAATTTTATTTCTTAAACAAAACGGGGGCCACGACAAGACACATTTGGGGTCGCTGAGCCATCGGAGTAAGAAAGTAAGTAAACAAAACCTTGCGTGTTGTATTGTTATGCAATTAATTTAAATAAATTGAAACTTTTGAGTAGTAGATAAGTTCATGTAGACATTTTCAAATTAAACTGGGATCAATTTTTCAGAAAAGGTAATCCAAACATATTTTTGAAGTTTCTTACATACAAAAACAGTCGTTGATTCAATTTCATATCATTAAAATATCTTGGATAGCTCTCGAGTTTATATCTATGAATACTTAAAAAATACATAAGAATAACTCAAGTTCATCAAACTGTTGTAAGAAATATTCAGATCTATTCAGATCAACTTGAATAATAAATTCTCTGATAAAAACTTAAATTATGCAATTTAAATTAAATTCAACCGTTCAACATGTATATTTGCATTGTAACAAAAATTCGTATTTCAAAGGTACATTCTTTTGGCAACACACCAAATGAGGCTTTAATGCAAATAGGACCACAACAATTAGACCAAAGCATTCAAGACGAAAGAGGTTAACAAAAATCAGCTTGGAAGTGGTCCTAAATGCCACTGACGTCGTACTGCAGCATGATACAAACCGAACGAACGTGATATATTACTGAAGACTTAGTTTTTGCCCAGTTCAATTTCCTAGAGAGTGGGCCAAAACTGACGGAAGTGGCACCACGCCAACTACCTTTCGGCTGGCGAAATAGGTCGCCAGGGGAATTTCATTATTACAAGTATTCAACATTAGGGCATTTTAGGGTCGTTGCATGATGAAACGGGTGTCGGCAGGGAATGTGGGCCGGCGGTGTTAAATTGTTCCCCTGGATTTGTAACCTGTGTACGTGATAATGGATTTAGTGGGAAAGGCGGAGGTGTGAATGCTACGGTGTTTAGTTAGTTTGAGACATGACTTTTAGAGGTGCTTAAGCTAATTATAATTAGCACACAGTCAGATCAATGTATGTGAGGTAGTGAGATATTTATTTGTAACTAGTGGCCGACCGCGACTTCGTCCATGTTGATTTCGGTTTCCGCACACATTAATACTATAGCTTAATGGAATGGACTATCTTGTCTTTTATCGTTTATTCCAATTTGACCGATATGCTGACTATGTCTTAGCGGCGGAAGTAGATAAAATTATACTTTATATACAAGGTTTTCCAGGAATCAATGAAGGAACGCAGCATTCTGGGTGAAAACTCAAGGACAAAATTTGGAACACCATCAAGCGAATAAAAGACTTAGGAGTTTCTACCGCAAAATTAAATTGAAACTGGACCATGTATGTCGAATAGAGCCGAATCGGTGGGTTAATTATAATAGATCACAGACCAAATTCCTTTTAAAATTATGGACTAATTATCGTAGATAAATTATGAACCAGTCTTTAGAAAATTCACGCAAACCTCACTGTACCTTAAGCCTATTTCTTAATACCTGCAGTTGTTTATACCTCTTTGTTACTTCGAGAAAGCCTAGCCTAGGTTGTTTTCTTTTTGTGCCGACTCATTATTATGCGACCGTTTCTTTTCAATTTTCTTGTACATTTCCGTTTTCTAACGGCCCAATTAAACCCGCTTTAACGTTGATTTCAAAAGACGCGAGTTACAATTTTGCTTCCGAATTAACCTTTTGAAAATTAGTGCTTCATATTTCGTGGTTATGACTTCGTTTGTCACCCATTTCAATAAAGGTTAACTAAATAGGATTGTCTTCATAATTTGCTAAATTTTTTACCACAAGATTATTGAATAATAGAAATTAGATTTGGAGTATTAAGACAAAATAAAATATTCATGTAATGTCGTCAAGTATATAAATAATAATCCATACTTTAATTATATAACAAAGCTGAAAAGTTTTGTTTGAATGCACTAATAACAGTAATTACTTCTTTTAAGTTTTAATGTCTATATAACACTATGTGTGCGGAAACCAAAATTCAAGAGGACGGAGTCGCGGGCGGCCGCTGGTATTATATACGTACGCTAATAGAAAGGACCAAAAGATGTAAGTAGGCACATACCATTCCCAAAAAGAAATATGCTCAAGTGAAATCTCAATTACGTTAAGTACGGTACGGAGAAAAAACAAAAGCACTTAAATGTCCGACAAAAAAACAATTCACGAGAAATAATATAAAATAATAATGCTTCCGTATATAATAAAAATTCTTTTTCAATGTAGGTTAAAATCTGGGCTCCGAGTAGTTATCGATAATAGGTACGTCTCTCCACAAGTTTAATATAATAGCTGTTCTTAATTCAACTTGGAGAAGAAAAAGAAAACTATTTAGAGCTAGTAGACGAACTTCTCAATTTAGTTAACAATAGAACAACAATAGCTTCTTCATTGAGTAGGTGTGTCTATGGACTACTATGTCATTTTATGGTATCGGAAAACGATAGTTCGGATCTAGTTTGATTTACTAGTGAAGTGACGTCCACGGAGAGGTTTAGAACCGGTGCCAACTGTGGTCGTTTCAAAAACAATAGATATGTAGATTGTAGATTAACCAGTCACACAACAATAGCGTGAGATGACATAACAAATATTCGCGATAACACTTTATTTACGTCTATCAATACTAATGTAATAAAGCTTTGTGAAGGGTTTGTTTGTTTAAACGCGCTAAACTTAGGAACTACTGGTTTAATTGAATAAATAATTTTGTGTTGGATAGTCCATTGTTTATTTTTATATTTTGATCAGTATTAAAGTAACGTAACAACGGAATACATACTTTTAATATTTTTTTCCCTTATACGGAAATATTGGCAGTAATAGACTTTAACAGCGAACTCAGAATTCATTTATTTTTCATCTATCAATGATGAAAAATTGTGAAGAAAATCCCAATCTTTTGTAACACTAAGTGAAGGAACACACTAGGCCAAAATAACGCGTCCGTACTTTAGCGGCAATGCATTTTCTATACAAAATCACGCGACGTAATTTCAGCTCAAGTCATCTCCAATTTAAAAGTGTGTAACATACCACGAACACGACCAAACGTAAATTCAGCCGCGTAAATTCGGTCGCGTTTTTTTCCTCATAGTGTGTTCCAACACTAAAGGCCATTTTACCGTACCCAGGTAAGTTTTCGCCAACCATCTCCCAGGTGGCCTTTTGTAATTCGTATGAGGTATCTCTGAGGTGGACTATTGGGAATTTATCAAGGAAAATTTTGGGAAGAAATTGCGAGGGGAAATAACAGTAAAAACGAAATTGACCGAACGCCATCTGTTGCCCATGTTTGGCCAGAAACGGTGGTAATATTGTTATTTCCATTCGTACCTTGCACGATTTTGTTATTTCGTGTAATGTTGAAACTGCTGAAGTAACCGCCAGATTTTTGTCATAAAATACTATTTAACGACTACCCATCGATGTCTACAATATCAAAAACTTATACGCAAAAAAAAAATGTGCAGAGTCGATCCTACTATAAGACTGTATGTACAGAAATGGCTGCAAGGATATCATTTTCAAGATATACTCAAGATTAAGTGGTATCTATCCAATTATTTAGCGAGTACTCCACTCAATTAGTCTCATCATTGACATTAGCCGAATTATTTCGACCTGATTACGAATAAAGGAATATTTTATCGTCTCAACCATTTTCAAAGAAGGGTATTTTTAGCTGTCGGGATGCTCAACTTCTAAGTTCACCATTTGATCATTCGAATGTTAACGGGAGAACATTTTAGAAAAATCACTTAATTGTGAATCCTACTACTATTATAAAGGCGAAAGTTTGTATGTGTGGATGTGTGGATGTATGGATGTATGGATGTATGGATGTTTGTTACTCACGTAAAAACTACTGAATGGATTTGAATGAAACTTTACCACAATATAGCTTATACATCAGAATAACACATAGGATATTGGAAATCGAAATCCACGCGGACGGAGTCGCGGGCGGCCGCTAGTAAAGTAAATAAATGAAACGGAATAAAGTAAGACACAATAAGTAAGTGGAATACCTGCAATAGACGTGCAAACAACCGTTTAAATGACTGGGAAACTTCAGACTTTACATACAAGAGGTTAATCACAGTACAGTTGGAAAAACTCAAACCAATTACCAATGTAACTCGTTAGATTTAATTCAGCGTAAGTCACCATACCTCTGTACGGCCTGTGGAAGACAGTAACAATGCAACCCGGTCGCCAAGAAAATTACTGAACTAATCAGTAATTGCGGTGCAGGAGAATTTGCTAATTATTGTATCTAAATTTAGAAACAACCTAGGCGAAATAAACGCGACCGACGTTCGGAGTGACTACACCTGCACTGTATTTGAAATGACACATCATTTCGAGATAACGTCGCGTAATTTTGTATAGAAAATGCAATGCCGCCAAACTTTGGTCGCGTAATTTCTGCCTAGTGTCTTCCTACACTTAATAGGGGGAAAATAACGCATGACCAAGAATGTAGCAATTAAAGCGGAGATTGAAATTGTTACCTTCCTAAACAATGACAGCAAAGTGCAAAGTAATGTCAATAAAAAGGCAAATTTATAAATTCTAAACATTTTACTGATTTCAAAAAAAGTTGAAATTCCTATGATCGAATCGAATCGGATGTTTTCTGAACGTTCAATAAAAGTAATAACATTTAAAACATATGTACGAGTGTATATCAATAAAAACTAAAACTAAGAACATAAAAATAAGCTCCATAATAGCTTAGCAACTTGACTTTAATAACGGCCTTAATGTACTAAATAGTGAAGTAAGAGGGGAGAGAATAACCCTCCATCATTTGCGCAAGGGGCGTAAATAGTAAACCCATTAGCATTCTTCGGGTGCTAAACTAATCTCGGCACGATTGTTTCTTAAAAGCCTTCTCCACAAAGTCAATTGTTAGCCCTCTCGGTTATCTGGAGAAACCGTTTTGGATAAATACAGCGAATAGCGAACGAAGTCATTGTTGTTTCAAATGGGATTCTAGTCGTTTTGGTATATTAGCGAATGCAAACAGCTGGTGTAGGTTACGTACCAAATTGGTGCATTGGAATTTTTTCAACTGACCGGGAACAGTCGACAAAGACGAAGTTATGCCCCACACTATGATAGTCGAACAATTCGAAAGAAGCATTGTGCGACTCATCCAGTGGGACGAGTAAGTTGACGAATACCCCTAGAATTCGTAGAAGCTGAAAGTTAATGCTTAGAATGAATGATTGAAATACATATCTGATAACTTATTGAATATCATAAAAAAACCCTAATCAGATAAAAATGAAATTTAATATACACGCCACTAAAATGTCTCAACCCACGACCTCTCTCATAATGGTCGACTTCTTAACCCTAATATAAAAAAAACTATTAGAGTGTGCAATAGATTACATATTGCAAACGACGGCAAAACAAAGGCCTGAAAATACCCCAATAAAATAGGCGTAGCGATGTTTGACGAGGGTTCACATGTGCCGACGACAGAAAATGTTACAACGTTAGACAAAAGAAGTGAAGTGCAATAGCGTATTTTCACCTTGTTTTCTGGTGTGTTCGGTAGGAAACAAGCACGGTAGTTGTGAAGGCCAAGATTGATAAGTGAAAATGGTAAAGCGGAACTAAAACAACGTATGAAGCTTGTCGGGCGCGAAACGAGCACGGTAATTGTGAAGGCCAAGATAATACGTGAAACTGGTAAGCTAAATCAAAAATGTATGATGTTTGTTTAATGATAGTTAAACCTGAACAAACTAAAATTAGAACACTATGTGTTAAACAAGCGTTAAGCCGGTGTGCGGCATATTGGAAAATATGCTAACTATCAAAATACAGAAACATCACAGAGGAACACCTCTGTAATGTTTCTGTATTTTGATAGTTATACTTTGAACACAAAGTAAATACATATTTGATATTAATAATGAAATTCAATATTGTCGTGTAATAATATTGTTTCAGAAATGTTTTATTTTAACGCAAATAAATTGCTTTAAATTAGCATCACATAGTTAAAAAATCGATAAAGTAATTGCTAGCTATAAAAAATAATTTAGATTAAGAATATTTTTATTTTAGCACAGTGAGATAGAACTTGGCCTTGCCATAACCAATACACAAGTGTACTATTTGTCACAAGCACTTTTGTTGGTGTCAAGAGGGTTGTAACACATCACCTCTCAACTTTGAGGATAGATACAAAAACTGAAGAGGTCGTGCGGATACACATTAAGAAGGATTCCCGATATCCAATACGTTTTATTCTTAACCCATTCAATTGTTTTTGACCTTTTAATATAATAGCACACGAATCAGTGGCTTTACTTAAATACCTTAAGCACCAAATCCACCAAAAAACAGTTTTACTTCAATACTTAAGTTAATAACTTTACATTAATTTTATTAGCGTTACGGTTACTAAAATTTCGAAATAAAAAGCAATCACAATACAGGAACAACACAGGGCTTGTTGGAGCGGTTTAATATAAAGCGAGAGAAAATCTTACGATTTAAAATAGAAAGCACGGTTATTTGAAGCACCAAAACCTAAACTTATTAGAATTTCACGCAACGTTTCGCTCTTCAAAAATAAAAATATTGGATAAACCAGAGGATAATCTCGAACGCGTGACAATTGAAGCAAAGAGGATCGTGACAAGCGCGGAAATTAAACCGACAATCAACAATTTCATTATTTCTAAGAGAATATTGATTTAGTTAATTGAATGTGCGGAGGTTTCGTCTGTATGTGATTATTCTAGTAGAGACTGAAAACTGGCATTTTTCTTTGCTAACGACTGGTGCAAAACTACTCGTATCTAGCACTCGTCTATTAAGTATGTTATTAATTTAATATTATCCTATTAATGTCTTATTGCATGCAAAGGTCTTATTTATTTTAAAACATGTTTTTGTTACATGTGTTAAGGCTTTAAAATCACGCTTGCCTTGTGACGGTTCGGTAAAACCAACACAACTTTTTTTCCTGACCTTGCCAAATGCGAGTTGGTGATATCAAATCTGTGTGAGCTGTGTACAGTAAAACCAACACAAATTTAGCCCGAACCGGGAATCGAATCCAGGACCTCAAGACCAGGTTTCGGTACTTTAACCAGAGCGCCATCGAAGCGTGTATCAATGTAAAATTTCGTTTGGCATCTGCCATCGGTGACGTCAAGAATCTATTTATTAATGTACCGGTCATAAAAGTCCCTTGCACTGGTCGATAACCAAAGGGTAAGTTATTAAAAATATCCTTTTATTGGGATCGGGATCGCCTCAATGGATCAAGTTCCGAAGTTATTATTAGAGATGCGCATTAACATTTCACGCATCCTTAAAAATGTTATTGAACGAAATATCAGCGATGATATCGACGCCAAAAAGTATTCTAACAAACTCGGATATTAAACTGGCCCTTAGCAATTTCATTATTCGAAAGACTATCGAATATTCGATCGCAAAGTTACAGGCCAAGTCATTTGAATTTTAATAACAGCAGACTTTAAGAATTATAATATCCCCCAGGCGTTGCGGGTATGGTCCAACTATGAAGGTTATATCACAGTAATTCTTTAATTTTAAGTCAACTCTCAAAGTTCAGTAGAACAGCAATCTGACATGACCGATAGAGATCTGGCATACATCCAGAAGTGGGGTGTAACATTGCCACCCATAGACTCAGTTACATAGTATTCCGCATACTCGTAGAAGAAGTGAATTTAGAAATGTTTGTTCTGATTTATGTTTAGGGTTCTTGGCCAATTTATCGCTTGAATGTGCAACTTAGTGATAACAATGTCAGATACACAATAAAGGAATACTGAAAAATTCTAATTTTAACATGCGTAGATGTTTAATAAATATTCATTCGTAGCTGATTTTTGTTAGCCAGATAAGTACATATATCTATACTAAAATAATTTTGTTTGCTTGTTTGTTTGAATGTGCTAAATTTAGAAACTACTGGTTCGAATTGCTTCTTTTTGCATTGGAATGTTTATCAGTTCAGGAAGACTTTACGCTACAGTTTAAACAGTTTAAGCTACATGTGCAGAAACCGAATTCCACGCGGACGGAGTCACGGGCGGCAGCTAGACATTTATAAACACTGTGAAATTAATATGAAACTGAGTCGGCGTACTTTCTTGGCTTTTGTTAATTTTAATTTCAAAATGGTTTCAAGCCCCAAGAATGTTTAAAACTTTTGGTCAGTCTGTTTGTTACCTTCAGTTTTTAATTGGTTTGTTGAGTTTAAGGAAGTTTTGAAGTTTCAAAAATATAGTATCTAAAGAAATTCTGAAATTATTCAAGTATACCTAGTATATATATAATATCTATATGCTAAAGAAAAGGAATAGGCAACATTGAAATTACATAACATGTTCAGAACTAAGACTGAAAAGGCAATGGAATGCAAAATCCGCCTCCGTAAGTTAGTTACAAAATGCAAAATGTAAATTAAATGTGAGCAAGCTTGCTCCTTTTGGCACATTTTGACTCAAGGTGTTTCGTTGAGTTAACACTTGCACCTTCTGCCGAGATAAAGTAAGCATTTCAGTCAACAAACATTATTCATACTTGTTGAAAATTTTGCATGAAATAATTAAAATATTTTGCTGTTTGTAAGATCAGAGATTTTTTTCATTTAGTTAAGAGAATTAAAAGGTTAATTATTTGGTTAACAATCAGAGATAAAACCCACAATATTCCCGTATGCTTCCAGGAATCGGAGCCCAGGATCGGCTTATCTACTTTGACGACAAAAATAAAACATGGCACTTAATTTTTGAAATGCAAAAAATATTTAGAAGAAACGGACACTTAACATGGAAAGCTACACGCGCTCAACTAAATTATAATAAGTAAAATAAAAAATATAATTCGTACACAAAACACAAAGGGGAACAAAACATACTACTTCAAATATGTAGTAAAATTTACATAATAATAGGACAGCAACCTTTGTCGGGGCGAAACGTAACGCGGAGACTTCTAGGAAATTTAATTAGTGAAACAAGCTTGCAAATTGCGGCTTTGTTCATCACAAAAATGTGCAGAGAGCAAGCTAGTAAAACGAAGAAGAACACTGACCCTTTACAATGTTTATTTTCTGCACAATTAACAGTCACACTGAGGTTAGGGGACTGGAATTCCTAATTTAAACTTAATTAAATATTCTAATGCGGACTTGGCCCACCTCTATTTTCAAAGTGCTAAGGTTTATTTTCGAACGGTGTTGAACACTTTTTTATGATAGGCGAACATGTGGGTAACCTGATGGTAACTCATTAATTACCATCAGCCATGAACATCAATAGGTAGTTGTTTGTAAGTTTGCGTCTCTTCGGAATTTAGTTTTGCAGTTTCAAGGTATTGCATGGGAACTCCCCAACTGAGTTCTCTAGAGACCTTACTCTCAGACGAAACATAGCTTAACATAATGATGACCGTTTTAGATAGTATCTTAGTATCATCATATAAATATAACTTGCTATTTTTTGTAAAGTCTGTTTCATAAATTTTGTAATGAATGTGACGTAATGAAAGTCCGTAGCCCTATCGGTGGACCTTTGAAAAAAAATCTGCATATTACATTGCTTTACGGCGAATAAACGTTTCTTGTATACAAATTTCGTTAGAAACACTCAAAAAGTTTAGGGCGATTCAATAATATTGGAATGGATTAATACATTCTTAACTTACTTTTGCTACACTATTTTTACAAGTTTACTGGCGCCCTTGGTTTATTTAATGTCAAACGATTGACCGCTGTTATAAATTCAAAATAACTTTTGCGAATTCAAAAAGAGCAATAGACAGTATAAATAAAAGCACATAAATACATAAACGTAACACCAGTTAACCAAAACGACCTTCAGATCTCAACCCGTGACTACCTTAACCAAATAGACGTTTATTACGAAACTTTCAAATCGCCGGGGGATAAAACGTGAAACGGATTAACTTTGCCAATAGATCAACCTGTCACCAAGTTGGCAACTCATTTTATAATGCTGTGAAGAAAAGAAAATATTTAAAGCTGTTCTTCCAAGCAAACAAAGACAGAGTGGACTTCGCAAGTTTGAGTAAAAATCTACTTCGTGTTAGAACTCCATCAAGGCAAGCTATGCATTTTGTTTGCATCGATAAACAAGATTGGCCGGTGTGGACGGAGCTAACAGAATAATTCAGCGAGCCGGTAAAGCGATTAAATCAATAAGTACGAGATAGTTGATGATAAAGCTTCGATAGGATCAAAAGTATGGTACAGACTCGTGTGATAAAATTCATGGTACAGTGATCAGAGGTGCGATTCACTAAGCGCAAATGTCATAATCTCACGGCTGGGTAATTGGTGACAGTAGTAAATTACTTGTAAATTAATACTGTCACCGATTACACAGCCGTGAGATGATGACATTTGCGCTTAGTGAATCGCACCTCAGTCAGTGTATGATAGATTGTGACACTCAGGGTGCTGAAAAAAATGGACACAATCAAAAAGTCTAAAATATCGGTACAAACAGTTTCCATATTGTTGTCAAAATTCTAACCGTTGAAAAAGTCGACACATTACGTACACACACGTAGATCACGTAGATCGGTTAATCAAACCGCCATAAAAATGGTAACAGTTATCGTGCCAATGGTATCGAATGGATTTGTCGATTTTTTGAACGATTAGAATGTTGACAACAATATGGAGGAAACTTTATTTGTTTCGATATTTTTGACTATTTGGTTGCGTCTATTTATTTGAGTACCCTGAGTTTCAATATCAACATATCTGGCGCTAACTGTACGTACATTTTGTCCCTCGAACTCATAGGATCTAGACACTTAAAAAAGGTCGTATAAAAAGTGTCTCGGACAAAAATCTAACCCATAGCCAAATACCTATAAAGCATTGAATTAGAATAGTAATGATATTTTATGCACCTCTCAAGTTTTTTTTTTCCAAAGTAGAGAAGTTTAAATTTTACGTCAAATGTCGGTGTAAGTAACAATTATTAAAATTATCAATTACTAAGTATGACTCATTAGATCTCTTAATCCACGTAAACCATTTACTTCCCCGTAAGTAAGTCGGACTAACTACTGATAAAGTACAAACGTTATAGACCGTGAAATGGAAGTGTGGGAGCACTCCTGTGTTTCGGGGCAAGGGCTCGGCAGTTAGTGTGATTACAGTGTGTGTATGTGAGAACTAACTGTCCCTGTGTTATGTGAACAGGGCAATGATGGTAAATCTAATAATTACGAAAATTATGAATAACTACAACGTTTAACGCTTAACCGTAAGTAAATCGGAGCAACCACTGTGTTAGCAGCTTAACTTAATCCTTGGTGGTAGTTTCATACAATTTTTTATTTATGTAACGGGTGGTAGTACGATGTCAATAACTCAACCGACATAGCTTTGACTTGAAAAGAGTCGCGCAGTTCGGCCGCGAGGCTCGATCAGAGCGACACCGTACTACCATCTGATCCCTAAAAACACGTGTTGCTTAATTGATGTTTTGAATCTGTGTTCGAAAACTAATGAACGCTTTATAAAATCAGTGGCATATTTATATCTAACAAAGGACCGAACATCAGCTACACACTGATAAAGTACAAACGTTATTGACCGAGAAATGGAAGTGTGGGAGCACTTCTGTGTTTCGGGGCTAGGGCTCGGCAGTTAGTGTGATTACAGTGTGTATGTGAGAACTAACTGTCCTCTTGTGTAATGTAAATAGAACAGTGCTAGGTGGTTATAACTTTGATAATGTTTGTCAGTGTTTTATAATGACACTTTTGATTCGCGGTCAATGTAACAATGTGTCCTACTTCAATGTGTTATTTTGCATGAGTTTTACTATCACCTAAATTCAAGACTAATAATTATTCGAGTATCAAATAAAAATATTAACATACATATCGGGAAGTCATAGGAAACGGCCCTGTTTTATTTACGAGTATAAGACAATAAGTAAATAAATGGCCAAAATAAATATTTTAAGTCCCTTTATCGCTTTGGCATCAAAGATGCACTTGAGTTGTACATTTTATAAAGGTTGTTGATCTAACCAGCGAATTCAAAATGCAAATAATCAAGAATTTAACAAAAATAACCGACCATGAAAAAAATAGCGATTATATCCTAATAATTTAAGTTATGATAATGGTGTAATTTCCTGGTTCCCTTTCATTGAGTGAACTACAATCAAAAGTCTAGTGGTTGGAATGAAAAATACGCCAACATGCATCATCTTACAACTAGAAAACGCAGAACAACAATCGATTTGTGAAATAAATTCGACAAAACGCCGCGCCGTGACGGGGGCGACACAGAAACAATAGATAAACGCCTGGATTTGACGTGAAGTTTGATCACTATTGTTTTCATTTCAAACATACGGTACACGCGTATGACGCCCTTTTTTTGACCTACTTTAAAATAAGTAATTTTTTACTTACACTTTATTACGTCTTTGAGCCTCGAAAGTAGAAATAATTAAAGATGTTATTTACCTGGAACAAAAAAATATCTATGTCACAAATAAAGTTCAAACTTCATTAACTAAAACTTATCAGATAACAAATAAATTTTAATTGCTACAAGATTTATGTATATCATAGAAATCTTAATAATTGTCTTATTATTTAGATTTTTGTGGTGTAGATAGTTTAGTAATACCGATATTAAGCAGTTACATTTGCTTATTAGGCACTGATACTTTGTGCATATTTGGTCAATAAAACTTATTTATTTAGGTTAAAAACGCCAATGGCCACTGCCAAAAAGTCGGATAAGGAAGGGCTTTATAAACAAATTAGCTTTGTTATTGTCAAAAGCAAAGAGTTAATTAACGAACTCGCAGAGTGCTGCCGTTGGGCGGTCACTAGCAGAGAACACAGTTTCACAAATACCAGTAAGGAAACTCTCTGGTCTGAGGTTCTGAAGATGGTGGTGTCAGTTTTTTCAAACACTCCTCATGTTGTTTGATCACCCATCCGTGTTTTGCAAGCGTGGTATTCAAACCAATGCTGGTAATTTTCTTAGTCCAATTTTCTATTCATTAGTTGTTGGTTATAAAAATATGTACATATAATCAGAACATAGCGACAATATTTCCTATATAAGTCAGGAATCAGGAATTTTGCTGTACAAATTTCAAGTGCACGCGATCGATTTAATTAAGCTTACTGGTACTTCAACACACTGTTGCCCGGATTAAAGCAAGCCATGGCACGAGGATGTTAAAAATTATCTTAATTCTGCAGATACACTCATCCCGCCAAGTAAGTGAAGCAGTGGAGTTACTGATAGTAGGAACGGACATGTCTGTGTATCATTTACTAGCGGATTTAGGTTTCCGCACACATTGTTTTATACTTTACCCTTCCTCGTCAAATGTACTATCCAACACAAAAAGATTTTTAAAAATATAACCAGTACTTTCTGAGATTGGCGCGTTCAGAACAAATAATGCTTAACGATTTGGAATCACGTTTATTTTTTGGTTTGTTTCAATACCTACTTGTGCCAATGAGTATATGAGCTAGCTAGTGATAATCTCTGTCAAATAAATCTTATTAGGTCGCAAGAGGGAGATTTACCTAGACAATTCCATGAAGGACAAAATGACGTCTAGATCATAAAGAATCGCTCAATTAGTCCCAAGAGACTCATTTGGAATTAAAGTTTATATGGGATATACGTCGAAGGAGAGGTCTTGGCGACTGAACCCTTTTTAAATTACGTTAAGTTTGTGGTTAATTCGATCCACATAATAATATAACATGCAAATAGGTAAAAGCTTCAAATACATATGAGTATGTTGCCACCGACAAAATTAAGAAGTTAAATAGAAAATCCTTCGGAACATTGAACTTTCACAACCATTATTGTCAGACCAAATTTCATATCTCCAAGAAATATGACGTTATTAAACCACACTGACTCATAGCATGAAAGATCACAGATTCCACCCGTAAAGATACATTCATGCATTAAAGAATCCCTTAACTCCCACTTATTCCATTCTTCAGATCGAGTTTGAATAGTGCTGTAATAAATTCAGAATCTCAACAGGTGGGACTCGCCACGAGATGGATTACTCACTTATTTATTCTTCGGATAATATTTATTCGTGGGGTGGAGCGGCGTTAAGATTTAATGGTGTTTTCATCTTCTCACCTGTGGGTATTGTGTGCGACTTTGTGATACCTACATCGCTTTGGGACTTACGTACTTGTGGATTAGATAAAGTCCGATTTGTAGGAGGCCCTAATGATATTACATCCAATGGGCTACCATTTTGTCCGGACTGGTTGCTTAGTAACAGGGTTTTAGAAATAAATTTATTCAGGTCCAATTACACATAGGTAGATCCTTATACTGATAGCACAGAATACTAAATATCACTGTTAGTTTGTTTTATAAGGGTGAGAATCTGCTTACAACGAAAAGAGAAGAGAGTGTGGTTGCTTATATGCTTCCAAGGAGGGTCTAGTTTGCTCTTAGCATACCAACGAACAACGCTGTGTTCAGTAACAGATGGTGTTGTATTGTCCTCTAATAACTGTGATTTTTGTGTTAAATTCAATGCAATCCCTTCATTCATACTAATATTATAACTATGAAAGTTTGTTTTTTTGGAGGTTTGTCCGTCAATCACGCTGAAAGTACTGAATGGATTTTGAAGATATTTGGTATACATGCAGGGTATGGACTGACTTAGATGATTGGATACTTTCAATGCCGATTGAATGCTCCCATAGGATGATACAGGAATCTTGGTGCTGCATGCAAAGCTGCACTTTATAAGATAAAATAGTCTGAAGCACGTAACTTGAATACATCCTAGCGTACCGGACATCTTCGCAGCCTTATTTAAGACCTATCTCGTCATTGTGCGGCAGATGTCTTGTTCGCGGGAGGTCGTAAAATGTTCAACAAAAGCATAACGCTCGGATAAAATGTTACCGGGGTGTAAACTGGCTCCCGTGAACGCGCTATAAAAATAAATATCATTAAACTGTCATTATGCTTTTATATTGTTGAAAAATATTTGTAGGTTTCTTGTTAAATAAATAGCTAACTCAGAAGCTTAAAATTATAAACTTGATTTTTCATCGTGTTGTTAAAATATCCATCCGAATAAAATGCGTGGCATACGAATATTTAAACGATGGCTATCTTAATAAAGGCCGCCAACAACTTCTTATAAAACGGGGTCATCATTCTGTAGTAAGTTGGTTAATCTTAAAAGACAAGATCAATTAATAATTCATTTCTAAAGTAATTTTTATTGTTCATATTTGAGATAACTTCTTATGAAGCGGGGTCAATATTCTGTAGTAAGTTGGTAAATGTTTAAGATAAGATCAAAATCATTCATCAAAAGTATTTCTTCTTGTACTACATATTTTAATCAATGAGACTATATCAAAAAAAAACCGGCCAAGAGCGTGTCGGACACGCCCATGAAAGGGTTCCGTAGCTAAAAGATGGCCCGACCGCTTGACACACCATTTAGTAAGGGCAACTGCACGTCATAAGTTGGTCGAGTTGTATAAAAATAATAAATAACTATGTATGATACCGAGTTCGTTAAAGTTTTCGTTGAAAGTACTTACTTGGAGGTATACACCCATTTTTTTCAAATTATTGTAATAGTATTTCAAAAGTTAAGGGGGGGGGGACGCTCTAATTTTAACTTTGTATTAATATATCTCGAGACTGGGGGTTTGATCCACATGGTTTCAAGGCAAGTTTTATTGTATTTAAAAATACCTTTTTAACGATACCCCACACGATGGGGTAAGTCGAATTTTTTTTTTCGAATTAACTTTTCGCTGTTTGGAAGGGGGGTAAAAAAATTATTATTTTTCGATTATTTTAAAAATCAATTCTTGAATTATATCACTATACATCTTTCCACCAATTTTCGTGGCCATCGGTTCAGAAACGGCGGAGAACGAGCCAGGACAGACAGACAGACAGACAGACATGACGAAACTATAAGGGTTCCGTTTTTTGCCATTTGGCTACGGAACCCTAAAAAACGAATGGTGGCGCCAGTATGCGGACGGAAATCAATTGCCTTATTCATCATCCTACACAAGATCCAACATTCAGCGCAGGTTCCTAAATTATCTGGTTCGATTTCTGAACATGTTTCTGCTGGTGAGTAAGATCGCAAGAGCTATTGGGAAGGGTATGGGGGTTTTTAAAGGCAGGCAACGTATCTGCGACCCTTGTGCCGTTGTTAATTTCCATGGGCAGCGGTGATCACTTTCCATCACTTTCTTGTTTAAGTGTTTCCATATGACATTAATGATTATATATTATTTTCACAAAGGTCCCCTCTAGGCCTACTGTCCGGTCGGCATCACGTCTGAAGCGTTACGTGGCTGATAACACTGATAAGGGATATTGCACACCCCGCTCGGATACAGATCACTCTGCGATATCAAATACTTTTCTTTAGTGCACTACAGTGAGTTACTTTATCTTAATATCTCAATCACAATTGAAGAAAAACGAATGGCGGCGCTAGTGTGCGGACGGAAATCAGTTGCCTTATTCATCATCTTACACAACTAATAATGGCCAATTTTAAACGTCACATTGATCTAACATTTTGCGCAGGTTCCTAAATTATCTGGTTCGATTTCTGAACATGTTTCTGCTGGTGAGTAAGATCGCAAGAGCTATTGGGAAGGGTATGGGGTTATTTAAAGGCCGACAACGTATCTGCGACCCTTGTGCCGTTGTTAATGTCCATGGGCAGCGGTGATCACTTTCCATCACTTTCTTGTTTGATTGTTTCCATATGACATTAATGATTCATTCTAATATTATATATATATATATATATATATCGATGCCTAACGGCCAAAATGGCCTAAGCGACATTATATATATCATTGGAATCGCCTTTTTTTTCTCCGTCGTTCTATCTAGGTTTCGTCACTCTAGCTCGTAGTTTTTGTCGGTTATGCGGTTGGTAAATTAAGGCTCCAAGCCTTAATTTTACGTCCTAAGCGCCCAATATTTTAGGGTTTTTTTCATTCTGGTGGTTAGAAAATATAATATTTTAAAATAGTTACTTAGACAATTTGCCTTAAAAACAATAAATAACAAAAATGTCGCTTAGTACTTTCGGGCCGCGAATTACAAACATAAGATATGGCGCTTAGGATTATTTGCCCTATCACATATTTCTATTAATTGTGGCGCTTATCCCATTTTTCTCCCAAAATACATGATCCAATTTATGGGTATTGGTGTGTCTGGTCGCAGACTTTCGCTGGTACAGGTTATCTGCGACACCCTGTGTTTTTAGTATTTCGCTAACACTAATACTTTTTCGTCAATCACTTCTTATGTTGGCTTAATGTCGGTTAAGCAATTTTAATAAAAATACAGATGCACTTAAGTCGCTTCTGGCTAACATGAAATATTTTGGTAAAGGCGGTTACGACATTTTTGCTGTAAAAAAATAAATCCATTTGGGCTCAAGCGACAAAAAACACTCTTAAATGAATGATTTTTAATACTTTAATGAATACATCTTGTAGAGAAATATATTTTACATTTACACCTAAAATTTGGAATCTTAGGAAGCAAAACCCGGCAACTTATGATTTTTTTTCGAAATTTTTCATCTTTAATCCTCTCTCCTGTAAAGTTTGGTAAATGGCGGTTAGGCCTTTTTGGCCGTTAGGCATCGATATATATCGATGCCTAACGGCCAAAATGGCCTAAGCGACATTTTTTGCGAAATCGACTTATATACATCATTGGAATCGCCTTTTTTTTCTGCGTCGTTCTATCTAGGTTTTGCCGCTCTACGATGAATTTTTTGTCGGTTAGGCGGTTGGTAAATTAAGCGTTAGAGTCTTAATTTTACGTCGTAAACGACTAATATTATTGTGTTTTTTTCAAACTGGCGGTTAGAGAATATAATATTTCGAAATAGTTACTTAGACAATTCGGCTTGAAAAATATAAATAACAAAAATGTCGCTTAGTACATTCGGGCCGCCATTTTCAAACATAAGTTATGGCGCTTAGGATGATTTGTCCTTATGTATTACATATTTCTTATCATATTTTTCTCCCAAAATATATAGTCCAATCGATGGGTATTGGTGTCCCTGGTCACAGACTTTCGATGGTGCAGGTTATCTGCGACAACCTGTATTTTTAGTATTCCGCTAACACTAAGTCTGTACAGTCAATCACTACTTATGTTGACTTAATGTCGGTTAAGCAATTTTAATGAAAATAAAGATTCAGTTAAGTCGCTTAGGCTAACAGGAGATTTTTTGGTAAAGGAGGTTACGACATTTTGCCTGTAAAAAAATAAAGCCATTTGAGCATAAGCGACAAAAAACACTCTTAAATGAATGATTTGTAACACTTTAATGAATTCATTTTGAGAAGAAATATCTTTTATATCTACAACCAAAATTTGGAATCTTAGGAAGTAAAACCCAACTACTTATGATTTTTTTTCTAAATTTTGCAACTTTAATCCTCTCTCCTGTAAAGTTTGTGAAGTGGCGGTTAGCCCTTTTTGGCCGTTAGGCATCGATATATATATATATATTACATAAGTATATATATATATATGAGTATGTATATATTATTTTCACAGAGGTCCCCTCTAGGCCTACTGTCCGGCCGGCATCACGTGTGAAGCGTCACGTGGCTGATAACACTGATAAGGGATATTGGACACCCCGTTCGGATACTGATCACTCTGCGATGTCAAATATTTTTCTTTAGTGCACTACAGAGAGTTACTTTATCTTAATATTTTAATCACAATTAAAGAAAAATTGGCCAAGTGCGAGTCGGACTCCCGCACTGAGGGTTCCGTACAAATTCTATTTTTGACGTATTAAAAAAAACTACTGAATAGATTTCGTTCGAAACAATTTTCGTTGGTAGTTTTTATGGTAATGTACATTATATAATTATTTCAGTTTTATCATCCTCTTATTTTAGAAGTTAGAGGGGGGGTACACACTTTTTTCCACTTTGGAAGGGTCTGTCACGCAAAGTATTCACTTTAGAAAAAAGTGATATTAGAAACCTAAATATAATTTTTCAAGACCTATCCATAGATACCCCACACGTATATGTTCAATGAAAAAAAATATTTCGAGTTTCAGTTTTGACTATGGGGACCCCCCACTTTTTTTATTTTTTTTTCTATTTTCGTGTGAAAACCTTGTTGCGGTTCACAGAATACATCTACTCACCGAGTTTCAACAGTATAGTACTTATAGTTTCGGAAAAAAGTGGCTGTGACAGACTGGCGGACAGACAGACAGACAGACAGACAGACATGACGAATCTATAAGGGTTCCGTTTTTTTGCCATTTTGGCTACGGAACCCTAACAAAAGAAGACACAACTGTATTATCCGTATCCTGCTCATCAGATCGTGCCGAGTTTAATAAAGATCTGCCATCCCTTCCTAACAACGTTACAAAGAAGTTCGGTACTTCAAGTATTCAGAAGACATTCGCAGAAGCATACCTAAATCCGTTTATCAAACAATGCCTGCGTAATTCGTCTGAACCAGTTACCAGGCAGTACTTTGAATGAAAAATTGTTTGAGAAACATCAAGTTATATTACTCTCGCTCCGTATTTCATATTTCACTCCTTAACAAGCACCGGGGAATTGTTTAAAATTAGGTCGCTCCTATCATTGTGCTATAAAATTCTGAGACGGTAGAATTTTAATTCGACTAGGAAAGTAAATGTTCCTTTAACGTGAAGCCGAATTTTCGACACATTTTTTGTCATGCTAAACCCGCTTGGAATGAATTACCTAAGATATTTTCAGTGGGATGTCGTATCAAGCGACCTTGAAGGTAAGTTATTTCTTCCTTAAGGGTCGACAACGCTTGTACCATGGGACCTCGACCATTTGTAATCAGGTGATCCGTTAGCTCGTTTACCTCCATCATTCTTAAGAAACGTCAGTAATGTCCTAGTTATACTTGTAGTTTTTTTTTTTTATATTGGGCATGTTGTATCTCTTCTTTATTACAGATGCAAGCATAGTAGTGATTGACCAAAAAATTATGGAATAACAATGTAACAACAGAACGTTGAGAAATATTATATTTACTCGAATAATGAGACATTATTCTTGAGAGCTTCTTTGCAGTGTCTGAAAATTATATCTTCATGGCTCTAATTCAATAAAGTATCAAATTCATATCCAGATTTCTACAAGAACTTATCGGGCAAATAGTGACTTATGGAGCTCGTAAACCAGAGCGCAGCTAATCAATTTAAACCTTATTCACGTACCTACAGTGTTTTTAGAATCCGTAGTTGCAAAATTGTGGCTTAATTAAGAACGATATTTTTGTTTCATACTGTAATGTAAGATCAACTTGACTTTTTTTGTTTAAAAAACGACAGACTTGGAATTTTCTGTCCCACTTATAAAACGATTTTTAAACCTACAAATATCATGCCCTTGCTAACGCATTTATTTTACTGCGTTGCCTAAAAATGCTGATCGCGAGTAATGAACAAGATACGATGTATCCAACTAGATTAGCCATACAAATTCAAAGATAATACTCAAATTATGGTTTTAGTGGTAAACACAACAAATCACCCACAAAAAATTCCTTTATTTTATTTATTACTCTTCCCCGCAAATCAAATTAAATTCCAAATGTTTCCACAAATCCAATGCAAACAAAGAGTAGGGACGCAGTGTCGTCGTTAATCGTAAATCGGTAACAATTCCGATATCGGTTTCGATTCGGTCCACGTCCGGTAGTTTCGTGGGATCAGCTGCGACTGTCGCGTTGAAACAATGCACCGGTGCACGAGGTGGGTCCGAATTACCGAATTAGTGTAGCCGGGAACTGCGGTAAGCTGATTAAGTTCTGATACGTCAACCTCCTTCCTATATTTTATTAGCCTCCCCGGCGAAATTTGTTATCCTTAGGGTAAACAAAATTAGAAATAATGAAAGTGGTAAAAATAAAATATTATTTACACATATGGTTAATGTGTTCACTATAAGGTACAATCTTTTGGCTATTAGTTGTTAATGTGTAAAAAATATTTTATTTTTACCACATTCATCATTTGCGATACAAATCGAGAATGTTACAAAGATAGTAGAAATGTGGCCCTAACCATATTGTTAGTCAGATCCTACACTTGTACTAGAATTCGTGGCAGCTTTAATGAAGGGGCCCTGTGGCGTCCCGTGCAAATCAAAATAACCCTTGGCCGTGGGCAACAAATTAAACGTCATATAAGTAGTTTTTTGGTTGGACTGGTTTCAAAAACTGTTTGATATGTACGAGGTTTATGGTTGAAGGTCGACTGGCATCATAGATAATTTATATGTGGTCATAATATTTTATTATTTCTTTAAATTGAAAACGTTACCTATAATTTTTCAGATACTGGGAAAAAACGGAAACAAAATAAAAAAGGGTTTAATAGAACCCAATAAAAGTGCTAAAAACCGATTCCCACTTATCGGGTAGAAAAGGTCTACGCCTGCGGCAAAAAACGCAATCAACTTACATACATCTCGGGGACATCCGATGCCCTCATTAGCAGTCATTGGACGTAACCTTTGTTCATGAGAAATCTGGAAGAGAATCATTACTGCCTTAATTAGAAGAGATTTATTGATTAGCGCAAATTGGCTAATATGGTTAAAGACAGTTGGGATTTTTCGATTTTCTTTAGACTGAATTAAGAAAAGGATCCCACGCTCAAAATATAAGAAGATAGACTTACCTACGTATATATGTTGTATTATACTTAAACATCATTTTAGTAGCTAGAATACTACATTTGCAAAAAAAATGTTCAAATTTGACTCCGTAAAGACACAAAACACAATACAACATAGTTGATTCTTGATATCAACTTTCATGACAATTGTGCTATATTCTATAAGTATTTGCAATAGTTATAAAAATTGGCCAAGTGCGAGTCGGACTCCCGCACTGAGGGTTCCGTACAAATTCTATTTTTGACGTATTAAAAAAACTACTGAATAGATTTCGTTCGAACCAATTTTCGTTGGTAGTTTTTATGGTACTGTACATTATATATTTATTTCAGTCTTATCATCCTCTTATTTTAGAAGTTAGAGGGGGGGGGACACACTTTTTTCCACTTTGGAAGGGTCTGTCACGCAAAGTATTCACTTTAGAAAAAAGTGTATTAGAAACCTTAACATAATTTTTAAAGACCTATCCATAGATACCCCACACGTATATGTTCAATGAAAAAAAATATTTCGAGTTTCAGTTCTGACTATGGGGACCCCCACTTTTTTATTTTTTTTTCTATTTTCGTGTAAAAACCTTGTTGCGGTTTACAGAATACATCCACCCAGTAAGTTTCAACAGGATAGTACTTATAGTTTCGGAAAAAAGTGGCTGTGACAGACTGGCGGACAGACAGACAGACAGACAGACAGACAGACAGACATGACGAATCTATAAGGGTTCCGTTTTTTTGCCATTTTGGCTACGGAACCCTAAAAAGGTAGATAGATAAGACTTTTATTCGCATTACAAAGAAACACACTCAAACACAACCATTATATACGAAATTATAAAACATATTTAAGGTGATTAAAATAAGCATAATAAATGCTACATTTACAATGGGATTAAAATGTGTGTCTCAGTGATGCAAAAAGGCAAGAAATTCAGAGTTTCATTGCTCTAAGTAATAGTGAAATGTTCATTTTCAGTCCTGGTCGAAGAGACTTAGGATCGCAATCAACCGTTGTAAACCACATGATTGCTAGTCTTCTACTAAAATCAGATACAAAAAAGTCTCATACGATATAACAATAGTCCCGTATTGTTAGCCACATCCTACACTTATACTCAGGAATTCGCGACAGCTTTAATGAAGGAGCCCACCGGGGTCCCGTGCGAATCAAAATTACAAAGGTGTATGCTGATGAGACCGCAAGGTGGGCGATTACAAATGAGAGGCCGAGTGTGGAACAATGCGTACTATCCATTGAATTAGGGGTTAGGGCCTCATGTGGATTTATAGTGTAATCCAGGTATTGTCTATTCATTTGAACCTGGAATGGCTTATTGAATTTGATAATTTAATAGGATGAGTATAGATTGGGGTATTAGCAGTAGATCAATAACAATGGCACAGCAAGGAATACCGCGTTAAGGGCTTATAACCATCCTCGTAGGTGCCTTAACTGAGTTTGTTCTATTTACCCGAGTATTGTTCGAAAATATGAATCTTGCAAGTCGGGGCTAGACGAAACAATGATTAATAACGTGTAGTAGTGTATGGTGGTGTTAAAACACAAGTTTCTGAGCATATCTAATCAGAGTTTCGCTGAAAATAACTAACTAACTTTTATGGCTCAACAACCCAAAGTGTATCTTGGCCTCCGAAACGAGAAACGCTGAATATAATTTGAACGTAATGTTTTCATTGGTCCCTTAATAATATTGGACTTCATCTTGTTATCTTGAAGGTACATTTAAACTTATCTTTACTAATAAAATAAGAGAGAGTTTTTTGTATCTTTGTTTGTTTGAACGCGCTAATCTCAGGAACTACTAGTTCGAATTTTAAAAATCTTTTCGAGTTGAATAGTAAATTTTTCGAGAAAGTTTAAAAGCTATACAACGCTATGTGTACGGAAGCCAAAATCCACGGGGACGAAGACGTGGGCCTAGTTTTTCCAAGTCCAAAAGATAAAACGTTATTTTAATCAATACGATTGGAGTGGACCGTCGGATAATAAATCACTCGCGATCTTACGTCCGCGACCCAACCGACGCCAACCTGTAACTCCCGACGAATGGAAAGATGACTCAGCACGCCTTGTGAAAGAGCCAATTCGAAAATATGAAATATGTAACACAGAAAGACTTATGGGCTTCCCAGACTCCGGTGAATTGGGGAGGTTAAAGATAATCCATTACGTTTATGGTTGTATTTTGTTCGGATAAGACTTAGCGATTTCTTATATTTTCAACTTCTAATGCAATCAATATTAACACTGGTTATGCTAGTTGTATAGGACAGAGTTCTGGGGTGGATACCGTGTTTCAGCAAGAGTCCCAAAAAACGTAGTGTAGGACGCCCTCAGGCCAGGTGGAGCGACGATTTGCGCAAGATGGCTGGCAGGAGCTGGATGCGAGTCGCCGAGGATCGGGCTAATTGGAGAGCCCTAGGAGAGGCGTATGTCCAGCAGTGGACTGCGATAGGCTGATGATGGTGATAGGACAGATTATAAGTATCTGGTTCCATTTCAATTACTGAATTAGGCCGTCATAGATGAGAGCTGTGGTAAGCAGATAAAGTCCTAAAATGAAATTACTCTTCGCTGGACTTGCGAAATGTTAAATTATGGTGTAAGCGTTATCTGATTAGATCGTGACAACTATAAATAGTAATTCAGTAGTTTTATTTTAAACAATAATTCAAATGTACACAAGAGCATAAAATTGAAACATTTATAGGATGTCACCGGTAGCGAAAGTTGGATTTTTCCAAATTTTTCTACCAGCGGGGTTCGCTTGGTAGAGATATATTGAACAGGGGAAAACATGGTTCGATTTGGCAAACGTCAACACAATACTCCCGAATGTCCGTATATAGAGTCCGTGTTCTATAAATAACTATGGCATCCAAGCTATCCCAATACTGTTAACCTAATACGTCGCAGAAGCGAAATGTACAGGCCGGCTGAAGCCTGAATAGTATTATTCAAAGGCATGCGTATACTATATATTATTATGCGTATAGCATTTGAACATTACATGTGAAGAAACATTATGGAACATCTCAACTACCTACTGCTAACATTGTTTTGTTTCTGTAACTGCTTTCTGAAGCTTTATAGAAAACAGAGAAAATATGAGTTTTTCTTTGTAATTCTGAAGCCAATTATAACTTGAACGAAACTGATACTGAGTCGAAAAGGATGGAATTTTAAAAAGATTTCTGATTTCCATGCTCATTTGAAACCGTACATTAAATGTGACTTATTTAGTACACACATTGTAAAGTTTTCTGGTTTCTCTGTTGTAAATCCTGAGTGGTTCAATTTTCAACTTCATTAATCTAACACTACATTAGATTACTAGATCACCAACAAAATGTCTGACCAGCAACAGAATAAGTTTCGAGTCCAACCAGAGATTAAACATCGAATAGTATTGGAAAATAAACTTGGCAGATATAATCTTCTCGAAGCGATGTAAGTTCCAAAGATCTCATTCGTAAAGTTTCTTATCGGCAGACAGTTAAAGCTTTGAGTTTGGAAACGTTATTGAAATTCTTTGTACCATTTTGTTGGGGTCCAAACTCTGTGTATATTTACAAGTATAGGATACTTGGGGTAAGTATAGGGTAAATAGCTTATGCCCTGATATTTCGGTGAATTTATCATAAAAGTCAAACAAAGTTGATATAGAATAAATAAAGACGTCCTAGTAAATTGTTGCGATCAACTAATTACGCAGATACCATATTTTTGCACGATTTTGTACTCACTAATAACAATATATTTTTATCATATTCAACAATTTATTTGGTAAAGACCTCCTACAGGTTACGCCATCTAGTTCGGTCTTGTCTAACCAATATATTATTTATTTTAGTAAATGCCTACTGAAACATTGGGGCAATCCATGTTGATTTACATAGCTCTGGTTGACATCAGACATCTAACACAGTTCGAGAGTGAGGGCACAGAAACATACATAGTTATGGTGATCTTTCCCGCCCGCCTTCTAATTACTAACTGAACACAAACTAAGAATACAATTAAAAAATATACATATTGATAAAAAAAGAATAGAAGATATAAGTAGTAGTTACAAGCCCCAAATGGGTCCAAACCGAATAACTATGTAGAATGAATTATCGTACAAGTAATCCCAACACATAACTAATCCCGGTTCCCGCGAACATCCCAAACCCAGGGAGAAATTAGACACAGATCCAAAGGATTACGTGATTATAAGGTACGGGAGCGATAATACCGACACTTCTTTTGCACTATATAAAGTAGTAGGTTTTTTGCTTCCGTGGTGTAGTGGTTAGACCGCTGTGATCAAAAACCTCGGAGGTCGTGGGTTCAAATCCTGCGGGGACCACTTTCACTTTGTATTGGATTTAAAGTAAATACATAAAATACATAGCAGGCTTGACTCACCTGATTATCATCGGATAATATAAGAAAGATGGTTCCGTGGTTCGGAAGGCACGTTCTGCCGTTGGTCCCGACTATGATCTAACTTAATGATCTGGTTTCTCTTGCAAGTGTTACGGAGGTCAGACGCCAGTCGCTCCATTGTAATAACCAGGCTGGTTATTTCAGGATCATATAGAATCAAATATGCGTATAAGTAGAACATTGTTTCTTTATACACCAAAAGTTATGAGAGACAAATTCGATTTGAGGGAACTATCATAATATTTTCACAAAAGTTTTCTTAGCCTCTCATGTTGCGGTTACATTAACAATAGCTTTTCCTTAAATTGTCAATGTACATTTGATAGCCCAAAATACTCCACAAATATCAATCTACGATTACTGTCATAAGGTATTCGTAGCCTGAAAAAATAAATATGATCCCTAAATATGAAGGCGAATGGTTAATATGTAGGTCAGCGAATGTAGGTCAGGAGGAATGTTTTATGCCAGCTCAATTTATGTTTATAACAGACGAATATTTCAGTGAAGAAGATAATCAACATGTGTTGAAGTTACTAAATTGTTGTCATTATCTACCCTAATAAAGTGGTATATTTTGTGACTACTTTCATCTGTAGGTAAGTTTTTCTGTTTAAAAATACATATCTAAGATTTATATACTCCTTTTTATATCATCCTACCACTACTGCTAGCTATCTAAAAAAGGGCTAGAAATATCGCAATAAAGAGAAACGGAATACTCCGTATTCTGAACCTATCACAATCTGGCCAAAAAATTTAATAACTAATGAAACAATTCATCTCAAGGTGTTCGGAAATATTTATGAACATAATTTTTATTGAAGGCATTTTTTTTTTACAGGAAAATATTTAATTTACCTTTGTTGGGTGAAAATATTTTTTAAGTGAAAACAAACATCTGGGCCTCGTCATCTTTGAAGTGAATTTTAGCAATATTTTTAAAGCTTCCTCAATTATCATTTCTGTAAATTTTTTTCTACATTTTGTTTGACGAATCAATTGGTTTTTTTTTTATCAAATACTCTTATATCAACTCAAAAGATCAAGATTTATTTATTTATTTTATTTAAAAGATCAAATCTAGGATGGTCATAAATTACCGAATCAGTTAAGCAAAACAACATAAAACAAAATTATGTCTTCATTGAGCGATATAAAACCGTTCCTATATTCTATTTAGAGAGAATGTAACTATCTGTTAAACGTTTAAAACGTAAATACCACAACCGAGCTGTGCAGCAAATAGTAATTTAAAATGTAATACCATTAGAAACGTGTTAACGAAACGACCTCCGTTATGCAGTAGTTTGAAACTCACTCGGCCGATACCCACTAAAATTTCATTAGCTCAAATGGCATTTAGCAGGTAAAATTGCTGGGTAAATAATAAAATTACCGACGGCACGGTCCAACATTGGTGTAGTAATGAGAACACAGTACTTAGGAGATAGTAGTAACTGCAAATAAATCGGATAATAAATAAATACTCATAGAATCCTTCATTTATTAAATTGCAAAAAAAACATAAGTCTTAAATTCATAATACTAATAGCAAATAAAGATCCTGTCCGTCAATCACGCTGAAACTACTGAACGGCTTTTGATGAAATTTGGTATACAGGCAGGGTATGGGCAGACTCTTATCCCGATTAAATGCTCTGTAAAGGCAAAAACGCGTGTAAAAGCTAGTTAGAAATAAACAAATATTTCTTAAAGAAGGAGGCAAACGAGCAAGAAGGCCCGAACCCGAACAGGTCACAGATGCGTTGATAGAATTTAAAAGCTTCACTCGTCAATTGATCTCTGGAGATCTAACTTACCGATAGAAATACGTTAAGAAGTGCGACTACGATCCTCTGCTAGGTACAAGCAGAATTTACTCTCCCAGGGGACGTGCATTCGAACAGAAGTTCCACTATCCTAATAAAAAAATCCACATTTTATTTTCACCTTAACTTTGTCAATAATACGAGACCAAAGAGGTGTAGTACTATCAGCCTTTTGATGTCCCACTGCCGGGCAAGCGCCTCCATAATTTGAAATGATGTTTTCGTTACAAAGATGGGTTTTGGCTTAATAACCACACTTGCAAAATGCGGGTTGGTGATCACAAACCCTGTTCCGAAAAAATAAACACAAATGCCCGACCCAGGAAACCAACCCAAGACCATAAGGTGTATGTCATAAAAACAAAAAACTAACAGCATTTTATTTTCATGTCTCTCTTTATTAATGTTACACATTGTTTTATTGAAAAATAAATGCTCAGTGAATGAATAATGAACGAATTTTTATTGCTGAGTTGATAAGGTTTAACTGAAATTTTAAAAACATGCTGTAACTACATATAAATTGGTAAAATCAAATTATCAAGGGCTTTTTTCCAGTCATTAGTATATCAACGATGCTTCTACATTCAATTCCCTGTTCTAGTAGGTATAGTTTAATGAATTTAACACTCAAGAGTGTAATAGATATAGTGAAACAGGTGTCGGGTTCACAGCAAAGGCTCGCTTACTGCAAAGCTTACCCAATTAGGAAGCATTCGAATCCTGAGGTATTAGAATACTACTGAGGCTAGCTTGCAAATCTTAATAGACATTTCAAACAACGTTTGGTTTTGAACCGAGTCAGTGTAGCAGATACGGTTATTGTGAGTGTATTTAAATTTTACGATAAAAATATGTTATTTAAGTAAATTCGAATTGTCCAATACATAAACGTGGCTTTAGATATATATATCGAACTGAAATATGAGATGGTACGACGTTCAGGAACATAAATGATTGTAAAATATAATTATTATCTAATTTCAATGCATTTTTTTTTCTTATTTAAAACTATATTATTTGTGCATCAAGGTAAAATAAAATAAAAGCCCGTTAAATAAGGGTTAAAAGTAGATTTAAAATGTGTTTTTTATTAAAATAACGAGGCCTTTTAAATGATATGCTGAATAATTGATGATAAGCATTCATTACATTAATGTTTGCTTTACATTTATCAATTACTTTTCCGATTGAAATCAGAGATATTTTCCAATAAATAGTTGTAAATACAAAATCTTTCATTCGATTTGTGTAATAATTATCGGCAGCAGAACCGCAATCGATCTCATTATTAATCGGAAACCAGTTCAATTATACTGAACCGATTGGTTATTATTGAGTACCGACATGGTCGCGTATTTAAACAGTAGTCCAGATGAACTGCAAATCTGATTTCCTTTGCAATCTGTTTATTTGTTCACCCATCCGGGCTACGATTGTCCGAGTCATCTCTGACCAATAAATGTATGTATGTATGTATAAGTTTATGACGTATTGTTAAGAGAGGAAGAGTGTGATAGTAGAAAAACGGGTCTTGTAAATCGCCTGAACATAATATAAAACCAAACCATCACAAATCAAATGTTAGCGTTCGAAACCAGCTCATTTGAAATTTTAGGCATGTGTAGGAACACACCATGCGGATAAAACGCGACCGAATCTACGTGGCTGAGTTTACGTTCGTGTGTTAATGATATTGCACACTTTAAAATGGGAGATGACACTCACCTTAAGTGTAGGAACGAACTATGCAGAAATTATGCCTCGTAATTTTGTATAGAAAAGGCATTGCCGCCGAACTTCAGCCGCGTTTTTTCAGCTTAATTGTGTGTTATCAACCTAAAGGTAAGTGTGACTTTTTAAGACCATTTCCTTGACAAAATCCTGGCGACACGAAACAGGAAGAAAATAACAGTCAATAGCACTAACTAACGTATACCGTGATTGTTAATTTAAATAAATCTCCCAGCAGTGAAGCAAGCTCGTTAGCTTGCAAGCTATTGACGGCGGAACCTATTAGTTCGGACCCGAGAGCTTGCACTTCCAGCTCATTACTTCAATAAATATGCCTTGAAATAACGCTGAGAAATAAATCACAGAAAATTTAATTTTCGTTAGTAAAATTCCAGGTTGTTTTCTTGAACTTAGTGGGAGCTAAATTTTCACTTGAAAACTTTAAGACAGTTATATACCGACATGGCAAAAAAACACCTCAAAATAAAAGGAATAGGTTAGTGAACGTGGCTGAATTGTTCCTGTTGAAAAAATATGATTCCAGTAAAAGGTACGGAGAAGAAAGGAGAAACTTTATGATCCCTCAGAAGGTTTGTCAGGGAAGGAATACAATTCCAATAAGGAATAAAGGTCCAAAATTTCGTCACTTAACCTTGTTAAAAATCTTCCACTTATTGCCGTTACACTAAATCACAAAGGGGATCAACAAGGGACATTAAAAAAATATAAATACAAAACTTGGCAAGGACAGAGCTCAAACAACATGCGAAGCACAAAATCCCATACTATTAATTGGGACACTGCGCTATAATCACCATTAAACCTGTTACGCACTAGTCAATCAATCCTTGTTTACATCCACAAACGAAACAAATAAAGCTACATCTGTTCACAGTTATTTTACCTCTGATAGATCACTCTCTCGGTTCGAGGTCCTGAAAATTACGTAAAGCTTCAGATAGATTAATGTATAACGAAGCTTTTAATTATTTTTTAGGGTTCCGTAGCCAAAATGGCAAAAAACGGAACCCTTATAGATTCGTCATGTCTGTCTGTCTGTCTGTCTGTCTGTCTGTCTGTCTGTCTGTCTGTCTGTCTGTCCGCCAGTCTGTCACAGCCACTTTTTTCCGAAACTATAAGTACTATACTGTTGAAACTTGGTGAGGGGATGTATTCTGTGAACCGCAACAAGGTTTTTACACGAAAATAGAAAAAAAATAAAAAAGGAAATATTTTTTTTCATTGAACATATATGTGTATCTATATCTATGGATAGGTCTTTAAAAGTTATATTAAGGTTTCTAATATCAATTTTTTCTAAAGTGAATACTTTGCGTGACAGACCCTTTCAAAGTGGAAAAAAGTGTGTCCCCCCCCCTCTAACTTCTAAAATAAGAGGATGATAAAACTGAAATAAATATATAATGTACATTACCATAAAAACTACCAACGAAAATTGGTTCGAACGAAATCTATTCAGTAGTTTTTTTAATACGTCAAAAAAAGAATTTGTACGGAACCCTCAGTGCGGGAGTCCGACTCGCACTTGGCCAATTTTTATGTTGGTATTGACAATGCAAGAGAGGTGGAGTTAAGTGGAACTTCCACTCAAATTAGCCGCTCGTCTGGGGAAGTACCTCCACCTTATGACCTTTCAGAAGACCTTGAAAAAGCACTTCGCAACAGAGCTCAGTTGGGGAGAGTATGGGGTCTTTAAAGGCCGACAACGCATCGGCGATACCTCTGGTGTCGCGGATGTCCATGTCGGTGATTGTTTACCATCGGGCGACGTGCTAGCTCTTCGCCGCTCATGCCATAAAAACAGCTTGAATCATCATTTTAAATATGACCCGAAAACAACTGCAGGAAGTGATCTTTAAGAGGTAAAATAACTGTGAACACTTTAGGGCTCTGAATGCTCGTTTGAGGTAAACATTCTGCGAGTGACGGATAAAAATTGTTCCTTTCTTACGACCTCTAATGTGGGGGCTGTTTTTACAGGCATTGTCTTGCCTAGACATTATAAGACAGCCGTTAGTTGCGGCAAGAAGTAGTTGAATATGAATGAGCATGCGCTGTGTGTTATCATTTGTTTTACATGCGAAGGGCAGATTTTGTTTTTTTTTTTAAACAAAGCAGCTGAAGTTTGCCTAAATACTTTGGTTAAAATTGGGCGGGCTATAATCAAGTAAAATAAGTTAACTCAAAATATGTTTTTGATAAAATATGATTAAAATTGTTCACAACTAGCAGCTACCCGCGACTTCATACGCGAGCTTTTCGATTAACGCATATTGCTTAAAGCCTTCCTCGACCAATGGAATATCCAACACAAATATATTTTTTCTTTTTGTACATTGTTTATTTAAGCATTTTTTAAATTCTAAGTATTATTATGTATTATTATATATTTTTTCTATTCGAATCAGCAGTTTCTGAGATATCCGGGATCAAACGTACAAACAAACAAACAAACAGACTACTACTCTTCATTTTTATTTTGTAAAATTATAGATTGGTTCTGGATCAATCCTGGAAGACATAATTAGTAAAGTAAAATCAAAACTAAGACTGTAAAAACAGTTTTTGGATTTAAAAATCTCACGACGTACTGATGAATGTTAGTATTATATTTTAACTAAGTATAATAAAGTTTTGATACACTTTCATCAGAGGTATGGAACATTAAAAATAGCTATAGAGTAAATTAAAACTAAAACAGTAACAAACCTTTCTAGGAATCTGGGTTCCGATGAGCAAGCGTTACTTAAAACTAACACGGACAAGTTACACTCCGTATTTATTTAGCTTTCCACCGAGGGTTTTTAGTTTTAGTTTAAAACGTTAGTTTGAAAGCATTAGGTTAAATTTAAAGCGAAAATGTTACGGACTATTTTGGTTACTGAGGTTTTGTTTTACATGCAATGGTTAAATAGAAGAACTGTTTTATGTAGTAAACATTTAGAAACAACATTTAAGATAATAGGTAACATGCTTGGAAGCAAATTATATGATTACGTAAGCTAAATAACTTCATAAATACATAAAACAAAAGCCTATACATAAAGTAATAAGAGTACAAAATATATAAAAGTTACAATCTACTCAAGAGCTTTCAGCTTAAATTAGCACTCCCGAAACTATTATTACTAAATTAAAATCAACAGCATTACCACTCCGAATTTGTATCAGTTTACTAAGTCGTCTTTCATTTAAATACCACATAAATATTAAAATGTTCAAAGGTTTGAAACACACTAATCAATAAGCTTTCATTCCACTGGTATTTGTATTCAAATGACGTAATTAGCGATAATTGCTTTTATCAGAGCACTGACCACAATTGGTATCTCACCGCAATACCGACGTGCATTTAAATGATTATTTGATAATGATTAAGTTCTGAATACTTCTATTACGTGCATAATAAAATCAACAAAATATCTATATCAACAAAGCATTGGTTGAAGTGAAGTTATTAACTTCAATAGTTAGAAGGAAAGAAAAACACACAAATCGGTTTTGAAAAAAATTAAATACTTCATGTGCGATGTCTGTCTTTTACATTATTATTTCGGTAAATGTGGTATTCAACAGTCAGGAAAATAAATTGTTCCGGATACTTATATTTTTAAATTTACAAAAACGGTTAATTAAACCAAACCACGTTTCCTTTATAACAACACTTAATACCAATAAAACACTTAAGTTGCTTCGAAACAAGGGACCTTAGGAAATAAATTAAAACGGAATCCTTATTCCGTGTCACAACAAAGCTTGGGGACACTCGTTCCACCGATCAACAGAAAAATAATTAAATGGCTGCTCAAGCGGCCAGCAAGTCGAAACAAATTGAAAACAAAAGCGGACAATACCAGGGAACAAATTGCGGGGAAAGTAATTAGAATATAATCAAAAGCTGCGATAAGCCGGGACCATTGAACGGTGTCTAAGTGATGGACGTTATCGAAGGATTGTATGGAATGGGACACTGGTGGACTGATTACGCGGTAAGAATAGGTTTATTTGCTGTTTTTAAGAATTGATTAAACTTAACTAAAAATTTTAAGCTAATTTATAAGCAGTTTTAAGGGTTTCGTAGCTAAATGGCAAAAAAAGCACTCTTATATGTAGACTAGCGGCCGCCCGCGACTCCGTGCGCGTGGATTTCGATTTCCAATAGCCTAAAGCTTTCCTCGTCAAATGGACTATCCAACACAAAAATATTTTTTCAAATCAGACTTGTAGTTCCTGAGATTAGCGCGTTCAAACAAACAACTAAACAAACAAACATACAAACAAACTCTTCAGCTTTATATATTAGTATAGATTCGACATGTCTGTCTGTCTGTCCGCCAGTCTGTCACAACCATTTTTTTCCGAAACTGTAGGAACTATAATGTTGAAAGTTAGTGAGAAGGTATTCTGTGGGCTGCATTAAGGTTTTCATATTTAAAAAGGACACTCGTTTTTTCACGCATCAGTAAAAAATGGGCACATTGAATAAGAAAGAAAATAAAACTAAAGCGAAGTAATCAAAACGAATAATCAAACTGCAAGTCCAAATCCACAAATTGAAAACAAGAACAAATTGCGGGGAAAGTAATTAGAATGTAATCAAAAGCTGCGATAAGCCGGGCCCATTGAACGGTGTCCCAATGACGGACGTTATCGAGGTTCGGAATGGGACACTGGCGGAATGGGACAGTTGGACTGATTACGCGGTGAAAATTGCTTTATTTGCTGCTGTTAAATGATGTCGTTCTTTTATAGTATTGATCAAAAAGCGTTGTCAGTGCCGGTAGCTTTAAATCATGTTTGTGCCACGATACTAGACTAACATTTAATTTAAAAAGGGCAATGACTGATATATGTACGTATCTGGGATTAAAAAAAAATTGCGAGACCTTTAAGATTCTTTAAGTACTTATTTCACCAACATATCATTTGACTTTGACTGAGGTGAAGTGGAGTCTTTTTGATTGGGAAAGAAAAAAAAAGCACGAATTTAGTATTTAGATCAACTCTTTAAGGAGAAATATACAAATAAAACTCTTTAGTAATAGAGAACAGCTCTCCGTTAAAACGCGTATTTCCATAATACATTCGATAACAATACCATTTAGAAGCGAGTAGGAAATAAAAATGTGAACAATTTGCAACCCGGAAAACGCGCAAAAAGCAAAACGCAAGAAAGCCAAAAGAAAGGGCTCTTGTTTTCGTAGCGAGGCATTGTAGCTACGACGTAGCGCCGTAGCTCTGTAGCACTCCGTAGCTACATGAATCATACATCGTACTATCGCATACACAAATGAATTTATATGTACGCTTGATTCAAAACGTTATTTTCAACAAAAAAAAAAAGCATTCCTGTATCTTGATTGAAAATTGTATATTTCGTCATTTAATTTGCCTGCTTTTTGTTTGAATCACAGGGTGCTCTTGTCATAATCTTTAATTAAAACCGGCCAAGAGCGTGTCGGACACGCCCATGAAAGGGTTCCGTAGCTGAAAGATGGCCCGACCGCTTAAGACACCATTTAGTAAGGGCAACTGCACGTCATAAGTTGGTCGAGTTGTATAAAAATAACTATGTATGATACAGAGTTCGCTATAGTTTTCGTTGAAAGTACTTACTTGGAGGAATACAGGACATTTTTTTCAGAATTATTGAAATAGTATTTCAAAAGTTAAGGGGGGGGGGACGCTCTTATTTTAACTTTGTATTAATATATCTCAAGACTGGGGTGTTTGAGACACATGGTTTCAAGGCAAGTTTTATTGTATTTAAAAATAGCTTTTTAACGATACCCCACACGATGGGGTAAGTCGATTTTTTTTTCCGAATTTACTTTTCGCTGTATGGGAGGGGGGGTAAAAATAATTATTTTTCGATTATTTTAAAAACCAATTCTTGAATTATCACTATACATCTCTCCACCAATTTTCGTGGCAATCGGTTCAGAAACGGCAGAGAACGAGCCAGGACAGACAGACAGACAGACAGACAGACAGACAGACAGACAGACAGACAGACAGACAGACAGACATGACGAAACTATAAGGGTTCCGTTTTTTGCCATTTGGCTACGGAACCCTAAAAATGACAACGTTCACTTTTCTATTCTGGTAGATATGTTTTCTGGTTAATCTGTTACTACAACGCTCCCGTTTTGGTTTGGTTCATAAAAGTCGGTTGTGATGTGACTCACAGTTTGTGAGTAAACGTGCTTTCCAGAGAACGGAGGAGCTCGAGATGATAGTTTTCGGCCACCCATCTGATGACCAGCTTTTGTCAATGTTGCTTAGCTCCAGCAATCGTATTCCGAGCGCGTTTACCAAAGCGCCATCAAATCTGTTTTCCTAAAACTAAAAATCCCTACTGCAATTGGTTATGAAACTGTGTGCGCGAATACCCGCGGCGCGGTCTGCATTCCCCGCGCGTATGAGCAGAGGTTGCGAATGAATTTACATATTGCATTCTGTGCATCGCCCGCGAATGTATTAATTTGATGTGGTATTACATATGTGGTGTGTTGGTTGTAGGGTGTAACTGGTGCTCTAGAATCTGAATGCGGTCAATTACATGTTTGTATGGAATATGTTTTGCGTGGCACGTGATTTGCATTCTAGGTGATTTTGCATACACCAAATTGTATTAAAGTAAATCTGAAATACACTTTAGGTAAATGGTTCTGCAGAACCCGGTCTCCCGGTTTACATCATGATAAAGATAAGATATCTGTATCTTCAACTACTTTTGCCTCCATGTGTATATTAGTCTTTGCAATGACTGCGTCTACTATAAATACAGTGGTAATTTATCTAATATCAGAATTAGTGAACCAAATTAATGTGTGTTTGAAGTGGGATAGGACAATTCTTGATCAGTAAATGGCATATTATTTAGTTAAAAGCACTTTAAAAAATTAATGCCGATCGACATTGGCACCACTAAAGAGCTTGGACAAAAATTACTTCACCTGTGGTTATAAAAATATTAAACTTTTAACGAACTGACCCCGTCACCATACCCTGAGGGACACCAGCTATGCTTCTTGCAATAGAGTCTCTTTTCGTGCTCAATGACTCTTCTACAATCGAATAAATAAAAATAATAGGTTGGTTAAAAGTGGACAAATCGAACCCTGTACGTAAATATAACTTTTATACGACTGGCCCCAAATTCCTACCCTGAGGGACCCCGACTAAACTACGGCGGGTCTTGCACTAGATCCCATTTTTAGAGCTCGATTGCCACTTGCAAATCAACAATCGTGTTAAATCTACTTATCACACTTATGTTATTCATATTATTATATGTAAAAGTGAATTTGTTTGGGTGTCCGTGTTGGTCCATCAATCCTACTGAAACTACTGAACGGTTAAAACCCGTAATATAATTTGGTATACAGGCAGGCTATGGGCTGACTTAGGTGAAAGGATACTTTTCATCGCAATCAAATACTTACATGGAAACAACAGGAATCTTGAAAACGCCGGCAAAGCCACGGGTAAAATGTATTAAGTTGCTTGAATTCTGTCTAAATGTACATTAACGGAAAACCTGGAAACATACACATTTTTTTCCTTTAAATGTGCTGGTCCGAAAACTGTCCCCAGAGGAACACCGGCTAAACTACGGCGAGTCTTGCATTAGAGGCCATTTCCTGCGCTCGATTGCCTCTTGCAACTCAACAATCGCGTTAAATCTTCGCGCAAATTGGGATGTGACCCGGTGAAATGGCGCTTGATTTCGCTCACAATCACTATGCTGATGGGCCAGTGAATATTTTACAAGGAGCTGGAAACTGTTTTGAATCTTTCTCGTTTTCTTAATTTTTGGTCTGTAGAAATATTTGCCCGTGTAATTTACCTACTTTTGTCGTACGTGTTAGTTCTATTAAACTGATTCGGTTATTATTCTAAATAAGCTTATTTTTATTTATTTTTTCAAATTATGCCAATGGCGGGAGAAGTGAACAAGATAATTAATTACATATTATGTTTGAGACTGTTCAGTTCAGTTTTTTAATCTGCTTTCATTGTTTAATACATATTCATTTTACAAATTCCTTTCTTACAATTCCTTTGATAATATTGACGTTTCAATTTGGGTACTATTTTTATGTATCTATGAATCACTTATTGTAGGAAATTTTATAAGTATGTTTATCATGTCTAAAAATTAACAGATACTGCAGCACGTTCTAATATAAAAGGTCGTTAACATATTCAACGATATTTGAGCCCGAGGGCTCCCCATATAAATAACTCGACCTTTCTGCCGCACCGCTGAATGAAAACGTAATACCTGAGCTGTTGTTAATATTTTAATAAAGAGCCACTTCAAGCGTGTACATCTCTAGTAAAAACTAAAGGGCATATTGAAGAAGCGAATAATCGAAGGGAGAAATAATTATTGTTAACAATGTCTACTTAACATTTTCCATATGTAATAAATACATTTTTAAGATTAAATGAAAGTAATCTTGTAAAAGACACAAAGCACAAATGATAAATTAATACTTTCTTTGTATTTACTAGAGTTAACTAAATAAATAACCATATCCAGAGTAGATTCAAATACGAAACGAGACTCTTATTCTTCACAAAGATCTGAATATTCTAGCAATATAGACCTGTCCGTCGTACACAAATGAGCCATATCCTAGAGGGAAATTTCAAAAGATTTATCAAAAAATAAGTAAGTGTACACATAAGTGAAAAATCCAGAATAGAAAATTCAAATGCAGAAGAACCCGCAACTGACATATTAAAAAACTCTTTAAGCTTTCTTTTTTCCTTTGGGAATTCATATTAAGCATTCCTGCTAACTTTTCTCATATGCACTGCTAAGGGATTTTCCTCAATTTCAAAGAACATGAGAACGGAATATATTAAATATAGAATGAATAGGCACTTAAGTAAACATGCCTGACCGACTATCTTGTTTTTGCCTAGAGGAAAAAGACTAACTCATTTATTTTGCGCCTCTTCGTATTAGTCTCATCAACACATCTTATTACTTTACCTTGTGATATCATCAAGAGAAGTGTATGAGGACTTAGTACCTGGAACCAAAATACAGAAAGATGAGTATTAAAATTAATTAAGAACAAGAGCAGCATAGATACTAGAAAAAAACACTTCATAAAAAACATTACTCATATTTCTAAATAGTTTTAGGTATTTAATCGACATATGAATTCCTAATGTCACTTGATGTTAAAGCCACAATGCCATGTTGTTCTTGATGATAATCAATCCTCTAATGCTAAATAAGTAAGTGTGGTACTTGCTGAATTAGCGTACTAGCAGCTAAGAAATTCCTTGATATTCTTACACTGCAAATAGTGGTTCTGAACCCCGCACGTTACAGTAATTTGTAAACTTTTTTGTATTCTAATTCTAGTTTAAAAAAAAACTTACCGCTTACAAGCAGTTTAGTTCTAATATTTTAACCGACGTATCTACTGAGAAATCAATACCTACTTTTCTTATTGACAGTTTCAGAGAAAACTTTGCTAGAGATAACGTTACAACGTTTTTTACACCATCGACTTTAAGACCCTCCACACTAAGGGTCAAAGTTATAGAGAGGCTCTTATTTCAAGGAGTACCTTTTGTAATCGGATTTCAGGGTCTATTGCCTTCCGAGATAAGATATCGATAAATACTCCAAAAAGTACAAGGGCTTTCGCAGCCAGCCCCAATATTATCATATCAAGGCTATCTGAAATTAGGAGCGTTGCTCTCATTAATTTTTACGATTAACAATAAAACCAATTGCCGCTTATATTCGAATGTAACGGCGCCATCTGCTATGGGGCAAGCTTTTATTTCCATTTAACTAATTATGTTACTGACCTTATTCTTAAAAATTAAAGTATCGAAAAATACATAGGGGCTTGGTAGATGCAATTCAAAATGTATTTCTGCCATAATTAACAAAATACACAATTCGTATTTTCCTGACTTAGGAAAGCAGTAAAATATCAAGGATTTTTTTTCTTTTATGTGTTTTTAAATACGATCAAGCAACCATTTTACCTAACGTGACCCAATATAATTATGTAATAATTACTTCCCACACTAAAACATTTGTCATTACATTTAAACATTGTCAATAGTCAGCGAACCGAATGGAAGTCATCAAGAATTCCAGAGAGAACGTTCGGAGAAAACCCTCACTTATTCCAACCGAGGGACCAACAAGCAACATTGGAATAATCTTCCACACCTTGACCCAATTCTGAGGGAAAGGGGACACGGAATGGATTAACCCCGTATTGTTTGTCAAAGTAATAGTAATAAATTATACGATTAATTCAATTGCTGTTTGAGTTAGAGGATTCGCTGTTGTTTTATTATCGTGAATTGAAATTAAGCATTGTACTGTTTTCTGATTTTGGGACTACTGAAGCTTATTGGCAACAATAAGTTACACCTACAAACCGCTGCAATAATACCTACAGATTTAAAATGTATGTAATAATGTATCCTCAAAATACCAATATTTCCCACAAGAGAACGTTTAAAATATTCGGCAATAGAGAACAGGATCAATGATAGGTATTCCAACTTTCGGAAAAGCTTACCCCCCGTTTAGACAAATACTTATTCAATGCATTCAATCCCTACAAAGTAATTGCTACAATTTGGTGCGATAACTAAAGCTTTACGTAACCTAAAAAAGATCTGGCACATGATCAAAGTAGTTTCCAGTGGTTTAGCAAACTTAGGAAACAATACCACCCAAATCCGAACTCTGTACCTAAACTAAATGTTATGTCACGAAAAGCCAGGTAAAATCTTAATCTACGTACTGCACCAATGCAGTCAAAAGTATCCAGTACAAAAGTTCAAAATCAGTTTAAAATTTGAGCCAAACTTCGTGAATCAGTCCAGTAAATTCACCAAGTCTTCCAACTTCAGAATGGATTTCAATTTAAAGACCTGAATTACTTAGTAGTTGGGCAACTGGTATCGGATAGTCCACATGCTGCAGTAAACTGCAAATTAAGCGCTGCTAGCTCTTAGTCAAGATTGCACAAATGGTTTCACAGTACGTATAATGTGAGATTCAATGGAGTCTATCTCGGCAGTGGGTGCATATAACGTACTATATTAGGAGTCAATAACTATCCTCTGCAGGTCAAACCTGCTAATACAGTGAAGAATATCGGTAAACAGGACGCATATGATGAGGTGTTATTTACATGAACCTATTTACAATAGACAATATCGATTGATTCTTTATACTTTTCAATGTCCAATATTAAAAAGTCACTGATAGAGGCCAAAACACAAGAAAAATATTTTAAATCCTTACTCAAATCTTCAAAGCTAAAGTCATGAACGCTAAATAGAATAGGCATACTTAAGATAAAGCGAAGAAAACAAAAACAAGCTGCTTTTAGAAAATCATATCAAATGGTCATTCAATCAATCAAATATATAACTTAAATATATGCAAACATAATTATCAAAGAATTAGATGAAAACCAAAAGCCCAAAACACTCAAAGACAAATAAGACAAAACACTAAGCGAAGTACAGAACAGAATATTCCAAGACAAATTGCCGATGCGCAATAACTGAGACTGATTAATGACTCGCGTCGCGCGCCGTCAAAATGTTTGCTTGTGCCTGTTCATTTGCGGGTATCATTTGCCGCGTCTTTATTTAATTAATGGACAGGCATCACACTCGTTCTAGATCTTGTATGTATATTGTATTTGGAACTGGAAGGTTGTGGAAGATCGCTTGATATGTTTGGGATAAAATTTGGAAGAGATATGCATGCCGTGTCCAATGTATGTACTCGTAGTAGGCATTATCCCCCACCTAAGTTATTTGTTAGGATGTTAAATAGTACCAAAAAAAGGGTAAATGCTAAATATAGACGAAAAAGTCTAACACATTATAATAAACTTTAGTTTTAAAAATATGCAAAAATTCGAGGCAACGTGATTTTTTAAGAAAAAAATCACTTCTCTTTTTCGTACCGTTGAATAAACGTTATATAGTTTTGAATTCTGTTCAGATAAGGCCTATCAATTTAAACCTTTCTTCTAAAAATAATCAAATACGAGTACATACATTCGCAACTTCAGTTCAGTAAAAATCTACTAAATTATCTGCGCTCTTCATTCGCCTTACTTTATACGAGTACATTTTTCTCAAAACCACTTTCTTTCGATAAAGCGCGAGAATTATCTCTACAGTATAATACTGTGATTGTAACATAAACTTTGTAAATCTGTTCTTGTAACTTAATTCTCTGGTTTTTCCACGGAGACTCGAAGACGATTCGTTATTAGAGTTTTACAAAATCCAATCCCTCTGTGAATACTTAGTTTGGAAGTTTGTGACGGTGTTCATCCCCGATTTATTTGTTGTTACCGAAACCAATTAATATTGAGCATCAAGTCATCATTCTAATTAAGAACTTTTAATTCGTCAGTTTGTTGACGGTTACCAATTATATTATTCGACTGCGAAGGGAAATGAAGATACGTAGAAGTATAACAACCGGGAACAGTCGCCTGTTTTGTTAAGATTGTTTATGCAAAGTCATCATTAAAATTTGAGAGCAGACTGTTGAGAGGCTATCACAACTATAAGAATTAAGTATTTTAACAAATTATGCCAAGAAAAAATATTTTCATGCCAACACATTGCCAAAACATTATGCGTTATTCGCATAATGTTTTGGCATAATGTTTTCGCATAATGTTCATGCATAAATGGTAAACGTAAACTTCAAGACAACATAATTTTGGTCATAACGTCCATTCAGGAGAAAGCATGTGTCACGTGACCTTTTCTTCACACAAAAAGCATCAGCGTAAACGCCCACGCAACATTCCGTTCATAATCAAGTCTAAAAACAGCATACGTCTCAGAACAAAGCGACGCGTCCGTCGTACCGCGAAAGTGTAGTTAGAAATGCCTTCACCATACTTTGAAACATTCTGTAATTGACACAGAAATTTGGCGCGATGGTCGCCTCTTATCGCAGTGACAGCATGTTGAAACGTACATACGTCATGTTAAAAAAAAATATGCTATTTTTCTGGTGGCGAGGCATACCAGACGGGTAAAATCCATGCATTTATCTCACCCTGACCCTTATTACTCGGAAGATGACAGCGAGACGTGTCATTTCGCAGATGCCGCTTCTGTCTGAGAGGCTTTGTTTGCTAGGTTTCTCTAATTAGCATTATCAACGTTTGCCGCCACAATGAGGGAGCACAGTCAACATGTAAGTTGGCTTTTCATTATTTTTGCGAGCTTCGTCTCGAGACTTAAAGGGAGTACAGTTTTGAGGTTATGTTGTGAGTTGGATGCAGGTTTAAGAAGACTGTCGCATTAAATATAGCTGCTTGGTTTCGATATTACTTATTAATGAGTGAATGACTAACCAGTACAGAACTAAGGGGTTAATGAGTTCAATGACTTACCCCCAAACACATTTTTAACTCATTCATTGCAAAGCTAAATGAATTAATTATTAGAGAAACACACTTCACTGATTTCTTCCACAGTATGTCTCCCTTTGTGCAAAAGGCGTACTCGAAATAATTCACTTAATTGGTACTTAAACTTAAACCTCAGGCTGATAGAAAATTTAAACAAAAGCAGCGCCGTTAAGCGTAAACAACAATCGAGAACACAATTAGAAACACAACAGTGAATACTGATGGAACGCAAACAAATTTACCTAAATCAAAGCTTGCTGCGCATTCTATGGTGCCTGAAGATTTGTGTTCCGGGATTATTATAGTAATTGAATAATGTGGTGGACATTTTTAGGGTTCCGTAGCCAAAATGGCAAAAAAACGGAACCCTTATAGATTCGTCATGTCTGTCTGTCTGTCTGTCTGTCTGTCCGCCAGTCTGTCACAGCCACTTTTTTCCGAAACTATAAGTACTATACTGTTGAAACTTGGTGAGTAGATGTATTCTGTGAACCGCAACAAGGTTTTCACACGAAAATAGAAAAAATATAAAAATGGCGAGGGGTCCCCATAGTCAGAACTGAAACTCTAAATATTTTTTTTCATTGAACATATACGTGTGGGGTATCTATGGATAGGTCTTTAAAAATTATATTAAGGTTTCAAATATCACTTTTTTCTAAAGTGAATACTTTGCGTGACAGACTCTTCCAAAGTAGAAAAAAGTGTGTACCCCCCCTCTAACTTCTAAAATAAGAGGATGATAAAACTGAAATTAACATATAATGTACATTACCATAAAAACTGCCAACGAAAATTGGTTCGAACGAAATCCAGTCAGTAGTTTTTTTAATACGTCAAAAATAGAATTTGTACGGAACCCTCAGTGCGGGAGTCCGACTCGTACTTGGCCAATTTTTGTTTAATTATGTTAGTTTTGTGCAACAATTACAGAAGTAGTCACGTCACGTATAAAGGCATTTTCTGTGTCAAAATAGATTAGGACAGGGTGGGTTATCAATAAACGATTAAGCTCAGAAAAAGAAAGACCTAGCTAGACAAGAAAAGATAAAGATTGATGTGGACAGGATAAGTAATAAAATTAATAGCATGAAAGTAGAGTACGTACAATTATTACTCGATCAAACGCACCACATACTTACTGTTTTTTTAACACAAGTTTTTTTAAGTTATGCCATTCACAAATAGCAGTAGCGCTCTTTTAATTCCCAGAAGAAATGCAACTCATTTTCACTATTTCAACTTGCATAAAAGCATATTTTAGTTTCCTATTATTATGTTAACGACACAAAAGTAAGTGTGATTTCGAAATCACATTCCATTTGGTGATTTGCGGTATTCTATGAATTTCCCCAAAACAAACTCCTCCGTATCATTTAGTGCAACATATTTTATTCTTATTCATACAAAGCACTATTCAAGGGTTGGAGTTTGGCGTGATTCCATATGGTGTATTTTATTGCTTTCATGCGAGATCGTTTCGTTTCTTACTCATTCAAATTCAAAGGATAGCTGGTGCATTGCCTTTGTATGGAAATGTTTGTTCGGCAATTTGCCTTTGTGATGTCTCGTCAAGTTTATTGAAAAGCGAAACTCTGTTAAGAAAACTACATAAATAGACGATGTTATAAATATGTTTTTTATTACTGTTGAGATATTAATTACTAGCGGCCGCCCGCGACTCCGTCCGCGTTGATTTCTAGTTCCAATAGCCTAAAGCCTTCCTCGTCAAATGAACTATCCAACACAAAAATATTTTTCAAATCAATAGTCCCAGAGTTCCAATAGTTCCAGAGATTGGCGCTGAACGAAGCAAACAAACAAACAAACTCTTCAGCTTTATATATTATTATTTACTACTTTATATATTAGTATTTGAGAGACAACAAGCACAAAATAGAAAAGCCAGAATGCCCACCTGGGAACGTGTTAATTTGTTCATTTAAACGTTAAACAGGTAGGTTATCTTTTCTCCATCGAAACCACGTTCCGAAAATAAGTAGGGTAATAAGGCATTTCCAATAAATTGATGTATGATAACAAATATCCGGCTTTGACAACCATATTGAGCATATTCTCTAATTGGAACAATGTACTCATATGCCTCGCGGCATCAGATGTAGTCGGTAAAATCTATACCTATACTTACTAATATAATAAAGCTGAAGAGTTTGGATTTTTTATTCGTTTGTTTGACCGTGCTAATCTCAGGAACTACTGATTCAAATAGAAAAAATATTTTTGTGTTAGATAGACCATTTGACGAGGAAGGCTGTAAGCTATAGAATAACACTATGTGTGCAGAAACTGAAAGACAAGCGGACGGAGGCGCGTGTGGTCGCTAGAAATACACATACGAGTATGTACGAGTATATGTTGCGAAGAAGCAAGAAATAATAAAAATATTCGACGAAATAACTTACATATTTTGTAAACAATGCTAGAGACAGAGATGTTTGCGGAAAGTCACTTGATTGGCTTAAAAGTAACCAAACAACAATACTTTATCCATACGCCATTTAGAGATGTTTATTGGATAGTAACCGTACTTTTTTATACAAATTGGTGTAAGTTAAACCTTGAAATATTGGAATACGACATTTGCAAATAAAACAAATTAAAAGTTTTTGTTATCTGAGCATTTCTAAAGATATAGCAAAACAATGTCCGTAGGAATCAAGCGTTTGAGCGCAAGGAACTGTATGGCTTAGAGTAGAGTACGCTATGAAATTATTGTATTGGAAAAAAATGTAATTATTGGCGATTTAAAAGAGCAACTATCGAGTTTCTTGCCGCTTCTTCTCGGTAGATGACTGCGTTCCGAAGTCGGCGGTAGATTTATTATTTTGTGATATCTTTGACGATTTATAAGTGCCTCACTGAGGCCTACATAAATAAAGTATATTTTGAATTTTGAATTTTGAATTTTTTGAATTTTGAATCAATTACGAAGACAAATTATACTGGGCAAAGCTTTGTTGATCCAAAGTTTAGATGCGGCCTTAATGACCTCGGGATACTAGGTTCAATCTTCGGGTCGGGAAGTTTGGTCCATTTGTTTTGAAATAACATCCGGTACTGACTGATAATGTGACAGCTCCCTGCAATATAATTTAAACGTCAAAATAGACATTAAACAAGGCTTCTTATAAAATTAAAATACTAAAAATATTATTTGAAGTAAATAAATTAAAAGTTAATAATCCACGGTAAAAGCATTATGGGCAACATCAATAGAACTATGACATGACAAAAACAAAATAACATACTCGTACAAAACACCACAATTTGAACATCCGTACTTTTATTTCCTTTATTAATCGTAGTCGCCCCTGGTTGTATTTTTTCTTGTTTCGAGTTAGTCATAACAATGACATGTTATAACATTTAATACCATGAAACCTGACTTAAATCTTAGAGGTCTTCTCCGCACGAGAGCATAAATAAGCAAATTCACTTTTTATCACCAGAAACAAAAATCGTTCATAGATACATCAGATGAATATTGAAGTCGATCTACCAAAGTTAGCTCGTAAAGGTTTAGAACGTCGATTACAATAAAAGTTGTCGGATAGTGGAGTAACTGCGCTCGAATTAGGTCACAGTGTAATTGCGCCTTCCAGTTCTCGAAGCTTTGACAACCAGTATTAGTGATGTTCCGAATATTCGTATCCGTATCAGCAGATTTCCGCCGGGGAAAAAATATCCGTATACGTACGGATAAAAATACGTATACGTATCCGTTACTTTTCACGAGAATCTATTACGGACCTTTTCTTCACGGGATTAAAGAAAACAATCCATGCGTATATTCAGAGTATTTTATATTACACAAAACAAAAGAAATACCTGCGCGGCGCCAGTCGAAACATGTCCTGCGTGCCGTTACAGTGAGCGAAGTGTTGACAATTACATATACACATTACAAGGCAAGTGGCGCCTATACCATTGCATAAGGAAATAAAGAGCCGTATAAGTGGACACTTACTGATACGAATGTATCTGCGGAGCTTGACGAATGCCGAATGTCCGTTTTCGGAACCTTATTAATTTTTTTAGCGATCCGGCACATCACTAACCAGTATACCATTATTTAAGCACTCCGTGTGTAAGTACTTTACACACAGTTAAAAGCCAATTGTGCTATAGTCAGGATTTCAATCTGTTTTTCGGAGCATGTTTTACGAGGATCTGCGGCACTAGTTCGCTCAGGAAAGTGGATTGTTTTATGGAGGACATTTGCAAATAACTTGGTTGGGATTGCGCTTGATGGATGTTAGACAAGCTTTCGATACCGTATCGGAATATTAATAACAAGTTGATATTAATCAGCCTTGAAACAAAATCTTTATGACATGTACAACATAGGTTCATACCTACTCGTGTTTACTAATGAAACAAACGTAATATAATTATTATGAATCCAACAGAAAAAAAACCGGCCAAGAGCGTGTCGGACACGCCCATGAAAGGGTTCCGTAGCTAAAAGATGGCCCGACCGCTTAAGACACCATTTAGTAAGGGCAACTGCGCATCATAAGTTGGTCGAGTTGTATAAAAATAACTATGTATGATACAGAGTTCGCTATAGTTTTCGTTGAAAGTACTTACTTGGAGGTATACAGGACATTTTTTTCAGAATTATTGTAATAGTATTTCAAAAGTTAAGGGGGGGGGGGGACGCTCTAATTTTAACTTTGTATTAATATATCTCGAGACTGGGGTGTTTGATCCATATAGTTTCAAGGCAAGTTTTATTGTATTTAAAAATACCTTTTTAACGATACCCCACACGATGGAGTAAGTTGAATTTTTTTTTTCGAATTTACTTTTCGATGTATGGGAGGGGGGGTAAAAAATAATTATTTTTCAATAATTTTAAAAACCAATTCTTGAATTATCACTGTGCATCTCTCCACCAATTTTCGTGGCAATCGGTTCAGAAACGGCGGAGAACGAACCAGGACAGACAGACAGACAGACAGACAGACAGTCATGACGAAACTATAAGGGTTCCGTTTTTTGCCATTTGGCTACGGAACCCTAAAAAACAGCCAAGGATATTACAATCGGTTAAAGAAGGTAGCCCAACTAAACAAAATAATTTGTGTGACCGACATTGCGAAGCAAAACAACGAACCACTTAGTGAGAAGCGAAATCATGGAATCATCGCTCCCTATGTTTGAGTTAGAAGGGCCACATTTACAATAGGATCGTTGCCTCTGAAATAAGCATTAATGGATATTGTTGTTTATTTATAACAAGCACAATGTAGTGCAGACAACAGTGAATCTTCTGAGGAGGCACAAATGGTTCGTTTATTTAAATAAAAGAGAGGCAAATCAGGAAGTGATCACTACCATCATTAGGTAAACATTATCAACTTTTCAGATGGAATGCCTCATAGCCCCACCAACTGAGCTCTGAAGACTTGCAATCAATTATGATACTTAAGATTGGTCTAGTGGTCAGAGACCCTAGAGGCTACCACACTGAAGGCCGCGGGTTCGAATCCCGCTAGGGCAAATTTTGTTGTGATGTACACTTGTACTCGAGTCATGGATGTTTCTAACAGTATTTTAGAATGTCTATCCTTTTCCTATCGATCGTAGTAAAAGCATCGAGCTTAGTTTTGGGCGAAGCAATTTAAAGTTTAAGTGATAAGACTAAGCAGCAATTTGGGTCAGAAGGCTTCAGAAGCTTTGCCTCATACTCGTAACTCTATAGTAAGAAGCAAGTATAAGTAAAGCAAATATGTCTTGGTAATTAGCTTATACTAAGTCATATAAAAGTTTCATGTAAACTATCTACAGTATCTTTACTAATGTTGTAAAGAGGATTTTTTTTTGTATGTAACGAATAACCTTAAAATTTCTGGACCGATTTCAATAATTCTTTCACTGTTGCCTAGCTACACTATGCCCGGTAAACATAGGGTACTTTTGATCCCGCAAATGTGAGGGAAGGGGGAGATATTTGAAAAAAGAAATTACGCGCGGGTGCAACCGCGACGGAAGGCTAGTGATTGACAAAAGTATTAATTTCACGGGTCGCATGTTAGGTAAATAAAATTTAAAATATTTTTTTATTATAGCCTAGATTAGTTTAAATCTAAACGAACAAAACGAAAGCACAATTATTTTAATTGTGTTCTATACAACAAAGTTATTTGAAACAGGCATGTTGTTTCAGCTGCGATGAGATTAAACTTTTTTGTATTGAAATCGTATGACACTGTGAAACATCGAAATTGAATTTGTGACGCTATAGATATTGGAAATTAAAACAATACAATGTGATTTCCAATTGAATAACCAAATACATTTTCGGTTTTATACCTGTAATATTACGTTGATTTGAAATATAGGGCAAGCTCGAATTAATTATAACTAACCTGAATATGAACTGATATTGGCTGACAGATAATTGAATGTTTAGTTTATTTGTTTGCACAATTAGATTAGGTGCGCAAATGTAATCAGTGCTGAAATATTTTATTTACATACTCTTTTTTTAACCGCGTTTATTAAAATTCCTATTTTATGCCATAAAAGCATTTTATCGGGATTAAAAGTCACCTATTAATTAATTTCAACATCTGTTCAGTAGTTTCACTGAAATTGACGGACAAACATCGAATCAAACACACTTTCACATTTTTAATATTAGTATGACGTATAATAAGAGTTTTAAGAGTGGATATTTCTTCCTTTGAAAAAGTAATTAAGGTCATAATAGTTATAGGAAAGTAGTCTCTGACATGAGAGAACATAGAGAGGAATCAAAACAAGGAAAGATTTTAATAATTCTGAAGAAGCTTAAGTCTCCATTCCAAAAAGTAATAAAGGTCATTAACTAATTGCAGGAAACTAGCCTCTAACATGATCAGCAAAGGGGCGACATCTGCACCAATGATTTCCCGATGGATGATAATGGGCAGCATCAATCACCTTGCGAAGACAGCCGAACATAATTGCGGGGTACCACTCCTGTGGGAGGCAGCAGATGTGCATACATGAGAAACTAGAATAGTATATTAGTTTTATTATATGTTTGTTTATGTTGGAGAGTAGGGAAGTATGCTTAAATATTAGTAGTAGATCCCTGTCAAAAGGATTGGCATACAGACGCAGTAAGACTTTAAGAAGGATTTGCCGGAAAATCATTACACGGATTTGATGCTTTTCCAACAACACACAAAATGTAATAAAGTTTTTTTAAACGGTTTTTTTTAGTAGTAACTCTCGTATGAAAGGCTGCATTGAACTCGGAAAATCGTAAAAAACAGATTACAATTTAACTCAAAAACTTTTTTAAATTTGAGGCTGATTTACGCGACTAAGTACTTCTCATTAAATGAAACAACTAGATTGGATAAACCCTCGGTCATCCGTTTTTAGTTCTTTCATTTCTTCCGTTTTATCGGACGAGCGCAAAAACGAATACCATTTTTTTGTATCAAATCGGATCTTTAAATCCCTTATCCTTAAAACAAAGGAAGGATTGTGCCTCTAAAAACATTTCAAAACAACTTCGTAGAAGGATAACGATCATCCTAGTTAGTTATTATAACAAAATGTGATTTATTCGAGGGCGAGAGTAAACTTTTGTCTAGAACCATATTTATTACTAAATATGTTTAGGATAAAGACCTTGGTCCCAATATTAGACCTAAAGGATTTGCCCAACGTATTATCTGAAGTACACAAAATAAAGGGCAACATGAACACTACCGCTTGGTGTAATGGTCAAGATGTTGCCTATTACGCAAGGGGTCGCGAGTTCGATCCCCGCACAGGACAAACATTTGTGTGCATGAACATGTCTGTTTGTCCTGGTCTGGGTGTTATATGTATAATATTTAAGTATATATGTAATACAACTGTTGATTCTGATGTCTGTGACACAAGTGCTTAAGCTACTTAAAACGGGGTCAGATCAATGTATGTGATGTTGTGAATTTTTTTTGAAGTATGTTTTGAAAAGCTACTCCTTTTCGTTGAAGGGCCTGGTGGTATTGGAAATGTTCGTGGGCAGCAGTGATCACATAGGTAAACTATAAGTTCCCGAGATTTGAAGATAAATGAACAAACAAACGAGCGTTTTCTGAATATGTTATTTTTAAACGTTGGTCAATATTACATTAAATTTTATGGAATGTTTTTTAGCACGATGACATTTCAATGAAATTTTAAAAGGGCAATACTTTTCTTATCACGTTACTAAAACTTAACTTTTTAAAAAAGAAAAAAAATATATATAATTGAATTTATGAACTTTTTCTTATCTTCTTGGACTCTCCCTTAGCCTTAAAACACAAGACATCGAAGATAACATCGGGCATCAAATGACTACGCAAGCATGTGGGTACAATGGTTGAACCCTTTAACCCAAAACGATTATGAGGATTACAGTCCTTTGTTTCCTTACTTTAATTCCACTTCGCCTTTCAAGTAAGTGATTGCAATTTTAGAGATTACGTGTAGGTATGTTAAGATGGCTCAAGACGTATATGTCGATTAGCAAGAAAATGTGTGTAACAACTTAGTCTAATTAACTCTTGTGTCCAAAAAATTATGGACGTATTAATTAAATATATATATATTTTTTAGTTTGCTTACTTCATTCATTTAATTATTATATTTATTTATAGACGGGTAGGAGCGATGGTGGCCTAGTGGTAGGGACGGCGCCTCACATACGTGAGGTCCACGGTTCGATTTTTCTAAATCTATGTGTGGATTTGTGCCATTAGCTCGGCGGTGAGGGAAAACACCGTGAGGAAACCTGCACATTCAGTGATTTCTGAATTTAGTTCAGTTAGATCTGAATGTGTAACCATGATCCAATCTGTCTGGTTCCCCTCTATGGGTTACGAAGGTCTGATGGCAGTCGCTTCACTGTAATAACCAGACTTGCCAAATCCTGGATCATGGTCAAAGCGGACCCCGTATAGAAACGGGATAAACGCTAGGAAGAAGAAGAAGATTTATTTATAGACGGGCCTTTTGGCCCAGTTGTCAGAGAATCTGGCTACAAAACCCGCTAGGGTTCGAATCTCGCAAGTGGAAATGGAGAAATGCTTGTGCGATAAACATTGGCATTTGTACTAGAGTCATGGATGTAAATAGAAGTATTTAAATAATTTCATCCGTCCCCCAGGTTCCATAGAACAAGCTCCGAGCATAGTTTGGGACTAGACAATTGGTGCTAGTCCAAGGAATTTATTAATGTTATTACTTTTGTGTACCTTTATTCCCATCTGATCAAATAATCAAAAACTTTTCATAGTATCAGTTTAAGGTTTGTTTCTAACGAAAAACACCTACATTATTTGAACACGCTCAATCTTCCGTCATTCTCAAAGGCGAAATTTCAACCACTCGCAAGTTTTAGATAAAAAATTGGCCAAGTGCGAGTCGGACTCCCGCACTGAGGGTTCCGTAAAATTCAATTTTTGACGTATTAAAAAAACTACTGAATAGATTTCGCTCGAACCAATTTTCGTTGGTAGTTTTTATGGTAATGTACATTATATAATTATTTCAATTTTATCATCCTCTTATTTTAGAAGTTAGAGGGGGGGGGGGACACACTTTTTTCCACTTTGGAAGGGTCTGTCACGCAAAGTATTCACTTTAGAAAAAAATGATATTTGAAACCTCAATATAATTTTTAAAGACCTATTCATAGATACCCCACACGTATATGTTCAATGAAAAAAAAATATTTCGAGTTTCAGTTCTGACTATGAGGACCCCCACTTTTTTTTTTTTTTTTCTATTTTCGTATGAAAACCTTGTTGCGGTTCACAGAATACATCCACTCACTAAGTTTCAACAGTATAGTACTTATAGTTTCGGAATAAAGTGGCTGTGACAGACTGGCGGACAGACAGACAGACAGACAGACAGACAGACAGACAGACAGACATGACGAATCTATAAGGGTTCCGTTTTTTTGCCATTTTGGCTACGGAACCCTAAAAATATATCACGGCTTTCCGTGAACAAATAATAAATTGTGTATTGCGCACCGGTGATTCGCGAACTAAACATCAAACAGTAGTTTCTTTGTCGATCATTCAACTGTCGAACTTGAAATAAAAGACATTGAGCGAACGGTGCCACAAAAATTTCCTATCAATTCGTTCTGCGTCGAATTTAAGTGAGTCAACGAAATAGGATTACTCGTAACGACGCCTGAAAATATGGATTGACTGTTTTTTGCTCACAATTTAGCGTTAAATTAGAACTTCAAAGCTTTTTTGAAAGGATATATGCTATTTCATTTTACCAGTTCATTATCCTTTTTTTGAGGTATTAGTATCAGCATATTAATGACCCACTGCATGGGGCATTGGCTGCCATCAATTGAAATCATGATTTCATTACAAAGATGAGTTTTGGCTCAGTCATCACGCTTTTCAAAAGCGGATTGGTGATCACAAACCTGTCTCCGGAGAAAACAACACTTTGACCGGCCTGGAAATCGCACCCAGGACCTCGAAACCAAGTCTCGGTACTCAAACCAATAATAGACCAATGACGCGCTTTTGTGTCTAATTTAATTAAAATCATCTGTTCAGCAGTTTAGACTTGCAGCTTAACCGAGTGATCAAGACAACTTACGATTCATACTTTTTATCAATGTTATCCCTTAAATATAAGGCCAAGAAAGTAATAAATATGACTGTTGATGGAAAAAAAAGGAGATGAAGACCAAGAAAGAGATGAATGGTTTGCGTGAAGGATGATATGGACTTGAAAGTACTGAATGAAGAGTTGACGGCTGACAGGAGTGAGTGAGAGAAGAAAAAATGTTGCGCCGACCCTGACTAGTGCGGGATAAGGGCAGCAGAATGATGATGATTATTTGACCAGTGACTTGACATAAACACATACAATATCACTTCTTTCCCAACGAATAAGTTAAATTAAAATCATATCATCTGAAAAGTACTTTGATATTCATTTCACGAGTCTTTTAAAAACCAGAATAAGCCGGCATCTTAAAGTTATCTTTGCGGCACGTGTCACGACGGGTCTCTTTAATATCACGGGTCTTTTGAATCTTTAAGGTCAAAGTGAATGTGCCGTAGGTACATTTACTCGAGTGCGGTTAAACTAACAAATCTAATTCAGAAACGAGACGTACTGGGAGAGAAACCTAGAGCTTCCACTAAGTAAATTGAAGCGTTTGGTTATTGAAGAGTTGGAAATGTCAACAGTATGCTGCAGTGAGGATTACGTAGAGTGCAAAATGTATAGTCGTAGGCATTACACATAAATTCTATTCTAATGATTCAGCAAGCAATTAACCTAAACCTAAAAATGTAATGAGGACTTATAAATAACTAGCGGCCGCCCGCGACTTCGTCCGCGTGGATGTCGGTTTTCATTATACGAATGTTTTTTCCCGCTAACTCCCGTTCCCGTGGGAATTTTGCAATATCCTTTTGCAACTAAGCATCAAGTTTACTAAGGGACCTGCATGCCAAATTTCAAGCGTCTAACTCAAGTAGTTTAGATTTTCCATACAAACTTCCACCCCCTCATTTCGGGGAAGAGGGGGGTTGGAATGGGTCAAAAAGTAGCCTATGTTCTGTCTCAGGGTCTAAAGATTGTCTGTACCAAATTTCATCAAAATCGGTTGCGAGGTTTAAGCGGGAAAGCGTAACAGTCAGACAGACAGACAGACAGACAGACAGACAGACAGACAGACAGACAGACAGACAGACAGGCAGACAGAGTTACTTTCGCATTTATAATATTAGTTGGGATGATTCGTCTAGCAATATATTCTAATACTAGCGGCCGCCCGCGACTCCGTCCGCGTGGATTTCTTTTTTTCGAAATAAAAAGTAGCCTATGTTCTGTCTCAGGGTCTAAAGATTGTCTGTACCAAATTTCATCAAAATCGGTTGCGAGGTTTAAGCGGGAAAGCGTAACAGACAGACAGACAGACAGAGAGACAGACAGAGTTACTTTCGCATTTATAATATTAGTTGGGATAAGAGATGTAGAGCTTAGTGGAACTTCCACTCGAATGACCCGCTCGACTGGGGAAGTACCTCGACCTTATAGAAGATCACAGTAAAATTAGCACTTGGCAACTGTTGTTTTGTTTATGATGGTGAGTAAGGGGTACCTTAGACGCTCATGCCCTGGTCAGTCAATTCCATCAATCATGATTGATGGTTGCATGACAAACAAATCAAAGTATCCAGATATTTGTCAATCAATTTCATGCAACCGTCAGTCACCGCATTACACGGCAGGTTATTCATCAGTCACAGCAATGACTGTGGTAAAACTGACAGCAAAACCTACCGTCTAAGGTACCCCTAAGGTTGCCAAGACCGGTCAATCGCCTTACAAGGCGGGTGCCGGTCTCTCCCTGCTCGGGTACGAAGGAAACCGCAGGAGTTTAGTGGGTAGTGAGACATAAAGTTCTGAGCCCCACACACGGCTGCAGGTTTAGCTGACCTGTAGCTATGGCGCGTAAAAGCGTTCTCCTGCGAAAAAAAAAAAAAAAAAAAAAGGGCCAGAGCTTAGTTTGCGAGGGTATGGGGTCTCGCTTGTGAGGGTAAAGTAAAAAGAAAAATTGCCTGTTTTGCTTTAAATGGGTAGCCGAGGCTAGTCAATCGGGATCATAGTAGCAGCGATCCCTAGGGTCTACAATTCATGTAACGGAGGTATACGCAAGGATGAGAAGTCGAAGAAGGTGTTTAATTTTCGTAAAAAAAACCAATAAGTCTATAGAACATTGATCTGTATCAATTTAAAATTATGTAGAAGGTGTTAATCGTAGCTCATTATTCCACGACCTAAAATCATGACATTTCAAATGTAATACACAGTATACAGGTGCAACTTTGTCGTTTACTTTGTTAGTCTGGAATTCGAATGCGAATTCCCTCATACTCACACAGTTAGCGTTGTAATAAAACCTCACAACTTCATAAAGGCAATGCAACGTCGTTTACGAGTGGCAAATTCGCTCTTATTACCTTGCAATAAATGTCACTTTAATGCTTATAACTACGAGCGCATGACAAATGCAAATGTTCCCGAAAGTGACGCCTGCAACAAGAGGTGTACGGAATTCAACCTACGCTCAGAATAATTCTGTGCGACATAAAACTACGGCTTAATAATTTATGCAGGCATTCTGTCGTGTTCACTCTGTTAACTTCATTAAGCGTTGTGAAATTGCGTAGTTGTTCTGCGCATACTGAGTAGTTATTATTTAAGCGCTAAAAATACATGCGCCTTCATCTCTTCTTATTTAATCGACTATGCTAGTCATTTTTCTAAGTAGGTAATCATCATAATAAAGTATACACTTACTCTGACTTACGGGACTAAGCCCGATATTTATTAGGGATCATATACATAATACATATACTACGACGAGATATATATACTATGTACTTATTGCTAGACGTTTCGGCCGTGTAATAACAACTTATTTTAGTTTGGGGCAAGGCAATCAAAAAGGTATTTTAGACCAATGCATTTTACTGTATACAATATAAAGTATATGGCCAAACGTTCACTCAACTTTTGACGAAAAGAGGATCTTTTTTTCGTTTTACAAGAGACATTCTTGGATCATGCAGAACCCAATTCAGCGCAACACAAACACAATAATAGCTAACAACACAATTAAAAATGCTTGTTAAACTATCGCCGCAAAATTTCTGACTGCACAAATGAAACTGTAGTTGCAAACAGTGTTTATGCGGGGAAGTTGTTCCTTCACACTCAATTACGAATGATATACCGGTGGTCTAGCACGCAGAGTGTGGCAAACTGTTTCGAAAATATAAAGGGAATAATTACGCTCGGCTAATTTCTCGTAGCATCGATTGTCCACAGGTTAATCAGATTATTGCTTTGCAAAACTCCGAATTCCCAATTGCGCTTTTTGGAATATCGGAATTTTACTTCAAATTTTATTTAAATAGGTACAAGTTGATTATGAATATTATATGAAGATTACGAAACAGTAAGTAGTATAGGAGTTGAGAAAGAATAACTAATCTGACATTTGTTTTTTTGTCTTCAAGCATAAAAGGTAATTATTATATGAAGACAGAACAAAGAGAGACTAATAAAAAAGGCCACATCAAAACTTCTTCTCCGACAACAGAATTTTTAATAACTTTACAACTTCGAACTTTAGTTTTACGGTATATGTAAAGCGCAAAAAGTATTTTACGAGAATAGTTATTCAAGTGACAACAACGCTTTATTTATGGAAAAAAATACAACAACTTGGAACAATACAGGCACGGGAGTACTCTTCCTTTGTTGCGGAATATTTTTCACCCGATGTTCTAACCGGTTGCGCAAATGAATCCTTATTTTTTCAACCGACCTTTGAACAAATCGCGGACTGATCAGGACTTAACTAATATGAATAATACGTTCTGTTAATCAGATTGTGTAAATATTTTGTTGTTAAATGAATTATTGTTCATGGTGTTTGAAGTACTTGGTTCTGTGAGAAGACTTGATCGTGAATTATTGATTCATAGGATCTTTATAATAAACAAGTTTTGAGGTCTTCCAAAGGACACCCTATCGTTCCATACGGAAAGCTGTGCCCCAGAAATAGTTAAGTTAATGGGCTGATAATGATGATTAAGGGCAGCCACTACATTTGCAACCACTTTTGTCATGTTTTTCGTTGCTTGTCTACCTCCCAAACATATTAGAGTGCACAAGTGAGTGCACAAGCACAGTTGCACTTCCTATTCCTTAACTCTCATAGTTCAGTGGATTCTTCAGATTGCTGTCAATCTGACACGACCGTAGAGAGATCAGGCGGAAGACCAATGACTTAACGTGCCTTCCGAGACACGAAGGAGAGCGCGAGATTATTTTTTTAGTCAAATAGGTATACTTACTGTGAACAGGCCACAGCGCCATCGTGCTCATCAAAATAAATCACTATACTAATTCCTCATATAAGGAATATATGAGGACTAAAAATAGATACTGCCTCTAAAAATGACTCCTCCTTAATCTCACGAGACATCACATCTCAATTTGTTATTAACGCCATTTAAACTCAGCACACTCATCAATATTCAGCGGCAGTCCCGGGTGATTTGCGCTGATTACCCAACTTTCAAAATAAACACGTGTGTTGCGAACAACTCTCAAATACTGATGGAGTTTTCATCCAATTTATTCACATTATCGACTATTACTTCGGAATTCGCTCGAATACGGAGAGGTGATTTGAATTCAACGGGTTTTAAGTTTATTTAGTGGTACTTTTACGCATAAATTATACATTTATTGGCAAGTTAATGTAATGAACAAAACATTTACACATTTGGTTGTCACAAAAGAGAAAATGTGAATGGTTGCAACTTTTTTTAACACTTTTATTAGTGACCTAGAAAGGCAAAACAATAATAATATCTTATTTACAAAATTTATTTATTTTGTAAATAAGATATTATTATTGTTATAATATCTTATTCCGATATTCATAAATGCGTTATTGCGTAAGGCTGAACAGTAGGGAAATACGGAAAACAACACGATTCACAATAAAAAAATCAAAAGACGTGAAAAAGATCAGACATTCTGAAACGTAAATAGATAGAATCTAACTTTCAACAAGGATTACATAAATTAGGTTAAATATACCCTCAGTAAAAGCCACACTGGAAAAATCCATAACAAGATCGCTCTGGGGCAATATTATTTTCTGCATACACGCTTTACCGGCACCGACAGGCGAACACAAATACGAAATTATTAACGAGAATCGGTGCATCGCTGCCCGCCGACTTTTAGTTAAATTTTCACGACTGCCCTTTCCAATCTGGTGCAAGTTTGCAAGGCGATCTGACGTGCTTTTCACCACCTAGCGTCCAACTTGTAAGTATTGGCAGACTCGAGTGTAGAAACTTGCATGAAAATAGGAATTCTTTCGACGGAAAATGTAAGTGGTAGTTTGTGATAACGGATTTTGTTCGACTTGTCTCCTTAGTGACTTTTAAGTGGTTGTTTTCGAATACTAACGTCAAATCCTTCTTTAAAATAAAAGGAATGGTTGAAATGTTTACGTAGGATACGGTTAGGATTTGACAGAGATTATTAAACGGCGCAAAGCTACTTTTAGGCTGCCATAAATGTAACCTTCGAGAGTCGTAAATAATTTTTTATAAGTTTAGAATAACCGACACAATTTGCCCGACCCGGGAATGGAACGGCGGATTGGTGATCAACAAACCCAGGTTTGTTGATCACCAATCCGCATTTGGCAATCGTGGTGAAACGAAAACATGATCTCAAATGAGGCCTTTGCCCTACAGTGGGATATTAATAGGCTGATACTTTACTTGATATGCCAGTACGAGTAAGTAGTAGTTTAATACTAAACTATCAAAGCAGATGAATTCTCACGCTATAGATATATGTAATAACTAATAAGAAGTTACAGAGGGAGATCTGGCCGTGGTTGGCAATCTATCCACAACAAGCAGAGGAAACGTCAAAGGAGCAGGAACTTTGTAGTTAAGCAACTAACTATGAATATGACTTGAACTGAGCAACTGGGAAGTTCCAACCACACTCGAACCCTGAATCTTCATATGAGCTAACCAGTGACGACGGCGAAACTAAAAGAAAATTAAGTAAGCAAAATTTTTCTGTTAATATTAGGTACGAGTTATTATCATCATCATCTTAGCGCTCCCGGTTGCATCCTCGGCCGTTGCCTCGGAGCCCAGGGTACACTTCGACTATGATTCTGAATTGTCATGCCAGGTAATTACATTAAAGCGACTGTCGTCTGACGTCCGCAACCTACACAAGGGAAACCAGACCATTTGGATCATAGTCGAGACCAAACAGCTTAACGTGCCTTACGAATCACGGAATTATCATTTTTATCGGGCAATCAGGTAATTTAACATTATGATGTCCTATCCAAATTGTGAAAACCTACTACTACTACAAAGTGGTGGTTATCCCCGCGAGATTCGAACCCACGACCTCCGCGGTGTTTTGTACGAGTATGTTACTAAATTTGCCTTTGCCGTTAGAGGTAGCGGTGGGCGATTATGACTGATCGGCATAATCGATTAATTTTGTATTACTAATATTGATAATCGATTATGGAATTAGTAACTAATACAATTTCATAATCGAATGAATTAGTAACTAATTAGTACTACTAATCGTGTTTTCGATTCGAGGCTTCGAAAAGCATATAACCGTAGAAAAATAACATTGTATTTGGCGTAGTATTAACATAGGTGTAAAAAAAACCTTGTTCAATATTTTGATAATATTATTTGCAATATTTTGATGTTGATTAAGTATTAAGTAAGATCATTTTGTTTTTGATCTCAAAATGTTATATAGTTGTTATACTATATTAGTAAATTTACATATACCTAGATTTAGATTACATAAATTTTAAGTAAATTTTGTTTGCACTACTCAGCAGTGCTGAAAAGCCTGTAAATAGTGTGAATCGACTTGCAACCGCTCGTGCATGACTGACCATTAACTTCATATTAGTACTACTAATACGTATAAAGTTAATAGTACTAAATTATTAGATACTAGCGGCCCGTCACGCGGTTTCACCCGCGTCCCGGGGGAACTACTTCCCGTACCGGGATAAAATATAGCCTATGTTACTCTGGGTGAATGTAGCTTTCCAACAGTGAAAGAATTTTTCAAATCTGCCAAGTAGTTTCGGAGCCTATTCAATTCATACAAACAAACAAAAAATCAAACCTTTCCTCTTTATTATATTAGTATAGACTAATTTAGTTACTTTTACTAATACTACTATTTACAAGTTACTAATACTAATCTACTATTAGTAGATTGCAAGTTACTTATAGTAAGTCGACTAATAGTAGATTAGTATTATAGTAACTTGTAGTTGTTACTAATACTAATCTACTAATAGTACTAATAGTAACTTGCAACCGCTCGTGCATGACTGACTTCATATTAGTTCTACTAATACTTATAAATGTAATAGTACTAAATTAGTAGATTAGTATTAGTAGGTAACTACTAATTGTTATAATCGAGATATCTCGAGACATTTTCATAATCGAATGATTTCGTAAGTATATCTCATAATCGCCCACCGCTAGTTAGAGGTAATTTCCCATTTATCTATCTAGTTAAAGAAACTGACTTGATGGAATTGCCGTTTTACTTATTTTCCTGTGTTTATACAAGAATGTAACAGTGCTTTGATGTCGCTTTGCTCGGCCAAGATGAAAATTTTTGAAGCAAAATCGAGTATCATTAAGGTTTCAGAAAAATTTAATATCACAAGAGCGAATAGCTTTTATCTTGTTACTAGAGAATTAATAATATGTGCGTAATAATGTACGACATTTTCTTCGAAGGGTGGCCTGGTTCAGTGGAATAAAAAAAGGTAATACGTGCCTAGTTTCCTCTCCCTCTTAGGTTCTTAGTAACGCACATAATATTAACCTTTGAAAATGTCGCAATAAACGAAAATACAATTACTTCTGATATAGGTACTACTGCATTATAAGTGTGCTAAGTACTGTAGTCGTTAATATTGTAACGTAGGTTTAGGTTTAAAGACATTTATTCCCATTAAGACATGCGTCACTTACATGAGAACATAAACATAACATTAATAATTTAGATACGTTCGTTGTCATATTATAATATAAATTACAACAATGAACAGAAACAAGACGTACTTAGTAAAATACAATAAATACAAATACCATAACTCGAAAGCAATTAACCAAAAACAAAACCAAAGCAACAGATTGCCGTAAATTGAATTTACATTTTCGTTTTAATATGTTGTGCTAATTTATTTTTGAACACCTTGAACGACTCGATATTCTTGATATCCGAGGGTATTCTGTTAAAAAAGTCTGAAAGTCGTTGTTTTAAAAATTAAGACTTATTATTTATTTTTTTGATTTTTTTTTTGATAACATGATTAGATGTTCAGGTATCCAAGTTTAATAGTCAATTACCGTACAAATTCATTCATTGAGACAACAGAAGCCTTCATCACGACCTAAAAGGTTAACATTAACGTTCCAAACATACACGAAAACACAAACAGCAACTCGCGAATTCTCAATAGGCAACATAAACACAACAGAGAGGGCCGACTAAAAAGACAAAGTGCCACGCAATTTACTCTTAGCAAAGTAAGCGCAAAAAATAATTCTTTGTCAACAGTGGAAGGAGCAGTTCGGTAAATATCGCAACATGAATATTCATAACATACGGCAGTAATGCCAACTCCGGTGATTGTTCAACTTTGTGACGTAAGTCGATCTGTTTTTCTGTACCGGATAACGACAACTTGTATCGCGCCGGACGATAAACGTGTTGCGGAAGATGATATCGGGGGCAATAAATAAGGAATGAAACCTTTGAGGGCTGTTTTTGGTTTTGTATGTCAGTTTGGAGAAATTAGGTTCGATTCGTGGAAAGGATCTTTATCACAACAGAGAAACAAATTTTCGCTGAAACACTAATGAGCCGGCCAGATCGGAATGATAACATGACTTACAGTAACTACGTATTTTGGTGATTCAAATTTTATGCCTGAGAAGAAGTGAAACAAATACTCGTTGACTTGAATCCATTCGATATCGCTGCAAGAAGCTTCTAACCATAAATACATTACGAAAGCAATGTACATAATGTACAAGAATTATTACTTTAAATCCCGAGTTATTTGTAAGAAAATGTAAGTCGTTAACGTGAGGTGTGTTACTAATGTGGAACATGTTTAATTTAGCAACCCTTGATAGTTCATATCGCAGACTTAGCGTCACTCCCGCGCGGCTTAATTTCAAAATACCCGCCCGACAAGCCAAGTAATATTCAAGCTGCGGCCCGCGTATTTCATAACAATATACATAATCTCCTATGACGAGAAACTTATCACATTGTCACAGAGACCTTCGGGGTACGAATATGAACCCAACTTTATGCGACGTTCATATCACACTCCGCCATAAAAGCTGGGTTTAGAAACCCCACCTTCATTTGGGCAACCAAAAAAACCTAATACGAATGGAATAAGGGTCGTTTTGGCGTGATTGAATAACATAGATGTGCGTTACGCCAAATGAAGACAAAATGTGACGGGGCCGCCGTGAATAAGGGATTGAATATTTCAATATTCCTGTTCTTAGTCTTACGAGACATTAGGAAAACCATTCAAATGACGACCCAGACGTGAACTTAAGGGCAAATTAATTACATCAACTTCCACGGAAACAGACGAATATTGTTCTTGCTAATTGTTCGAGTTGCACGGAGTTCCTCCAAAAGATAACTTAAGGAGGAGCAATTTATATCTTTTGAAACTTACTAATAACAAATTCGTGTGAAAACTTGGCCACCCATATATAGGTAAAAAGTTGCCTCGTATTCAACTCATTAATTAGAACAACTTTTAACGACTTTCAGAAAGTAATTTTGTTTACGATAAGCGCGAGTATACAAAATGTTTTATCTTTTAATTACTAAGAGCATGTTCATATACTTATCTCCCATAACATTCTTAATTACATGTCATGTACAGCGTTTTTCAAAACAGGTACCATAATAATATAATATACTAGCGGCCGCCTGCGACTCCGTCCGCGTGGATTTCGAATTCCAATATCCTATGTGTTATTCTGATGTATAAGCTATATTGTGGTAAAGTTTCATTCAAATCCATTCAGTAGTTTTTACGTGAAAGAGTAACAAACATCCATACATCCATACATCCACACATCCATACATCCATACATCCACACATATAAACTTTCGCCTTTATAATAGTAGTAGGATAAATGCGTACTAAACAAAATTAGCTTTCTGCTAACGAGTTTTTACCAACTTTGAAGTTTTAACTTTGGTTCAAACTTGGCTAATTTACTATGGTAATGTCAACTTAATTAACTTTCTCAATTAATAATTCATAAGCTGGAATTTCTCCCTCTCGTAAAAGGCTTTTAAAATGATTTCACTTTACAAGGATACAAATCACAGATCCCATATTATGATTTCGTCCCCTAGGCGAAAACAAAAGGGGGAAAAGTGTGATTTACCCATCCGGCGGTACCAACGGGAAATTAAACGACCTACACATACATATACGTACATAAATCATTCCGAATGAGAATTTCTCCGCACCATTACCTGCAACAAACAATAAAATAAAATTAACGCCCGCTCCAGACGTAGACACGGCACGACGAGTACGTGTTGATCGGTTATCGACTTTTTTTTAATATATTGTTGATATTGGCGCAGTATATTGGTTCCCCTCTGCATTGCCGCAAAAAAAGAGGGGACTAAATCCACTTTTTGATGATTGGTCTATTTATATTAGTTAGGTAAGTGATTATCCCTGATGGTCCACCATAACCACCTTGTTGCAGAATGCATATAAAGCAGTTGGTCCTGCGACTGATCTCTCAAAGTTTCTCCTAGAACCGGGATTCCTTTGAGAGAAGCGTGAAGAGGTATGGTGCTCTTGCGAGCCGGTATGGTGATGTTAACGGATGGGATTCCAATTTGGTATCACATCCGTTGTCGTGGCAGTTGGGGCTCCTTTTTTGCTTACCATCAGGCAGAGAGGAACCAAAGGACCGTGCTAAAATAAAATAATGGGTCGTTTCAGATTACTGCCCCATCGAACTGCGTGCTTGCACATGTCATCTTTTAAATACAGTGTTTTTAAGACTTTGTAAAAATGTCTTAAAAGTTGACTGTTAATCTAAAAACTGAAAAGAACCCCATTAAAATACGAGACAATGTCTTTATCTCTATAGTATATATAGTTGAGTCAAAAGTTTACAAGGCAATAATTAACTTGCGTTATTCATTCCAGCCTTGACTCCGGCTAAGTCTCGAGGGACGGAGAATAATACCGCAGTGTGACAAATTACTTGCTTCTACAATTTTGCTAATTATATGCTTTGTTTTCTATGTATTTGTATAACCAGAGAACTTAGAAAACGAATACGAGTTACGAACATAAAAACGGCTGAATCGCGTTTGTTTTATGAGTGACAAAATTATTGTCAAGTAGACCTGCAGAATGATTATGATTAAACAGTGTTGTTAATTTACAAAAATGCAACTGAATGTAACTAGACTGTCAAGCATTAAGTAAATAAGTACTCTTCTCATAAAACTACTAACAAGACTGTGACGCCCGCATCTTGCTCTTAAACAAATTGTAGTTTGTTTCGGACTCGAGAATTTTAGCAGACAACGCAAAATTACTCTTTAATAAATCGAATAATTATAAGTATATTACCCTTAATGGAAGGCAACGGGCCATTATCACATTTACTTACCTACTGAATTCCTGAGTTTGCCAATCTTGGTTAGCTACTATCAAATCCCAGCTATGCATATTCAATATTTTTAATCGCGAATCAAAATCAAATTTGGAAAATCTATAACGCATTTTTTGCATGAATTCGATGGTCTGTTTTGGGATTTTGCTACATAGAATCTTCGCACCCGGTACAGGCGACGTCAGAAAAAACACTTTTAACTATATGGCGCCCTTATGTCGAGGGCATAAGCGCTATTATTTTACTACAAATGTTCACAGTTGCGGCAGATCGTACAAACAGAATGTACCACAATAACGAGACAATAATTAACTCGTGTTCTCTTAGTTCAAACCCGCCTTCTCAGGGGAAGCCTACAATACGTCGTATACGAACGTATGTATGTTCAAAAGGTACGTAAGCAGTACAATACCAGAAAACGCACTTGGAAATGACTTTACATTTTTAGAGTTTCAAAATGCAATTATATGACATGTACATCTTGACAGAAAATACAAAGCCTTGTAACTTCACATTTCCTGCAGTGCTATAGGGTTGTTGAGACATCTCAAAATAATTTTGCAACACTCTACAAAAAGGAAACGCTTGTAGGGTCAAATTAGTCGGTTTGACTTTTGTTATAAATATAATTTTTTTTACTTTTGTTATAAATTTAATTATAAATTTAAATTTAATTTAAAATTATTTGATTCAGCAATAGTGACGTCGACTAAGTTGACTTCAGCAATAGTGACGTCATAGAGTGATATCTCCACACAATTTTTATAGTAAGAAGTAGTATTGACGGTTATTATAACAAAGATCAATGACTGGTGACATGCACCGCCCTATGGTTACTGCTATTAATATTTAGAGCCGTCCACCATATTTCGATATAACTTTTTTAGAATTTTATCGACAACAACTGGCAGTTCGTCATACGTCACATGCATATTTGTGATCGTGTGAATAATGTATGCCGTTTTATTTGGTCTCGTTTCGTGTCAAACTTTGCATGCACTGATAATATTTGACACCGTGGCATCGGTCGAATGGAAAGAGGGATAACAATGAAAAATAATAAAAATGGAGAATTCTTTACACCTAAGGATCATGTACTGTGGATGAGCTTTATGCAATCAAAACAAAGTTAAGTTAACGTACATAAAAAAACAATATTTTTCCAAAAAAAGTGTTACAATAGTCAAAACATTGACATCTATTGCTACTCTGTTGCACGATTTATTCGAAGCGTATCCTGGTAGTTGATGTAACAAATCAAAAAGCGGGACGCAACAGTAGTAAAACAACATATTGATACTCTACCCGATACTACGAAAACGAAGTAAAATATATTTCCCAACACAGCGTTAAAATAGTGCCAACCTATTATTTTACTCTATGGTAGCGCGCCTTAGCTTCGCAGAGTAATTTCTGATTGAGGTATTATTAATACGTATAGTACCCTCGAAGAAATATCTTCCTACACGCACTGTTGTCCATGGACAACAGTTGACGTCTATTGGACTATTTTTAGTATAGAAAAATAGACGTCTTGTTTTTTAAAATCATGTGCAAATCATTGCAGGAAGAAATATACAGCTTGTAGCGTGTTAATTAATAGAGAAGGAGACAAACATTCATCATCAAATTCAGTTGCACAGTTTTATAGATCTAACCAAACGTAGATACAAAACGTCAGAAAGCGTCGCTGCTTTTGTTTTATAATATTTAGTGATGTGACGAAACAATAGACGCTTCTACCAAAAACGTCAAACCATAAAGGTTTCACGCTGCCTCCTAAAACTGACATCAGACTTCGCTACAAATGCTTTTTATTCAGTTTTTAGTCCGCGTTTCGGCGTATCTGTGTTTCGTTTTGTCAACGGGCGGCTGTTCGTCAGCCGTCACTTTCATTTGCGTGTTGGCTCGCGTGCATGATGTATGCCTTTTTATTTTGTGTAGCTCCGCGCCAAACTTCACGTGCACTGGTAAAACGTTGCGGATTGGACGCGGCTGATATTTTAAACCTTGGGGAAAAGTTTGTTGTTAGTATATGTTGAGAAAATAAATAGACGCAGGTGCGTTGCCTGCCTTTCACCCATACCCTCCCCAACTAAGCTCTGGGGACCCTAGTCACCAGCAGAAACATGGCACGACAGCTACGAAGTGCTTCTTCACTTCCGTCTTAAAGACATGGTCAAAAAGTTGCCTATTGCAACAATAAAAATTGTGTGCATGAACATGTCGGTTTGCCTGGTTTGGGTGACATAGGTGTCTATTTAACGTGTAATACCACTGTTGATTCCGATTTCTGGTACACATTGCTTGATCTACATAACACAGAGTCAGATCAATATATGTAGTGTTGTGTATTATGTTTATTATTTGTCTTGCAAAGAATATCATAGAAAAACTACCAGTCTCCCTCATATCGGAGGCTGGTTCTGACCGAAAAAGCGTGTCCCGTGAATAAGTAAACCGGCGCATTGTGCGGCGCGCCGCGTGGCCGCACGTTAATGAGCGCGAAGTGGGGCAGCGGGGAAGCGTTGCACGGAACCAGATCACTACTAAATTGAGTTTGTTATGTAGATAATGCAGTCTGCCATGAGCGCATTGTAGGTACAGAGTAAGTAACTTAAAGTTGGATTATGTTTTTTGGTTAAAACGTGGAGGAAGGGGCAGTAGCAGTAGTAAAAAACATGTGAAATTAGTGGTGGTTTTCCAGTTTGGTTAGGACATTGGAGGCTTGAAACACCTGATTATCCGCTAAGAATACTGCATGATGACTACTTGCTTCGGAAGGAACGATAAGCCGTTGGTCCCAACAATGATCGAATTGGTCTGGTTGCGGTAGTAAGGGTTACAGAGTTCAGACGACAGTTTTTCCATTACCACCACCATGCTGGTCAATGCAGGATCAAAGTCACAGCCCTGGGCTCAAAAACAATGGCCAAGGATGCCGCCGGGTGATCAAGCACCTTAAGTCAAGAGGTTATATCTCAACTATGGCATGGTTACATAGTCGCCAAATTGTTTGCTGTGCTGACGCCAATGGTGTTTAAAACGCTCAATTTGGTAAGGACATGGTTTCAGAGACTGATCACGCGTGCAATGTTTTGCCTCTGATGTAACAAGCGCCGATAGGCGACGGTAGCCGCATACTATAGTATAAAGCGTGTCTCCTGAATAAGTAATGAGCGCGAAGTAGGGCAGCGAGCCACCGAGTCAGTGCAGGATGCGGGGAAAGGATGCACGGAGAAATGAGATCAAACCTACACTGATTTAACTAAAACTGTTGGTGCCGTGTAGTGCCTAGAATAGTGAGATAACTACCGCATGTGTTCCCGAGAACGTTGAAAGCTGCAATCAAAGTTCATTTCGGATGGTTTGTTGAACCCTTGTTTTACAGTGAAATGTGGTCATCAACCCCCTGATATATTCAAATGAGTTCCGTAACCAAACAAAAGTGTAGTTATAATGATATTTATTAACGGGACTAAACGCGATTTGATTTATGTAGTACATATATACTACTTACTGCTTGACGTTTCGGCTGCGTTACAGCAACCGTGGTCGCAAGCGGACTGGTGATGCGGGGCGTCGTCTGCTCGGGCGCGGTGAAGAATGGTCTTCCTCTACCCCCAAATTGTCATTTATTATATTGTCACCCACATTTTCACGGCACACGACACTGACAGTATCAGGGTTCATTTTAGACGATGAAAAACGCGGTTGACACCTGCTAATCACTGGATTCCACGCTGAAGCTAATTTAAACCCATCATCCCTGTTGAAATTCTTGTACTTCTTTATTTCAATCGCCTCCCGTACCATCCTAGAATGGTAATGGCGTTCAGTGGAGAGGATTTTCGGCTCATGTAACTCCATCCAGTGATTCGGTCCCATGTCAATTAAATGTTCAGCCACCGCGGATTTATTCGTTTGTCGATTTTTCACTGCGGTAATATGTTCCTTGACCCGTTCAGCTATTGCCCGCTTAGTCTGGCCTATATAAGAACTACCACAGCTGCAATCGATTTTATAAACACCTGATGTTTGGTACGGTATCCTATCCTTAGGTGAGCGCAATAGTTTAGACATTTTGCATAACGGAGTGTATACAGTCTTGATGGAGAATTTCTTTAATACTGTTCCAATCTTATCCGTTATACCTTTTAAATACGGTAAAAACATAGCCTGCCGTTTCACCTCAGGACATCTTGCCTTCTCTTTACACTTCCTCATTTTTCTTGACACCCCATATCCGTTACGTTGTAGTACCTCCTGAACATGCGCTAATTCCGCGTGAAGATGTTCAGGGTCACAGAGCATATGGGCTCTGTTTGTCAATGACGCAATAACGGACTGAAGGTGCCGCGGGTGATGATGAGAAGTCGCATGTAGATACCTGTCAGTATGGGTGGGTTTCCGGTATACAGAGTGTGCCAGCGTGCCATCACTTCTCACTTCTATCTTCAAGTCTAGGAAAGATATTGAGAGAGTCTAGGAGAGATATTTATTGATAATAAATATCATTATAGTAATGCAACGCGAAAGTCTAAAATCTCATAAAAGTGTAGTTGATTTTTTCTTTGCACTTTTCAGACGTTTTATTGAAACATTGTTTTAACGCGTGTTCCAGTATCACGCAACCATTACAAAATGCATATCAATCATGGATCAATAAGAACCCCACTATTCTACAGTTATTATCCACATTTACATCCCATCAACGCCTCATCCAATCCAACTCCAAAGTGAACACGCATACTTCAGTAGTCCAACAGTGTTAGTATCAGTATCTAGTAGTACTACAAAGCTATGTTCAGCAAACACGTGACTAAGTTCGTCCTCAACTTGAAATACTCGGTGAATTTCGTGTCCGTCCACCACAGAGGAAGTTTCGGCAACGCGGGAATAATTCCCTCTGATAGGATGATGATCAAAGTGACAGGCCTCTCTCGGGATAAATATCTTCTGGACTACTTATTCAACAACTAATGGACGTGCCTGAAATGGTTTGAATAAGATTTTAAATATTTTATAAACCAAAGGATTGGGTCACAAGGTCACTGTTTAAACAGCCGGTTGAAAATTTTGCTTAAGTATGTATGTAGCATGGCGGGCCTCTCGTTATATTTTAAATTGTATCTTTCAACATAGGCAACGACTAAAACAAAAAAACACGACGTCAAAGTTTGAAGATACCACCGCGATAGGATGCCATGCAGATTAATGCCATGCCATTAAGTCCATCTGACCCCTTTTTAATAAAGATTAATTAAATTTAATATCAATTTTTACAGTGCTCTATTTTTAACACGGAAATATAAATTTGTATCGTTTCTATAATCATCCCCTAATATATTCCAAGGCATGCCCTGTTGCGTAATATGTCACAAAGTTGAGCAGCGCTCTACCCGCGCGGTAATAAGGGTGCGTTTTCACCACACGGACCCGCTTCATTCGCTCAGCTATACTAAGCTCAACACCGCTGTGCCACGCTTATTACCACGCACTGAAAAAGAGAGGAAGAGCTAAGTGGAACTTCCAATCGAATGAGTCGCTCGTCTGGGGAAGTACCTCACCTTAAAGAAGATCACAGTGAAATAGCACTTAGTAACGCTTGTGCTATGTTTCTGCTGGCGAATAAGGTTGCCTAAATGCTCAGTTACAGAGGGTATATGGTTTTAAAGGCAGGCAACGCATCTGTTACGCTAATGTTGCTGTTAATGGTGGTTGTTAATGTCCATGGGCAGCGGTGATCACTTCCCATAAGGTCTCATCACTTTACATTAAAAAAAAAAAATTAAATAAAATAAATCACATCAACATAAAGTATGTACATCTTATCAACTCCGCTTACACTGTTTCCACTGAATAGAAGCGGAGATGACATGTGTATTTTGAGCAATGTGAGCCCATTTTTATAAGTCTCTGCTCAAAGCGCCGCTCATTTTTTGTATAAACGCACCCTAAGAGTACTCGCGTTTATCCCACGCGGCCGGCCGAACTTTCGCCAACTCGTCAGATAACCCGCTGTAATGGCCGAATGTGATCGAAATAGTGCGCCGCCTATTATTTTCATTAAGCGTGTGCCTTTAACAATACGCATTCATTTACTAATGAATCAATGTATATTAAATAGATTAACAGGTTCATTCATTGCGCCAATACACAAAGTACTAGTATATGTACGAGTACTGTATAAAGTACCGGATGGCCGCGTAAAAGGCTTTTTGGTTAAAATATCGGGTCTCTTTAAGTTGGTAGAGTTAACATAATTGTTTTGCCGATTCATAAGTGCTTCTATGAAGCTTTATTGAACAAATAAAATTGTTAAGCAATGGAATGCGTTACCAGCATGCACTTCTGCCATTCATTCAACATAAGCGTGAAGAAAATATGTATCTTGCGGGCCGGTATGGCGATGCATGCCAGAGATATGATACCACTTTGGTACCACATCCATTATCATGGCAATAAGGGCTCCTCTATTGCATATCATCAGGCAGAGTGGAGCAATAATACCGCGCTACTATAAAAAAATACTATTTTGAGTTTGAGATTTGGGTTGAGTTTTAAGAGCCTTGACTAAAATCTGGTCTAAAAGCGACGCCATACTATTGACTTGTCAGTGGTAGAGATCACCTGTTTCAATATTGTCGACTAAAATGGACATTATTAAGAGGACATCATTATCATCCATGCTGAATGCGAGATTCGATCTCGCATTGAGCACGGATGACATTATTTCTGTCCAAATAAGTCGTTACGATACATCCCGCATCTAATAAGATCTAACGTTAAATCTACAGCAAATTATGTCGGCAAGTTGATCCGCGACCTCGAACGCGGTAAATCCTCGTTTCTTGGGAACTTTCGTCCACTCGCAGATAACTCGCAGTAATGGCCGCCCTGGACGAATTACTGATCTTCTTGAAACAATCAAGCTCATTCGGCCTTTGGTTTTAAATGGCGCTTGGACCACAGATATAGTATGAAACTTATTTGTGAAGTTCGTTAATTAGTAGGCAGCTAATCATTTAAGACAAGTATTAAAAGATGACTATTTGAATGACGAAAAGGCATGGTCATGTTAATCTGCTCAGCGGTGCTTAGCTTGTAATTTGATTTACAATCATTTTAATATTGAAAAATTAAAAAAAAGAGTTCCTACTGAGTTTCTTCCGGAGTGTCTAATCAGCATGCAAAAGAAATTATTAAGTGAATAAAATTGAATAATTAAAATAAAGATAATTACATAAACACCATTTTCAGTGGAATTCATATAACATAGTATACAGGGCAAACAGTCAACGCTAAAATCGATGGAAAGTGTCAGATTAAAAAAAAAAGTGATTGAATTTTTATGCAGGTTAACAGAAAATCTTCTGACTAAAACGTATTGTACAAACATAACAAAGAACACAAAACTTCACCCAGGTAAAAACGGAAAAAAGACTTTCACAATGACCATGTTAAAACAATTCGACTCTGGAACGTCTAAACACATTTTGTCTCTCGTGAACAACAAGAAAGTAATTTAACTTGCCCCACTGAAACAAGGCGATGTACCTTCACTTGTGATAGAAAGAACAGTTATTTATTTAATAATAAATAAATGCCTTGGCCTTATACACCTAGAGCTTAATTTGGGGCTTAAAATAATTAATTTGATACCTGTTTTTGTAAATTACTCAAATTACAAAAACAGGTATCACTTAAATAATGTTAATGCAAAATTTTACCTATGTAGGTACTGTCGTTGTCAACTCTTTGTAATGAAAATGAAAACCTTAATTAAATATGTTTATTTATATGACATTGCAGTTGATTAGGGTCTTTCAAACAATTTAATAATTAAATAAATAATAAAATAAATAAATAAATATTTCACAACATCTCATACATTGATCTGACCCCGTGTTAAGTAGCTTAAGCACTTGTGTTACAGACATCAGAATCAACAGTGGTATTACAAATATACATAAATAGATACATATAACACCCAGACCAGGACAAACAGACATGTTCATGCACACAAATGTTTGTCCTGTGCGGGGATCGAACCCGCGACCTCTTGCGTAATAGGCAACATCTTGACCATTACACCAAGCGGGTCGTCAATATTTAATATTTAATAATTTAATAATTTATATGTATATGCAAATTAATTTATGTAGGTACAAGACTTTGGTCTTCATTTTTGGGCAGGTAATATTTTTCTCATTCTATTGTTGATATGAGGAATGCTGGCAGTATTGCGCTCTTTTAAAAGGCGAATTTGGCTAGCTTGACATATTTACTACGTGACAAGCGGCTGCCCGCGACTCCGTTCGCGTGGATTTCGGTATCCGTACACATAGTGTTATACTAAAGCTTTAAGCCTTACTCGGCAAAGTGACTGTCCAAAACAAAAGTATTTTTCCAATTGAAAACAGTAGTTTCTGAGAGGAGCGCGTTCTAATAATCAATCAAACAACAATAAAACAATCAATCAATCAAACACTCCAACCAATCTAACAGACAAACTCTTGAGCTTTATTTAGTATAGATTAAAGGAAAGTCCTCTTATGAGATGATGCAATACTGCACTGAAAAGCATTACTTGGACAAAACAAGCAACGTTTTGTCGTTTTAATGTTTCCGGGAACTCAATGAGGGTGAAACAAAAGTTTTTAATCTAAACTTTAAGTCGCTACTGTCACCTCTTTGAAGACAGTTATACATAAGTTACATTCTGTTACGCTATAAAATATACAATTCAGAGTGCTTTTAGTACAATTTGAACAAAACTTATACCTATGTGACTTCATATTATTGTGTATTGTCCGATATTTTTCATAATATACAAATATTGGATTCGAAATATTTGCTATAACAAAACTACGAGAATGTATGTATGTATGTTGTAGTTACGACAGAAAACAGTTGCAAAACAGTTATTTTTATTTTAACAAGCGGTCTGCCTTTATAAATTCACAAACATTCCAGAACTACCTTCATTACAACAAACAGGCATATTTATCATCTATACTACCTTTACAAATATTATAAAGTTAGCTTTATATGTAGAGTTTTTCTGTTTGATCGTTTGAACGCACTTATTTCAGTTACTTCTGATTCGAATTGAAAAAATATTTTCGTTTAAGATAGTCCATTTGTTGGGGAACGTTTGAGCTGTAGCATAACTTTATGTGTGCGAAACCGAAATCCTAAAGGTACCTACGAGTACGTACATAGGTATAACCTTATTACTAGATAGGTATTCACATTCCACAAGATCATGCATATTCACACAATCCTTATGCAAATAAACTAGTATCCAGTATCCAGAATAGCTTACTAGGTAGTACCGAGAGATAAGTTATATTAACTTACCAGCGGTTTCGGTAAGAAACAGATTATCCCTGAGTCAAGTTTTCGCTTATTGTAGCTTTACCAGCTACTTACTTTGTTCAACACTGTTACATATTGTGACAGGAATTGGGAAATGTGGATAAACAAATTAGACGCTTAAGTTGGGTTTAGTAAGATTACTGCTGTTATTGTGAAAGTACAGCAGTTTACTCGTACTAAGAAAACGTATAACTTTAAGTACATACTAGCGGCCGCCCGCGACTCCGTCCGCGTGGTTTTCTGTTTCCGCACACATTAGTATATATGTAGGTACTTCCTATAGCCTAAAGCCTTCCTCGTCAAATGGACTATCCAACACAAAAATATTTTTCCAAATCGGACCAGAAGTTTCTGAGATTAGCACGTTCAAAGAATCAATCAATCAAACAAACAAACTCTTCAGCTTTATTATTTAAGAATAGATTGTAAGGGACTCATCTAGTTCTATTTATATTATTCTAATATTTTTTTAATTACATCTGGCTAAGATACTAAGTGCCTTCTTCATCTTTCTCAGTTAATGTTTCCGATAGGTCTCAGGCAAGCCTACTTTATGTAGGTACATGTAGTAACGAATGTATGAGCAATCCAAGTATTATGTCATATCAGTTCTGAATGTCATGTCATGACATTTGGCCATGCTTTGTTTTCTAATTTCGAAAATAGTCATACTGTTGGGGTAATTTTTAAAAGCAGTTCGTTTGTTCTGGCAACATTTTAGATAGAAACAAATAACGCAAGCATGTAAGAAAAATTTTTTTTTAGAAAAGAGTGTTATGTTACGCAAAAGAGTTGAAGCAATAAAAATGTTGAAATATAAAAGTTAGCCACGCACTGGCTAAATGGCTGTTTTGTTCATTATACCGAGTTACGACAAATGGACTGAATATGTAATTAAAAAAGTGGGTTTGTGGCATTTTTATGTCTCGTGTTACATCTGAAAGCGGACCTGATATAAATAAATAATGAATCACTTCAGGTTCCTTGTATTTTCATACGCAAAGAGAACCTGTGCTTAGCGGGATAGTGGTTCCAGCTTGGATCATCATCATCATCCTAGCGCCTCTCCCGGTTGCATCCTCGGCCATTGCGTTGGAGCCAAGGGTACGCTGTGACTATGATCCTAAATTGACAAGCCTGGTTATTACAATGGAGCGACTGTCGTCTGACCTCCGTAACCACAAGGGAAACCAGACAATTTGGATCATAGTCGGGACCAACGGCTTAACGTGCCTTCCGAAGCACGGAATCATCATTCTTATCGGACAATCAGGTGATTCAAGCCTGCAATGTCCTAACCAAACTGGGAAAACCAACACAAAGTGAAAATGTTCCCCGCGGGATTCGAACCCACGACCTCCGAGTTCGTAGTTATTGAGCACAGCGCTCTAACCATTACACCACGGAGGCAGTTGGTTCCAGCTTGGATATCAAATAATATTATTATCTATTTGAAAAGCTGATTTATAAATTGTTACCTCGGGTAAATCAATGTTGACACAACAATCTACATCTACACCAATCTACACTTATTGATAAAGAGGAAAGATTTGGTTTTTGTATGTAACAAATAAACTCAAAAACGAATGGACCGATTTGAATAATTATTTCACTGTTGAATAGCTAGAGTATCCCCGGTGAACATAGGGTACTTTTGATACCAGAATAGTGGGGAAGGGGGCGATATTTGAAAAAAGATATAACGCGCAGGTGAAACCGCAACAACAGCGAGCGACAAGCGAACAGGTTAACGCTTGCCACTCCCTCTCACCGCTCCGGTTTTGTAGCGAACTCTTTCACACTTAAAGCTATCAGACTATGGAACGCTCTCCCTGAAAGTTATAGAGGCCCCGAGTAGACGAGCATTTAAGTTTCTGGTGCATAGGCACTTCCTTGCGCATCCTTTTGAATCGTCGTCTAACTATCCCAATAATTAACATGGATCATCTTTTATTTATTAATAATGTATTTATTTAGGTAAAGTATAGTTATTTTGTATATGTATAGTAATATATGTATGTATATATGTATATGTACCTATAGTTTTTTTTTTATTTTTTTTTTTTATTAGCACTACCTACTTCACTTTCTGATTTGCCCTAAGGTTGACTGGTAGAGAATGCCATGAGGCATTAAGTCCGCCTTTTGTACAATATTTTGTGTAGTACAATAAAGATTAAATAAATAAATAAATAAATAAACCGCGGGCGAAAGGCTAGTAAACAATTAATAAAAGCAAAGGTTTACTTGTATAATTCATCAAAATAAAACAATTTAAAACGTCACCGCACAGTTTTTATTAAAATTACCCCGCGTATGTAAACCAAGGAATTCTTTTCCCGTATGCTAATTTCGTGCGGAGTAATATTCAAATGAGGGCGGAATATATTTGGCCTTTGTTTGATATCGTTCCGGGCGTCCTATATGATTCATTTATTTAGGCCCTGTGGTGACCGCCAGCTAATTCCGTTGTTGACAGTAATTTAATAACATACAGGCTATTTGTGTGTAGCTAAGCGGCTAGGTAACGTGTGTTGGCAGAACATGTGTTTCGAATACTTGCGGTGTTAATAGCTAGTGGCGATATGGCCACGACTGATATACCTTAACTTTACTTGAGTTTGACTAACCGAACAAATTATTGCTTCACCTTTCATCTTTTATTATAAACTAGCTAGCGGCCGCCCGCTCCGTCCGCGTTCCTAAGATTAACGCGTTCAAACAAACAAAGTATAGATGGGGATGAAGAATGGTAATAAGAATATTGAAATTCTGCATATTCTGCATAGTTAAGAACACGTGTCTTTATCGAAAAGAGAATAGTTGACATCAAATGCGAAAATGAAATAACAATCAGCAACGCATTTCTGTGGTACACGGTCAATAAAAAGTAACACAAATTAACAAATAGTAGCGTGTTATTTATAAGTTATCCTCTATCCTTCGGCCTCTTCAAAGCTACAGGCATCGGGAAGGAAATTCGATTCACTCGCCTAATTCACAATGCGACTCAGCAACCCAATAAACGTCGTTACGTTCAAGGAACATCGTAACGACTTTATTATTTAGCGCGGCCAACGTGATTGATTTAAATATATTAACTATAGATTTTAATCGTTAGATATGCCCTAACGCCGGAAAACTGTAGCATTATTTCATTTGACATGGCGTACGTTTCATCATACTTTAAAATGTGTTATGGTGTGAATGTCGCTTTTAATTTGGGTGCCAATTTCAGAGCGGATGGACGTATGACGAGCAAATATCTTACGATTAAAATGTATGTTTAAATGTACGAGTATCAATGTTATTTACAACTAAACGGTTTTTCATATTTATCGAGGTGTTGCGGAGTGTGAAGTTTGTGTAACAACAATTTCGGGTGTTGATCGAATGTGGGGAGCCGATAACCGCTGGTTCTGGCTTTGTTTTTGCGGTTTGTGGTTTAGTTCCAATGTAAGCCAACATAAAAACATTTGCGCAATGGCTTTTAAGGACTACAAATTTAGAGTAAATGCGGCGAAACACATATTTTCATGAACTTATGGTATTTAGCATGATAAAAGAGTAAACCATAGCTTAAATAAGATGTTTGCTGCTTGTCACGACAAATCCTAATTACAAAATTGTAGGAGTAATAAAACTTCGAATTCAAAGATTAACAAAATACATATTTGTAAGTTCCAATATAAATTGCAGCGGCATTGCTTTCGTTGCTTTCGAGTATTTTCCCAAAATATAGTTTGCAATATCAAGCAAGAGACGTAAAAGTGACGGAATCCCTATTACCATCTATCCTTTGCGGCAGCGACGCTCAAAAACGTTTGAGTTACAAACGGCGTGACCTGACTGCATGCAGGTGTCACACTCGGCGGGAATCGGTATAAAAGAATTTCAACCCGTTTGTCAGCCGGTCCGCTTCAAATCAGAAAAATTCTAGCGAAAATTCTGACGCGAGCGAAAATTCTCGAGCGAGCGAAAAGCGAAGTTACCGAACAGAAAACGGTTTCTGCTCGCTTTTCAATCAGAATGGAGACTACAAAACTTGTACGTACGGTTAACGTAGCAACTTCTTTGCGGGGAAAAGTATATAATAAGTTACAACTAACTTGCAGCTTACTTTTTGCTTAAATTAAATGTTTTAATGAAATAACTTCGTGTAAGTATTACCAACTAATTTCATGCAGAAATCAGGCTTAAATTTTGAAGAAATATCACGTAAAGCTTTTTTGCAAGTAGAATACTCAAAATAAATAAGAGTTCAACATATAGGTAGTCAAACCATACTACCAATAATATATCGAATATCATTATCAATTAAGTATTAATATCAATTGATTAATTTGTATATGCAATATTGCGTAGTTCAAATTGAATATAATTTCATTAATACAAGTACCATCAATCTGATTGATAGAATAAGCAATATCTAACTTTACACGCGAGATATCATAGAAATACCATTGCATTCTTAGTTTATCAATATGTGTTAAACTCATCATATGTACGTATAAATAAACTCTACCTTTTACAAGCAAGGGAAATTAAATAACTGAGCCCACAAATACTATTTACTAGCGGCCGCCCGCGACTCTGTCCGCGTGAATTTAGATTTTCAATAGCCTAAAGCCTTTCTCGTCAAATGGACTATACAACACATATCCAGTTGTATAGTCCATTAGTTACTGAGATTAGCGGGTTCAAACAAAAAAACAAACAAACTCTTCAGCTTTATATATTAGTATAAATATAAATAAATCACTACATAGTATAAAACAAAGTCGCTTTTTCTGTCATGTTGTATGTTGTATGTCCCTATGAACGCTTAAATCTTTAAAACTACGCAACGGATTTTGATGCGGTTTTTTTTAATAGATAGAGTAACTCATGAGGAAGGTTTTTATGTATAATATCATCCATTAAATAGTGGACCAGTACCACGGGTGAAGCCGGGGGGGCCACTAGTAGATTATAACTCTCAGGACCGTCTTTCAACTATTAGAGGCCCTGGGCATGGGCTTTTGAACCTCTAGTTTGGTAATCGTGGGGCTCCTAGACAGGGTCTGGGGGTCCACCTCTTAGAATTGCATGCTAAAATAATATTTCGTCAAGCATTCATTAGTAAATGTACAACATCTATACTAATATATAAAGCTGAAGACTTTGTTTGTATGTTTGTTTGTTTGTTTGTTTGAACGCGCTAATCTCAGGAACTACAGGACCGCTTCGAAAAATCTTCTTGCGTTGGAGAGTCCATTTGACGAAGAAGGCTTTAGGCTATTGGAAATTGAAATCCACGCGGACGGAGTCGCGGGCGGCCGCTAGTAATAAATATTAAGTTTAATCCCGTTAGTCAGTGTTACTTCATGCGTCTGGGTAGTTTCTTCAAAGACACGTGCAATGTCGGTGTTATTACTCCCTAAAAATATGCAGAAGGCAACACAGTCGTTTATAAACTAACATTAATTACCCAACATTCATCATTATCATTTTCCTGTCCCTGCCCCATACTAAGCTGGGTCACTATTATCAGCCGTCAACTACAAATTCACTCCTTTAACGTGTATAATCATACTCCACGCAATCCATCCATCTTTTCAGTCTTCTTCATTCTCCATTTACAATTCATTTACATTCATGGATCAAATAGCGTACTATTATTTGAGCCATAAACGGTAAATATCGAAATTTCAACTTCGACAATTAAATTAATCACAATTGATTCGATATGGCCAAATGGAAAACCGTCTCTCAAACCAGATGGTTGGTAGTATTTGTAAAATAAACCAGCTCAATTTTGGAACTTTCAGTAGATACTCATGCGTTTTAAGCCAAATAATGGAAAAGCAGGATTTGAACACGCAATTTTACTCGTATAAACATAATTGTCTTTTTTATAATTGAATGATTAATTGTGAAACCTTTTAACTTCAATCAACAGGACGGCTAATAATATTTGCATTTTTTCTCTTTGCATGGTAGAAAATCATAATAAAAGGTGTTGTTGTTTACTTCTAGAAAGAACGAATGGAAGGCTAGTAAAATCTCTACTTGTCTGATATTCAAAGGCGTAAAGTCTAAAATTTTACAGTTCTGTTTGTATAGTAAGTTTTGGAAATCAACTATGTAAACAACTTTAATGATAACATAAAATTCATGACGTGACAGAAACGCGTAAAATTATTGAGGAATGTAGTTTCAAAAAAAAAGGAATGTTAGAACAAATCTTGTACACATCTGTAGTTATACGAAATTACTAGTAGTACTAATTTTGCTTAATTCGAGACAAGATTTGGCTATGGGAATAGCGTCCAAGAGTATTTACTATTTTTCTACATATTTTATGTAGTACAAGTTTGTACGTACGTACACGTCAATCAAGTGGTGAAAGCGACTTCAATCCAACGGTTCTTGAACTCAAGACCAAAGAACATTCCCCAGATTAGGACCATTTAATTCATAAGCCGAAATTATTCCCGTGAAGCTAACGAAACGAACATTTGGTAGTCATTTTACAAAAGAACTCGGCGTAAGTGGACCTAATAAAAGTTTATGCGCTTGGGAGTTTCGGAAGGAAACGACGGACAAGCATAAAGCACTCCTGCGATGTAATAAAGGCTTTTAGTTTTTACGGTCTGCCTAAACAAGTGTTCCAGTTTACAATTGGAAAGGTATATTAAATTCACAGTTAGGTATTTACTGGAACTGCTATAGCTCTTTTAGCAGTTTAATAAAGTGTTAAGTGTGCATTTGAAACCTTTTGTTTTGATATCATGCTAGTAGCTTCATGCTATTTATGAGGAGCTCGATGGCGCAGTGGCTAGTGCGCTCGGCCTGCGATAACTAAGTTAAGTAACTTTCGCATAGGCCAGTCTTCGGATAGGTGACCGAAAAAAAACATTTTGAGCTCCTCCGTGTTTCAGAAGGCACGTTTTGCCGTTGGTCCTGATCTCTCTAAGATTATGTCAGTTTGCTGTCCCACTGAACTATGAGAATGAGGGAACAGGGAGTGGAACTGTGCTTGCGCACTACAATATATCCTGCGTACCTAGCTGATCGTATAATCGGCCGCCATGGACAAAAAACGGCCGGAAGGATATTTTTCTTTTTTACTATTTATCTTTGCGATAGCGTCGAAACGGCTTTAAAACATCAAAAACTTTTTGTCGAAGAAGGATTTAACCAATAGTATAATACTATGGTTGTGGAAACCGAAATCGACGGGGACGGAGTTGCTGCTAGTCGTAGATATTAGGGTTAAATTAAAACCTAGAATCCCTAGTACAACAGTCGGTTTAAAGTACTATAGGAATCTACTCTTGGGTTATAACAGCGACCATTTTGTACCAAGTATTATCTGAAGCGGATATAATGAGCGAGAGTTTTGGGTATGATCCTTCAGCCGCAGAGACGTTTCAACCCTTCCCTTATCATTCATGCGTCCGCTTAGTTTGCATCTGCTATTATTATAAAAGATCGATAAATCATGCTTAACTATTGTCCATTTCAGCAAAAAGGTCTCTGTGGCAGGCATTCTTCTAATACAAAATTAAACTTTACTTCAAGGCAATAGGTTCCACGAGCTGTTTATGTGATTTTCCATAGGGTCCTACCTAAGCACACTAAGTTACGACTCTCTAAGCATTCAGAAATAAATATCAATTATCTCACGCAAGCAGCGGTCTGAAACAGCTCCTCTTAAAATTTGCAATTACGTTTTCCGTCTTCTAAAGAATTAACTTTATAAGCCCGGAAAAGTAATTTCAAATTGATTAACCCCAAAATTCTCATGGGGAAATTCTATTCCCGCAACAAATAAACTCTGTCGTTTTTAGGCCCATTATTTATCTACACAATTTGAAATCACCCGATACCATGCAGCTTGTATTTAATTTGTACCATTTATTTTGGGCGGATTGCCCGTTGCCATGGCAACGCGAGGCTTCGGCCCTGTCTTATTGATTAATTGCTCGACACGTTACCTTGATAAACGGTCCGCCAGAATCCACTGTTTCATCTTTACGTAGTTTTTGTTCAGGTTAACTTTTTGCCAGTAATAAGCTGGTTTGTTTAATTTACGACCGCTTTCCTGATCTGATTTTTGTTTTTGCTAAATCCCTCGGACAAATCTTCGCGGGAAAAAAAATAGGAAGTTCTTTATCTTTACACCGCGATTCCGGTAATGTCATCGACTTATGAAGCTTTCACAGTAAGCAATTGCAATATATTTAATGTTAAATATAAAGGTTTATTTTGTTTAACAAAATTGAAGACAGACAATTCGAATGCTTATAATAGTCGATATTAACTTACATGTCGTGTACCCACAGTTTAACAATTTACATTGGATCTTAGTGTATTCGTATTAAAACATAGGCAACTTTTAAAATCCGTTAACGAAGGGGAAAATAGGGACTGGCCTCGTGGGGAAAACCAATACCTTGCGTCAGTAATTGCTACTAGGCCCGTATTAGGCATCCCGAACCGTTACGAATTGTGTCCTTTGGGATATTTGTCAGCATAGACGCAGAAGAATTTTCAATCTATCGACATATCATTTTACCATAAAATCTAGTGACTAAATTTACCAAAAAGTGATGACTAAAAAGACCTAAAAATTACAACACTGGCTAGCATTCATTTAACTCTACAAATGGGGCTCGCATCAAACGCCCACGAACAAACCCCAGCAATACTTTTAGTACACGATTCAACTTTACAGCGCAATCTGAAAACGGACGCACACAATTAAAAACATCGCTGCCATCAACGGAACGCAATAAAAGAGCAATCTTCCTGTTATCTAAAATTCATATAGACGAATGCAATAAACCAGAGGCCGATACGAGTGTAACTGCTGATTGTTTCTCATTGGCGTCTGTGTTTGATTGCTCGCAATATCGCCCGTGCTTGACCGGCCATGTACGTTGTGCTAGTGCTTACCGTCGCAGCTGTTGTCGTGCAGACGGTGTATGTGCCCGCGAGAAATTTCCATGACTACGTTAAGGATGGACGTAAGTTGAGAAGACGTGATTTAATTCATCACTAACGTGAATTCCCGAATAAAATAAAATATATTTTTTTTTTAAATGGACTATCCAACACAACAAGATATTTTAAGTTCCAACCAGTAGTTACTGAGATGTGCGCTTTCAAACAATTTCTTCAGCTGTAGTATGTATATTAGTATAGATAAGATATCCTTCTCGACGCATTTGTGGCATTTTAGTGGAGTCAATGAATACATAAAACAGGCAATATTCGAAAGTCCTCAAGAACAGCTCCGATTTTGATGAATTTTTTTTTGTTAATTTTGTTTTTTTATGTTATTCAAAATCAGAAACCTCCTAGAGCGGGGACGGAACTATTTATATTGTATAAACAATATCTACGATATATTTTATACACAAAAAAAAATTCTCCTATACAATATCCATTAAAAACTTGTAAATATATTAATGAATGTTATAAACAATCTATATATATAAAACTCAAATCTATATATATATAAAATAAAGCCCGATCTTATATATACAAAACTCAAAGGTGACTGACTGACATAGTGATCTATCAACGCACAGCCCAAACCACTGGACGGATCGGGCTGAAATTTGGTATGCAGGTAGATGTTATGACGTAGGCATCCAGTAAGAAAGGATTGTGATCAATTCAACCCCCAAGGGGGTGAAATAGGGAATGAACGTTTGTATGAAACTTTGTCAATTTTAAGCCGATCGAGCTGAAACTTTGCATACATATTAGCTATTATGATGTGAGCATCGCCTGAGGAATCATTTTGATAAATTGAACCTCTAAGGGGATAAAATAGGGGATGAAAGTTTGTATGAAACTTTGTCAATTTTGAGCCGATCGGGCTGAAACTTTGTATGCATCAAGTTATTATGACGTAGGCATACCCCATGAACGATTTTGGTAAATTTCACTCATAGAGGGATTAAACGGGGGATGAAAGTTTGTATGAAACCCAAATATACGCGTCAAAATAATATTAAATTATTGTTAAAATCTTTTTTGTAACAACTATTTGTAACCATAAGACTATTTTATGGAGATTTTTCTACAAAAAAATAGAGACCAAACTTAATTTTTTTATCCATATCGTTGATACTGTTAAAACAATATAAATAGTTCCGTCCCCGCTCTAAGAGGTTTTTGATTTTAAATGATATAAAAAAACAAAATTAACAAAAAAAAAATCATCGAAATCGGAGCTGTTCTTGAGGACTTTCGAGTCAAATGCTTCATTGACTCCACTATTTAGCACAACGTTCGACTAATTTCTATAGGTTTACTTTCGTTAACTACATACAATAGTATGTTATAAAAGTCTTCTCTATTTTAGTACTATTAAATTATTTAGGTAGATTTTAATATCCTGTCTTCATTTGTGCTTTTTAAAAACATTTATATTATCTCGTTCCAGGACCAGTCGACGGCCCATTTCCATCAAATCTGAAGAACATGCCATACTTCTGCTATCAAGCTCCTTCAAAAGGTCCATGTGACAGCGTCTTCTTCGTCTGGTTCTACGATATAGTGAGAAGAAAATGCATGCCAATGTTCTACTCAGGGTGCGGGGGAAATGAAAACAGATTCAACAGTAAAAACGAATGTGAAATCTCGTGTGAAGTTAAAAGGAGGATTTGAGAATGAACTTTAATTATTTATTTCTGAGATTTTTGATATCCGGCACAAAATTTTAGGGTTTAAAGTAGAGAAGCGAATTTTGGGCTTCGAGGCATTGAATTCCAATTTACAAATTGTGTTAAGGTTGGTGACGCTAATATGCATTTGCTAAGTTTAGTTATTAAAATCCCGACACACTATTTACATGACCAATCACCAAAACAACTCAAAAGAAAGTCATACAAATTCTGCGTAAACCTGACAAGCAACTACTATGTAAATAAGAGAACTGTTATGAAAGATAACTTTCCGAATATCTCAATACACTAACTTTGACATTCAATAACAAAGACCTCACAATATCTGAATTACATACTTTGACGAAAACACAGACTAAAGGCTTAGCAACCAGATAAAATAACGTATTCAAGTCGCGTCCTCGCTCAGGGTTCGAATTGTCTCGGAAAGTCTTTATCATGAGTCTCGCAGGAGTTGTGAGATTTTTCCGGATTGCCGGGAATATCATGCGAGTACCTTTTGACCGACAATACTTGTGTGGGTGCGGTCAACTGGCTAGGTATCGCTAAATTACTAGGAATGGTAAGTTTGAAGATCATAATGGGTTTGCTTCCTTGTTACCAAAAGTTATTATGATAATTCTAACCAAAAACGTAACAAATTAATTTTCCAGTCCCTATAGTTTCATTCAATCTAAAGGTTAAGGTAACACAGGGGTTCAAAGGTTCCATATTAGGCACAGGACCTTTAAAACGCAAAGAACAACGAGAAAATTCAAGACAAGTAAGGTAATTGATTCAAAGCCTAACTTTTAAATAATTTACATAAAATAAGCAGTTTCTAAACAACACTTTTAATGAAGAACACTAAGTACTAGTATTTTTAAGTGTTGCATAAACTTTCGATAATGGAAAGACGACAGGAACAACAAGACGACAAGAAACATCCAAAGTTTAGGCTTCGAATCGCGAATCTAAAACCATTCAGAAGCTTCTAGATGAATCAAAGCATCGTTAGTACAAGTTTCCTACAAGTTTAACAAGGGTAGCTAAAGAAGGTCGTTGCAGTATCTAGAAAGAATTTACCTTCTTGTAGAGTAGAAGTCTATTGTTACAAATTACGCTTAAATGTGTTTCTGTGTCTAAAAGTTGGGGACAATAATTACACTGAAATAATTAACAGAGATGATACGAACACATATGGACCAGTAGCTCCTGGCATTAGCGCGTTCAAACAAACAATCAAACTCTTCAGCTTTAATATATATTATATATATATATATATATATATATATATATATATATATATCAGTTATAAGTATAAGTATAGATGTACCTCAGACTTTTATTTTAGGTTTGCACTCCTCGCAAGCAAAATTTTATTTAGGCACTGCAAATTTTAAAATTGCCAAAACAGCGGCCGTAACGATAGAAGTAGACCCAGCAATATTTTTCTTAAAATATAACCACAAATCTTCATTGTACATAGCTGAAGAATAAACTAACATATAATACCCAACTTCGCTGTATAAAATTCGGCTAAAGCCATTAAAATCCTCCTGCTGGCACGAGATCCTGCGAAATAGTTCAATGAGTAGCGGTAATGTTTCACTTTCTGAGTGCACTGGGTAAACTAACTCAAGAACAGAGCTCATAAGATATGCACTTTAAAATACCGCAGCCTGCTTTAGAAGTGAAGTAGTTTTAGTGCGGAATGGGTTACAACATTGATTTAAATCGATATTTCCAGAGACCAGAAATTTAAATCTTGACATGATGTACCACTTCAACATGCTAACACAGCGACAAGAAGCGACTGTCGCTCCAAAATTTAGTTACAATTTCAGAGCTTCTAGAAGTATGGCGAGGGCATATCTAATGGTTTCAATTTGTGGAGCTCATGATATCAAATAAAGCTAGCAGACTCTTGAATAAGAGAACTGAGGACAAGTAGTGACTATAGATATTAATTACGATTAGTGAAATTTACGCGAGAAAGTTTGAAAATATTGCAGAATGATTGAGTGTCCCAGGTATGAAGTAAATTCTATGTGTGTATTTCTTTCATGAAAAAGACAAATAAAATATTCGAAAAATAAATACTCGTAATTTTTTCCATAAATTAGTAATTATATAATAAATATTAAACGTTTTGTTGGCAGTAGAAAAATGTAAGTATAAAAGCTGGACTATTTTAGTTCATTCCGCACAATTATTGAAATATTGTCACAAACAATATCAAGTTTATATGATCCATTCCGGTAACAGGAGATAGACATTTACAATGGTCGAACTCTGACGTTACGAAAACCCTCGTAACGCAAATTAATTTTGACATGTCAGCATCCTGTGCGATGATCCTTTCTTCTTCGTCTTTCCTCAATTTTTCCTTTCATTAGAACCTCTTTCTAACAACAATAAAAGGAATCGACAGAAGCAGTCCAACCGTTCACGCGTGATTCCGGGACCAAGAAAAAAGGTTTCATGAAAAACACAAGAATGTTTTTCGTCATCGTCATGCTTTTGTTAGTAGTACACACACACATAGTTTATGTACGATTATGTAAGTGTGTTTCAAGATTCAAATCTATGAAGTCATGATTGTGAAGTGGCGCCTAGAACTGAGCCTAAAACGACTCGTTATAGACAAAGCGCACGGAAGAACATCCCTAAAATAACCCTTCCATTGTTCAATGTTCAATATAAAAACAAGGTTATCATAACAATATCAAACATAATCAAATCTAGTAACAATACGATAACTCCGACACACGTATCACGTAATATCGAATTCACAAGCCAGAAACAGCCACAGGTATCTGTTCAAAGCAAGTGAAGCGAGAACGCGATAGACATGCCTCGATGAATAATAAATTACTTTTTTGGAACAAAGGTTTAAAACATGTCCTGGAGAAAATCCTCCGCAGACTGGCCCCAATTAAAAGCAAAAATAGTGCGTAAGCGGGGCGCTTTCGAAGTTTGAATATCGCGCGGCTTTTTTTTTATAAATTAAATGGTTTTCCCCTTCTTCTATTGGCATCACACAAATCTAATTTTAATTTAAAATATTTTATTATATTTTCTTCATGTTCTTTATTCAAATCTAATAATTATGAAGGTACCACGACGCCATATCCCACCGACCGGCTATAGGTAGTTGCCGGTACAAGACATGATAAAAGAAACAAGGAATATTTGACAATTTAGAGTATATTAGATCTTCTGCCACTTTCAAGGTGTTAGTTGAGGATTTCCCTTACCAGCTTTAAATTGGTTCTCTTCCGTTCGGTATTTGATCAGGGCGCTTATTGAACTTTATTGACATATCACCTTCCTCCATTCAGAATACAATAGAACAGAGGACTGTTTCGTCTTATTTTAAATGTGTTTGTATGTTCAAGTTTCCTGTATGGTTGCTTGATAATAAAAGGGTTTATTTATTTTAAATCCTACCGATTCTAGTTACAGCACTGTATCTACATTTTTTATAAGTTTTCTCTCTTTCATCTTTGGACTCACAAGTGCATCCACCAAGCACATTAATTTTTAAACCCATAGATAAAGATGCTATGGCGCACTACGGAAGTCGATCGAGTGCCAACATGATAATAACTTTACTCACAAACAAAAACCAACAACTCAAAGCCAAAAGCAATTGGGGCTGCAGATTGAAAATTGTCAGAATTGGCTCGGTTTCAGGAAGTTACCAAAGAATTTCTGGAAAAAAGAGAAAGGGGACCTATATTGACCAGACCGCAATTTGGACTGAACCGCTGGTCTGGAGTGCCGAAGGGGTTATTCACACGGAATTCCATGGCATTCCATGTTTTCAGAGCACGCGGGTGAACACAAAAGGTCATGCGAATTCCACGGGCCTTTGTAGGACCAAACCAAACAGAATTGGTATTGTCCTGTTCGCTTTTCAGGTCTGTAATTGAAGAGTTTAAATCTATTTGACGGCCGTTCCGTTCAGTTCAAAAAGATTTCTGGAGATATGTTACTGAAGTGTAACTAAACTGTAGAGTATGTCTGCAGGTATTTCTATCTATTTATCTATGTCTAGTGATTTCATTTGTGTATTTTGATGACAGGACTTTGAGTCAAATTCTTTATACAACTTTTGAATACAAAATGTCAAATTTGTCCAAAAATGTAACAACCATCTAATACAGGCCTTTCGAACTCAGCTGTACTCATTCCAGCAGTTATGACAAAATGGCTGAAGCCTATCGACTTTTCCTTGACCGGGACCCAATTAGAGACGTTAAGTGTACCGTGTAAGATTCGAACACGTTTCGTACCACTTATTCCGCTCTGTCAAACGGCTAAGCCAAGGGAGGTACACCTGTACATAGTAACTTTAGCAAGTTTATATTTTTTTCATATCACATAGTCATCCTACTACTATTATAAAGGCGAAAGTTTGTATGTGTGGATGTATGGATGTATGGATGTATGGATGTGTGGATGTATGGATGTATGGATGTTTGTTACTCTTTCACGTAAAAACTACTGAATGGATTTGAATGAAACTTTACCACAATATAGCTTATACATCAGAATAACACATAGGATATTGGAAATCGAAATCCACGCGGACGTAGTCGCGGGCGGCCGCTAGTAGGACATAGTTCTTAGATCTGACTCCGTGGGAAGATTCATAAGCACTTGAAAACAAATGTTTGTAGGGATCAAACACGCGACATCATGGACCAATAGAAAATGCTTGACCATATCACCAAATTTAGTTGGTTTTGAAAATATTAGATATTATGAGATTAACTGTTGTTATTTTAAGAAAAAACTCGTTAACTTGAAAAAGGATAGCGGAAAAAAGATTAAGATGCGTAGTATCTGCAGAAAAAGAAATAATGTATTCAAATGGATTACCATAATAAATTCCTTTGCAAGTCAAATTTATTGCACCCAACCAGGGCGTTAATGACCAGCTGAGAAAACCAGAGGAGTCTCCGCAAGAAATGCAATTATTTATATTTATTTTTAAGTATGTACATTTTAATGAGGCCACTTTTAGAATAAGCCTTCACTACATAGAATATCACAAAGTCAGTTACTTCTGTCTGCCCCATGTAAATCTTCAAAACTAAGCAAGCAATTTTCATGCGGATCTTTATCAGATTGAGTGACACAAGAGAAAAGTTTATGTGTATGATACATGCATTAATAGAGAAACACTGATAATTTGGTTGGGCTCGTGCGAAGGTGGGGCGGGTCGCTATATAGTTATTATAAAAATAAACCAGAACTTGGGCAAAGACAAAAACTAAACCTAAGGAAATAAAATATGTAGAAAATGCTACTAGCCATCAAATATCCCTATTTAGAGACTGAAATTTATTGGTTGCCCTAAAAAGTTACGACGCTTCATCCCAACACTAGGATATAAAATATGGGCAAACTTAGGCGTATAATAAAGGAACTCACATTTCACACTCTGACAAGGGTCGAGCTAATAAAACTTAATTATAAAATAATGCTTATGTTACTGTAATATTGTCTTGCTTGTATCGACTGTACTTGTTTAAAGGTTTCGCGGTATATTGGCTTCTTTCTGCCTGATGGTAAGGAAAAGAGAAGCCGAGATTGCCATGACAACGGATGCGGCAGTAGTTTCCTATCTGTTGGCATCGCCATACCGGCCCGCAAGATACTACTTCAAGCTCCGCTTTAAGGAACTAACTGTAACTAAGTTCATGTCTGGTGAGTCTGGTGACCCAAATAATAAATAAGGGTTCGAAAATTAGTATGCAACACGTTCGATAGGTTACGCCATTCCACTTACAAAACTTCCAGGCTTAAGAAAATTGGGCCCAGTTTTAGCATCAACCGAAAAGTCCCTAATGGCCTACTTGGCAGATGTTTGGTTTATATTAACTTTTAACTTGAAATATCAAACTATTTTCCAATGAAGCTGTGATTGTTTGATACATAAGAAATGGTGTTAAATATAATTGCACAAATTAAGTCTAATAAATGCAATTAAATGATTCAGTTCAATTATTCCAAACGATATCTTAAAACTTATGTAAAGATAAAATAATAAAAGGCAGAAGATATGAAGGGATCGATCTTTATCAGAAAGCATTATATAATTAGCAATAAAGAAAACAAATTTCATAAAATTAGCAATAACACTAAAACGTGTTGGAAACTTCCAAACTATGAGAATCCATTAAAAATAGCAAAAGCAGCTTCGCGCAAGCCGAATAGTGAGGGAACGAGTGCAGTAGGTAAAAAAATAATGCAGCTGTAGGTACACTACCTCCGGGGAAATTAAAAATCTGCCTGTTGTCAACTTTGCCGCTTTCTGATTACTTCTCGCAAAGTTGCCGCGGAATTCGGCAATTTCAATCTAATAGAGCCTCTGACCCTTTATGCAAACCCAAAGGTTAATTTAAAGATTACCAACGTCTGTCAATGGAACCTTGGAATGTTAATGAAATCAGAAGCTACTGATAATACCGTAATCCGCACTAAATCAGTTGAATCCGCAATTTTTGGAGGAAACAATAGAAGGGATATAATTAGGAAGATTTTGAGGAATTCTTTCGCTGGCTCAGGCTTTCTCCTTTGTTAAGCTTTTGCGATCTCTTGAAGGAAAGTAAATATTGAATTGAACGAAATAAACAACAAATTTTACTTTGAATTTGTAACTGTAAGTACAAGGATAATAAATGCTTATGAACGGAAATTTAAAGGAACTCTGATGATTTATTGTTGTTTAGGTAAATCTGAAGAAAAGTTGTTTATTTAATTTATGACAATGTACATTACAATAGACGATTTATTTGAAATGTCTGGTAAACGATATCTTAAAACAGTTATCAGTATGGTCCGAGCGCTGGCAACAAGAACACGCGTACATCGTTTGACATCTGTTTCGGGTGTTGTAAACCTTTTGTGACCCGCTAATTGTTATTTATTTTACTGAACAAACATGAAGTGCGCGGAGTGTGATTCCAATTTTGTCGATGGTGTTCAGTGTAGTTCCTGCAAGAGACACCTGGACTTCTCCTGTGCTAATGTTCAGGAAGTAAACTATCGCAAATGGCGATCCGACAAACGAGCCAATTGGAAATGCCCTGCCTGCAAGAACCCTGGCAGCGGCTCTGCAATACCTCCCTCTCCGGAATCAGCGTCACTCGAGATGATCCTCAGTGAAATACGTGCCATAAAACACCAGCTGGCTTCTTTTCCTGCCCTCATGGAGGACGTCCAAACTATTAAAGGCGAGATCGCAGACCTTAAAACTTCCTGCGAATTCAATAGCTCAAATTTAATGGACTTTTCCGAGCGGCTTACAATAGTGGAGTCGAAGCTACCTCAAGTCTCGCATATTCAGGATACCGTAAAGTTGACTCAAGATACTATATCCCAAGTCCAGCATGATTTTTCGGCAAAGGAACAATGGGCACGTCTAAACAATGTCGAAATTAAGGGTGTGCCCCTTAAAAAAGGGGAGAACCTCTTCACCATTTTAGACTGCATTAGTAATGTCATTAATTATGCTGTGCCAAAGACACAGATCAACTACATATCACGAATTCCCCTGCACGACTCTAATGAAAAATCCATTATTGTTTGCTTTATCAATCGGTATATTAAAGAGGAATTTATAGCTGCTGCACGATCCCTGAAGACTATATCGATAGAAGATCTCGGGTTTTCCGGCGCGGGACAGGTTTTCATCAACGACCATCTCACCCCTGCTCACAAGAAGCTGCTTACCAAAACCAAGTCTGTTCTCAAAGCCAAGGGCTTTACTTATATTTGGGTCAAACATGGAAAAATCCACGTAAGAATGAATGACACGTCACCCGTTAAAATCATAAACAGTGAAAGTGATTTAAACAAACTTGCTTAATTAGTTGTTTAATACGCGTAATTTCACTTATACCTTATTTATTACTATTGTTCACAATATCCACTATTCATTCAAATGTAAACATTATCAGTACGTGTCATAAATATCATCTTTTGAATTCACAATTCAATGTTCAACTAATGGAATACTCATTGTTTGTTACTCCTGACTTGCCTAGTAGCCCGATACCTGCCTTTTGTTACTTAACTTGTGTCTATTCAATTGCACTCATCGGGTCAAACCCGCGTGGACCGCGTGTCGCCATAACTATACCTCTCTCGTTTGCGCGCTTTGCCGATAAATCACGTTGTCGCCTTCTAATTCACCATATTGACTCATATTTTTACGCAATTTTAAACTTTAATACGTTAACTGTCTATTATTTTTTGCCGGTGCAGATAATGCCCGGTACGTATATTACCGCCAATACGTTTGCATACCAATTCTCAAATCTTTTGTGCGTAGGTATTCGTCAGCTGTTGTTGATTATTTTATTTAATTTGTGTTCATGTTTCTATTATATTTTCAATCAGCCGTCATTAGTATGGGTTTTTTATGGATAGTAACCTAAATGTTGATAAACTGTCGGTGTATTACCAAAATGTGCGTGGGTTGAGGTCTAAAACTATGCCATTTTATCGAAACGTGCTTTTACACTCATACGATTTAATAGTCCTCACGGAAACCTGGCTAGTGGATAGTGTTTCGGACGCGGAATTGTTCGATGATAGGTACGTGGTGTGGAGACGGGATCGTGATTACGCTCGCACTGGCCAAAGCCGTGGTGGCGGCGTGTTGATAGCCACGCGTAGGGACTTATCAGTCGTCTCCCAGCCTCAGTTCCAGTCTTCCGCGGAAGACTTATGGGTAACCGTAATGCTAAAAAATTATAAAACTAAACAAACTGTTAATGTCCACCTGTGTGTGCTTTATTTATGTAAACAAAACCTTGGATATTCGTTCTCTGAACAACTAAGCAATTTTTTAATCAAGATGAACGACTTTGTGTTGAATCAACCGTCCGGTATCTTCCTGCTACTTGGAGATTTCAACCTTAGTAGTATAGTTTGGCTTCCCAACGACATGGGCTCTTTCTCGCCTCTTAACTATCGTACCCCAGATGAACAACTATTGGTGGACGAACTTAATTCAAATAACCTCATGCAATACAATGGGATCTCTAATGCACACGGAAGAATCTTGGACTTAGTGCTTTCGAATGAGATATTATCTGTGACCGAGTGTGTGGACGCACTAGTGCCCGTAGACCCGCATCACAGCGCCCTTAACATTTCACTACGGATCTCTGGTATGGAGCCCCTTAGGCCAGCTCGCGCAACTCGCTTCCAATATTTCAAAGGGGACTATATTTCTATAAAAGCAAATTTATCGGAAATTGATTGGGCCGCTGAGTTTTCAAATAGATCTCTTGAGGAATCTGTTGGTTTTTTCTACTCGACCTTGAATTCTCTGCGTGACAGGTTTATTCCAAACAAAACGATTACCAACGCCCGTCACCCGATGTGGTATTCACCGGCATTATTAAAAGCTATCAAAGAAAAACGTAAATATGAGCGTAAATATAAAGTATATAAAAATAGAAGTGACTTACAATCTTACAATATTTTACGAAAAAGGGTGAGATACCTTGAAATGACTTGTTACGAAAGATATGTTTCGTCTGTGGAAGATTCCATTATCGATAACCCAAAAAGTTTTTGGTCTTACATTAAATCTCGCCGTAATACCAACTCAATTCCTAGTACTATGAACTACGGCACTAATGTCTTAAGTACCGGTGAGAGTATTTGTGCTGCCTTCTCGGATTATTTTCAGTCAAACTTTTCGAATTGCACTCCGCCTTTGAGTCCGAATCAATTATTATCGCCTACTGCTTGTGATACGTCATGCGATATTTCTTCCATTGAGATTGACCAAACTACCATCTACAGGCTGTTACAAAAATTAGACCCCTCTAAGTCTGCTGGGCCAGATTACCTGCCTGCCGTCTTCCTAATAAAATGTGCCGAGGCCCTGGTATTACCCATTACTCTTCTATTTAAAAGGTCACTCACCGAGTGCACTGTTCCACGAATTTGGAAATCGGCATTTATAACCCCAGTGCACAAAAAAGGAAATAAGGCAGATATAATTAATTATAGGCCGATCTCTAAATTATGCCTTTTATCCAAATTATTTGAGAAAATTATCTATAACCAAATGTACAGTGCACTCAAAAATTCTTTTAGTGACTCGCAGCACGGTTTTCTCAAAGGTCGCTCCACTGTTTCGAATCTTATTTTATTGAATGACTTCCTTACGGATGCAATGGACAGGGGACAACAAGTGGACGTCATCTATACAGACTATAGCAAGTGTTTCGATCGTATCAATCATTCCCTACTGTTATTTAAATTACAGAAAACGGGGATTAGTGGCGATTTGCTCAGATGGCTGTCGTCATACATTTCCAATCGTTCTCAGGCCGTAGTAGTCAGCAATTATATATCCAGCTGGATACCTATCCCGAGTGGTGTGCCGCAAGGATCACTGCTTGGGCCCCTTTTGTTTTTAATTTTCGTCAATGACATAAGTTCATGCCTATACTCTTCACATCTCCTTTGCTTCGCTGACGACATGAAAATATTCTCCACTATAGCCTCCAAGAATGACTCGGACGCTCTTCAAGAGGACCTGCATAGACTGGACCATTACTGCTATTCCAATCAGCTTGATCTTAACCCATCCAAGTGTTTCACTGTAACCTTTGGTCGGAAACGTAACACTCGTCCGTCTGTTTACCTACTTAGAGGTGCTGTACTCAATTGCAAAAACGATATTAAGGATTTAGGTGTTACTCACGACTCCAAACTATTATTTGACAAGCACATTGACAACATAGTGGCCAAGGCTAGCCGAGCACTCGGATTTGTTATGCGTAGCTCCTCCGATTTTAAAAAAGCAAAAACTTTTAAGATTTTGTACTGCACCCTTGTTCGTAGCCATCTGGAATATGCTTCGCAAATCTGGAATCCTAGGTACCAGACATACGTATCTCGTCTAGAGAATATCCAAAGGAAGTTTGTGAAATTTCTATGTTTTCGCTTGAAAGACAGGTACAGATCCACTGAATACCTACAATTGTGTAAAAAGCATCACTTACTCCCCCTGGAGCTGAGGCGTGAGATAGCTGATATAACATATCTGTTCGGATTAGTGTCCCATAAATCAGACTCCTCATTACTCCTGAGCAAACTATGTTTTAGAACCCCGACCAAACCCATTCGATATAACCCATTGTTCTCCCTTCAGAAGGCGACAACAAATTATAGGCAGAATAGTTATCTCTGGCGTGTATGCGATAGGTATAACAAGCTCACCAAAGAACTCGATCTAGATCTTTTCTATACGAGCATACCGACCGTGAGACGGCTACTAGGTAGGCGCTTCTTTGATTCAACCAAGTAACTTATTCCTAGGTAGGCAGGATATGCAAGCAGATGTACCATTGTTAATTGTGGTGTTTTAATTAGTAAGTAAGTAGTTTGAGTGTAATTGTCGCATTGTTATTCACCTATTCTATTTATATTTGACGGACAATGTTTTTAATATTTATTCTATGTCTATTTGTGAGGACCTATTAGTGATTTGTACAATTATCATTTTGTTATCATAGATAAGTTTGGGTAAATCTTGGTCTTCCTTAAATAAATAAATAAATAAATAAATAAATAAATAAATAATGTAAATATGTGCATGGTAATAGTAAAAACAATAGCGCAAATGTTGTAAACAGTTTTTTTTTGCAATAAACTGTAAGCAAAATATTGTTGCTCACAAAATTCTTCTATTGCCATTGCCACGGTCCTATTTTACATTTTCATATCTCGATTTTTCTTTCCTACCGAAGGAAATCACGCATTTGTACGAAATATTTTAGATAGTGTTCGGAACACGACTAATTTGAATACTTCGAGCATCCCACGGACTGGGAACAGATTCAATCTTGTATCGGTCGCGACTCAACGGCCGCTCTAGCTATTTCGTATTCCCCAAAAAGCAATTTCCAGCCACGATTGCCATTGTCAAACGCACCGGAGGAATTCATGAGAACGTTAAACCGGATTATTTCAGATAGATAAATGGCCCTTTTTATATTCCGTGCTGATTTCGACGAAAGCCTTTGAGATCTTCAGCTATCTTGTGGGTGAACTCCCACTTTTCTTTGCTCAAACAAAAGACTGACTAATAAAGGCGGACTTCAATGTAAGTATATGATTAAGGAATATTTTTTAGATAATTCGTTCAATGTCTAATTACAAAAGGCATCCATTAATTCATCATTCCATTCATAGTGGCATGTAATTTACACCCTGACATGCACTTTATATCTATTTATTTACATCTTGACATCTCGGGACAAATGTCGCGAAAAACAACTTATGTGGACCTAAACTCTTTTCCTCCGACGAAGACGGCTTGCATTCCAGTCGGCAAATAAGATCGCAACAACCACCCAGCGTAGACAATTTTCAGACAAATGACGTGACAATTTCTCCCCAGCGATCACCAGCTCGATATCACCCATTGAACAATTCACGTGTGCGTCAGAATCGCCGGTCACTGTTCATATTTAACTTTGATGAAGATTTAGGAAATTGCTACCTATTTGCTACTATTTGCTACCTAACGTCAAATATTTGCTACCTGCATATTTATCAAAATAAATCACTTTTAAAGGTGACCGGCCATTCTGACGTCAGGTTGGCCGGTCACTCATCCATATGTACAAACTTCTGAAAAAATATCGAAATGTTTTTTCACTATTAATTGCTACCTAATTGCTACCTGAAAACCTAGCAGTCTGGATTTCGTAGCTTGTAAGGATGAATAGTTATGAACAAAGACAGTTTATGAATGCTTAAACACTTACTAAATTAAAATAGCAAATAATGCGTTGATAAATTTGCATTAATATAACATGTAGGCGCTAAATGACAAGGGTTTTAAAGACGCTTTAACTTTAAATAATACTTACAATGACATGAAAAGCGAATCTAGTTGGCCGCGACCGCGCGCCGCCAATTCAGGTTGGTCATGGATTAGCGCTCAGTGGCCGCGATATAATTATATCAAAATATACTTAAGCATTCTGTTAACGCCACCGCCTTCCAGCGCGGTAATAATGAAAAACCGGCCAAGAGCGTGTCAGACACGCCCATGAAAGGGTTCCGTAGCCATAAGATTGACCGCAGATGAAAAATCATATTGTACCAATTCAGATTATCCAATAAATAATTGGTTTTGGAACGTCAGATGAATGTATTTCAATACACGATGCGCCTATAAATTTAGTATTAAACGAAAATAAATATGAATTAATATCAATTATAGAATTTGTTTCGCCTGTAGTTGGTAAAATGGGCCACTACAAGGCACAATTCTATAATTGATATTAATTCATATTTATTTTCGTTTAATATTAAATTTAAAGGCGCATCGTGTATTGAAATACATTCATCTGACATTCCAAAACCAATTATATCACGTTAAGTTACTTTAAATGATTTCACGCCATTACAAGTAGAATTACGACACTTCAAAATTTCATCATTATTTATCATTAGACTTGCAGCTTCTTGTAAATCAGATACACGTTTGTCATGTACTGTTCTATTTTAATTATTTATTGGATAATCTGAATTGGTACAATATGATTTTTCATCTGCGGTCAATCTTATGGCTACGGAACCCTTTCATGGGCGTGTCTGACACGCTCTTGGCCGGTTTTTCATTATTACCGCGCTGGAAGGCGGTGGCGTTAACAGAATGCTTAAGTATATTTTGATATACATAATTATATCGCGGCCACTGAGCGCTAATCCATGACCAACCTGAATTGGCGGCGCGCGGTCGCGGCCAACTAGATTCGCTTTTCATGTCATTGTAAGTATTATTTAAAGTTAAAGCGTCTTTAAAACCCTTGTCATTTAGCGCCTACATGTTATATTAATGCAAATTTATCAACGCATTATTTGCTATTTTGATTTAGTAAGTGTTTAAGCATTCATAAACTGTCTTTGTTCATAACTATTCATCCTTACAAGCTACGAAATCCAGACTGCTAGGTTTTCAGGTAGCAATTAGGTAGCAATTAATAGTGAAAAAACATTTCGATATTTTTTCAGAAGTTTGTACATATGGATGAGTGACCGGCCAACCTGACGTCAGAATGGCCGGTCACCTTTAAAAGTGATTTATTTTGATAAATATGCAGGTAGCAAATATTTGACGTTAGGTAGCAAATAGTAGCAAATAGGTAGCAATTTCCTATATCTTCATCAAAGTTAAATATGAACAGTGACCGGCGATTCTGACGCACACCAATTCACACACGACGCCATTATGTAAATAGTCAAGTCAGCGATCGCTTACCGTGCCTCTTCGGCAAAGTGCGGTTTTTACCGGCACCCGCAGCGGTTGCCAGTACATAGGGAATGCAGATTTATTTTTTAATAATAGTATTCTGTCAAGATCGCAATGGCTGCGGGCACTTCATACGCAAATTTTTTTTTATTTAGACGTAAACCGCAGGGGCACGGGCGAAAACCGCACCGTGAATTTCTAGCCTTCCCGAGCCCGAGTCGCGTCGGCCGTGCCTAATCTACAGCGAGTGCCATCCAGGCCATCCAGAGCATCTCAATCCAACTGATTTGCATCAACACGAATATCAATAGTCTGGCTGAGATTACGAGATCGTTGGAGATGTGTAATACCGTTTAACAGCGAGTTCGCAGGGTAATACAAAATGGTCGTATTCTGTCTGTACTCCGGAAATATCGACGTGGGAGTCGGTATAATTAAAATAAAGGCGAAAAGATCAAAGATTAGAGGAAGCACAATAAGTGAAGTTTTCCTCGGTGTCCTCTCATCTCAATAGAATATTCTTTTTGTTCTTACTTTGTATTTTGATTTGACTGCCTACGTAGAATAATTTTCCAAATTAATTTCCATTGCTTACTCCCACGTCATTAAAACGTTTTGTTCTTAGAGAAGAAAAAATCATAGAGATGAGAACTTTTTTTTATCGTAGAGGCGGCAAACGAGCTAGCTGGTCGCCTGATGGTAAGCAATCATCCCGCCGCCCATGGACAACCACGACACCAGAGGTATCGTTGACAACTGTTGAACTTACACTAATATATTATTTACTAATTTTTTAATGTGTCGTTTGCTCGAGACTTGGCTGGGACACTACCGTCCCCAGAATATACATGTCTAGAATGACTATATACATCAATTAGTAGCTATATGTTTTACTCAATGCCAAACATCTCACCTTACCCACTAGCAAGTACCAAGTAGTAACAGAGTAGTGTGAAAATGTTTCATACTATTAGTAATTTACACGCCGATGATGTCATGATTACCAGGTATTTTATACCGTCCATACTATTTGTTGGTAATGGATAAGAGACCGACCTGTGTATGCGCGGCGCAATACTCCGGCGTGGGCTGCCTGAAGGGGCTGTGCACCGGGCAGGAGGCGTGCTGCGAATGTTGCGAGTGCTGCGAGTGCTGCGCGTGCGGCAAGTGGTGCGCGTGCGCGTGCGCGTGCTGCAGATGCAGCGCGTGGCGGTGCGGGCGCGGCTGGAGCGGCTGGTGCGGCTGGTGCGGCTGGTGCGGCTGGTGCGGCTGGTGCCGGGCGCACAGGTGGCCCGCGCCATGCTCCGCCAGCGACAGCGTGGAGCACGGCCGCCAGTACCCGCCCTCGCCCCCCTCCATCTCAGGGGGGCATCGCGCCGCGCCGCAGCAGGCGCAGCGCCGGGCGCACGTCAACGCATGCCGCCGCGCCTCGTGCGGGCACCACTCGTCTCCCTCCCGCCCCGACACCCTTTCCGCTCCGACCGACCGCTGTTAGCGTCTCCGCCGCGCCCGCGGTACGCTGGGCATCCTCTCATAAAGCACTAGAGTGAGACACACACCGTTGCACTTGATTCAATTTGACGTTTTAGATGTCACGAGTCCTTTTATATTTATTTAAACACGCACTAGACTCCATCACTTTTCACCACTCGACAGTTTCGACCCCTTCGAAAACTTTCATGTATTTGATTCAAGCTGTAAATTCAAACAAACTGCTATGGATGCTGCACTTATGTTATGCTATGTTTATGTTGAACACTTAAAACTTTATGTTGACTTGAAAATAGCACTTTATGTTGTACAATAAAATTAGGAATCTAGACGTATACGTCAGAAGAATAAGACCGAATTCGAGTTACTTAGACAACTAGTTCTGGTATGTCCCAATAAATGAAATAACTTCTCGAAATGGTCGCCGACAATACGGAAACTACGGAACTGCAACCTATCCAAGTCATCTACCTAGACGATGAAACAAAGGATAAACGCCGCAAATGCAATGGAGGTAACAATCGGTGTAATATTCACAATGGGGTAAGTTCGGCTTTGTGAACAGAAGTAACCAAGCACCGTTCCAATTCAACTGCAGAGCTCGATACGTCTTAGTTGGCCTCAGCGAAAATGCATGCGACCGCATTCGGATGCCATATCAGAATGTTTGCTGTACTAGTTCACTGCGAAACTTCCAAGTGGTACTAAATGACCTTTTGAAAGCAAACTTGCTCATGAGTCGAGACTAAACAGCAATATGTACGAACTTAGAACTCTCAGAACTCGAAAGTGAAATAAAAATGTGACGGTATATAACAATATGAGAACCATAACCCGGGAAAGCAGGAGCGTTCACGAATTATTTATATCTTGCAAATGTAGCGGAATAAAATATCGCGGCTGACAAAGCAAGAATCACTTTGAAGTTCATCTTCCTATTGCGAAAAATAATATTGAAATGAATTTCTATCAAAACCGAATACAATTATATAAGACTTACTTTGAAAATGTTGGAATACATTTTCTTTAATTTCATTTTCAATTTTATCAGTCATTCGAGTAGAGAATAAACTCTCAAATTAGTATTTTAGGTAACAAACGTCGGACCATATAATTTTTAAATTTTAATGTATAATAGTAAAAGATCTATTTAAGAGAAGAGTATAATCTTCCGTCCGATTTCGTTCAAGGCGCTTCGACCCCTAGTCGGATCTGCGCTGATGCGCTCTAAGATGGCTCGCGTAGCCAATCGTCACAGCAAACTCCCGTGTATACTATACGAAGGAAAAAGATTTTAATTATTGCTTAAATTAAGGAAACACATGACTAGAGAAATTTCTGTCAGATTCATTCAAATCAGCGAGCACGTAGAGTAATCTGATTCTAGAGCTCACATCGTGGCTTTTCATGTCCACAATCTAGGTCATATGCATCAAACATCACACTTTTCCACTACAAAATGCGGAGCCCGTCAAATAATCAATTCATAAACACAACATCCGCGCTGTGGAGCCTCCGCAAACAAAATCTAGGACAGCAGAATGTGCTACTTTTGTTCGCTTAAAAATGTACTACCGTCACCGAACGATTTGCAAGCCGAGCGCAAACTAAAGAAATGCTAGAGGCAATATAAAATATACAGTCGCGGGAAAAACTCTCAAGGATATATGTGTAGTTTAGTCAAGTAGCCTATGGGTAAACCTATAAAATCCGTCTAAATGATTTTACGCTTGACAACACCACTTGTGACGAAAACTAAGTCTTACAAGTTTTATTATAACAGTCAAAGTATGTGGAGCAGTTGATTTTCTATGCCTATGGCCAGTCTGTGTACTACGAAAAGTTGCTAAAGCGTGTTCCTTTAAATGAGGAACAAAAAAAATAAGACTGTCAGAAAGAAACACCAAGAGATCCTACCCGAATACGAGTTGTATGTTTGTAGAGATAGTGACAAGGCAAATTTATAGAACCATTCTTGTAGCGACTGTCTGTACAGCGTGCATCTCACATATGCAGCGAGACGTTGTTACAGTAAAATATTCAGGATGGTAACAGAAAGATTGCGGATCACGTACATCACAGAAACGTTGCTACAGGTTCGGCCAATAAATAAATGTGTCACGTGCGCGAGAAGCGAGATCGCAGAATAATAGGGACTCCTTGCGGTACTTCACAGACTTGTGGCCGACCGCAGTTTAGGGTTTAGGACAGCGGTCAGCGGGTTCCCAAGTGATAGGCATGTTGCGTTTAACGTAAGTTTGTGCGGGATAGGGTCCAGTATTTGGCCCAAGTCAAGAAGTTGGTTTGCAATTTAGCTATCTAGATTTTTTTTCTTACTAATTAATACGTGTATATCAGTCTTATTTTCTGAACTAGGAAATATCTTCAATAATAACTGCTTTGCATAGCTAAATGTTTCAAATCAATTTATTTCTCGTACGTCGTACATATCTGAACTAAAAGAATTACTGTTGGTAACAATCTTTCAGAATTCCACCTAAGCAAATTTTAAAATTTGTTTTCTGATTTAACCGGACTCAGCACAAAACATATTTTACCTTTCTCTATTTTTTATTCTTCTGCGTGAAGTCCAGAAACATCGGATTTTTTTATTTTGGCTGTTTCGTTTTGACCTTCTACATATAAAATGAAGGAATTGAGAATATAAAAATACGCTATGCTGGGTCGGATGCAATTATTACCTCTCTGCATAATCCCGTGATGCAAATGTTACCATTCCAATTAGTAAACTAAGCAAATAAAACCTATTTCAATGCTAAGAGTCCATTACGTAATACGCTTAATACTTTTCATATCAATATTTTATCAATAAGTGAAATGCATTATCGGTTCAGATTAATATTCATTTCAATTCTCAGATTCGTTAACGTCTGACCATTATGGCCATCGAAAAATTCAATAAAGCGCGTTCGATGGTTTTGATCTTAATAATGATATCCGAAAATATTTAAGTAGAATTTAGAAGGATAACTATTTGGTGTATCATAAGCTTCTGTAAATATGTATGGAAATGTTTGAAAGATTACTGACACATCTCATTTTGAAGTCGAAAGATCCGCACTTTTCACAAATTCCTATAATTTAGTTGTTGTTTTTTTTAAGAAACCTTCATCCACAGTCTTCATTACATTATCAACATATCCGTTTACCTTTTCGTCTTATCCATGTTTATTATAAGATTAACACAAAAAGCATAATCCTGTTTAATTTCTCATTGTATCCGCGTTATAAAGGTAACATAAATCTAACAAAAACCATTCCTTAAAAATTAACGAACCAGCTCGAAATTGAATCTTAAGCACAATGAATTGCAGCACCCAGCATTAATTTCCCGTGGGACTGCAGCTATAAAATATTCAAGTCGTGCACAGAAAGAATTCACTGGCGGTGCACGTTTTTAATTGGAAAAGGGAAATTCAAAGGCTTGGCATGAGCCGACTTATCGACCCGTTGAATTGGGGACTAAATTAGCACGGTCTTAAATGCTTAGGCGCCAAAACTGGCCCAGTTAGCCCATTGGTAATTGCGGGCCAATACTCTGAAACAGCGCGTCATAAATTTCCAACTTCCCGTAATGTTTAAGGGAACCGCGGAAGAGAAATGAGAGGTACAATTTAATGAATTCCCCCAGAATATAAGTACACATAATACAACTGCCTACAACCGATAAAGCAATTCATATTTTGGGAAAGATAGAAGTAACACCTTTCCTTTTACCTTTAACTTGTTAAGTACACCCATAAATGTCTAACAATAACAACTGCGATTTATATGAAATAGGAAGGGAGAAATACAAACTTAGGTGAAATTTTGTAAGCAGTTGTTTGGGGAATGGCAATTTGCAAAATCTCGGATCTTGGTGCCAAAATTGGGGCAATTTGGCTGACCAATTGCATTCAGAGATTAGTACCCTGCAAACAGAGGTAACTATTAGTAGAGTAAGCCAAGTTTCTGGTGTAATTAATACCGAACCAATGCAACGTGCGCTGTCTCCTGAAAATTTCAATTGGTGACCAATGATCGCGAGGTTTTTAGTTGTCATCAGATTTATAAATTTATAAGTATGTCTGTTAGTTTATACTATAGATATATTTCAAACTACATACAAATTCTTTAATTTCCTGTGCATGCTTCTTAATTCGACATATGAATGAAAATTTAAATGTCTCATAGATCACTTATAAACGGAACCTGCGGTAATAAAGATTGACAGCCAGACCACCGTAAATATCGAAAACATTTCAAATACAAATGTATTTTGCAGGGTGCCACATCCTAAAGGCCTTGACCTGAATGCGGTTCATTAAATTTCAAAGCATCGCAATGTCGATAACTGAATGACAATTAAAGAGGGCCCGGGGTGTAATGGCAGCATCGAGTTTTTTATCATCTTATTTCTCTTACTTCGCTACAAATTCAGATTTTTCGCGGTGAAATAACGAATCTCGTTGGTACAAAAATGTTGGCTGAATTTGATTTTACGTCTGGGTTTTTAGAATTTGCGGCAGCTATCACAATGGCTAGCTGTAAGTAGGTTTGCTGCTGATACTTAACGGCAATAATTGTTTATTCGACAAAAAACGCCATCACTGGACTTAAAAAAATGTCGATTTGCAAGATACTTTAAAGGATTTTGATAGCAATAATCTATAGACACAGTCAGAAACAATACGGGTCGTTACAGCTTGTATTTTATATGCATTGCACAAGATGTTTTGAAGATGGAAATTTCTGACTTTGTAACCACACAGGCATTATGCGTGCGCATATTCTAATGGCGCACTATTACCACAATTTTAGATAAAGCAATATTCGGGAGCCCTAGTTTTGTTACATATTTCCCCAAGGCGCGATACAACATGTCAACAGAGAATTGTTTAGGTGAAGGAGTTTTATTTGTAAGGGCTCAATGGTGTGATAAACTGAACACGCTTTCACGCCTTACATAGTAGGCTGTTTATCTACATAACTTAAGTTACATATCAGCCGCAATTTTTCGGATAACCTTCTCGTTTGGCTTTATATTATAAAAGAATATTAATGAACAATGAATGCCAAAAAAATACGACAATACAATTAGTCTAACAAAAGAACATGAATATTTATAAGTCGCTAAGGGAATCACTGCCAGAAAGCGAAACAAATAAGGTGTATGCAGAACGCTGCAGTCCAGATATAGGTCACTGGGTCATCAGTACGCCGCTGTCATACAATGAGATATCTCTGCAGAGCCGGTCGGCTTTCGTATCAGCCGTCCGTTAGCCAATCCCGCCTTTGGGGGTTAGAAAAAGTTGAGTACTCAACCGACGAATGCGGCCGTGATTTCCCTCTCGAAATTCAAATGATTTTGTGTCCCGCTTTATTAATTTAAGGCACGCGCTCCGCCCAATCTGGTGCGGTGAAAAATGTAGCCCGAGGCGCAGCTGAACGCGATAATGAAAATAAATCTGCGGCTGCCGCGTGTTCTTGCATCGTAAAATCCCGATACGTGTTCGCTGCTCCCATTGAACGACCGCAGTCTCTGTTCTCCTCGAGGGTTAAGTCAACAAGCCCTAATGGAAACATAATACGACATTCAGGATGAGGGACGCCTCTATTTCTGGGTCACGAAACAGAAAACAATGCCGGAGCGGTTTTGTTTCGTCCCTTATTTGTTTTACGTTTCAAAAGCATTTCAACATTTCATTCCGGCAGTCGGTGATTCAATGTCAGATGGAAAGACGTTTGTGAATATTTATGTATGGATTTTATAGCTTCTCGGCGGGCGCCTTGTGGTTCACGCTTCGGAAGACATTACTTTCAGGATGTATAAAAGTGTCCTTTGCGGGTTCGGGGAACCCACGCATAATTTTCGTTATGAAATTAAGCGTTATACATTATGCGAAATGTTGCGTTCAAATATCATTCGAATCTTTTCAGAAACTCATTTGAATTTGCGTATTTAACGAATTCGCAAATGGCAAAATGAATATTAGTCGCAGTGAATTCAAAACACGAAATCAGTCGGATTGGTAATATCTAGTTTACTATCGAACGTAATGTTTCGTATTCAATAATTTATACACTGGTTTCGGGATGTCAGTAATGACGAGTTAATTAGCTACGTGCTTTGAATTAATTTAGTTGCAATATGAAGAATCGTTACAGAAATTATACGGTATATTCAATTTACAATATGAAATTGAAATAGGCAAACACCACTTATGTCATTAGCGACTATTTCTCACATTTATGAGACCATTAATTGGATCCACCTGATAAATGAAAAAGAAAAAGTTTTTCTTATATTAATTAATCGCGTCTAGATAATACCTTTGAGTTACCGGAGAGATTTTCACTATATGCATCTAATGGACGATTTCATTGGAAAATTTAATTAAATATTCAAAATCGAAATCATAAATTATGTAATACATATTTTAATTCTCACATACATTCTGCTATTACACTCATACAAAACTTATACTGATAGCTCATCGAAGGCAAAAACGAATGTATAGCCTCAAGAAAAAAAAATCACTTAACAAATAAAACCTCGTCCCCATTTGAGGCTTATAAGAATCATAAAGGCGTTTACTACAGGGATGGTTGTTGAAACTAGTGAAACTTTTATTTTTACTGCTATGCATAAACTCAGTTTATCCGGGACCGTGTATTGGAACTGGATGTCACCTCGGATTCAGGGAAATGGGTCACGGCCATATTAGCAACCGCCCGCGTTACAATGAAATGGACTGCAGTATAACAACTTTTGAAGGTTTCGGAACTAATGGAAGTAAGGAGTAGAGTAGTTAATTTCTTATAACTCGTAACTGTAGCTATTTCTATTTACAAAGTTTATGTTTCAACAGTTCTGCTATAACATTCGAAATAGAAAGAAAATCGAAAAATGCTGTTTACTAAAACCTGCTGCTGCAATTGGTAATTTGTAAAGAAATAAGCACTTGATCAGAAAGCCTTCGACAACAACAAGCTAAACTTTTTTTATTAACATGGTAATTATCAGAATGACGAAAGAAGAATAGAGGAAAGAAAAGAAAAAATGCTAAGAGTAATGAACTGTCTCTAATGTTTGTCAAAATACCTTAGATCGACTGAAGAATTAACTCTAAGGCAACAACTATCGATCATAGATGTAAGCAACCTTACTGTTTCACTCTTATATTGCGACCTTGTTCTCTCTCTTTTGTGGGAACGCTGCCTCAAATCTTTTCTTATATGGCTAACCGAGAGGTAGTTAGAGAATTGTTTTGGCTCTTTACGACAATTTGGGTGATGTTGGGGTAACACGAAAATGCTCTTTTGATGATTTTGACTACATGACTTATTTTTATTTCTTTAAAATCAATTTATTCCTGTTCACGTTTTTCTTGTGTACTTAAAAAAACGCGTGATAATATGACCGAAAATGTTATACCAATTTTTATGCCAATTTTCAAGCTTCTCCAAGTTTGTGTATTATTATTTTGTAGAGGTCCATTCGAATACAATTTTATGAGTGGACCACTATTTAGGCCAAAGAACAATTTTACAGATATTAGTGCAAAAATAGCGATTTTGTTCCTAGAGCTAACTTCCTAGAACAATAAAAGTACAATGACCCGAAAATACAACTGAGAAGTACTCATTGAATGTCGTACACGTACAGTTACAATATAAAAGATTTGTGTCATCTGCACGACTCATATTCCGCGTAGAGCAAACGATTTCTCTCAATTTGTATTCATTTATACAGAAATTCAAATGTTCGCACGAGATTAATTTCAAATAATTTAATGAGATTCCCGTTTTCAATTCGGTCGTGCGGTAAAACCTAGATGGCTCCAAACCAGCGATTTTTTAAATTATTTCTTACAGATTGGGCTAATGCGATGAATGAAACTCCAATATGAGATTTTTAGGAGTTCGCAATAAATTGGATTTTGTATAAATGTAAGGAAATATACGCTTCAGAAATAGGTACTCAGTATTGTTTGAATGGCATAACTATTATAAAGAAAGTACATCATACAAATATAGTAAGGAAATAAAGTTATATCTTTCTAATAATAACAAAGAACAATTAAACTTTTGCCAAACCTACTTAATGAAAGAAATTGACGGGTACAAAAATGGGGAAATAGCTATTTCCCTTGGCAACCTATTAAGTTAGATTAGATTTCGCATCGCTGCCCAAGGTCATTCGTCAAAGATGTTGACTAATAACCGAAAATTAATACAAAGACTCTTTCATAAGACGGTCACATGTGCACATGTTTGAATGAAAAAGGGAAACTAAAATATGTATGTATATAGTTATAGATTTGTTTTTTTTTAATTATATATAGAGATGACTACGATATCAATTTTGGTCACATAATTAATAAAATTATAATTAAACGAAACCGCAGATATAATTCAGGTCGCAGTAAGACAGAAAAAATAACTTTTGAAATAAAAAGTCTTCAAAAGACAACCTAATCAAGAAAATTCCACAAAGAGAAGTAACGAACAGATTCACACCGCAACTCCTTGAACAAGATGCGCCCGGCGTCGTTCATTAAAGAATTGCATGAGAATAAGTAATTCAGGACACGAGTCTAGATATAACGAAAGAGACCTGGCAAATGAAACTGCATCCTCGGAGTAACCTAGAAGTTAGACTGAGTCTAAAGTAAGTAGTAAGACTTCAGTTCTTGGTACATGAGGTTATTAAAATATTTTTGTGACGTCATATACCATTACTTATTGTATTGATAGTTGAAAGGACAAATATAATTAGTACGGACATATGGCACTTTCCCCATGTTGAAACAAGTGACGACAGATGTTAGATCTTACAAACGTAAGTAAGTACAAACGTAGTAAGTAATTACTTTAACGTTTCCAACCCATGATTGTGATCTATCAGAAAGTGGTATAGCTGAAAGTTTTTCCGACCTGTGTCACTAGTATCTAACGAGCAACCTTAGATAGTAAACTAAGCCAATTTAATCCTACAAACGGGTTCGCTCGTGCAAACTAAATCCTTTTCAATTTCTCGAACGCTTATCGCCCGCTTCGAGCGGCATCGCTCTCGTCCGTTGGTCCACTAGGATCCATTCACAAGCACCATTGAAGGTTTCCCAGGAAATAAAAAATCTAGTTCAGCTTTTAAAACAGATGAATAAGGTTTGTTTTTGCGGAGCAATCAAATTGTTTCGTAAATAATTTAGGTGAGAAGGAAAAAATTGTCGCCGCAATTTTTAGGGAAAATCAATCTGAAAGAACTTTTCCGCTAGTGATTAAAATTCAATTTAATAACGAGACCGAAAGTTCTAATGAGTTTGAAAAAGATACATAATGATAAAGAAGTAGGCCTATAAATTATCCAAGAAACGAAAACGAACGAACATTTTCAACAGCTTGAAAAGATACTTAACGAAAACGTACCGATGTTCTGAACAAGTCAAATTGTATATATTTAGTAATGATCACCAATATTATAATTATTTCGAAGATCATTATATTATATTAAAAATAATATCTAGAACGAATTTATAAAAATAGTTCTCAACATAAGAAGGTGCTAAAAATTAAACTCAATTGAATTTTTTAACGTCTACAATCTATGAATCTCGCCGCTGAAAATGTTCGACAACTGGTGCGCCCCTTAAATTTTTAAATGTCGGGTGGACTTTGTGTCCTTTATCGTTGATTTATCACTGGGAAAATGGTTGCTCGTAAATGTTTGTCACGAGTATAGGGCTGAGCACTCAAACGTACGGTGTAGTCAACTGTGAGTTTCCAGCCTAAATGCGAATTCTTTTCCTTCTACCGCCAACGAAAAAACCTGAAACTCGTGCAGGTCTGTTGAACCCTTTTATCTTTAACCCCTTTCCATATGGGCCGGTTAAAAAATAGATACGAGCGGACGCAGGTGGACGCAACCCTGCGATATAGATCGAATCCGGTTAAAAAGGTGAACCATTTGGAGCAACAGAGTCGCCCATAAATTGTGTAGTACAGACTTTGCCCCGGTTAGCTTCATGATTAAGATGCTGAGCAATTAATCACGGAAAAAGGATTTGAATTATGAAAGGGGAATTTGTCCGCAAAACTTGAAAATGTGATACCGAGGGTCTGCATTAGATTATGCCTCCGGACGTATCGGGGAAAGCCTTCATGAAGAGGGTAGCCTAATAAGGTTATACATTTTCGACTCTAATTAAGTTTCGCCAGAGAATTTTAATATGAAATTTAAGGCGCTTGTTATATGCAAATCGATTTAAAGTCCGCAACAATAAGATACATTCCAATATTAACATTAACGGAATATTTGGAATTTAGGTCAGCTTAATTAAAACAAACAGCAGTACAGACAGCATTAGTTACAGATAATTTGGGTTGAGGAATTGTGTTACGATTCGTAACTTACGAACCAAACAATAAATTGATTGAACATTACTGGGGTCAAACGTACGCTTTTTTCAAACTACCATCTAGACTTGTATTCTTGGAACAAGTCCTTCATTTTAAAAGTGTTTTCAGCTTAAAGTGCCAGTACCTACATAAAACAATGATGAGATAATCAATATTGGCAGATACTTTCATTCGGAAAAAAAAACAACTACCTAGATATAAACCAAATTATGTTACTCGTATATTATTGTTCGAATATAACTAGATCCGTCTAGTCCCTTTCTCTGAGGACCGGCCTTATACATAATGTATATCCAATATACATACAGACTCCTACTATTACGAGTATTGTTTCCATCGCAACACAGCAGGCTATCATGTGCCATAGTAACGGGCCTTATAGCCCGGATTACGATAGTTAACACTGCCAAGAGACTAAATTGTAAGCACAGGAGCCTACAAATACATTATCGAATCTAACAAGTTGTCATCAAAGGAAATCTCTCCTAATTTGATCGAGAGAAATTTCAATTTGAATAACAGTAAAAGCGTTTTAAAAGAACGGTTCCAATTTGCTAATCAAAAAGAGTCGGACGATAGAGGATTCCCGCGTAAATTTTTAAAACGAATATCCCTGACGACTCTTTTATCTTATAAGTACCGAATATATCCACAGGTACTTTGAATTTGAAATTTAAAGGAGAATAAAACGGGCACGGGTTCATTATAACAAGGAAAAGTATAGCTAACCCGTAAGCTTACAGAACACGCTTAGAGACAGAGATGAAAATGAATGTGGCGACGTCGAACCGCGCAATTCCAATCAAAACGTAGCACAATGCACGTGATTGAGGGCAGTGACGAGCCTGCGTCTACACGACGACCTCCAGACAACTCAGGTGACTAGGGACAAACTGGGAGCACATCTAGCCGTCCAATCAACTCGAGATTCGTTCCGCGCGGCACTGAACGGTGGCGTGTTCTCGAAGGGAGGTTTGTTACTCGGAGGGGTCGCAACTGGTGCCCGGACTTACGATGACAAAGAAGTTAGGACACGTTTGGTTGACACTATTCGGTTATCGCGTGGGAGCGAGCGGTACGAACGGCGGCTCGGCGCGGCGTCGACTAAAGGCGGCCGGGACCGTCGGAGGCTGCGCGGACAGCCGCCCCCGCCTTCATTCACACCCGCGGCCCTAGCTCAAAACAGCCGGACTTTTAATGCGGCTCGTGCTCTTTTCACACAAAATAGCGGGCTGACGTGTTAGCTACCCATCGAGATCAGCTGAAAGAGGATTTATACTGTTTGAACTGCGATCAGCGGAATCATAGGTCAATATGATTATGTTGTACACTCAATATGGGTTTTAAATTCAAATTCAAATGTGATTCGTGATCTTTTCACTCAAAATAGCGGACTGACGTGTTAGCTACCCTTCGAGATCAGCTGAAAGAGGATTTATTCTGTTTGAACTAAGATCAGCGGAATCATAGGTTGATAAAGTAATTACAGCTGCCAAAATTCAATACCTTGATGTCGCTCATGTTTTTTGCACAAAACGTGCTAACGTATTAGCTATCAGCGGAGTTGTAGGTTAGTAATATGAACATCTAGCAAATAAAGGGCGCAATCTCCTGATCTAAATAAATGAATAATTATGATGTCTCCCACGCACGTGACACATGCATAATCATTATTAGGTCAGCCCTTTGTATTTAGAATTTATATTTGAAGATTTTCTTCTCATCTTCCGTTCTTACTATGTGTGGATGGTCTCTTGGCAGCAAAACGTTATATCAAATATCCGATTAAATTTGAATTCGGATTTAGATCATATAATTTAATAATCAAAATCAATAAACAATTTTCTTTAGTCGCGGCATCGCGCTCGGCTGGCTAAGCCGATTTCGCTAATTCCTTTTTTGGAGCTTGTTATTCAGGAGAAAGTTCTTTTGAAAGACCAAATTAGGAAAGTTGAAAGCGAAAAAGAAGCAAATTATAAGTCCAGTTAAATTTAAAAATTATTTCAGTAGGTGCGATGTTGCTATGGTCGGGCAAATAGTAGGTAGGCATGGCAAACATATTATTTTTCCAGAGTAATAATGGTTTTCAATAGGCCGATTCCTTTAAATATTAACTCAATACCTAATTCATTTATGCCTATACTTCTCCGTTATAACGCAGCTTCTTTATTTAATGACGTAATCAATTCAATCTAGCCTCATGTTGTCACTAGCTAATACATCTACGTACTGGACATGACTAAGCCAATCAAACTTTGGATCCTCTAACATACGAGGGCGTTAATTTCGCTAAGTGACACATTAAGTTTGTTTTCAAGGATCACAGTAACTGTCAAAGGTTATTGAAGATCTAGAAACTTCTACTTCTCCTTGAGTGGGAGAGAAAATTGTAACTACTAAAAGTGATTGAGATTTACAAAGTAGATTTAGTTATATAAATATACGAATGGCTAGACATTAGGGTATTTCCAGCGAATAAATAACGGTAAGGTAATATGGCAACACTGAATTTTCCGAAATCATATTCTTATCCTGGTAATACTCTACATTAAATTGATAAAGTGACTGAGCAAATTCGATTAGAGCCCCTATCGTTTATAAAAGGAGATTAGGTATTCACTTCTCTACAAAGTAGGTAATAAATCTAGAGCAAACACTATCTAATGTCGCAGTATTCTTAGAGGAAAAGGTAAAGAAATTGGCAGCTGTTTTCGTACATTATTCGGCTAGAGTGACCTCAACCTACTTCACCAACTTGTGGAGATAAGGAGCGATCTTAGTTGCCGTTATTACATTACCGAAGAAACATGGCGAGAGCTCGAATAGCTGCCAGTAATATTTTTACGATTATTAAGATTTCTTTTTGGTATATGTAGTTGTGTTGAGTTATTCGGTATTCACTTAATCAGTCATATTCTCGTGAGGTGGTGAAGTAATTCTTACACTTGTGTGAGTATTATTTTAGTTTCAGATAGTTTGGTACCTAAATGTTTATGTAGAACATGCCACTCAGAAGCAGCATAGACTTATTTCGGAATGTACTATTTCCAAATTGCATGACATCTCAATATAACGAATGCAATAAATAAGTTTATAGATGGAGTATTATGATATTCCATCTATAAACTGGACTGGTGCAAAACTACTACGCTTTGACAACCGAGTCAAATCAATATCAAATGAACTATCGAGTCCATCTGTCAGTCGATGAATACGAAACACGAATGACACGAAACAGTAAACGTACAAACATAATTCTTCCCGTTGCGACGACGTGAAAAATCGTCCCGACATCCAAACAAGCCGCTGTGCTAAGCGTAAAAACCATCACGACACTGCACGCGGGTATAAATCAAATTCCGTCCTAACACTGCAAGACAAGTATGCAAATTGACCAAGGCCACACCGATCGCGCCAATTGAACGGTTTAAACTAAGAGTAATTCTATTATTAATTTATACTATTTTAATAGATGTATATGCATACATACTCATATATCTGGGGGCACGGCAGTGCCCCAGCCAAGTCTCGAGCAAAAGCGGGCACGGCCGTAACCATCTTTTCTCGAAGCGTTTCGCGGCTATTTCACCACCCTTGTAGCGTCGATGTGGTCAAAGCTAGGCGTTTAAGTTTTCGATGACCGTGAGTTGGTATCAGAAGAAGTTCAGTCTCAAAATATCATGACATTTGAACTAATAGTTTACGAGTTATGAGCGATCAAAGTTACACCATTTTGTCACTCACTGACTCACTGACCGATCATCAAAACTCTAATGTACTTCTAGCAAACATAGAACATTCAAATTTGGCACCAAGATAGGTAATGAGCTACAAACGAAGGAAAAATTACGAAAACTTCAATAAATTATATATGCTAGGAAACAAATTTATATTTGCGGTTTTACAAGAACAATCTGTATGAATTTCGACTGCATTGTTAACTTTGTCATTTTCGTCATCAAAAGTCTAAGGTACTTCTAGCAAACATAGAACATTCAAATTTGGCACCAAGATAGGTAATTAGGTACAAACGACGGAAAAATTATGAAAACTTCAATAAATTATATATGCTAGGAAACAAATTTATATTTGCGGTTTTACAAGAACAATCTGTATGAATTTCGACTGCATTGTTAACTTTGTCATTTTCGTCATCAAAAGTCTAAGGTACTTCTAGCAAACATAGAACATTCAAATTTGGCACCAAGATAGGTAATTAGATACAAACGAAGGAAAAATTATGAAAACTTCAATAAATTATATATGATAGGAAACAAATTTATATTTGCGGTTTTACAAGAACATTTTGTATGAATTTCGACTGCATTGTTAACTTTGTCTTTTTTCGTCATCAAAATTCTAAGGTACTTCTAGCAAACATAGAACATTTAAATTTGGCACCAAGATAGGTAATTAGCTACAAACGAAGGAAAAATTATGAAAACTTCAAAACAAATTTATATTTGCGGTTTTACAAGAACATTCTGTATGAATTTCGACTGCATTGTTCAGTTCAGTTTATCTTTCTTTATGTACAAAAAATTATATCGTTGCCTAACCGTTACACTGATGGTTTTGTAGATAAAAATAAGGAGTTTAAAGATATGAAAATTAAGCATCAGTTTCATGGGATTGCCATCCCAGAAGATATGGGTAATTATGTACTTAAAAGTTTCAAAGAGCAAAAAAATAAGATAACCCCTGGATTATCCCGGTTTAAGGCCTGGATTAAATGTAGATAATATACGTAAGTGCATTAAATAATACGTATATTGATAAAAAGCATGTTTAGTGCACTTTATAGATGGGCTTAATAGATGAGTCTAAGACATAACGGAGTGTGATGTCCTAAGCAGCGGTAACGAGTTTTTTTTCTCGTTTGTATAAAAGAGACCTACAAAAAATAAATGAGATCCCATCAAAAACATTCTGTAAAAAATCTAGCCAAGTCTCGATGGAGCTGCTTGCTCATCTCTAAAAAAGTAATGAAATCTAGAAAAAATCGTGCCAAGCCTACGGTTCCTTACTGCGATTTCTTCATTATTATAGTTAGTGTTGTTTGACTTGGCCGTTGAAGGGAACACAAGGGCACAGAACCAGGTGCTCTGTGACAAAATTACACCAATCTGTCGCCAGAACCGCTACCCATTGACGATAAAAATTGCCAATTTGACAACGTTGATTAAATAACAAGTGAAAATTAAGGCTTAATACTGGATTTGTACCCTTGAGTACCCAAGTTCAACGGCCAAGTCAAACAACACTAACTATAATAATGAAGAAATCGCAGTAAGGAACCGTAGGCTTGGCACGATTTTTTCTAGATTTCATTACTTTTTTAGAGATGAGCAAGCAGCTCCATCGAGACTTGGCTAGATTTTTTACAGAATGTTTTTGATGGGATACAATTTAGCGGACTCTCGACTCCGAAGCAAATGGCCGAGGAAGCGACCAGAGGGTGCGATACACTAAGCGCAAATATCATAAAAGCCCTGATCGCAGCGGCTGTGTAATCGGTGACAGTACTACAGTACAAATATTTCAACGCTGCACGATACTAAAACATCGAACGATGTTAAGGCTGACAAAAACGTGATTTCAGCCGTGAGCGCATCGAACGAGTGTTGCTTAGTGAATTGCATAGCTGGACGCCCGCTAGGATGATGATGACTCGTATTCAATTTGAATTGATTTTATATTTTGTTTGTTTCTTGTATGTTCTTTTTTACTGTGGGGCAGTGCAGCTATAGTCTATTCGGACTGATAAGATTAGCGTGACAATGTGGCTCCAAGTTAATACTATTCAGGAGGAGTTTTTCATAAACAGCTAGCATCGCATTTAGAGGTCTGTAGAAGGATTATTTACCATCAGATATATATTTTTTTCAGTGTAAATGTATGTCGTTTTAAAAGTTGAATGTAAACTTTTTATGGTAAAAACCGTGCCACTACACTGTAGCCGGGGATAAATCAAATTCCGTCCTAACACTGCGAGACAAGTATGCAAATTGACGGTCAGCCCGAACGCGCAAACTGAACGGTACAAACTAACACTAATTCTATTTGTGTTCTATCATATAAATTCTATTTCATATACAATTTAAATTGCCTGTGTTGTTCAAATACCCACTTTATCAGCTATTTTTATGATGTATTTGTATTTGCCCCTTTTTTACTGTGGGGAAACTACACTGCAGCAAACTAAAGCCGGTGCAAGGATCTGATATAACCTAAATTAAGCTGCAGCATTCGCAAAGTTAGTAAGCTCAAAGTAACCTTTCCGCGAATTTAGACTTTTTATTGCAGGGTAATTACCATCTTGTTTCATTTTGTTTGAAACAATAAAAAAATACACATTATGTGCGGGGATACCGTTGGAAATGAAATAGCGCTTAGAAAAATATGCAATATAGTGCATGAAGTCGGCACGGGTGCCACGCCGATGTACCTACTCAAAATATGTAGTTTTAGAAAGACCAAAATGGCGTCTTTAATTATCGACGCCAAATCTCACTTTAGTTCACTGCGCCATCTTTGTTATATTAGTATTGCATAAATCCGTTTACTAATGCCATCAAATAATAAGCCTATCATGATAAAAGCGTTACAGATTACAGTGTCTTACCAACATTTCAAGAAAATAGTGCTTATTCAATTTTCTACCCTAACGCCTTCACACAGGTATGCTAATCGCAAACACCTCTCCATCACACCGATCACCGAGAGAGACGGACTAGAAATAATTCAATTTAGAAACGACTGTGCTCAGCATTTCATTACTGGGTTTAAGTAATGCAATGTCAGCGTGAGAATTTGAAATTTAACTAAAAATTTATATGACGAGCGATAAAACACTTAAGAGATATGACTTAAAATGTCTTAAATTTGAAATGAAATTATTTGTACAATCGCTCGTTCAAGTTTAATCTTGTGGTGACAAAAGCTATAGCTTTGATGATAAGTCAAAGACATAATAAACCAATGAATATGACGACCCGTTTGGTGTAATGGTCAAGATGTTGCCTATTACGCAAGAGGTCGCGGGTTCGATCCCCGCACAGGACAAACATTTGTGTGCATGAACATGTCTGTTTGTCCTGGTCTGGGTGTTATATGTATCTATTTAAGTATATTTGTAATCCCACTGTTGATTCTGAAGTCTGTAACACAAGTGCATAAGCTACTTAACACAGGGTCAGATCAATGTATGTGATGTTGTGATATATTTATTTATTATTTATTATTTATTTAATGAATATCGGAAAACATCACATCTTTTTATCTCATTCCTGAAAATTGCATAAGACCTTTTCATTTATGGTAAGTTAGTAATTTTTAAGAGTATGATCGAATATGCTTACTTATCTTTGTCCCTCAAAGGAATGCTTTTCGTGAAATACATAGTACGAGTATTAGATCAATATAATATCGCGCCATTGCTAACGTTCTTAGTAGAATATCATGGCCTTATCCTCACTATCAGATAATGAATATCTGCAAAGTAACAAGCATAAAAGAGTAATCAAGGAAAAAGTTATCACTGTAAGTTTCTCCGGCGAATAATCTGCGGTTGCGTGTTCCCGCGTAGAAATAATAAGAGCGGGGCACAGGCGGCGCCACGGTTTGCGGCGAAGCAACGCAACTGGCGTTTGACGTAGGTACTCACTAATTGAAGGCTAGGTAAAGAACGGAATAGTATCACACCCTACTATTTAACCACTGCAGATTTGATAATAGGCTGTGACACTTTCTTGGTTTTTGTTAAGCCTTAACACACGAATTAGTAATATCAAAAACTAAGATCAAAAATTAGTGTCCCCGAAAGAAGTACTCTACGTTGAAAAGTATCTGCGTTGTTTGCACTTGTGCTATTCAGATATTATGGCCCTCTTAGTCGACTTCGTTACAACCTTACTTATCCTAACTATCAGACAGCATAAGTGCCCAAAACTATTTTCAAAGTAATAAACTAACAATAGCATAAGAGAGAAATCACTATAAGTTTCTTTGGCGAATAATCTGCGGTTGCGTGGTCCCGCGTAGAAATAATAAGAGCGGGGCACAGGCGGCGCCACGGTTTGCGGCGAAGCAACGCAACTGGCGTTTGGCGTACTCACTAATTGGAGGCTAGGTAAAGAAAATATAGTCACAGCCTAATATAAAACTACTGCACATTGCAGAACACGGGTTAAAGAGGCAGTTAGAAAAATTTGTGTCATGCGCAACTAAATAAACAACATCACTTGATACACTTCTTTAATGAAAATTAAATGAACATCCCGAAATTATAAAACAAATACGAAGCGTGCGTTCCACTAAATGCGTCTAATCAAATCTTAAGTTATTCAATTACTATATTTTACCAAGCTCGATGCAAGTTGAGTATTGAAAACAAGAGTTATATTCGCCAAATTCGAAATTAACAATAACTTAACGACGTTTGAAGTATGTGAAAATTGTAATGTTAAGGGGGTTATGTTAAAGTTCACTATATCAAAATCTGTGAATCAATGTCACACGTATCAAAACCGCACATGTTGCCGATGTAAGGGTACAATAATTAAATAGAGCCGAAGTTACGGGCGCCTCAGACCAACCCTAATTTATTCATAAATAAAACAACGAAAACCTTCCCAAGGATAAATTGAAATTTCATAATATCACCATCGACAGGACGAAGATGGTCCCGATTAAGGCTAAACGTTTTATTAATCGTTATTAAGAAAACGCTGACGTCTTGGCTTCGGATACAGATTTCATTGTATAATTAATCAAGAACTTTATGATGGCATTTTTGACGTTTAAAGCTCTAAGCGTCGATATTGCTGGAAGCTTTTTGTTACAGAATTATTCTCGTACCTTATTGAAGTATAGGCATTTTCTTGATAAAATTAGCTATTAAATTTAGTGGGCTTTAATCAGGTAGGTGATTCAATAATTAAAAATAGATTTTTCACCCGAAATCAGTCAAAAATAAATATACAATTAGTTAACTGGTAAAAATAATACACAACAAAATAATATGGAGATCCTAATGCCATTAAAATCGAGTATTTGTTTTAAAGGTAAGAAGTGCTTCGTAACTTGTGTTTATCTCTTACTTCCAAATATAATTTTAAGACCAATATTTTTATTGTCGACTTTTACTACTTTGAAGCTTCGCCATTTACTGCAGCTACATTCACCTTTTATCACGCCTATTCCGTTTTCATGTGGTTTTATGGGGTGAATAATATGAAAGAATAAGGTGTCTGTAGCATGGCAACCCCGGCTGCGGTTGCTAAGCAACGCTTAATACGAGTCATGTAGTGAGCGAAATGTGTTTATGGGGGCGTAATCTTCGTAAGTAATAACATGATTTTCTCTATCAAATATTGTTATGATAAAGGCTGATGGTTCAGCGGTTCACGTGATTGTAAACGAGATTTGATTTTGTTATAAAGACATCTTGACACCAATGGTGTTTGTAAGAAACTGGCGGGCTTTTTTATGAAAAATCTAAGTGATTTCCGAAGTTTCACTTTACAAAACGTAACTACTTAAGGCAGTTCTTTACTACATATTCACATTTAAGATTCATGAAGTCGAGACTAGTTTACGACGTAGATTCAGTACAAATACACAAAATAAAGATACCATTTAAAAACAACAACCGCGCTATAAGATATGATTTAGTGTAACAACAGATTAGCAAAGCACCTGTGTCCCGAATTGTCTTTACGTTGCATAAACCTTTTATTAAATTTCATCGTTTTAATTTTTTATTTTTTAGTTTACAAAGGACATAACGGCATTCTACCAGTCGACGTTAGGGCTAAACAAAGTTTTGAAAAGTATGTATTTTTTTCTTTTGGTTATTGTTGCCTCATCTCTAATGCTAGCAACAATACGCGTAATGAAATAAAACAAATTGATATAAGAAGCCCCGCTAGGCTAGGTTTCTTAATGGAATGTTTCACCGTTGCCTTCTTAATAAACTACTATTAAGTTGGTTTTTCCGTCAAGTTTTCCTGCTCTTGTAGGTGGGCGAAATATTTCCTTGATGTTTTCTTTGTTTATTTTTCATAAGTGATATTACAAAGATTGTTCATTAAAAAAATTTATTTAATTGGGTGAACCAGAAAATTTTTGATAAAATCATAGATGTTTTGAGATCAAGTCTCAGATTTTAACAACACGTCTCACAGATATAGGTACAATTTAAACATATATATCTGTCATATCTCTGACCTGTAACGAGAAGACCAATTGCATCCAGGTAACAAAGTCAGTAAATTAACTGTAATAGTTCAAAGACGAGCGCGACTATTAAATTCGGAACCGACAGACGACATCGCATTCAAATGTTTTTATGGGATATAAAATATATAATTTCAATTAAGTGAACAATCAGGTTTATGGCCACCCTAATGAACCTAACGACTTGTTCGTGTAGTAAAATAACTCTTCCGCGGGATTATATTTGCGAAAGATTGACCTAGTTCTAGCACGGGAAAAGGCCAGAGAAACGCCAGGGAAAAAGTTCCGCATTCAACATTGAAGAATTTGCGTAATAAATAACTCGAGTTTGAAGAAAAAATTTTAAGCGCGTAATTAGATGTGTATTCAGAAGGATTTTCCGAGTAATAAAGTTTCAATATAAATTAAGAACGGTCGGCGGTGGCGCATTTTAATGAAACATCTGCGCTTGAGTTAAAGATAACCCGATTACTCGTCAATTAACACTGAAGTATAAAGACTGGAAAACATTGACAATGCTAAACCAAAAAGTTTAACTGATGAAAATCAATGTCAGTATTTTTGAGTGTTTAAATTTCTATTCTATAGTAGCGTTGCAGAACTATCGATAGTTTGACTATCGATAGTTAACCTCGAAAAATAGTCACAATATCGATAGTACTATCGATAGTATCGATAGTATCGATAGTATCGATAGCCAATAGTATGCAATACTATTGATGGGCAGCAATATTTTCAATACTATCGATACTATCGAATTTAGATACTATCGATAGTATCGATACTATTAGTACTATTTTTTATGAAGAACTATCGATAGCTAAAAACTATCGATAGTATTGTTACATCGATATTAGGCGAATAAGCAATAGTATTAATTTCTGAATGAATTTGATTAGTTAAATACTTGTGTACTAAAACGTCAGATGTTAACGTAACCTTGTTCTTCCATGATCCCTAAGAGCCTTGCACTTGCAACTGAACACAAAAAACGCTATTATCCGTATTTTTAAATGGCGCTAATGCATGACCAACCTAAAGTGGCGGCTCACGGTCGTGGCCTACTTGAATTCGTTCCCATACCATTTTTTTTATTCTTTCTATGTAATACGCAGACCTACTGCAAAAATCAAATAGACGTTGTTGTTAAATATTTTAAATTAATATCTTCATTGAACAAGACAATTAAAAACTATCAATACTATCGATACTATCGATAGTATCTAAATTCAATAGTATCGATAGTATCGAAAATATTGCTGCCCATCAATAGTATTGCATACTATTGGCTATCGATACTATCGATAGTATCGATACTATCGATACTATCGATACTATCGATACTATCGATAGTCCTATCGATAGTATTACTTTTTATCAAGGTCACAATAGTATCGATAGACTATCGATATTTTATACTATTGGTTGCAACGCTATTCTATAGCAACCTTTGCTCAGAAATAAATAAATACATTCACATATTTTATATTATCACCTTCTAGAAAAGAGAAAATTGTAACATAACGTATGAACTTTTTTCCATAGAACACTAGAGTCACATAGTTTTATTCGTAAGAGCGAGGCAAGATAAAGCATATTAAAAATATGATTGTCATAATGAGATATGTATAAAAAGGCGATCCCATAAAATATACAGATTGTCCAGTAAGGGTTCATTGCTTCAGGGATCATAAAATGAATTAGTTATATACTCAACCTTAACGGACTATGAAATCGAAAATAAAATATCCTAGTACGGATTCCACTTCAGAGGTCGTCATGTTTTTATAAATTTTTGAATAATGACTTACATTCGTATACAAATAATGCGCAGTGATAAGTTGCTAGTATACTTGTACGCTTTATACCAGAATAGCTAAATATCTAAATAGCGAAATATAGTGGACATTACTATTCCAAGTCAGAGGAAAAACTTTTACGGTTGCGTTCGAATAACTTGAATACAAATATGTATAAAATACCTAGCAAATAGTCAATGGATTATTTTTAAATCCTTTTTGCCATTTCATGACATTATTTACATCGAAGCTGCCGTATAAATGCTAATTACTGTTTAAACATCATTAAGTAAAACGAGGGAATACACGAAGTGGCTAGCGCCACACCTGTTGAGGGCAGATTCGCATAATTTATTGAATTTGTGTCTTAAGCGTCGAACGGCACCCAGGGGAATAACTGTGTTCCAAGACAATGGTAAGCATCAAATTCAATTTTGTTAATATCTTCAATACTGTTTACTGGACTCCTATTGTACAGCTAAAGCACTTTGTGTTACAGATATCAGAATCGCCAGTGGTAGTACAAATACATTCAAATATATACATATATAACACCCAGTCCAGGTAAAAAAACAATGTTCATGCACACAGGGACATGTACAAAAGAGTGTGTCCTGTGCGCGGATCGAAGTTGCGGCCACTTGGCCAAATAGTCAATTTCTGAACCAGTACCTACACCAAACAGGCTCAAAAGCAGCCAAACCTTTTGCTAAGGACATTGATACACAAAACCCAAGATGCACAGTCTCGAACAAAAGTAACAGTCAATACTGTCATCAAAAACTCAAAGTCAAACTATGAACATTATTATTTGCAAATTAAACCTTATGTAGATTAGTTAAGATTGTTTTCACAAGGGAGTGTTCAAAATTGCGATGAAGCTGGTGACGCAAGACTGTTTTAAATAAGTGCATTTTGCACTTATTTTTTGGGGACGTTTTTGAGACGTTGATTGTGAATCTGGGGTTTTTGTATATCAATGGCTAAGGACTATCATACTACATAATAGTTATTATAAATGTGACAGTATGTTTGTGTCCGTCAATCACGCTGAAATAACTGAACGGATTCTGATAAAATTTGGTATATAGGCAGGGTATGAGCTGCCTTGGTGATAGGATACTTTTTATCCCGATTATATGCTCCCATGCGATGAAACAGAAATCTTAATTACGCAGGCAAAGCCGCATGTAAAATCCAGTAATCTATAAATCCGAATCACTTCCAAATTCCTCATATATTAAACAGACCTCTCGTAAACTATACAATAGGAAGCCAGTAGGTTTCCGTTTCACGTTATATTGTTTCCTCCTCTACGACCGACCGGGTTCACTGTAGCCATGCAATCTGTATGTTACGACTGCGCATGCAACTAGGCTTCGGGAAACTACAGCGGGGTATGACAAATCAAGTATGCAGGCTTTAGTAGACTTGATTCGGAGTTTGATTGAGTGTGGAAGCGGAGTAAAATACTCAATGTTTTAACTGTAGCATGTTGTATGAGGTCAGAATTGTCACATTCGGTAATTAGCATTTTGAAACTTTTAAAACTTACAATGCCCATATATATGGAATATTAAAAGCTTATACCAAACACAAAACGAGGTGAGGTGCTTAACCGCAATATTTTAATTTATTAAAACTATTTTCATTACCAAAATCATTTCGTAATAAACATTTTAAAACGTTATTGTGGAATACCTAAGCAGTTACATTTCTAATTTACCATATTTTGGAAGAATAAAAGGTCCTTGAAAAGTAATTTGCTTTGTCAAACGTAAGACTTATCTCTGAGAGACTTAAAATGAAGACTTCATGAATAAACAACACGAATTTCACAGAGGACAAAGATTTTACTTGAATTATTTCAACGTCGGTTCGATGAATATTGTCAGATATTACGGTGAATAAAATATTATTCTACTCTTTTAAATATCAATGGCTTAGCAAATTATTTATAATCTTCTAGAATACAGTAAAATCTAGGTGCACTGAAATAAAGTTTACTCAACTTTGTATGTAGGTACTCGTATTTCCATAATAAAGAATACGAATATATTATTCTCAGAGACACAAATTGTATACTATATACATATTTAGTATACTATATATAGTGTAATATAGGCACAGCGAGCATTTTTAAATTACATAGGTTTCAAGCTCTTTTTCTGTATAACCGTTATAAACATAGCTTAGGCGAAGTCGTATTTATTTGTATGTAAACAACAAAAGTTATTTATCGAATTCCGTCTACGTCAACTAATCCAACCAATTACAGAGAACATATTGCAGATCCAATTGATCGTGCAAACACAGGTGTAATCTCTGTTACTTAGAATTACAAATCCTTGTAGTTCAATCGATTAACCGAATTACTCGTAATTTAACTGGCTAAAATGAAATGTGAATTTTGGCCATAAACAAAACTAAGGGAATAAGCTTGTAGCAGTAAACAGCTTGGCATACGATAAGGCAAAGATTGAGAATCGTGCACTCATAGACCCATGACAGGTACGTCGATACCGCAGTACGAGTAATAATAGTTACAGAGGGGAACGCTGCTTTGCAACGTATAAAAATGACATTTGAATGTATGTAAGTAATCACCGCTGCCCATGGCCATCAACAACCGCGCAAGGGTCTCAGATGGCTTGCCTGCCAACTGAACTCTGGCAAGCTTACTTACCAGCAGAAATATGACACAACAGTTACGAAGTGCTACTACGCTGTGGTCGTCTATAACGTGGAGGTACTCTCCAGACAACCAGCGGCTCATTGAAGTGGAAGTTCCACTTAGCTCTACATCTCTTAAAATTTGTAATAGTAACGTTTCTTAGTCGCTTCTAACGATATCCACGGGTAAATATGTGGTAGAACTCGTTCTATTTTAGGCAGGCACTTCACGGCAAATTATCATTACATGCATTAATCGAATCCTTAATTAGGAGCTAGACCATCTTGGTTACAACGACCTATCAGGTACAACCTTTCTGCTTACATAGCCATTACCATTTGTGCAGCCAAAACTTCATCATCGTCATCCTAGCGCTTGTCCCGATCGCATCGTCAACCATTGCCTTAGAGTTCAGGGTCCACTGTCCTGCTCCTTCTCCTCCACTTCGCACCATCTTCTGCATCCTGCGTAATAAGGCCACGTAGTTGTGCAGTCAAAACTTATTTAATTTGAATTTAATTTAATTATTTTAATAATTAAAACGGTACAAAAGACCAATGCCAACTTATGAACGTTTATACTGACCATTGTCGCAACGCAGCATAATATACGAGGGGACATGAGCTACAGCTTCAGCCATTTGCGAGTCTCCCGCCGAGGGTCATAAAAATGGAATATCAAATGAAAATTTCTTTCCGTTCGCGCGGTTTATTGCGGTCCGACGACGATGCAGCAGCGTTATGTTGATGCTGGTGAAGCGTTTTGTCCTTTATTTGTTTTAGAACCACATTCGAGTGAACCGCTAGAGCACCCACAAATGAATAGCGGGAGAGCTTATGGGTACTTCCACTCAAATGAGCAGCTCGCCTGGAGAAGTTGCTCCTCCCTACAGAAGACACAGTGGAGTAGCACTTCGTAACTGATGGGCTATGTTTCTGCTGGTGAGAAAGGTCGCCAGAGATCATTTGGGGGAAATATGGGGCTAAAGGCAGGCAACGCATCAGCGACCATTGTACGGTAGTTGATGTTCATGGGCAACGGTGATTACTTACCATCAGGTGAGTTGACATTTTTGGGACGCCCAGTTCAATAGTTTTGAAAAATACATGATAATATAAAAAGTTGCTCAAAGTGGACTATCACTTTAGAGTCGGGGATGTTTTGAAGATTGCTGAAGGGTGGTAATTTTTAAGTTTCACACATTCATGAAGTTTGGCAGAATTTTATGGATAGTTTCACATACGATAACCCAAATAGACCGTGCCAAGTAATAAATTAATAACACTGAACAATTTATTATTGTTATTTCAATTTATTATTACCACAGCTTTATTCATATCGATACTCTTTAATAAATTATTCATTATTTTGTCGAACAACTTCAAAGACGCATCTGATTAAAAGTCAAAAACTCAACAGTCAGAAACTCACGCTTAATCAAGACTGGTCTAGACAGTTCAATGTAACACATTCATTAATATACTTCTTAGTTATCATCATCGTCTAAACGCTGCTCTTACAACAAGGAGTTATTAAAAAAAACCGGCCAAGAGCGTGTCGGACACGCCCATGAAAGGGTTCCGTAGCTAAAAGGTGGCCCGACCGCTTAAGACACCATTTAGTAAGGGCAACTGCACGTCATAAGTTGGTCGAGTTGTATAAAAATAACTATGTATGATACAGAGTTCGCTTTAGTTTTCGTCGAAAGTACTTACTTGGAGGTATACAGGACATTTTTTTCAGAATTATTGTAACAGTATTTCAAAAGTTAAGGGGGGGGGACGCTCTAATTTTAACTTTGTATTAATATACCTCGAGACTGGGGTGTTTGATCCACATGGTTTCAAGGCAAGTTTTATTGTATTTAAAAATACCTTTTTAACGATACCCAACACGCTGGGGTACGTCGATTTTTTTTTTTTGAATTTACTTTTAAAAATAAAAAATAATTTCCTCGTGTACGACTTCGGAAAAACCCTTTTGTCGCGACTAGATGCCGTTGTTGTGAAATCGTTGAAGTCTTGGACTGGATTAGCTCACTCGGCAGACCCCTCTACACTATTTAGGGGCAAAAATAGTTTTGGGATGAACCTAAACAAGCCATCGGAGCTATACAAACATCTTAGAGTCACCAAGATGCACATTCTGGGTAAATCGAAAGACAACGCAGTGGCAACACTCCCAAAAGATAAGAATATGAGTGAGTTAGAGTCTAGGCTACGGTTCCATAAGCAGTTTATGGTGGGAGCGCAAACAAACAGGGTAGGATTGGGATGTCGAGGAAGAGAGGATGACCGGAACATCATTAAGTCTTTTCTGCGAATGGATGAAGATAACGAGTATAGAGTACATGCGCTTAATCTCGAAATGCAAAACGAGTGGGTGTCCCTTGGTGAGTTTTGTATCCCTTTAGCATTGAAGTGGCGGTCGATACTGTACGATTGGTCTCCAGCGCTGCTTAAATTCTATCTGAATGCCTTTCAGTTGACCCTACCCGATCAGAGCAACCTTGTAAGGTGGGGAATGGCGGTGGACAAAACCTGTTTGCTCTGTGGTGAGGCCGTAGGTACCGCAAGGCATTTGTTGGTGGGATGCAGAGTACTCCTAGACAGAGGTCACTACTCTCGCCGCCATGACGGAGTGTTGCAGATCATACGTGAAGCGGTGAGCCTTTCAATAGCAAGAGCAGCAAAAGGTTTGACGACGAATACAAGGAACATCAACTTCGTCAAGGAAGGATCTACCAAGAAGTCCAAAGTCAAACCTTACTCCATCGTTAGTGTAGCTCCAGATTGGAAGATCATGATGGACACGTATGAAAAGCACTACAGTATTCCAGAGGACATTGCGTTATCGTCGTCTAGACCAGACCTTTTCATTTATTCTAGAAAACTTAAGCGCGTACTGTTGGTAGAACTTACTGTTCCATGGGAGACAAACATTCCCAAAGATCACGCGTTTAAAACAAATAAGTATTATGACCTAACCAACGAAATGACTAAAAATGGTTATATAGCACGGTTGTATGCTGTGGAAGTGGGTGCGAGAGGTATACCAGCGAAATCTCTCTACAACCTACTGAAGGACTTAGGATTACCAAGATCTAATATTAGCTCGTTACTGGAAAGAGCAACTAAAGCTGCTTTACTCGGCTCATACCAAATATGGTTGGGAAGGGAGAGGAATGTCATCGGTGGAGGTGATCGTTAGTATACTATAAAGGGGCCCCTTAAACCTACACGCTGGGTCGCAAGTCCCAGGCGCCGACTGACATTCCTCTCTGTTCCACGCGATGGACCCGGCACCCGCACGGAGAATCCATGGATAGCTAAGAAGTTCGTCTCTCTTTTCGATTATTTTAAAAACCAATTCTTGAATTATCACTATACATCTCTCCACCAATTTTCGTGGCAATCGGTTCAGAAACGGCGGAGAACGAGCCAGGACAGACAGACAGACAGACAGACATGACGAAACTATAAGGGTTCCGTTTTTTGCCATTTGGCTACGGAACCCTAAAAAGGAAGTAGTCGATTTTCCCAATAAGACAGAATAAAAAATAATATGGAGAAATCGCCACAAAGCAGGTTCCAATTCCTAAATATGTTTGACACCATTAGATATGTATTGAAATTATGTGAGTCAAAATATTTAAGCACGTTGTCGTCAAAAACATGATTACAAAAAAGAACAACAACATCAAATGGTTAAATTAATTCCAGCCATAAGAATAATCACCTAAACAACTAAAGAAAGACCAATAACATTACCACATAATTGGCTGAATAAATACACCTCCGATAAAACGATGGCGATATTTCTTCCGTCGACGATAAAACCAAGGTGTCCGCCACGTATGGCCCTAATGAAGGTATACAAAAACAAAAATGGGACGAGTCACGTTTACTGGCACATTTATCAAGCTTGAGTAAATACGGGACATTAGCTTCGCGTTTTTGTGTAAATGAACTAATCCCATATCAACCTAGGTTATATGTATAACCTTCGGGAAAATAATGAAATTGTTGTAGACTGCCACCAAAACAAAAACATTCCAACATTTTGTAACAAAATATATCTAGGCTGTGTTTTACCTACACATAATAAACATAATATCATTCGGTAAAATAATGAAAATTTTGTTGACTGATACCAGAATAATAAAACGTAAAAAAAAAACATTTTTAAAATAAAACAACAAATATCTGACTCAATAAAAAGGTACACAAAATCGTTTTTTTTTTATTATCATTCGGGTATGGCCGTGGAAAAATTTAAGATTTTTTAAACGTTAATAAAGTCGGCCGTTTCCAACACAATATGGATTTGTGATTGCCGTTGAAATGCTGAGTCTTTAAGGCTGTTTCATTGTGCCTAAGATTTGATTACAACTATTGGCTATAACCCCAAAGTGGGACATTAATAGGCTCAAATTGGTTGGTACTTACAACTAACGACATGGTCTTAGATAGAAGATGTAATTAATGAAATCGTGAACACGGTGAGGAAACACTTCATAGCTATTGTGCTATACTTTTGACGGTGTGTAGGCAAGTTATTCAGCGTTCAGTTATTGAAGAAGTTATTTTATACTAGCGGGCGCCCGCAACTCGTTCGCGTGTATTTGGGTTTATCCTATGGGAACATTTAATCGAGATGAAAAGCCTCTATACTAAATTTCATTAAAATTCGTTTAGTAGTTATTATATATGTCCATTGGCGGGTGTGATGAAACACTTATTTTATAACATCAGGAGCCGGTCAATTGTATTCCGATTTTTTTTTATAGTGAGTCCGACGATCTAGCCGTTTACTTGATGGTAAGTAATCATCGCTGCTATGGACATCAACAACCGTACAAAGGTCGCAGATGCGTTGCCTGCCTATAAGAACCTATACCTTCCCAACTGAGCTCTGGCGACCTAACTCACCAGCAGAAACATAGCACAACAGTTACGAAGTGATACTTCACTTTGGTCTTCTGTAAGGTGGAGGTACGTCCCCAGGCGAGCCGCTCATTCAAGTCCCACAAGCTCTACCTCTCTTTCACGGTAGCAAGGTAATTTGCTTATTAATTACGTTGAAAGCACTCAAATCAACTAACAAACCATCAACAAGATGACATCTAAGTACTGCGCAGTGCGACAGTCAAAACATTCGTATCGTTAGACAGATGTCTTCGATAGAGCAAAACACGCGGAAACTTCATATATTCCGTGACAATATTCCTCAGGCTTGATAAAGGTGCGCTCGGAGCCAAATAGACTGGACTGACTGGTAGATATCGCATTCATTACATAGTTTTGCTCAAACATTTTCTTACAGGAATGACTGTTTATATAGGCAAAGTACATAGTTACCTAAGAACGTCCCACATACACATCCTATCACTTACGGTAGGGATACTTTGATTTTTATTTTCAAACTTCCCTACCGGTTACATTTTTTTTTCTTTTATATTTTTATAAAATACCTAAATAAACATAATATAACAGTATAGCTTATCAAGCAAATTTGAGAAAAATACCTACTTGAGAAAATCCCCAAAACTGTGGAGGTGACGTTTGCCTCCGCCGACAATAAATAGGATTACTCATCTGTTTCCTCGCCTGATGCACGGAAATATAAAGTGCATATATGCAATAGCGAAATTCATATGAATTGCGCCACTGGATTCATATTCTTCTTTTATTTTATTTGAGATGTGAAAATCGGACCTTATATTTTTTTATAGTCTTCTGTAACCTACAATAAAACTGACAGCTGTAAGGTTAACTTAAGTCACTTATTTCAATGTTATCTGATGTTGTATGTTGGGTAAAGTATATTTATGTACTCGTCGTAAGCTATGCTTAGTATCTTCATGTACTGGTAAGCCTTATTTATGTCGTAATCTTTGTCTTGATCTTAAGTTATTGTTACCTCTTTCTCTTTTAAACATTTTTTGTGAAGTTAACAAACAGCACAAGAAGGTTATTTTTGGAGTATCAGTGAGGCTATTGACTAGTTGGCTTGTTGAAAAATTGTTATTTTTCTGTTTTTATTTATCGGACTTTTGCTATCGATCTATCTGTAGTGAAGCCGAATTATGGAAATAGGACTTGGGTTTCTCCAAACATCGGTCGTATCAAATTACTATGCTATATAGCCATATAGCATAGCCGAATTTTTAAGCAGTATAGCCATACTGCTTAAAAATTTATCTGGTGTGACGCCCTCGCGTTAAAATAGGCTGTCGTAGCAAAAAATCTGCTGAGACAATTCAAAATATTATAAGGAAACGCGGAATGAGAACCTTCCCTACGAAATTCCTCTTTGAATAAATAATTGAATATTCCTTCCTTTTACGAATATATCACTATAGATGCCATATTCATGAATATTGAATTGGTAAGGATTTGATCGTGAGCGAGTAAAGAGGGAAAATTATGTAAGAGCATTAGGGTAAGATCGCAAATCAAGTTCTTTGTTTGAGAACATTTTTCATTGATATCAGAGTCACTTTCAGCAGTTTATTTATAAATGTGAGGGGGATATTACCGTATGGAAGTTACAAAAGTGTATATTTTTTACTCCAAGTGTACAAAATATCTAAGAAATAAGCGTCCTGCCATTTTTCAGACCCAGAAATAAAAACAATTTACCAAAAGGAAAGTAAATATTCAATAACAAAACGTTTGGAACAGAAAGGTAACATCGTAATAAATTCTTACTTACGTTACTCATATGAAGTACTAAGAAAATAATTTACCAAGTGGAAGCACTTACAAGGTACGCCTCATGTGTATCGTGATGTAATTTGTATCTGCGATAAGTGGGTTATTCAATAAATATTATAAAACACTCGGAAAATAATTATCTAGATATCTGTATTTTAACGGATTTTTATAATAACCAGGCTTGTCAATTCAGGATCATAGTCGCAGCGTACCCTGGGCTTAGGGTTGCCAACCGTACTCTAAAATAGAGTATTGTCCTCTATATCATGTAGGCGTACTCTATAATCTATAACACTAATAAAGTACGCTAAAATACTCTTCTTTTACAAAACGTTTCATACCTACAATTATTAATTCCTTTAAAAACATTGGAAACTTGTTATGTGTTGCAAAAAGTTCAAGTATACCTTTATAAGAGTAAAAAAAATAATGATACTCTTTGTTGTAAGTCCGTACTCTTTATTTACCTCCTTTAAAATCAGAAATACTTTATTTCTGCTAATAAAAATTGGCAACCCTGGGCTCCAAGGCAATAGCGGATGATGCAACCGGGGGAGGCGCTAGGATGATGATGATCTGTATTTGAACGGATTTGAATGAATAATTTTTTAAATACTTTGAGGCTCTTTTTTATTACTTTTGAACTTTCGAATTGTTAACTAACAATCCATTTTATTATTATCTCTTCTCTATTAAATAAAGAGTTTAGTTTTGTGCTTGTTAACCAATAAAGGCCTTTTCCATCGATTATTAGTAAATAAATAAATGTGTTAAGTAAGAGTGATAGCATATGTTACGAGTCGCAAAAAAAACATTGAATAGGAAAAAGGGTATATCTGGTTTCATGCCAATTAAAATCAGAATCACTTATCAAATAATCGTATTGAATTACCATGACGTTGTTAATAAACACTAAATCAGCTCAGTCTTTTTTAATACTAAAATACTTATGGAAGCTAATGGAACGCTCAATCTTAGGCGGAGCCACGTCAGAAACTTGGCAGACGTTTACTGCCTTATGTAATTTAATCCCAACATTAAGTTTTCTCATTCAAACAACAAAATTTTCTGTAAGAGAATCCTGTTATCATTAAACGGGCACAAAGTTTTGTGTCGGGTTGTCCACGTGACGAGGAAGGTTTTAGGCTATAGTATAAACGAAATTCACGCGGACGGAGTCGCGGGCGGCCGCTGGTCATCAATATTTATGCAAGCTGAAGACATATTAACAAATACAAAAATCATAAAATATAACCATCCCCTAGTTGTGAATGGTGTACATACTACGTTGTGTCAAGCCCTTATAGGTATTAAGAATATGGAAAACTTCGATACTGCATAATTAAACTGGCAGGTCGTTAACAATGTATAAGGGCCCCTTTAAAAATTAACCTTGTTATAACAACACAAAGAACTCCTATTACTGATACAAATTGCTTAATCTCATAATCAAAATGGCTGAATCAATTTAACTCGAGACAGATCGCACCCGCGGATGACACTAACTCGAATAAGAACGACGGGAACTAACTCAGCATTAATGTATTCACGCCGCGGCGCTGGGTTAAATCAGATCCTAAAATAATAGCTACTGTAGTTCTAGATGTTTAGGACTAGAATATATTTATGAAGATTTTAGGGACGCAGCTGGAATAGGAAAGTACGAGTAAGCTAGATAACATGAGAAGAGGAAAATATGTCAATTAATTTTTGGTTGGAAATTAAATAACTGAATTACTGGTTGATTTAAAAAGTATTATGAACATTTATTTATAGATATAGATATGTTTTTCTTGTACGATGACAAGACAAAAATATCAATCGTAGTATGGAGCAAGTGACATTTGGCACTAATAGTTTATCTGCTATTCACCAGAAACGTATTCGTATTTATCAAGACTAGTAGCACTAAACAAGCTAAAGGAAAGAACTACTCAATAAGAATTATAAACATGAAATTTACTTAAAGATACATTTAATTAGAATACCTACCGTCTGTTTCTAAACGCATAAGCATAACAGCACGCGACTTACGTCTTTAACATCATAAAACACCAAGACTAACTGCTATTGACCCATATATTCCGAAGACAAAGACCCAAATATTAAACTCAAGGCCTCTCGCCGGGTATCGGAAGCCAATAAATGGCGTCAGTTTATCTCGCGATTAAATCACCGGCGTGATCTTTAATCAGGGGTCGCTGCCGGTGCCATCAATACTTCAGAGGCTTAAACCACTGTGATGGGTGGGGCTAGCTATTATTATAGGATATTTTATCACATAACGCAGAAACAAAAACTGCAAGTCCTTCTTTTCTACTAATACATAATTATGAATGGGAAGGTGAGTTTGTTTATCTATTTATTTATTTGTGTGTTTGTTCCGCTTTCACGCCGTAACTACTGAACCGAATGCTTTGAAATTTTGCAGACGTAAAGTTAGTAGTCCGAATTAAATAATAGAGTACTTTTAATCCCAGAAAATTAATATTCCCGGCGAAAACGAAAATATTGTTTGCAATTTAACCGAATTCCACGCGGGCGAAGACGTGGGCGGAAAGCTAGTAAACAATAAACTGACACACCACTTGCCTCAAACTAAGCTTTAAGACTCATACGGATGCTATGAAACCTCCATTTCTTTGACATACATATTTTCCTCCATCCTATGTTATCGAGCTTACTTTCAAATTCCAGTTGAGTCCCTAAAATCTTCATAACTAGATTCTGGTCCTAAACATCTAGAACAACAGTAGCTATTATTTTAGGATCTGATTTAACCCAGCGTCGCGGCGTGAATAAATTAATGCTGAGTTAGTTCCCGTCGTTCTTATTCGAGTTAGTGTCATCCGCGGGTGCGATCTGTCTCCAGTTAAATTGATTCAGCCATTTTGATTATGAGATTAAGCAATTTGTAACAGTAATAGGAGTTCTTTGTGTTGTTGTAACAAGGTTTATTTTAAATTGGGACCCTTAAAAATTGTTAACGACCTGCCAGTTTAAATATGCAGTGTTAAAGTTTGCATAATCTAACATCTACATATAAGTATTTGACACAACGTATTATACCTTTTGCGTTGTGTCAAATACTAAAATAACCATTTAAAACTATAGGATGGCTTGTTCGATTTTATGATATTTGTGTTCATTGTTGTAACCCGAATCATGCTGATTTTCATCACAAAGAATTTGGCTCTAACGGGATAAGAACTCGCGTATCTCGGTTATGTGACCAGGGTCTCTAACAACAAGATAAAGTAGGTAATGCATTGCATTGTATCTATGTGTTTGCTGATGTTTCGTGTTGCTTGCATACAAATAATAATAATAAAAACCCTACCTTACGTCCGAGCCGACCACCAGGCTCACGTGGGGTGCGGACACGCGTACATATGTAACTTACGCGGCTAACAAGGAGGTCTCTGCGATATGAAAATGGTACTAACACGAAGTAGAGTTCCCCAGGCGGGTACCAGCGGCACCACCGCTGGAGAATCCCGCCCCGAGCTGGCCTCGGGCAGCCCCGCGTACTCTGGGGGGGGCAACATTTCGCAGCAGCCTACCCAGTCTCAGACTGTTGTAGGAACTTCCACAAAAAATAAAAAGGCACCTGCCAAAACAACTACAGGAGCCTCTAAAGCCCAGATATCAAAACGTAGGGCCCCGGAGTCCCAGACTCCACCAGTTGCGGATGTTTCGCAGGCAGCTTCGGCAATGAAACCTGCGACCACCAAAGCTGGCAAACCTCGAGTACGCATGAAATGGGATGAAGAAACCAACATATTCATAATGCGCACATACCTAGAAATTACTAAATTAGAAACAGATTTAACACAATACCGGCAAATACTATATCAAAAATTTGTGGAAAAATACCCAAACGCAAATGTATCTGAACAGAGAATATCTGATCAAAGAAGAGCAATAGAAAGGAATAAAATGTTATCAGACGACTTACTGCGACAGATCAAAGAAGAAATAGCACAGACATTACAAATAAATACACAACATCATGCATTAACTACCGAACAAAATAATGAAACACATGCAACACTATATACACAGAATAGTCAAACGGATTTTACCAACATTACACAGTCACTCCATACTTATACATTAGAGACGATTAGAACACCTTTAAGTACAGATAGTAGTCAAAGTTCAAATAACACACAACCCCAGGATATAATTTCTCAAGAACCACCAGAATTAATTGAAAAACTTAAGACCAGTCTTGAATCAAATTTAGTAAAATACTCAACCAGCGATCCAACTACCAGACCCCGACTACCAAAATTAAAAACTACTCGTAAATTAGCTATACTAATAGGTATATTTAACCAAGAAATAATTCCGAATAGACTGTCAACACTACACAATATTATAGACACACATACATTAGTTTACTGTATAGCTATGACAATAATTTCTCACCTAAACATTAAAACTAGTAAGGAGCCCAGAACGAAGAAAAATAAAAACACAAGCCGCAAACCAGCTTGGCAAATTAGATTAGAAAGAGACATAGAACAACTACGGAAAGATATAGCTCGTCTTACACAGTATAAAGCTGGGAACAGGGCAAGTCAATTGGTACAGAATGTTAAAAATATATTACAAAAAACGAAAAAACACAGTACATACGATAATCCGAACACAAGAGTAGACGAACATTTGGATACGTTGAAGCAAAAGTTAGCAATTAAAACACACAGATTAAAAAGATACAATACATCACAAAAGCGAAAGGACAGTAATAAACTCTTCAAGACGAATGAAAAACAGTTTTACAGGAAGTTAAAAGATAGTATTCGGGTAGAGCGAACACCAACAGAAGAAGCTTTAGTAAATTTTTGGGGACAAATATGGTCTAACACTGATGAACACAACAAAGATGCTGAATGGATTACTAACGAGAAAATCAGAACAGGAAATATTGAAGAAATGCAGTTTAATAGTATTGAAGAAGAAGAACTTACGGAAATCATTAATAGAACACATAATTGGAAAGCTGCTGGAATAGATAGCATACATAACTTTTGGTTTAAGAAACTGTATAAGCTACATTCTGTTCTAGCCAAACAGATAACTGAAATCATTACATGCGAAAGCCCTATACCAGAATTCCTTACTAAGGGTATTACATTCATGCTGCCTAAGAGTAAAAAGACTGAAGACCCGTCACAATATCGACCAATTACATGTCTACCTACACTATATAAAATTATAACATCATGTGTGACTCGCAGGATCACTCAACACATCGAATTCAACAACATCTTATCAGAAGAAAAGAAAGGATGTAGAAAACTCCATAAAGGATGTAAAGAACAGCTCATCATAGACGCAACTATACTTAAACATGTTCAAAATAGTAAAAAAGATATTTACATTTCATATATTGACTATAAGAAAGCATTTGATAGCATACCTCACTCTTGGCTGTTGCAAATACTAGATATTTACAAGATTAATCCTCATATAATACAATTTTTAAGAACCGCTATGAGATCCTGGCAAACAACGTTAAAGCTAAACACGGAATCAGGCAGCATCACGACAAACGAAATTAAAATAAATAGGGGAATATTTCAAGGTGATTCACTAAGCCCATTATGGTTTTGCCTAGCCTTAAATCCACTCTCAAACGAATTGAATCACTCACAACTAGGTTTCGACATCAAAATTAGTAGTAGGACTGAATATCAACTATCCCATCTCTTATACATGGATGATCTTAAACTTTATGCTAATAGACAACAGGATATGGTAGGATTACTAGATAAGACAACAACATTTTCACGGGATATTAGAATTGATTTAGGGCTGGACAAATGCAAGAAGCTTAACATAGTGAAAGGGAAAATAGTAGAAGGTAATTATACACTAGGGGAGCAGGAATGTATAGAAGCTATGAAGGAGGGAGAAGTATATAAATATCTAGGTTATAATCAAGCGAGACTACTGGAACACAAAAATATAAAAGAAAAATTAAAGACGGAATATTTTAGTAGGCTACACGCTTTATGCAATAAACAGTTAATTAGTAAAAATATGTTCAAAGCTATAAATACTTATGCAATACCAATATTAACTTATTCTTTTGGCGTTATAAAATGGACTAGCACAGAACTTACACAATTAGAAATAAAAACTAGGACTACACTTACCCAGCATAGATACCACCACCCGAAGTCAGCGAATGAGCGAGTTACACTACCAAGGAAAGAAGGAGGAAGGGGTCTTATTGATATATCACAATTACATAGAGATCAAATCGCAAATTTAAAAGACTTTTTCAAACGTAAGGAAACAACCAGCATATTACACAAAATAATTTGTATTCTAGATAAACAATGTACACCACTTAACCTAAACGAAGAAAACATAGGTTTTAGTGACAGAATTAGAAATAGGGAGGATAAGCATAAACGTTGGAGAGAAAAGGAATTACACGGAAGACACCCACACGATTTAGATCAGACGTGTGTTGACCAGGAAGCTTCTAATAAGTGGCTAGATGTAGGGGAATTATTCCCTGAGAGTGAAGGGTTTATGATAGCTATTCAAGACCAAGTAATAAGTACAAAAAACTATAGAAAGTACATTTTAAAAGATAAATCACTCCGAAACGACCTATGTCGAAAGTGCAACAATAAACCCGAAACAATACAACATATAACTGGAGCATGCACAACACTTACACAAAATGACTACACCCATAGACACAATCAAGTTGCTAATATAATTCACCAGAAACTTATACAGAAATATAAACTAACAAATGATCCACACATGCCATACTATAATTACACACCCCAGCATGTAGTTGAGAACCCACATTATAAACTGTATTATGACCGCACTATTCTGAGTGACAATACCATATACAACAATAGACCGGATATAACTTTTGTAGATAAAGACAAAAAGCACACATACATTATCGATATAGCTGTACCAAACACCAACAACATTCAGGCCACAATAACAGAAAAAGTTAGGAAATACACGGAACTACAAGACCAAATTAAAAGGGTATGGAAGATGGATCGCGTCACAATAATACCAATAGTTATTTCCAGCACTGGGGTAATTCCCACTCAGTTGTTAAAGGGCCTTCAATTACTAGATTTACCAAAATACACATACATTACTCTCCAGAAAGCAGCCATTCTTAACACATGTCGTATAGTTCGCAAATTTTTACAATTAGATTCCGTCGCTGATAACATTTTATAGAACCAAAACTCCAAATCTCATATTTGCTTGGCCAAAAGCCCGCAAATATGAAAATAAGCCCGGTAAACGGAGATTTCTTAAGAGAAACATGTAAATAATAATAATAATAATAATGGACGACATTAAACTATACACAAAAACAGAAAAACAAATGAAACAATTAATAGACACTACCACACAATTTAGTAAAGACATCAATATGGAATTTGGACTAGATAAATGCAAAACACTACACATAGTTAAAGGAAAAATTAAACCAGGAAACTACACAATTAATACTTCAGACACAATCACAGCTATGGAATCAACAGACTTATACAAATATTTAGGATACAAACAGCTCAAAGGATTAGACCACACAACTATCAAACAGACCCTGAACACAGAATACAAGCGGAGAGTGATTGCAATATGCAAAACACAACTCACTGGAAAATACCTCGTCAAAGCCCTGAACACCTACGCCATCCCAATATTAACCTACTCTTTCGGAATCATTAAATGGTCCAAAACTGACATACAGCAAATAGAACGAACTACACGCACAATACTCACCAAACATAACAATTTACACCCTAAATCTGCAATAGAAAGACTCACCATCAAACGACAAAATGGAGGGAGAGGCCTTATAGACATCCAGCACCTTTGGCAAAAACAAATAAATAGACTCAAAACATTCTTCCTCACTAAAGCACACAGTAGCAATATCCATAATGCCGTAGCTTTAAACGACCACAACTACACCCCACTCAATCTAAACGAACAAACAAACACACAACACGACAACACCACCGACCCACAAAAACAAAAGGTAGAGGACTGGAAAAAGAAAACCCTGCATGGACGTCACCCCCATGACTTAGAACAAGCGCATATAGACTCAGAAGCATCAAATAAGTGGCTTAAAATCGGTAATCTATTCCCAGAAACTGAAGGCTTCATCATAGCAATACAAGACCAGATTATTAATACTAAAAACTACAGAAAGTATATCATTAAAGACCCGACAGCAGTCAATGATAAATGCCGAAAGTGCCACATACAACCAGAGACCATACAACACATAACAGGAGCATGCACTACACTCACACAGACAGACTACACTCACAGACACAACCAAGTAGCAAACATTATTCACCAAAAATTAGCACTAAAACATAAACTGATACAAGACACAAACACACCTTACTACAAATATACGCCACAAACAATCCTAGAAAACACTACACACAAACTCTACTACGACCGCGCCATACTCACAGACAGAACTATTCACTACAACAGACCAGACATAACACTCCAAGACAAAGTAAATAAAATCACCTTTCTAATAGACATAGCAGTACCCAACACACACAATATACAGAAAACCATAGGCGAGAAGATAAGCAAATATGCCGAACTGAAAGACGAAGTAACAAGAATCTGGAAGCAAAATAAAGTATACGTAGTACCCATTGTCGTCTCCACTACGGGTGTCATACCCAACCATCTTCACCACAGCCTCAAATTGATAGACTTGAAAGACTCGACGTTTATTCAACTACAGAAAGCCGCAATCTTAAATACTTGTCGTATTGTGAGGAAGTTCATGCAATTGGAAGACAATGAAATGGCGCCTCAGAACACCACACCTGCATAACCACTCACAACACTGCATTTACTTGGCTACAGCCCGTAAATGTAGTTAAAACCAGCCAATGAGCTGAGAAACAGAAATGTTTACACAAAAAATAATAATAAATATCTCTGGACATTATTCACACAGCGCCATCTAGCCTCAAACTAAGCCTAAGCCTAAGCCTCTAACAAATAACCCAAGGATGTATAAAACAGTATCCATCCACATGAACTTTATAGTGTCTGCTTCCAAATTGTGATTTACGAAAAGAAAAGAGGGAAAAGAGTGAACTGTGAATCTTCTTAAGCTCTCGGGTGATTTCGTATCTGGTCGTTTGCCAAAATGGACTCCGTTTATCTTTCGATTAAAACACCCGTGTGATATAAAGTGTTGAGTACGCACTTAATTTTGCACCAGAACGTTCATAAATGTTGAATTTAGGTGGTGATGGTTAACATCATTTTAAAATACCGTTTTAAAATAAAATCTGTCGCTACCGCCATACATTGATTTGACTCCGTGTTAAGTAGCTTTGCCATTTGTGTTACAGCTATCAGAATCACTATTGGTATTCCATACATACTTAAATAGTAAATATAACACCCAGAACAGGATAAACGGACTTGTTCAATGTTCATCCACACATATGTCTGTCCTGTGCGGGGATCGAACACGCGATCTCTTAGTCTGATAGTCAACTTCTTGACCTTTGTACCAAGCGGGTCGTCAATTTTCCATCTTGCAAATGTCAAAAAACAATCACGTGAAATTTTGGCATCTTTTACAACTTATTTGTCGCACAAAACAGATACAAATCCTACCAGGTTGGTTTTTCAGTTTTAATCCCGATTAAGGGTCCTGTGATATGTAATCAGGGAAGCCACTGGTGACATCGTCAATTCTTCAGGGACTTAAACCTCCTACTCACGTGAGAGAAGTCTATTGCGTGTGGTAATCCCCTAATTTGCAATCCCCTGTTGTACCTTTAATTATGTAGTAAGATAAGGTATTTTGCCCTTGTTTACAGGCAGAAAGAAATCAATTTAGTTATTAAGTTTTCAATCAATTGGTTTCAGTGCATTGGCAACACAACACGAGACAAATACAACTACCTTTAATAGTTGATTTATTTGTGAGAAAGTATATATATGTTCACTTAATGCCAAATATACATAGTTAATTTAAATATATGGTAGTAGCATTAAATCTCACAAACCGTTTTTATTTTTAATTCAGTAAATAGAACGAGTAGTTTATACATGGGAGTTTTAGACAAATAAAAGGACAAGAATAGAATCCTTAAAAATGCAAATAAAAATACTTCATGGGAACATGGTACGACACAGTCGACCTACATTCAGACAGAGACAATCGTTTAAAAATGCAAGCCCGACAAAGTTACCATCGTTAGTAAAAAGTGCAAAAGGACTCTGTGATAACTGAATGCATTTGGGACACTAAATTCACAAAGTAACTGGGTACCTACCCAAATGATTCTACAAGTACTTACACTCTTCGTTCTGGTACTAAACATGACACACTTGTGCCGTACAGTTGATGATAATAACATGTAATATGTGGTAAATGTTGATATCGTCAATTGTACAGTGTACTGCAGACAACCTTCTTAAGGTTTTAAAAAATATATGAAATAAGTATTCACTCTTTAGTTCTTTTTAAATATGTTATCACCAATTAAATTTTTCATGTATTCAAATGTTCACAGAAAAGGTTTTAAATAAATAACACGGTAACAATTAATGTCTCAAACGATAACGATTAAGGCCATTTTATCGAAACTATGATTTTTTTTCTGAAAAGTACCTGAAACTGTAAAGAATAAAAGCTTTTTTAAATAAGCTATCTGTCAGCTGACAAATCTCATCAACCTTTATAGCCTGTTTCAAATTGGAAGCATCCACAAACATCTGCGGCCCAGGAGTCCATTATATAAAAATAAATATTCTGATAAAGGGGAAACATTACCATTTGGGTGACTGTATGTCGTCAGAATATTACACAAGATAAGAGTGGTCAACGATGTAACCCTAAGATTGCTCAATGTTGGGTATTTGTTTTGTAAGTTCGTATACGAAAACAGCAGTAAAGCTGGCAAATAATTGGCGAACATTCTCTCCGAACCAATAGCTGTGACCACAATTTCGGAGACATACGTTCTGAAATGGTATGCATTGGAAAAGGGGAACACCTAAAGTTTCCTGAAGTAAAAGCGAGATTCTTACTCCGAAACATAAAGTATTCGATTTTATTTAATTAGAAAAGTATGGTAGTACTTTTAAAAAATACATACAATAATGTTGACCGTTTTTAAGGGTTCCGTAGTCTACTAGTTTTATTGTTATTTAATTAATTAAACATTAGGTACCGCTTAGCTTAATTCAAACATTTTGCAGATATTATGAAACGTTACAAACTATAACTAGAAGTAATCTTCTCTTTGCCTCCAGAATACGCTCTTAAATTTATTCTTCAATATCAAAGTGCATTAAAGCCTTAGGTTCGTTCCGAGGTAATTTCATTTGAGCGATAGCCCTTACTGGGAACAGGATTAAATCTGTAGTGCCTGGCAAGACTCGTTATTTCATTGTAAACCATCGCCGCTGGAGATAATGGCTCTCTTATTGAGCAATGATTTAGCTCCTTTTCTGCAATTTTCTCGTTTAAATCTTATTGCGGTTCCTTTTAATTGCACGACGATAAAATGTACAAAGTAATTTTCAATTAGGACTTTACGTACATTGATGATAGTATGTGGAAATTCTTCATTGAAACTTCGTAACATTTTTGAAAAAAATCTGCGTGAGCATATGTTGCTGTTATATGTATGTAAACTTTTGAATCGATTTGTTATGAGTTAATAGGTATTAGGATATTTATAGTAATATCAAATTAACATTTAATGAAATAATCTAGAACATCAACTGCATATATACGCATACACCGTATTAAAACATGAAGAAACATTGAGTCGTATTGAAAACTGCGCATTTTTATTTATACTGCCTTTTGGTCAGCATTTCCAATCACAAAACTTTTTGTTATCTGCTACAGCAAATACATATTTCGACAGAGGTTGTGACGAAGTGCTACCCTCTGGCCAGTTTCCAACTCCAAGTTGAATTTAATATCTGTTCGTTCGTCCGTTCTTTTGTCATACTTGAGTCTGGCTTCCGTCATAACATTTACGTTGGCATCCGATATCTGCATTGATAACGGAAACCATTGAAAGTCTCATTATCAAAAATATTGAGGATAAGTCAGTGTGAAAATGTCATATAAAAAACATTTAGATCAATGAATAGTTTGAGAACATACACATGCGAAGACATTTGTTCTCCAACAAAAGAAATAATTTTATTAAAATAAGAGCATCAGGGTAAACGAACTATAGGGTCATCTAATTGTCATTAAGTTATCACAGCTGCCCAGTGCCCATGGACGTGAATAAAGAGAACCCCCAGACCTTGCAAACTCCTTCACTATAGACACCTTCCATCATTTAGAATTGACGTTGAATGCTTGTAAAAATAAAAGTAAGGGAATCCCTCGCGAAATATGATGCACTACCGGCCGCCTGCGACTCCGTCCGGTGGTTTTAGGTTTCCGCACACATAGGTTTATACTATAGCCTAAAACCTTCCTCGTCAAATGAACTATCCAATACAAACATATTTTTTTCAAATAGGACTAGTAGTTCCCTATATTTGCGCCTTAAAACAAACAAACAAACTCTTCAGCTTTACTACATTAGTACAGATTAGTACACATAGTTATAGCACTAGAACCCGCGCATCCCCCTTTTTTTTTTTTTTTTTTTCTCGCAGGGAAACGCAATGACGCGCCTTAACTGCAGGTTAGCTAGACCTGCAGCCGTGTGTTGGGCTCGGGACTTCGTCCCACTACCAACTAAAACCCTGCGGTTTCCTTCTCACCCGTGTGGTGGGACGGACTGGTTCTCGTGCCTGGCGGAGCCTGGCGAATGCCCAGTCCGTTCCCGGTCACTCCCTGACTAAGGTGGTCGTCAGGTCAGGGAGGGGCGCCAAGAACCCGCGCATCCCCTGCTAACGACATGCACAAACGCAAACGCAGTTCTCCCGCGAAAGGTTCACGCTAACTGCAATGCAAATGTTAACACATGGAAATCGCATGCATTCCGCGGAATGCATTCAACATTTTGCACAAGCACAAGTGAATCTAAGTTGACAATATTTTTATAAAAATATTCTGGGTCGAATTTTAGTTATTTTTGTTTCTTATTTGGCCAGTAGAAAATGGCAACGTGTATTTTTTTTAGGATGTGCAAAAGTTGACGTTTTAGTGCACTTAACATGACATTAACGCACATATTTTTTGAAAAGGCCGCTAATGTAGCTTAAGAATGGTGAAAGATTTTTTAAATCGGTACAGTAGTTTTTGTGTCTATTTATTACATTAAAACAACAAACATTTCGTCTTTATAATATAACTAGCAGCCGCCCTCTACTCCGTCGCCGTGGTATACTATAGTCTTCCTCGTCAGACGGACTATCCAACCCAAAAATATTTTTTCAAATCCGAAAAGTATTTCCTGAGACTTAGGCGTGCAAACAAACAAACAACAAACTCTTCAGCTTTATTATTTTAGTAATAATAGATTAGTATTATATGTGTACATAGTTATAGCACTAGAACCCGCGCATCCCTGCTAACATGCACAAACGCAAACGCAGTTCTCCCGCGAAAGGTTCACGCTAACTGCAATGCAAATGTTAACACATGGAAATCGCATGCATTCCGCGGTGTGCATTCAACATTTTGCACAAGCACAAGTGCATCTAAGTTTACAATATTTTTGTAAGAATATTCTAGGTCGCATTGTAGTAATTTTTGTTTCTTATTCGGCAAGTAGAAAATGGCAATGAGTAGGTATATTGTAATTTGTATTCTATTCTGGCTTAGGCAGAAGTTAACATTTTAAAGGCTTTTCTTTTGTCTCGGCCATGTACAAAATGAGAATTGTACATAGCAGTTATTGCTTTTACGTACTTATGGAAGAGTGACAACGAGTTCACACCTTATCGGTTGAATACCTTTTACGATTATCGAAATGGCATCATTACTTGAAATCGTTCTTTCGAACAAAACGATCTTTATTTAAGAGCGACATAAATCCTCAATGGTACACAACTTGTTATGAATTAGAAACAGCACTCATATCTCTGGATTAATGCACCACAAGGGTACGAATAGTACAGTGGCTGCAAAGTCCAATTTAAACGTTGATACAACGACAAGAACACAATACATGAATCTTCTGACCATTGCAATATCCACGAGTAATTTTCTATTGTAGCTGGATATTTCTATAATGACTTACTGACCTGTTTCATGTGGCAAACATTGCATGCATACACTGATATTGAATGTTAAGCTCTCCTTTGAAACACGGATTTATGTTAATGCATGGGAAAGCATCGTACAATCAGTAACATCAGTCTGAGTGAAACTAGTATAATGGCGTTTGTACAGAGTTTAACTGGAAAGTATACTAGTAAAAAGTAATATTCTAAAGGTGATGATAATATATTCTAAGAAGTTTATGTAAGTATAGAAACAACTAGGCGGGAAAAACGCGACGTTATTTCGGCATATACATGACAGACTATGCCGAAATAACGTCGCGTTATCTCGTATCAAAAATACATTGCCACCGAACTTCTGGCTTACTAAGAGTTATTAAACAAAAAAAAAACCTCTTCATTCTAAAAAAAAATTTTGTCGTTAGTTCTGACAACGTAATTTTACATGTGTCAATTTCTGTAATCGCTTTTCACATTATTTCACAGCAAAATGCAAAATTTTTTCAGGTAAGAATATAAACAGAACGCCTTACATAATCACCCCGTAATAAAAAGATTTTTAGTGTCAGTATTTAATAAATGTTTCTTGTAGGGCAAGACTGTCTTTATAAAGGCAAGGATGCCAAAATAATAAGTTATTTTATGTCAAAAAATGTTGTGAGTGGTACTCGTAGTACCGAAACCAAAGTTCGTGACTGTACTCCTGATCAAGTTCTAAAGTGCCAATGTGGAGATAGGATTAATAGGATCTCGTTCCATTTTCACACACAGGGTTTTGCGTAACGCACGGAATATGTACACAGATATAAACATTATAATTTGTATAACTAACACCCAACACCATACTACTATAAGCTTAAAACCTTCCACGTTGTTTTTTTTAAATTGAACCTGTAGTTTAATAATCGCGTACAAATAAACAAACGGACAAACAAAAACCTTTTCAGGCTTTATTCATTACATTAGTATAGGTAGATTAAATCGGAACATCGTGCCGATATAAAACATTGTCTCTATAAAATTATAATTAGTAATATTATAAGTGTTAGTCGTAAATTAGCGTGTTTTGGCGACTAGTATAAACTAGACGACAACTATATTGATGCTGATATAAAAAAAAACACTGCGTGAATTTACTCAAGTCATGGATATTTATCAATGTATTTATGTCTATTCGTTCACTAGCATTCATAGTACAAGCTTCGAGCTTAGTTCGGTTATTAAGCAATTGGTGTGTTAGTCCAATGAATTTATTTATTACAAAGTAAATGCTTCACACGCCGTATGGAGACAAATGGAGCAACGCATTGAGCTTTACAATTAATTACCCTGAAACGTACTACGAGTCTGTGCAATGCATTAGGCCGTTGGAAGAAAAAACTTTAGTATGTATATTTTTATGAATAAACTGTAGGGCTATAATTATAATAATTATGTATGTTCTACCTTTTCAATGTAAATCTGGGAGTGATCTTTCAGTCCAGTATAAAGAATACAGATTTTGTTCACAACTAGGTAGGTATCCTGACGGACGAAACCGCAGCCATCTTTCAAACTGCATTTTGAATGTCCGTGCAGGTTTTACGACGTTCCGCGTTTATTTACAAACGTTGTTCCAGAGTTTTCGTGTTCTCAACATCTATGTCACATTTATCAGAGAGGAAGTTTGTCTTGCTCGGTTTATTGTGAAAGAAAAATGACTCCGTACAATATTTGTGGAGTCAGTTTTATTACTTACTTAGAGTGAAAGAGTAGATTTTGTATGTCGTGCAAAGGTTTAAATGAAACTATTTTATCATTTACCTTATGTTTATAGAGGTTTATTATAGCTTACCTACAGACTATTATTTATGTTATAGGGAGCCAAACGAACAAGTGCCAAGCCAGATCACTTGTTGGTAAGTGATCACCGCTGCCATCGTACATCAATAACCGCACAAAGGTCGCAGATGTCACCCAACAGTTACAAAGTGCTACTTCTTTGTGGTCTTCTGTAAGATGGAGTTACTTCCCCAGACGAGCGGCTCATACAAGTGGAAGATCCACTAAGCTCTTCCTATCTAAAAAATGAATGAGTTGAACACGAAAGCATATCCACACTTTATTTAACACATTCTCTCCAAAAGCGCAATCGTCCCAAGTCACGCAGCAAAGTTGTCATTTTTCCTCGCAGTCACTGTTTAATTTATTGCCATTATAATCACAACAAAAAGTAGGCATTAGAACAAAAAAGCGCGATAAGGGAACATTTGAAAGGAACGCACACAATGGGCGTCAGGAACAAAGGGCTCATTCGTCGACAGCGCACGGTGTATCGATATTTGCGCTCTCGACGACGGATATTTTAGGAAGCTTGCGAACAGGGTTGACGTACTGGGGTTTTCAATAGATGAATTGTTACTCAAGTACCTATTCTATTTATTAACAATGCTTTTAACACAGTTTTACTGTACTAGTGTGTATGTACTGGTATTAAATACTAGCGGCCGCCCGCAACTTCGTGTCCGTGGAATTAGGATTCCGCTTTTTAACAAATGGACTTTCCAACGCAAAAATATTTAATCAATTCGAACCAGTAGTTCCTGAGATAAGCGCGTTCAAATATACAAACAAACAAACTCTTCAGTTTTACTTTATTAGTATAGAATTACGTACGGTATCATCGGTCATCACCACAACAATGCTAGTCTTCAACTTACTTACAAGTAAAAATATCATCATGATTTTTCCATCATTAATTTTATGTAGCATTCACGTATGTTTCAGCCTACAAACGTCTTTAACTTACTGATTTTGTACAGGTATCCTACCTAAATTATTTATACGGCCTCTTCCGAATAAGCCCCATTCACAACTACCGTAGCTAATTTTATTCCACGCATAATAATTGACTACCTAATTCTTAATGGCAATCAGTCATAACATAATATTCCTTGAATATGTTCTTGCGAGTAGCATACTGTTTTGTATACCACGCTTAACTTGAAGTCATCAATCATCAAATGATTTGTGGGTATTTAAACTTGAGAAAATATTACGAGTAAAAGAAGGTTTTAAGCGTGAAGGTAAAAAACAAAACATTGAATAAACGGTTCATAAAAAAGTAACAAAACTCCAGTACATGATATCCCCATTCACCCTCAACTTTTACAACATAATGTAAAATTGTATACCCTTAAGGAAGTCATAAAGAGGGAAACATCATAAATTTCCTAAAAGACAATTTCCAAAGTAGATACTTTGCTTCTTTAATAGATTTCGGCGCGTTTAAGTCTATAATGGCTTGGGCCTTTGTTAGACTTAATCATTATTGTTATAATAATAATAAATAAGAATCATAAATTGCAGACTAAAGATAATTTATTTAACGACCTATTAAACAGCCATTTTACTCGTACATTACAAACAGTGATCGGAATAAAGAAGACTAATTTACCTAAAGTAGCAATCATTATAAGAAGAGCGTTTGAGACCAGTCAATTACACTAATATATCATATTAAGAGTCCTCAGTTTAATGTTACGCCGTAAAAGTAATTTAATAAGTAATCAGGAAAGTCAATTTATTTTCGTTATGTCTGTATTAGAAGCAAACAACGTAGAGTAATACTGTGTTTCACGGAGTGGTATAAATAAAGTTGACTAATCACAACATAATTATATCACAATATGATTATCTCACAACAAGATTATCTCACAACATGATTATCTCACAACATGATTATATCACAACAAAGGTACCTCTTTAGTCCATTCCAGCTGAGATGATCCCGGTGACAGTTTGCCTTCAAAGGAAATCCATCACTATTTAAAAGTAATAAGACTCTACGGAAAATCATTCAAATAGCGTATGAAACTTATTGCCTTGAAATAAAGTTTAATTTTGTAAAATGGAACACCTGCCACAGAGATGATCTCTCATGAAATGGACTATAATGAGAATGTGTAAGGATAAGAGGAAGTTACTTACCATCAGATGCAGCAAGCTCAGCAGCCTCAATATAGAAATATGTAAAATTTGGTATACTTATGTTTTGCTTAATAGGTTATATTTATAAACCGTAATGTATTAAAAAATACTTAAAATAAAAAGTAAGAAGCATACTAAATATGATTGCAGAAAATTGCAAAATACAGACTTTAAATTCGAATATTAAAATATATAGAGAGATAAAACCAAAGGACTTCAATTTAATTAACAGTTATCATTTATTTCAATCAAAATAAGTAAGCAAATCAAAACAAGAGCATTGCATAACAAAAATTATCTAATAGAAATGAAAAAAAAATCACGTTTTTATTTGGCCCGAAAAGTCGTTTTCATTTATCATCAATTAAAACAAAACACAAAATGTCACAGGATCGTTGATTCAAAACAAAACAACACGGCGTTTTCAAAAAGCTACACCCAAACATTCGTACGCATTTAATTCATAGGAATTAAACTTCATATTCATGGTAATTGTCTGCACATTCAGTGATTTCTGACTTTAGTTTAGTTAAAACTGAATGTGTAACCATGATCCAATCTGTCAGGTTCCTCTCTATGAGTTACGAAGGTCTGATGGCAGTCGCTTTACTGTAATAACCAGACTCGCCAAATCCTGGATCACGGTCAAAGCGGACCCCGTATAGAAACGGAATAAACGCTAGGAAGAAGATGGTACTTTTGATAAATAACTGGACCCACAATACTACCCTGAGGTAGACCTACATAATATTCGATTACAATGAGCAAGATGCACAGCGAAAATTTCACAGTAATGGACCAGTGTAAATGCTTTTAACGTCACTATGGCGGTTTTTAATGAATGTGTAATTACTGGATTTAACTTACCGAGTGAAGCGGTCGCGACTTACCTGCAACAAAATGCATAATTTATTATCCAGGATATAATTACAACAGACTGACACAGGATTTCATAAATACTACATTAAAGGTTGAAGTGAAACTCATTTTGTACTCATAAACCAGTAGGTATTTAGATGAACGTGTGAGTACTTTATTATGGGATGCATTTTATGCTTATGGATTACTGTATTCAAGTTGGCTTTGTAACGACTAAATTGCTTTGGCAAGGGTCAGAAAAAATAAGTAAATAAATAAATACATATTTCAAAACATCACAATCATTGATCTGACTCCGTGTTACGTTGAGGCTACTTAACTTGTGTTAGAGACATCAGAAACGACAGTGGTATTACAAATACATATACTTAAAAAAAACCGGCCAAGAGCGTGTCGGACACGCCCATGAAAGGGTTCCGTAGCTGAAAGATGGCCCGACCGCTTAAGACACCATTTAGTAAGGGCAACTGCACGTCATAAGTTGGTCGAGTTGTATAAAAATAACTACATATGTATGATACAGAGTTCGCTATAGTTTTCGTTGAAAGTACTTACTTGGAGGTATACAGGACATTTTTTTCAGAATTATTGTAATAGTATTTCAAAAGTTAAGGGGGGGGGGACGCTCTAATTTTAACTTTGTATTAATATATCTCGAGACTGGGGTGTTTGATCCACATGGTTTCAAGGCAAGTTTTATTGTATTTAAAAATACCTTTTTAACGATACCCCACATGCTGGGGTAAGTCGATTTTTTTTTTCGAATTTACTTTTCGCTGTATGGGAGGGGGGGTAAAAATAATTATTTTTCAATAATTTTAAAAACCAATTCTTGAATTATCACTATACATCTCTCTACCAATTTTCGTGGCAATCGGTTCAGAAACGGCGGAGAACGAGCCAGGACAGACAGACAGACAGACATGACGAAACTATAAGGGTTCCGTTTTTTGCCATTTGGCTACGGAACCCTAAAAAGATGAAATAACACTAAGACCAGGACAAACAGACATGTTCATGCACACAAAGGTTTGTCCTGTGCGGAAATATTGAAATATTGATATCCATTCTTGTACGAGTATTGGTCATGATTTAAATAACAGAGACGTTTGATCCGTAACGAGAACGTTTTCGAGATTACACAAACCTCCGTTTTCCCTATGAATACTTCAATTACCCAAACTGATTTCATACCCATAATGACGTCACGTCTGAAGGTGAGTCATTAAGGTCTTGTTCAACCGTCATAACAAATCGTAATTCCTTACGTGACATGGTGGATGACATTACTTTACATACAATATTTGTCTAATTGTGTTTTAATAAGGCATTAAGCATTTAGAGTTTTAAAAGATTTTTAAACGTTTTATTATTAACTAACCCTGACTTACAAGGGAAACGTTTTCCCTTAAGTCCACCGTCGTTATAGAGGCGAAACGTCAAGCAGTAGTAGTGATTATATTATTTGAACAACATTAGTAAATATACAATTTGGGATCTTATCAAGAGGTAAACCCGGGCAGTAGGCCAAGTCTGTTAGTGAAAAGATTTATAGAAGACATTCAGGAATAATGAACCATACAAAGCTGAATAACAATTCAAGAGTGCTTTAATTTAAAACAGAACCGGGAGCGTGCATAGAACATTTCCCAGAATGCTTATTTCTAGCTAAAATATCGTTCTGCGCGATGTAAAAAGTAGGTAATGAGCGAATTTCGTTCTCGCCTCTCGCGTTTGGGGTATTTTTGCAATAATACTCTCATTTATTTTAGGGAACTTGCCGCGGAAAAGATTCAACAGTACAAACTTTGTTCAGTAGTATATTTTTTAAAACACATGAGGAACGTGTCTAGCGTAGGAAATAATCTTCAAATAATAGTTGCAATTAAGGGAAACAAAAAGTCAAACTAAATAAGGTGCCCAAAATACAGTCCTCACATTATATTTAGAGATTAAACGAACTTACCTGTAAGTGAAGTTCTATCCTAATTATACGAAGGCTTCGTTCGAAGAGATTAGCATATAATACACATGTAGTAACGCGTAGCACTTACCATTCCACACACTATTTTGAGAAATTTAAATACATTTATCTAAATTCCTCAATTTTTTTTTTTTTTTTTTTGTCGGGTATCTTAATAATCGTAGTCTTTTGCCCGTCCGTCCTTTACTTCATTAAGTTTAGAGCCCTCATATTTTGCAAAAAAAAAAGGGGTACAGATAATGCGAATGGGAGGGTGGGATGCTAATCTCTTCGAACGAAGCCTTCGTATAATTAGGATAGAACTTCACTTACAGGTAAGTTCGTTTAATCTCTAATTATACTTCATGCTTCGTTCTCAAGATTAGCATATAATACACATGTAGATATTCAGAGACAGTTGCAAAATATGATTAAATAAAAATCTTTAATATGTATCACACAATCTGTATTTAAGTTTCATTATCATGAGAAGAAAAACAAAAGTAATCAAAATAAAAAGAAATTAACAATATTATTTATCATTATTACACTCGTTTAGCGATTCAGCTAACAAAGTTCTTGCTAAACAACAATCAGCATCTTTTATTATAGGCCTATTATAGAATTTAGCAAATGTTTGCGTACTGGGACTCCAGCCCGCTGCCTTTCTTATTAGATCAATGTTAACACCTAATTTGAGTGCAGCTGATGTTGCTGCATGGCGGGTGCTATGGGCAGTGAACCTAGATGTGTCTATTCCGCTTAAACAGAGAATATCTTTAATCCATCTTGATAAAGTCTGTGAGCCAACAGGTTTATGCGGTCTCCTACAACCAAGGAATAGGTTATCATTGTTTTTTCGATAATTACCGGTTAATTTAAGATAGGTTACTAATGTTTTGGCTGGGCAAATCTCTGGTTTTTCGTTAAAAAATGGGAGAACTAAAATTGGTTGCGATGTACCAGGTTTGGATGTCTTAATTAAATCTGGAATCTTGATTTTTACTTGATTGTGATCAGTTATAATATTACTTATTCTAATTTTTGATAAAGTTTGTACTCTGTGTGCTGTGACAAGGGCAAGCAGACAGACTAACTTTTTTGAAATTTGAGTTATGCTTAAATTCTCATTAGGATAAAATTGACCAAGATAATTAAGCACCAGAGAGGTATCCCAGGTTTCATCATATTTAGGCCTTGGTGGTCTTGACCGAAAAACACCCTTGAAAAATCTTTTAATATCATCGTTACCTAAAAGTTTATGTTGAAAAATTAATGATAACGCTGATCTATAAGAATTAAGTGTCCCGTATTGGGCACCATCAGAATAAATACTAGTAAGAAATTTAAGTAAGTCAGGAATGGACACATCATAAATGTTCAACTTATTATCCTTACAATAAGTGAACCACTTTTTGTAACACCCTTCGTATTGTTTGTATGAATTATCAGAAAGTGAATTTAAAACCAAATCTATTGATTCAAGTGGAACACCTCTTCTTAATATTGCTTCCCTGACAATTTTCCTGCCACCAGGGTAATCGTGGAGTGGATTTTGCGGCGACTGCAATCAGATGATATTATTAAATTATCATTAGCTTGAAAAACAATAGGCCCTAATATCAGAAGTTTCATAAAAATTGGATACCATGGTTGTGTAGGCCACTGAGGTACAACCATTATACCCTCGGCTTTATCAGTGATGATTTTTCTTAATGATTTTAATATCATGGCAAAGGGTGGAAAGGCGTAAAAATAAAAATTTGTCCACGAAATAGTAAACGCATTTACTGCGTACGCATCCGGATCTCTGTGCCATGAAACGTAGGTAGGGCATTTTGTATTATTACGACTTGCGAAAAGGTCTATATTTGGAGTACCTAATTTTGTAACTATTATTTTATAAGCATATTCTGCCAGCTGCCATTCTATGTCCGGATGGGTGCGTCTCGATTCTTCATCGGCAATCTTATTTTCCGACGAACGAATATAAGCTGCAAACACAAATAGTTTTCTGTGTTCGCACCATTGCCAAATCTGTTTAGTTACATTTGTTAAGTGTGGGAACTGAATTCCTCCCATACGATTAATATAGGAAATAGCCGTAGTATTATCTATACGAAGCAAGATTTGAGAATTGTAAAAATGCTTAGCAAATATTTTTAGACCAATGAAACTAGCTAAAATTTCTAAAAAGTTTATATGATTTTTACGTTCATCTATGCTCCAAGGACCACTAGCTCTCTGATTTCCACAAGATATACCCCACCCCGTAGTTGAGGCATCCGAAAAAATTTCTAGGTCGTATCTGTCATCTTTAATTTTACAACTTGAATTACCAATAGAATTCTTCCACCAATCAATATCCGAATGGAGTGTACTAGGAATAGCCATTATGTTATCATAATTATTTGTTCTTTTTAATTTAGGTATTTAATTCGTTCAAAAAGCTTAGTATAAAGCCATCCATACTCTACAGCTGGGCAAGCTGACACTAATAAGCCTACAAAGCTAGCAAACGTTCTAATTTTACAACTTTTTAAATATCTAAATTTTTCTAACTCTATTTTTATCTTAGTTTCCTTTTCCTTTGGCAATGAGACCTGAAATTTTTGTGTATCTATAATATAACCTAAGAATTTGCAAATTTTGGCTGGTTCCTGACTACTCTTTTCCGTATTTATAATAAATCCTAACGATACTAGAAGTTGTTTAGTTTTTTGCATATTTTCAAGGCAATTTTCATAACTTTGACCTATTAAACACAAGTCATCCAAGTATATGGTAGATAGATATCCACAGGATCTCAATAGTTTAACAACTGGTTTCATTATTTTCGTAAACACGTAAGGAGCTGTGTTCAGGCCAAACGGTAAAACGTTAAACTCATATAAAGACTCCTCAAATTGAAATCTTAGGTATTTACGACAGGTTTTATGTATTTTCACCAAGAAATAAGCATCTTTTAAGTCTAGGTTACATAGGAAACAATCTTTGGAAATTAGTTTCAAAACTGTCCTAAGATCTTCTAATTTAAAGTGATGAGTATCAATGAATTTGTTCAAGGACTTTAAATTTAAAATAAATCTCATTTTACCGTTCGGCTTAGGTACAAGAAAGGTACTAGACACATATTGATTTTCACATGGAAGACATTTTGAAATAGCTCCCATTTTGATTAATTCATTAATGGAATCATTATAAAGGGTTCTCTCTGTATCTGAAAGTACTCGGTTATTATGATTGTATATTTGTACAGGAGGCTTAGAAAATGGAATTTTATAACCTTTAATATATTCTAAGACCATAGGATCATTAGTGATCATACGCCATTGTTCATAAAATGTACTAAGTCTACCTGCTGTCTTTACCGTATCTAGTGGCGCACGTTCGGTCGCTGTTGAGGATACTGCGACTGCTTCGAGAAGTTGAATGGCCGATTGTGCATCGATGTCGGTGCAGGCTGTCTCATCCTCGGTGGGCCCGCCGGCCTGCGGACCGGACCCGGATTCTGCCAGTTTAAACGCTTTGGAGCAGAATTTGGTAAACTCGGAATAGGTTTTCTAAATGAAGGTTTAGGAGCTGGTGGTTTCAACTCAGAACCAGATTTGCATATCGCTTTGGCAGATTTTAGAGTTTCAGCCAGGTCTTCGCCGAATAAGTATTTGTCGACTTTTGTATTTAGCATCTGCTCCTTCATATCGTGTTTGAGACCACCCGTAACGAACTTTCTTCGAGTAATGCTGTCAGTATGCTGACAATCACAAGTGATTCTAGCTGCATCCATCAACAATTTAAGTAAGACGGTATCTTTGTCCTTTGAAGACATAATGCGCGTAATGGCTTCTCCTAAACAGGCAATACTTAAAGTCAGCATTTTTTGTTTGCCTTCAATAGCCTTATCACGTTTGATGTTTACATCTGATATTGCAGCCTTCATTTCTGCGTTTAACATTGGTGGGTCAATTAATTTACAATTATCTGGAGTGAGATATTTTTCTTTCAACTCTTTTCTTAAGTCCTTTTCTAAACCAACGGTGGCCCAATGTTGCAACCTTACGGACAGGTCTTTATGTATACCTTTGCCATATTTTTTATCAGTAGTTGGATCTATGCCTAATATATCTAAAAGGTCATCATCGTCAACATTTGTCTCAACTTGATCGGTTAATGCTACAGGTTCAATATGGTGTGAAGAAGTAGAAGGCTCAGTAAGATCAGGAGGTATTACTACAACAGAGGCAACAGAGGCCGGTTTTTCAGTTTGAGAATCTTGGTCACACTCAGTAATTGATTTAAAGTGTGGGCTAGTTAAGCTATCATGATCATCAAACATAGCGGTATTCATCCTAATTTCGTTATCTGAAAAGACAAATAGTAGGGTTGTATATAGAAAGTAACCGGCAAAGCCATTGCAGCAAAAAAAATAATAACAGTTATATTAAAGTACAACTTTTTTGCTATTGAAATATTATTTCTATTGTGTTTTTTATAAGTAGGAAACAGTCCCTCATATTTATTATAATATGTACTGTCCGCAAACTTAATAATTCAGCACTGTACAAGGGTCCCGTTGTACCGCTTCGAAGTGCAATAAAATAGTAGGAGATAGTCCCAAAACATAACAATTATGTACATGTACTATCCGTAAACTAATATGTTTGTAAAATTCTCATTATGAGAAAACATACCACTTTTGTGCAACTTGAGCAACGTAGGTATAATAATAATATTATGTTTTATCTATGTATAAAAGCGTTTATTTCTATTTATCTGTAAAAATTAAAAGCAGTCTCGTAACGTTAGCACTGTACAACAGTCCCAGTGTACTGTTCGAAGTGCACGTTAAATAGTAAGGGATAGTCCCACTGCAATAGCAACTAATGTACTATCCGCAAAACGAATCTTGTTGTAATAAACAAACGTTTGTTTCAATTTGGTAAAAAATAACACCATATCTTTGCATGCGTTACGAAACGTAACAATTATTCAAATATTCACCCTATGTTGTAAGCAAATACCTATTCAACTTTTGTTCACTTCACAAAAAAACTCGTCATTAGAACATAGCTTGCTTACCTTGTATTTCTGACGATTCATCACGAAACGAGCGGGATGATAACGAGTCACTAGAACTATCCCGTCGTCGGCGCTTACGCTCTAATTTCTTTTCTAATTTCCGTATTTTCTTTTGTATACGATCATAATCCTTATCACTCTTTCGTTTAGGCATATTTTAAGACTAAAAACACTATCTAATAAACGTAAGTAAAAACTTTTTCACGAGCGGCGTGTGGAACGGCGGCGCACTACAACGCGAATGAAGTAAAGGACGGACGGGCAAAAGACTACGATTATTAAGATACCCGACAAAAAAAAAAAAAAAAAAAATTGAGGAATTTAGATAAATGTATTTAAATTTCTCAAAATAGTGTGTGGAATGGTAAGTGCTACGCGTTACTACATGTGTATTATATGCTAATCTTGAGAACGAAGCATGAAGTATAATTCATTATGTGGTACTATGTAGCAACGTGATATTCGAGACACGCAAAATTAGGTGTTATTCCTATTAATATTTAAAATGTTCAAAATACAAATTGTCCAATATCCGATGGATATAATTCATTAATTATTAGTGTCCATATTTAATGCGAATTGTTCCAGTTTTAAAATGAAACTGATTCGCTTGTTAGCCATCATTACAGTCCTTATTGTTTGTGCTGTCGTGTGTGATATACTCAGTGACCCACTTTACAAGCATTCATTAAATTGGAGAGTCGTATGTGATTTGTTTTTTCAATGCAATGTAAGTAAAATACCGTTTGTTTATGTTATAGGGTGGCAAATAATCATCATCATCATCAGCCTATCGCAGTCCACTGCTGGACATAGGCCTCTCCTAGGGCTCTCCAATTAGCCCGATCCTCGGCGACTCGTATCCAGCTCCTGCCAGCCATCTTGCGCAAATCGTCACTCCACCTGGCCTCAGGGCGTCCTACACTACGTGGCAAATAAACAAGATTGTAATTAATCACCGCTGCCCATGGACATCAACAATCGCACAAGGGTCGAATGCATTGCCTGCCTTTAAAACCTTGCATTAAACTCTCGCCTTGCGAATACCTGGCAAATGCACCATCCCCGGTAGTGCAAACCACTGCAATGACAAAGGGTTTTAAGTCTGACAAATTTATATAGTTCACTGCCAAAAACCAAAATGTCCACCGCTATCCGTACCTTGCTCTCAGTTTGTGATTGTATTGCATAAGAAGACAAAAATGGTTGATGTCGAAGTACATATATAATATTATGGGACTGCAAACGGCTGATGTATAGATGGCATCAATACTAAATAATAAAGCTGAAGAGTTTGTTGTGAATTTTTGAATGCGCTAATCTCAGGAACAACGGGTTCGAATCGAAAAAATATTTTTGTGTTGGATAGTCCAGTCGTCGAGGAAAGCTGTTGCATAAAACTATATGTGCGGAAACCGAAATTCACCCGGACGGAGCCGCGGGCGTCCGCTAGTTCTGTGTTTTTTTAATTAGTTTTCAGTACCCTCTATATCAACTGGTGGCATTTCACATCACTTTTTATTTTATTTAATCTTTCCACGAGTGAATACCTAATGCCTATCTATGTTGTCTCTCCCATAAATGATGTTTAAATGTGGAAGGGATAAAACAATTTTAATTACTACAATACCATATAATGTTATATTCATATTGATGATATTAAAATTCAATAAGGATTTTCCTGTTAACATTAATTATTCAAACATAAAACGTCAAGGGTACATATATGTAGGGAGAAGGCATACAAGAATTCATAGGTTTCCGGTTAACGTAATACCAACACCTACTACATCTCGTATTGTGTTTCCTTTAATATCTTCCTTACAACGGAACGCAATATTTATTGTAACATTTACTCTGTAAATAATACGGAGGAAGAATATATTCCTGGAAAAGCACCAATTAAGTTATGATAGATCGCAGGAAGATAAATAACGCGAGAAATTGTGCAATAGTCGGGAATTGTCGTTCGTATTGTGTGTTCAGATTCAACTACTTCGGTTAGATCGATAGAACGTCGTGCCGTATTGTAAGACGGTATTGAAGATATGATTTCATCGCCAATACGGCTGACCAAGTAAAAAGAGCTGCATCCCCATTCAACAGTTGTGTTACATTTCTGTTATTGGGGGGGTGTGGGGTTTCAAAGGCGGGTAACGCATAAGGTCTTTGTTGAGTTGCTGTCTATGGGCAGTATTGCTACATAAAAAAAAAAACAATTTATATCTATACTCATATATAAAGCTGAAGAGTTTGTTTGTATGTTTGTTTGAATGCGCTAATGTCAGGAACTACTGGTCCGATTTGAAAAAATATTTTTGTGTTGGATAGTCCGTTTGACCGGGAAGGTTTAAGGCTATTGGAAATCGAAATCCACGCGGACGGAGTCGCGGGCGGCCGCTAGTTAGGTTATAATCGGTTTCAAATTATTACACAATCCTCGCCAACGTGGTGACGATTAACCGACTAAACAAAGGAGAAGGTTTCATTTAGGTATCGTTATTTTTCTATTAAGTCTAAAGCCCGTTCAGCTATGATGTGCACATTTCACTAGAGCATATTGTCATGATTAACAAAAGTGGTTTCATTCTAGTCCAAACATAAATAAGCGGCTAACTGTTGTCCGAATACTTGGTACGTGAACTTACAGATATCTGTAAACATATGTTTAGGAAGAAAAGATAAATTTCCGCTCAAGGAAACTTTAGTTCAATGCAGATGTAAATCCCCCGCAATGATCCCGCGGCGAAAAGCCTACTTTTCTCCAGATAGCCTGAATAAACAACTAGGTACATATGGGTTAGGTATTCAGGCTAGTTTGGTTGTGTCTATTATTTATTTATGAGCCCTCTGATACACGTACTACAGTGTAAAGGAAAATCTCAGTTCTAAGACTTCTTTGCGAGATATTTGAACTATTTTCTAAGGAAAAATAATAAATAAATGCCTTGGACTAACACACCAACTGCCTAGCCCCAAACTAAGCTCGAAGCTTGTACTATGGAAGCTAAGGAACGGATAGATATACTTAAATACTTTTTATAAACATCCATGACTACAAATGAGTACAAATGCCGATGTTCATCACACAAACATGTGCCCCTAGCGGGATTCGAACCCGCGACCCTTGGTTTTGTAGCCAGAGTCTCTAGCCACTCGACCAATGGGCCTGTCAAAGAGTGAATAGTGAAGTGTACAAAAAGAATAGTGTATAGTAACAGTTTATTTAATCAATAACATTTTGTACTTAACCAATGCAGTAGAGAATAGTTTTATCTTGTAAAGCAGAAAGTAGCCAAGTGACAGATCAATCGCAACGGTTGTTTTCTGCTTAATTTTAGCATCATCTAACTAAATCATAGTACCCTACTCTCTGACAATTAGAGATTAAACCAACATAAGGGTAGATCGATACACTTTATTAATGTTTGGCAGTAACTTACTTTAACAAATAATATTAAAACGGGAATAAACGCGATATTCTATTAGTTGAGTACTCTCGTACTTACTGCTTGACGTTTCGTGCTGCGATGTTCGTCGTTCGTCGTCCGCTTGTGACCATGGCTGCGATGCTGCAGCCATGGTCACAAGCTGACTGATGGCGGTGCGCGGCGTCGTCTACTTGCACTGCACGGACTTGAGGCGTTTAGTCCCGTTTTAATATTATTCGTTAGTAATGCAACGCGAAAGTTTAAAGTCTTAACTTACGTTAAAATGTATTATTCGAAGGCAGAACCAAAATCATATATTCACTTACAAACGCGGTAAACCGAAAATATAATAACCCCAGTGTCGTAAAAGCTGGTCTGTTTAGCTACCAAATATTGGCTTAGTCAAAAAACGGGCTTCGCATGCCAATATATCGTTATTAGCTTATATCGCATCCTTCCCTTTGAAAGGAGATTATGGCGCGTTGAGAGCAAATATGAGGGCTCGATACGATAACGCCTGCCGACAAATATCCGTAGATGTGTAATTAATTGCCCAGACATAAATAGCTCGTTTGTTTTGTTTACCAGTGGGGTTTCGGTGGGTTATAAGGTTGTGCGTAGGATAGTTGCTTGTCGCTGGCTCGCGGCAGGGATGAATCTTGACTACTGTTTGATAGTCATGGCATTCGAATTTAGTAAAGCACATCATGTCCTATTTAACATCTTAACATAACACAGAAGTAAAATGTTACTCTTAATAACTGGCTGACTGCGTAAAGTTTGATAAGGGCGTGAAAGAAGTGAATTCAGACTCGAATGCTGGATTAGGAGACTGTGGAAGAAGAAAACGTTGCGGCGATCCCGCTTAGTGTGGGATAAAGGTAGAATAGTAACGATGACATCTTTTTATTTCCCGCAGGGAGACACATTTACGCGCCATAACTGCAGGCTCGTTAGACCTGCAGCCGAGTGTAGGGCTCGGGATAATGTCCCACTACCTAATAAAACCCTGCGGTTTTCCCATCACCCAAGTGGTGTGAGAGGCTGGTTCTTGTGCCTGGCGAGCGCCTGGAGTGGAGAATGCTTAGTCTGTTGTCCGTCTTTGATCTGTGTGGTTAGGACCGGGGAGGGGGGCGCCTAGGGAGGATGACTCAGGAAACGAAGCCATCCTCAGTCATGGCCTGGGCAGCACGCAGGAGAGCTTATCCCGCGTGCAGGCATACCATCGTATAAGAGGCGTAAGTGAGCACGCCCTCTCCGACCCGGCCGTCTGCGCCGGAGAGGGGCCGATAGCATGATGATGACATCCAAACCACATACAACTGTCTTCAAGGAAACAGGCACTGTACAAAACGATTAAGTAATCTGTATCATTTTAAATACTCGCAGAGATTTACTAAATACCCAAGTGCTAGGGCGATAGCATCTATAAATGGGACGTTAAAACATTAAAACAGTACAATAAGAGCCAGACTCGGCAATAATTTACTAATTTAAATCCTGCCCAGAGATACCCGCGGGCGTTCGTATTTCGCTACAAGTAAACCTAATTTATATAGCCAAAACGTATTTGTTCGAGTGTAATGTGTGGGAGATTACAAGCACAGAGGTGGATTTAGGTAATCGACTGTCGAAGCGATATCAATAAATCTTTCGACATGAGGTAAAGTCAAACATAGAAAACTGAAGTTATGTATCTTTACTGTTACAATGTCAGGTATTTTGTTCGTTTATTGAGTAAATCAAATTTTAAAATTAATATTGATTTATTTAAAAAAACGGAATCACGCGGGTGAATTAGGAAGACAATTCGAAAATAAACGTTCATACTAGATTAATAAAATACCTCAAATCATAATTCACTAAGCACTTGGTGTTTGAAACATGGACCGATACAAAAAAAATGTACTCATGCATACAAAAACATATCTTATACCAAAAATTTAACCAGTTCCCTATTGGTGTAACTGTCACCTTCTCATTCATTATATCAAACTGGTAAGCAATATTTTTTTATGAGTAGTTTATATTAGTAATAATAATTTATAATTTCCTCCTCACTACGGCCGGCGGCCCTGTACTTAGAACCAATCAGAAGTTATCGCGACGACGAGATTGTAGAGTTCATCTAAGTAAACAGACGTGTAACGCTAAGTACACGGTGGGATTGACAACGGTGTGAATACGAAATTGACACGGAAAATTAATAACAAGACGGGATCAAAATTATATCTGGCTGTGTAGAGTGTGTAACCTACCTATTGACTTTGACGAGTAATTATGAATAAATGAATGAAAAGATATTTTAATCTTAAAAATAATCATCTTAATTACACCGTGTTCAGTTGAAATATGATTTTTTGAATAAAACTATAAGAGTAGCAGCTTAATATATTAACCCCTTGTGCTTCAAACATATAACTGTCAGTGTTATAACGTTTGACATGTAGGAGGTATTTTTTTTTTTACTTTTTTTATTAGAACCCGTAGCAGGTACCTACTTGAGATGCGGACGTATAAACATACAAACAAGAACTTTATTATATTAGTATAGAAGTATAGATATGCTCGTTTAGTGCAGATCGTTAGCATTTTTGAGTAGGTACTCCTGTATGAATGAATTTTCCTAATAGTATTTGTAACTGCAGATCACTTCATGTATCGCAGACTGGATGTTCGGCGCGACACGACGTGTGCACGCGTGAACCACGACATCGGTAATTGACTGTCTGCAGCTACATGTGTCGCGCAGGACCGGGCCTTGCGACTGATTGCGAAAGCCACGGGTATCACTTGTGTAGGGCAAGGTATCTGAAGATGGCCTGGGCTTATATACACTGGGGAGAGTGTTTTTATAGATAGTTTTTCGAAATCATGCGTGCATGTTTAAACAGGCATATATTTTCTTTAATTTCACGGTACATTGGCTTCTCTCTGTCTGAGGGTAAGCAGAAGAAAAATATGAATTTACCCCATGTTTTAGTATACCTGCCTAAACACATGAAAAAGCTTGAAAATAATATTATATTATAATTTGCAAACGGACCTTCATATAACTACTTTTAAGAAGATACTCCTGTATGATTGTATGTACCTAGTATAATATGTAGCTGCATATCGCAGACTGGATGTTCGGCGCGACACGACGTGTGCACGAGTGAACCACGACATTGGTAATTGATTGTCTGCAGCTACATGTGTCGCGCAGGATCGCGCCTTGCGACTGATTGCGTAAATCGGGTATCACTTGTGTAGGGCAAGGTATCTGAGAATAGCCTTTGGAAAATACACTGCGAGGCAATTTTATTGATTGTTGTTTTTTTCGAAATCGAGGTTGCATAAAGAGTCAGTCAACACGATTATTTACTACATTGATATTGGAATAAGGTTTTTAATTGCACATGCAGCTACGTGTGTCGGACAGGATCGGGCCGGGCGACTGATTACGTTCAATTTGAAAGCTTCTATCATTAGAGCTTTTCAAATAAATGGATTTTTTGTAAGTATCTGTGGTTTTCCACAAACGTGCGTGCTTTTTTATAAATAAAAAATAGAGGAAGTTCTCGGTCAACATTCCGGATTATTATATTATGATTGTTGTGTTATTATTGTATGTATTTCTTAGTGCACAAACTCAATTCGAACTATGATCGCGTTCGTGTTCGTGTTCGCGAACTGCGCATTCTCGGCGCATTCGACAGATGTGGACGCACCCTTCGAACATGTGGTCCATACGTCAAAATCAAATGTTCATGTTTGATGTCTCTATCCAAGATCGTGTTCGTACGTACTTTATTATGATAGCAAGATCTTAGTAGCGCACTGAAGTTAAATATTGTCGACAATGACTGTTCGGTGCATTCGCAACGAGTTCATTGGCACAGGCAAAGCTTGCGTCAGGCACGAGTAATTGATTGGAACTTCAGCTTCTACAGATGTCAATTTTATGCTTGAGCGACATGGCACTAAATGCTATATACGTAGATTACAGTAACACGCCGATTTATCAAATTGATTGGGACCGGGGTCGTATAATCGAAAATTCGGACAATCGAAAATCGAAGAAAACTTTTGTACGTTTATCCTAATTTTTGACCGAAGATGAACCGATTGACGACATGTACCTACGACACGTATATAATATTCTATTTAAAAGACAGTCTAAGATTACCTACTTTAGTTCGCCTAATCATCGCGAACGGAGTAAATTGCAACTCAGTCCTTAACAAAGTACAAAGCATAAACAATTACAAAATAACTTGGTTATATTTTTTGTATTTAGCTTAGGACCGATTCGGATATATACTGACATTCAGATAATAGGCGTTCTACTGTAGATACTCTGAATTATTTTACTGACTAACAGTACTGATAGGGTCAGTTTAAATTGTGAATTAAGTTAATTACATGAAAGTTGTTTTACATTAGAATATAAATTTTCGTAGAAATTTTACTTTTTTTTTTGCTAGCTCTTTGTTGAAAATATACACCTGTTGGTATTCCTAAAACTTTATTATTTTATTATTAATATTACATAAATAAAGACCTTCGGCATTTTTTAATGTTTCATCATCATCATCATCATCAACAGACTATTTTTAATGTTTATTTATTCGTATCTTCCAAGGTACTTACTGAATGTCTCTTAAATTCATATTCTTCCAACGTGAAAGGCGAATTCGTTAACACAATAATAATAAGCAATGAATATTCCTTGTTTATCTTTCGGGACTGATGTCAAGTATACAAGTAATTAGCGGTTCTTAAAATGTTTTAGTAAGGCCCTGTTAGACCAAATGTTTCAGAAAGTTAAGGTAGCCGGCGAAAATATAGTGGTCACCTCTTGGCAAAGATACTCACTAGAGATAAGTTAATTAGATAGCTATATTAAATAACTCGGAGTAGTAACTGGTAGTCCGCATCGCGGTACTAAGACGCTCAGAATACAGAGTATTCTGAGCTAAGTCGTGAAGATAAGTTTTTGCTACACACATGCAGCAAAAATGTGGCATTTCGTCAATGACCCCGCTTAATGACGTGTAGAATTTTAGGAAACGCATTAAGATTTTAACACTAAAATAAAATAAGATGTTTTGGTGTTCTCCTTGGTTAGAAATGAAACTCAAAAAAAACATTTTAGCTATTAATTACGTGTCTATCGATGTAGCTATCAATATCGCAATCCCTGGTGCGCGTGTCCGACTCGCACTTAGCCGGTTTTTTTTGTTGATATTCGTATCAACAGACAGAAGACAGAAGGTCACTGCACATTAAAACTATTAATTTAAAAGTCGCAGCAAAGTTAGAACTTCAAATCTTCTTACGGGGACCAATGTAAACTACCTCCGTTTCCTACTGAGTCAGGCAGTTGATATATACGAGTACTACGTCATAACCAATCTGGCTAATACATCCGGCAATTCAGAAGCAGGACAAAGGCTGACTTCGCCGGGACATTTCCAGGTCGGGAGCAGGTGCTCGCATTAATTACGGGTATAATGGCGATCAATTAAGTAAACAGATGTCTATTCCGATACTATTAGTGGGAACAATACAGATGGCAACGTTACGGTAATGTTTATTGAATAATCTTGAGGGTTAAAGGGTAATGGGTTAGACACGCCCTTATTGCCCTGGTTGTAAGTATAGAAACACACTAGGTGGATAAAACACGACCGAAGTTAAGAGTGACTACGCCTGCAATGTATTTTAAATGGCGGATGACACAGTGCCGAAATTACGTCGCGTAATTTTGTATAGAAAATGCATTGCCGCTGAACTTCTGTCGCGTTATTTAAGTGTTTTCCTTTGCTAAGGGTTTAAAGAGTTGCGATGCCATTAGATATATTGAAAAGTGAACACATTTGAACGTTTAAAATACAGGATTTTTCCATTTAGGTGATGACTATAATCATAAAATTCTATCAGGCCGCAAAAAAAAAAACGAAGCGAGCAATGACACAATAAATGGGAGAAAAAGAAAGTATATAAAATAATGTAATTTTGTAAAGTGTTCACGGTAGGCAGAATCATTACTATAACACAACAATCAAATTAAAAACAACAGGTACTACGGAATTCAATATGAATCCATTACGTTGAATATGTTTTGTTTTTAAGGTTTAAATAGAAAGCTACAGTAGGCATCACTGAGTAACATCGGCTAAACGAGTATACTAAATATTTAGTAGGAAGCCTAGACGGGCCGCCACTTTACAAAAATACCGATCAAAATAAATGCTTGCAGTTAATTTTATAATTAAGAGTGACGAACGTCACTCACTCACAAATCAATCACGAAAACTTAAGCTTATAATTATTCAAGAGTCTGTATCACCATGTACGTATAAGTTAAGAGTACGAGTGAGTGAACGTTTACCGTCAGTCGATTGATAAGGTACATTCATATAACTTCTAAGCGCTCTCGTTCTCCGAGTTTTAAATTCCTCTCGTGTTTGATTAAAACTTTCTCTAGAATCTTGAAAGCGTTCTTAAACCAATTGCAAGTGTAAGGAACCACACCAAGCCGAAATTACGCGACCGAACATCGGCAATAATGCATTTTCAATACAAAATTTCGAGACCTAATTTCGGCATGGTGTGACACTGACACCCTCGATTTTAAACACACTAGGCGGAAAAAACGCGACCGATGCTCGGCGTGACCAAGCCTGCAATGTATTTTAAATGGAAAATGACTCTGCCGAAACTACGTCGCGTCATGTTGTATAGAAAATGCAATGCCACCGAACTTCAGTCGCGTAATTTCAGCCTAGTGTGTTCCTACAATTTAAGGCGTAGTGAAGCCGAACTACGGTGGCGTAATTTTGATCTGGTGTGTTTCTACACTAAGTTTCACAGATACGTTAGACGTCACAATAATGTTTCCGAACAATTTATTTTTCCAACATGAGTGTAAAGTTCACTTTCAGTCTGCACTAGAAAAGGGAACAATTTGAAAACATCGCTTATTTCGGTAATTTCACTGAGATTTTTTAGTATTAACGGTCGCAACTTGGCAGCTGTAAGTGGGTAGTAGTTAGCTACGTAATAATTTAACATCATTTTATCTTTCCATGTCTATGATCTTAGTGGCTAGTAATTAATTCAGCCAAGACGAACGCGGCTGAAATCAAGTTGGTTCTTTCTCTGCACAATCTATGTACACTTATATGATAGAGCTGAAGAGTTTTTTGTTTGTTTGTTTGAACGCGGTTTTCAGGAACTACTGGTAAAAATACTTAAATGAATGTGTTGGATAGTACATTTGCCGAGGAAGGCTTTAAGCTTAATTGTAACTTTAGATGTGTGCGGAAACCGAAATCCACGCGGCCAGAGTCTTGGACGAAAGAAAACAAAAACTATGAAATTGGGACAAACCCAAAATACACGATAGCTCTTAATTTTAGTTGGGAATATAGTAAATAAATAATTTGGTACATTATTCTCCCAAGGTATATAGTCATCATCATCATAATCAGCCTATCGCAGTCCACAGCTGGACAATAGCCTCTCCTAGGGCTCTCCATTTAGCCCGATCCTCGGCGACTCGCCGGTTTTTTTGGTATTAATAATATATTTAATACCTCTATTAAATATCTCGACAACATATTCATTCAAAAACTTCTGGGGCAACATTCCCGTATCAAAACATACGATTCTACCCAGCTGTGGAAGTTTGAAACATTAAAATCGGTAGCGCACGTCAACCCTTGTCTCCGTGGTCTCTTCAACTTCGCTAACCCTTGTCAATCACTGAATAAACACAAATTATCTCTGATCTGAATCTGCAGATAATGATCGTTGAGGGTTTTAGATGCATAGTACCTACCTACTTGGTGAGAAAATGGCGACGGATTTACAGCTTGATTGGCTATCCTAAAGGATTATTGATTGGCTTTCTATGGGTTTTATCAAATAAGATAACTTTATTCAAATTTTAAATGGCAATAAATTAAAAATTTATTTTATTTTACTGGTGCCATTAATTTTTAATGAATTGGTACAGAAAAGTAACAAGTACATTATTAGAAAATGCAGTCACCACTAATTATTCCAGATGCGCAGTTGTTATTAGCGTTGTGATAAATAAAACAGTCGAAATTAAAACAAACTAGTTTACATAATAGACTTTAAAAGCAAATCCAATTGAAAGCGTGTGACGAACAGACATCCGAAATGGAAAAGTGTCGTGTCTGTCATGGACGTTCCTGTTAACCCGTTTTCAACTAAAGGTGCTAGGTACATAATATATATAGAGCATATAACGATACAAATTATAGAGCGATTTTGATGTAAATTGCTAATGCGTTATTTCTTCACCGATATTTTTAACAATGGTTTGAGTAGGTGATACACATAATACTCAGGGGTACGATGAATAAAGTACCTATAGCGTTACTGAATGAATATATAACGTATTCAAGAAAATAACGTTAATTTGGGAACCCTAAGGTTGACTGGTAGTGAATGCCATGAGGCATTAAGTCCGCCTTTTGTACAATTTTTATATCGTGCAATAAAGATTAAATAAATAAATAAATAAACCCTCATCTCATTGTGCATGTACTTTCTATAAATACTAATTCCATTGGGATCAGATTTTCGTAAAAAGTAAAATTACTTTGTAACTACACTATTAAAGTCAGTGCTGTACAACGAACAATGAAAAAAGTGACCTACTAAAACTTACAACGATCTTAATAACGACCTCTGAAATTTTATATCCCGTTTTCTCTCTCTAAAGAACAGAAAGATTAATATAGAAGTAATTGTCGCTCTTGCAGATATTACACCAAAAGACCCTCTTTACATTAAGTAATTCGCGGTTGACCTTCTAAGTTACAAGAGAACTCTTGAGAAAATTAAAAGCCCCAACGATGTTATAATGGCTTTGTGCCTCTGGTGTACCGAGCTACCAGGTTAATTAAATAGGCTTGCAGATGCTGCAGCTCAAAAAGTATATTTGTCGAAGCTTGCAGTGACCATCAATCAATTATAACTTTAATATTAGGAACTGTTTTTAAAGAAGTAATCGGGTAATATAAATAGCACTATTCATTTACTAAAATATACAAAATATACGTCTTCTGCAGTAAATTGTACACCTTCTTACCACGGAAACGTTTTTAATTATAGACTATTTTACTTGATTGAAGGAATACCTATGTAATTTGTCGACAGAAGGCATTTTCTCACTGGTTCTCCGAAACTAAATTTAGGTCAGCGGTAAATTCTACGAAAATGTCTCACTTATATTGGACTTTGTGTACTTAGTAAAATTTATATTATCTATCTACATTTTAGGAATATATTTTCCAAGGTTTGACCAAAAGGCATTTATAAAACAAAGCATTAGGACGATACCAATTTGAACCACATTATAATACAACTAGCGGCCCGTCACGCGGTTTCACCCGCGTCCCGAGGGAACTACTTCCTGTACCGGGATATAATATAGGCTATGTACTCAGGGTGAATGTAGCTTTCCAATGGTGAAAGAATTTTTAAAATCTGTTTAGTAGTTTTTGACTGTATTCGTTACAGACAAAAATACAAATCGGAAAGATAATATTATTAAAGTAGGTAGATGGAGTCTAGAAAAAACTATTTCAAACCCAATAAACTGCACAAAATCCGCTCCAACCACACCAATACAAACAATTTCACACCGACTCCACATAAGTTCCGTTTCACCGAAATCAATTACCCGCGGTGTGAGTAAATCTTGTACAGCGGGACAGGAACAAAAGGCGATCCGCGTTGTCTCTTGTTCACTAACTAGGTTCGCCATGATAAATGCGCCGGCGGGACGCGACTGCCAACTTGATTAAGCTTGATTAACCGCGCGCGAACTGGGTCGCGGGTATTCAGTTTTTAAACTACATGCCAGGAGGTTGGATAGGTAAAGTGTTAGTTTTAGAGGTGAGACGAGCTGCAAATGTGAACGGATATATATGTCCATATATTGTTTCTGCATAATAAGTACTTACTTTAAAAGACTATTAGTTTCCTCTTATAATAAATGCAAAGGTGTATTTTCACGCCTACACCAGTAGGGAGAGGTACAGCTTAGTGGAACTGCCACTCGAAAGAGCCGCTCGTCTGGAGAAGTACGTCAACCTAACAGGGAAGTAGCACTTCGTAACTGTAGTGTTATGATTTTGCTGATGAGTAAGGTCGCCAGAGCTCAATTCGGAAGGGTACGGGGTCACATCTGTGATACCTCCTTGTGCGGTTGTTGTTGTCCATGGGCAGCGGTAGTCACTTACCATCAGGTGACCCATTTATTACTTTCCTCCCTATAACATAAAATAGCGTATTTTTATTAAACTTGACCATGACCGACACATCATTGTGTCGAAAAAAAGTCTCGGGGTCTAAATACTTCTTTAACATAAGTAGATGACCTAATTACGTCAACACATCACTAAGTTTAGAATCCCCAATAAAAGAGGCTAAGCAGAAAATAAAAGCAGTTAAACGAAAAAGAACAAATTGACACGTTTAAATAATTAAATACATTTTGTTCATGCAAAAGTTTATCCAAAGCGAGGCGTGAATAAGTAATTTATGCCTTTCTAATTAAAACTAGCTTATTTTTATATTTTGGGAGCGTGTCGTTTTAAGTCGCTTTAATAAATAATATAGTAATGCCTGTCGGTTTAAGTCAAGGCTGAGGTGAATTAAAGAGATACACTCTTTGGGTCTTTATTTTCAAATAAAATAGCTGTATGAATGTAGTTATCATCAATCATCATCATCGTATGAATCGTATGAATGTAGTTATGGTCGAACCAATGTTTTGTGATTATTGAAGGAGGATTGAGGCAGCCCATTTTCTCAGAAATACAATTATGTAGGTACTGAATAACTACCTATTATTAATCTAAATTGATATATACTAATACTATACTAATATGATAAAGCTGAAAGGTTTGTTTGCTTGTTTGTTTGAACGCGCTAATCTTAGGAACTTCTGGTTCGAATTGATAAAATCGTTTTGAAAGCTTTAAGCTATAATATAACCCTTTAAAGCTATAAGTGTGCGGAAACCGAAATTCTCGGGGTCGAAGTCGCGGAGGATTCGCCCAATAGATTCAATCCCAAGGTCCTGCTTATGTATGGCGACCGTAGTTAATAAACATTCATCATCATCAGCAATTCTGCGTGTATAACAATGTGTATCATGCTTTGTTAAATTTGAGACGGGATATGCGTTTGACGTCTTAACAGTATGTTGCATCATGACGTGCCTTTAGGGTTAAATTGATCTAAGAAGTCTAATTAAGCCGTAGCGCTGATGGAGCAGAAATTGGAATTAAGGTTAGGTGAAATGAAATAACTTAATATTTATTGATTAAGGCTTATTCAGACATTAAAATTAAACGATCTGATTTAAACATAAAAAACTTGATTAAATAAATGGGTACAAAAATTAACACAAGTTTTAAGTGTAACATCTCTGGCAGTATAACTGGTCCATGAGACCAACAAATTCGGTCAAAAGTCTCTTAGAAATACTAACCTCTTCATATCCCGCATAGTTTAAACTTCACAAACCAAACTATTCCAACGAAATGTGATTATGATAACAGGCCAAACTTAAAACCATACTTAATAAGCCCTGCGCGGTTTGAATAGGAAAGCTCTATTGTTCGCAAACACTTCTCGGACTGAATTTAGGGTGCACAATAAATTTTCTGGAGGAAGTATTATCTTATGTCGCTTGTGGTGAATTATTTCAACGGTACTTTTCGGCTTGAAAAATGGCGCAGCTTAAATAGTACTTTGTTGATCGTGAGCATGTTAGGCGTATGCCGTCTTTTTTATGGGAGAGAAATGTAAACCATGTATTGAGGTCGCAGATGCATTGCCATCTTTAAACCCTCTTGCTCTTTCCAATTGCGTTTTTTAGCTCAGCTACCTTAATTAGTACCGGCGTCTATTAATTGCACAAGTATTTAAGTTACTTTAATTTGTTCTGCATTTAAAACCCATCGGACAATTATCTGACAATATTCTTGTTTACAAAATAAATCATAAGAACAAATTAAAAGTTTCAAGCACTTTAATTGATGACCATTGTAATAAGTGAGGCTTCTGAACAGGAACTAGGCTTATGGTTTCAGGGAAACAGCAGGATAAAGGATAGGAGGCGGACAGGATCATCTGGAAGAAAAGATTAAAATAAGCTTTTAAATAATGAAACAAACATCATTAAAGAACAAAACTCAACGAAAAAACACAAGCGGGTTGTTTAAACACTACTAAAATGTCAAACAAAATGGGTGATATCACCTAGCCTCTAAGTGATATGATTCCGATGTGATAAAAGGACAATAAAAATTCTCATTTGTTCAGCCAGGTGAACATAGTGGAATAATCCATGTAGAATAAGTGTAAGTAAAGAAAAGTATCAGCCTATTAGAGTGTACTACATAATGAACATTGCGTTTAGTCACATTTAGTAAATGAAAATGACCTGAATATGCACAAACAAAATCATAAAAACGCACACATTTGTGCACTATTAGTATGTATACAAAGACAACCTCAAAATGCTATATCTGAGGTGTCAACATAAACGATTAATTTAACCACAAATAATCAAAGTGTCGAAATTAATATCCACAGTCCACAGACCAACCGATAACCGGAATCCAATTAAATCGATTCTGGCTACGAATCGAATGAGAGTTGCTAGTTTGACTCTAGACTAGTTTCTGCGCATACAAGTTGGTCGTTCAATATTGGGGAAACGTATTGTCCAATGTTTTAGGTCTATACCTAATTTTAAGCACTATTATTCATCCCTGTTATCGAGTAGAATACCTTCAGGAGCCATTGTATCAAGTAAAATAAGCTTGTGAGCTTCAAGGTAAAATAAGTTTATTTTATAAGCTAAAAGTGAAATGCAAGATAAATTGTGCAAGAACCGGGAATTGAACCTATTGTCTACATATATATAAGTATTGTTTTTTCTGGGATGGACGATAAGCGGGTGGCACATTGCCGGCTTCTCTAAACATTGACTTATTTATTACATGTGCACTGACTCATGCATTAATTTTACACTTACAAAATTGTCTATGACCTCTAACTTTTCAATATCTCCAAAGTAAAACTATCTCAAACCTTTAAAATGCTGCATTGCACTAAAACGGTCCCATTACGAAACTGAGCATTTTTAAATAAATGAAAAAGTTCCCCGCCTTGGCCCAGATCTCTTTTCGGTCAGCAAAAACTAAAAACCACAACGGGATAGTGACCCGGGATTGATCTACTAAACCACTAAAAGATTTGAATTAAAATTGGAAAATGTTTGCATCAATTTTCAGTTCAATAAGAATTTCTGTAGCCTGACTCTTATAAGAGGTGGGTGGTAGTTGTTCATTTGTTTTAAAAATTGTTTTGGTATTTAAGAAAGAGTGTGTGTTGATGGAATCATGAATAACATAGACGACGATCGAAGCTTTGTGATGATATTACATCTGCTGATAAATTCGGAATTTACAGACTTTTATTTAAGATCGTTTTTAGCAATGGTGAAGATAGGAACATAGACTGTAGGGGGTGGAATTTTATAATGCCACCTAAATGGGTAGTTGTCTTGGTGGTATTGTAGTTAGATTTTTTCTCTAAGGAAACAACCTTTTATTTTTGAAAAGAGAAAACTGTTTTCTAAAATATTTGAAAGATTTGCTGACGTACTCGTTATATAGTAATATTACACAACCGAAAGTCGTGCGGTTATCTGATAAGTTGATATATCTCAAGTTGCCTTTAAAGTATCCCTCATCACAACCAAGAGTTGCATCAGCCCGGCGCATATCTGCGGCCGGCACACGTTACTCGAAAAGTGCCGACTCCCGGGTCATTAGCGTATGATTAATGCCCGACCTTTAGGATTAAGCGCTAATACTGCGAAAAAAAACCCATCGTCGGTGACCTAAAATAAACGACAATTTTTTCCACGGAAAACTTTTAATTTAATGGTTCAAAGTTAGAGTCTGAAAATTTAGATGGTGTGTTGATTAAGTATTCAATAGTTGAGATTACACTTTTTATGACTTTGTTAATAAAAAAATATTTAATAAGATAATTATAACTATAAAGTTATTTCGCTTTACTTAACACTAGTGATGTGCCGGATCGCTAAAAATGAAGATCCGCGGATACGGATCTGAATACGGATATTTAGTGTCAAGATCCGCGGATACGGATACGGATACGGATCTTCAATTTCTCAAGTGTCGCCCGATAAAAGATTACCAAGAGATCAAGACCAGTTAAAGTATTGGCAGATTACAGTAAAAGGTTTGGATGTCTCAGTCACATTGCTCGCACATATTTATCTACACCTGCAACCAGCGTTCCAAGTGAACAATTTTTCAGTGCAGCAGGAATTGTTTATGATCCTCATCATAACAGACTTTTGGGGGAGAAAGCTGCGAAGTTGCTATTTTTGAAATACAATTTACCCTTACTTAATTTTAATTATGATTAATATTTTTTTAAAGCTGCTCTAATTTTGTCTGTGATTACTTGCTCATGTAAGCTAAGTTCATTCAAGCTAAGCTCATGTAGGTAAGTAATTTTTGCACTTTATGTGACACATAGTATTAATTTACTTCATTAGAATTAACATTTAATTTGATTTATATTTGGTTTCCTCTTGATCTCATTCTTATAAAAGTAATTTATTACTTTCTATCGTATTGATCTCATAATTATAAACAGAAGGTTTAAGTTTTAGTTTTTTTTATTGACATAAAAAATATAATTTTGGTATGTTATAACTTGCTATTATATTTCTGAACCTAATTATATATAAAAGAAGTTTTCAGTTTAAGTTTTGTTTTGACCATGATTGTTATAAAAGGGTGTTATAACTTGATTTGATATTGACCTAATTTAATTATAGAAAACAATAATTATGTTTTAGTTATTTCACTGTCCTAAAAGTAAAGTTTTAACTTGTTCTCATTATAAAAATCTATGTATCTAAATGTTTGCAATATATAGGTGCAAAATATAATATGATTATTTAAAAAAACTAGCTTGATTTTTTTTTATTTCTACCTGATGATTAACTGAAAAAGATCCGTAAAAGATCCGCGTGTAAAGTAACGGATACGGATACGGATACGGATATTCGGAACATCACTACTTAACACTACCTTCATTGAACTTTGAATCTATGTTTGCCGAGGATTAGCAACAGACAGTCGATATATGGTATATTGTCAGAGACTGATCCTTTGGTAGCAATACCGGACTCTTAAGAAAAAACCAGCTACCAGAGCACCATAGACGCCTTGCATCAGAATATCACAGTACATAAAAAAGTATCAGTCTATTAATGTCCCTCTGTAGGGCACCAGTACATTATTTTAAACCATGTTATTTTTACAAAAATGGGTTTTGACCAAATCATCACGTTTGCCAAATGTGGATTGGTGGATTGGTGATCGCAAACCCGGGCTTTGATCGAAAAAAACCGACACAAATTGGCCCGACCCGGGAATCGAACCCAGGACCTCGACTCACGGCCCGGTATTCCAACCACTAGACCATCGAGGTCATACTCGAGGATATTACTACTAACAAACTACGAAGTTCAACAACGGCATGGGGCCTTGTCAACCCAATTCCGCAAGCAACATTTACCAACCGAAACAACTGCGATTTAAAGTCCTGCACAAAACGAGGAATAAAAGGACATAGCACCGAGGCGTACTTCCTAGATCCCACTCACGCTTTAATGCGGCGCTAGTGTGCACCCACCCTGCCATATGCCCCGACAGTATAGGAACTGCAGTGTAGAATTGTAGAGTAATTAATGTATTTGAAAATATACTTTAATACGCTACCAACATAGTACATATTTGCTTCTCAGAGCAAATACATACAAGAAAGAAAGCTTATTCTTTTTTGTTTGTTAGAAAAATTACAATGCTTACTTTCAAAGGACCTCATGACTAGTATGGTTAATTTACTAACCCGAAGCAAATACATAATATTATCTTGTCTTCTTTGGCAGACACAAGAACAAAAGAAAACCTACTGAGAATTTCTTCTCAGTGGATTTGTTTTGTTCTTGTGACTCAGAAACACTTTACATGCAAACATTGCCTTGTTTTGTTTTCCAAGATAAAAGCAGCATAATTACATGACAAAACGCATCTACCACACTGCATTTCTTTACAACGCGTTTACCGCGCGCTCCAGTGTCGCGGGGCAATGTCACAGCTGTCAGTTGGAGAATTTTTTACATCGCACTGAATTCTCAGAGAACTTTATATTCAAGAGGGGAAGTTTTTCAGTTTTTTGAACATTTCCTTCGCTGTACGGAGTACGAACGACCTCACTGAATACTTGGGACATGGCTAGTAATATTATGCAATGGTTTGAATCAATTGGTACTAAAGTTTCGATGTAATTTCCATGTATGTGCAAAATGTGCATTGGCATACATTGAATTACGTTGATGTTCCTTCAAGCCTATGCTAAATTTTGTCAGCAATTTACCTATTTTTATTAAGGTGGAAATAGAGTTTACAAGAAAACAAAATGACAATCATATTAAAAGATTGCTCAGTATAATTCACTATTGTTCCAAACTACATAGTTATGATCAAAATCATAACGTCATGGCATGTTCACTGAACCGACTGAGGTATAAGGTAAATTTTATGACCGCTATAAATTGCGAAAAAAAGTGTATTAAACTTTTATGGGTATGGTAACCGAAAGTAAAAACAATTTTCATTTCAGCGATTTCACATTAAAGTGATAATGTTCTGAAAACACCTGATCTTTATAAAGATACTTATAGACAAATACTCAGTATTTAACAACAAAAACACTTTATTCATTTATCGCTCGTCAAGCACGATTGCTTACTAAGCCAAAATGGTGTGATAATATCAAAAGACATCCAATGTCTGCTAAATAATATCTTCAATGAAAAATCTGCATAGAAGAAAACAGATAAAACTTGTCACATCAGTTGAAAAATTCTGCATACTAGAGAATCCCGGCAAGTTTCACATGCAGTCAGTGCTTGGAAACTTTGACGTGAAGTTTTCTGCTTTTTTATTTACACTTCACACCATTCGCGCCATCGCGAATGGTCGGGTAATAAATTTCTAAGCGGGACGGGATAAGAGTAATGGACGCAATGTCATTCAGGCGCCATTAGGTGCCCGGTTAAGTGTTTAGCGATCATTTGGGAGATTTAATGGTTAGGAAATGTGATGTGATACAGTCAACTGCTTGGTGTAGTGGTTAGAGCGCTGTGCTCAAAAACCTCGGGCGTCGTGGGTTCACATCCTGCGGGGAACTCTTTCTCTAAGTATTAGTTCTCACAGCTTGGTTAGGACAATGGCTCGAATTACCAGATTATACGATAAGAATTATAATTTCGTACAACAATGAGCAAAATGGTCTGATTTCACTTGTAAAAATATCGTCTATGAAACGTTTAGATGGAAAGGTCCTTTCCTTAAATTAGATTTATTACGATTCAATGACTTGTTTATTACAATTGAATAGAAAAAAGCGCTCTTGACAATATTTGTTTGTGATGAATAAAATGGCTTGATGAAATGATAAACAAATGAAATTAAGTCTATTCATACATATTCATCACTTACTCTGTAATCAATTATTCCAAACGTTAGAACTTTCTACAATACCAATTGTCAGTGATCGCAACAATACCTAATACCTCCTATTTAATTCATTCACTCAATAGTTTTACAAGCATATAAAAGCAGAATGAACTGAAATGTCAATTTCATTAATCTACGTAACAAACGAAAAGCTTAGTGAGTGATAAATACGGGCAGTTACCCGCTAACCCACCATTCTAACCCACTGGTGGGTGGAGGGGTAACTCGAAAATTTTAGTAGTTCCCACCCACCCACCGCGTCAAGGCTGGAATTCTTTATCGATGTATTTTGTCGATAATGAAAAACAATATGTACGATTAAATGCATTGTTTATTAAATTAAATTTTAATATTATAACAAAAGGAGTTTCTTAACATGTGTATATAACCTTTTCACAAAATATCTCATTTGCCACTTTCATAAAACAAAAGTACCTACGATAAAATTCTATGTCATCTATCCTTCAAATATCGCTGCATGTGATATAACAAATATAATGATTATTATTTCGTATTTTGCACATTGAACATGAGCACGGAAATAAAATTTATACGCCGCAATCGCGGTAATATCTATACTTCTATACTAATATATAAAGCTGAAGAGTTTGTTAAGAACCCCCTTTTGTTCGTCCACGTTGGCTTCCTGTTTATAATATTAAAATTTAATTTAATAAACAATTCATTTAATCGTATACATACAGGGTGGAATCTTGAAATGGGTTTTGTTGGGCAGGTACATTAACCGTTACAGTTACAAGAAAACGTCGTTAGGCAAAATTTTAAGTACAAAATGTATGGGAAAAGTTTTTTGCGATTTCTGACATTTCTAGTACTCAAACCTCAAATGGTCCCATAGAATCATTTGATCCTTATACATGAAATAGGATCGATTGGCATGAAAAAAAAAATTTGCCAGTTTCAGCACTTTTTTTGCTGACTGTAACTTTTTTCCAAAATCGGTGAATGTAGGTCATAATATCTCAAAAAGTTAGGGATGGTTGCCTAACGACGTTTTCTTGTAACTGTAACGGTTAATGTACCTGCCCAACAAAACCCATTTCAAGATTCCACCCTGTATGTATACGATTAAATGAATTGTTTATTAAATTAAATTTTAATATTATAAACAGGAAGCCAACGTGGACGAACAAAAGGGGGTTCTTAACAAACTCTTCAGCTTTATATATTAGTATAGAAGTATAGATATTACCGCGATTGCGGCGTATAAATTTTATTTCCGTGCTCATGTTCAATGTGCAAAATACGAAATAATAATCATTATATTTGTTATATCACATGCAGCGATATTTGAAGGATAGATGACATAGAATTTTATCGTAGGTACTTTTGTTTTATGAAAGTGGCAAATGAGATATTTTGTGAAAAGGTTATATACACATGTTAAGAAACTCCTTTTGTTATAATATTAAAATTTAATTTAATAAACAATGCATTTAATCGTACATATTGTTTTTCATTATCGACAAAATACATCGATAAAGAATTCCAGCCTTGACGCGGTGGGTGGGTGGGAACTACTAAAATTTTCGAGTTACCCCTCCACCCACCAGTGGGTTAGAATGGTGGGTTAGCGGGTAACTGCCCATAAATACGAGAGTTGACCTTTACAATGACTCTTTATTTTTGGCCAACGAACAATGCATTAGAAAGAAGATGAACGATGCTCAAAACAAACGAGTATTAAGTGTCTCCAACGTGATCGTGAATATAGACTTGACGTTTGGAAACTAAATTGAAACGCTAAAAGATTTATTGCTTTAGCTATCCATCAACAGAATACATAATATAGGATGAAGAAAACTGTAATTTATTGTTTGTATTATAACTTAGATGATGACATTTTGTCCTAAAATCTTGACCCTGAGTCCTCAAATAAAACATTTTATCAAAAAGCACAGGAAAAAACACCGTTTGCGTAATTTCTCATAAAGGCAGCTTCTCCAAAGTTCAGATATAGATTTCTACTTTAAATTGATCGTATCTAGTAGTTATCTAACTACATATATTGTAATGTACAATGTAGAAACATTACCTAACATGAGCAAACAAAGCACAAAAACAGAAAGTACATCAACGCAATCTAAGATCAAATATGTTCAGGTAAACTTCAATACACAGGCTCTACACGTACCCAAAACATATATTTGAAATCATATCAAAATTCATACAATAGTTGCCGCACTCCCTTGATAGATAATATGAATAGATTCTACAAAATTTGTACGTGACACCTTGGCTAGATTGTTTACCTAAAAACGATACAAATAGAGCTCATTTTGCATTGTTAGCGACGCGGTTAGTAATACATGTAGCCAAACAAAGACGGTCTAATGGATTATATAACAGTAAGATGCTTTTAAATTATGAAATCTATGACAAAAATATGTTAAATATTAAACACACTACATATTAATTATTTAAGTACAAGTTTGTTCATGAAAGTTACCGCATAACGACAAACTAAGCTCGAAACGTCTATTATGGATTCTATGAAACGGATAGACATACTTTTTAGGGTTCCGTAGCCAAAATGGCAAAAAAACGGAACCCTTATAGATTCGTCATGTCTGTCTGTCTGTCTGTCTGTCTGTCTGTCTGTCTGTCTGTCTGTCTGTCTGTCTGTCTGTCTGTCCGCCAGTCTGTCACAGCCACTTTTTTCCGAAACTATAAGTACTATACTGTTGAAACTTGGTGAGTAGATGTATTCTGTGAACCGCAACAAGGTTTTTACACGTAAATAGAAAAAAAAATAAAAAAATGGGAGGTCCCCATAGTTAGAACTGAATCTGAAAATATTTTTTTTCATTGAACATATACGTGTGGGGTATCTATGGATAGGTCTTTAAAAATTATATTGAGGTTACTAAGCTCATTTTTTTTTAAGTGAATACTTTGCGTGACAGACTCTTCCAAAGTGGAAAAAAGTGTGTCCCCCCCCCTCTAACTTCTAAAATAATAGGATGATAAATCTGAAATAAATATATAATGTACATTACCATAAAAACTACCAACGAAAATTGGTTCGAACGAAATCTATTCAGTAGTTTTCTTAATACGTCAAAAAATAATTTGTACGGAACCCTCAGTGCGGGAGTCCGACTCGCACTTGGCCAATTTTTATGTAAGTATACAAATATACTTAAAAAGATACATATAACACCCAGACCTGAACAAACACACACGTTCACACACACTAATGTTTGTCCTCTAGGTATAATAGTCAACTTCTTGACCACAACTCCAAGCAGGCGGGATATCAAATCTCCATAAAAGTTATCAGAATATTCAAGTCTAAAAAATATGGTGTCTGTTGTATGGATAGATCTAAACCAAGTCCATTAGTTGTGCGATTCGGTATTGTTTCAACCTCATGCGTGTTATTCGGTGGAATAAAACAGTCTTCAATGTTCATGAATACCAAATGCTTTGTATCACGTTTCACTTGTAATTTGACTTAATTAAATTTATCACACGATCCTCAGTCTGTTATTGCGATACCTTACCGTTATTCTCATATTCTGTGAAACAGGGACGGCATGTAATAATATCTAATGATAGGGGCGTCGCACAGAAGCCATTCATTAACCGAAAGAGGGTTGACAGTTTGCAGTTGGTGAGAATGAATTAATGTTAACAAGTGCAATTCGCATTAATAACAACATATTACATTGGCGACCCTTGTCATAGCGACGTGCTTTTGTTTTAAACTAGACATGTTATTGTTTACCATTAAAAGACGACTTGGCAAAAATATTAGCAATAATTCTTATGAGGTATATTTAGATTACTGCCTCCGTGGTGTAGTTGTTAGAACGCTGGGCACAATAACCTCGAAGGTTGGGTTTTAATCCCGCAGGGAACACTTCTTTGTGTACGTTTTCTCAGTTTCCCGATTAAATACTCCCATGGAATAAAACAGGAATGTTGGTAATGCAAGCGGCCAAAACCGCGGCAAAAAAAAAATATATACAAAATTGTAATATCTCCAAATACACGATTTAAACATAAACATATTATGTTCCGACCGTAATATCTATGACGGCTCTTAAGAATAACAATAAGCCGAGGTATTTTTGGGGGCGCATTTCCCTAGTGAATCTCGGTACACTGGATGTGCTGAATACAAAACAACCAGTCTGTCATCGGGAGACACGTCCCGGCACTTTATAAACGATGTTACCAACTGCTGCAGATTTAGAAAGAGCATATGCAAGATACTTTCAAAATTAAACCGATCAGGGCTTGGTTGATAGTTTCGAACGTCTTAATGCAAATAGAAAGTCTTTTCTCTAAGTAACATAATTAACTTTTTTTATGTTATAGGCAAACGAACAAGAGGGCCACCTGATGGGAAGTGATCACTGCTACCCATGGACATCAGCATCCGCACCAGGGTCGCAGATGCATTGCCTGCCTTTAAAACCCCATACCCATCTCAACTGAGCTCTATTGTCGGAATCGATGGACATGGCCCAAATACACAAAAATCTTTGGCAGCTACTACGGTCACATATTACCCCAGTAAAATAATTATGGGATGATTCACACCACCAGCCACGGGTTGAATACAACGAAGTCATATCACATGACTTTAATGTCAATGAGCCTCCTTTTACTTTATAAGACGGACAGAAGAACTCGTTATGATGGTAGTGAGGCTGTAGGTTCTATTTTGTGTATTACAAAAATGTTTCAAACGTAACTAACAAAAGTAGACGAATAGTAAAAGGAATACATACATATTATCAAGAGACAGTCGTGTGAACCGCCGCTTGTGTGGGCTTAGAAATCTACATCAGTTTATGCAAACGAAGGGCACAACTAGGAAAGGATTTCCGACGCTAGAAGAAAACGGAACAGTGTAAAAACATCACTATCAGAATTGCTAACAATTAAGTTTCTAGAGTAAGAGGAGTCAGCCAATGCTTCCAGTTGCCTCGTTGGATATTGGGTTATTATGATATTAATTTAAACTCTATAATAGGGGTGTAACTTTCTTAGGTATATGGGAAGGTAAAAATTAGCAGAAAAAATTACATTCCTTATTTTCAGTTAAATCGGCTCGGTAAGAAGTCGGTTAAATTAATATGCAAAATTATATTTTCCACAATTTATATTTCCTTTGTTAAAAAGGCGGGCACGCATTACAAATACTGCCCTCCAAAACATTCCATAACATTTCAACTTACACGTGAACAGAAAACCTTCACTGAACAGGTATTTGTATTCACGCACAGATCCTCATATTATTTTATTACACTTACAAACGCATAGCAAATTCTGACAACAATAAAAGTGTGGAACATGTAAAATACATATCTAAAGAGCCGGGTTTACCGCACCACACCAAAAAGATGCAAATGAAGATATAAGGGCTTGTAACGTAAAAGTTTTCAAGACCGCACACGATCTAACCTAATGGTGGATTCGCACCGCAGTTGGTTTCGGGTAGGAAAGTTTCCAAGCGTTATATCCTCATAGTAAAAGTTATTCATAGTTAATGTGTTGCCACAGTAAAAGTATAGTTTTCCCGGTCATAACACTAAACAGACTTGGCTAACTAATTTTCTTGGGGAATGGTGCATTAAATTGCTTCGGTAACATAATGATACCTTCTTAGGAATACAAATCTCAGTGGCTTAGATCATTTGAAGGGCTAATAAATCACTGTTGCTTGTTTCATTGAAGGATGCCTAGCTCAGACAGAAACATCGATAAAGGTCCAATATTGTAGGTCCCTAAGTTATCAAGTCTTCAATTTCAAGTTTACTGGTTATATTATCACCGTAACACCCAAAGCTGTTAAAACGTAGGATTTCTCCAATAGTTCATTATAGTGAATAGTAGGATACTGGGAAATTTTGCTATATAAAAAAACACTATTAGTATCTTATACATGCACACCAACGACAAGACCGAAGCTGAAATCATTCGCCGTGGCTACATCAGCTCATCATGGAATCTGTATAAAAATTAAGTATAGCAAGCACAGCTACTTCTTTTTTCATCATGTTTAGAGAATTACCTCTTTTAATTCTACGGGCCCGTTGGTCTAATGGTCAGAGACCCTGACTACAAGACCGAGAGTTGCGGGTTCGAGTCCCGCCGGGACAAGTGTTTGTGTGATGAACACTGGTATTTGCTCTCTCATGGATGTTAATAAAAGTATTCAATAACATCTATCCGTTCCCTAGCATCCATTATACAAGCTTCGAGCTTTCTCTGGGTCTAGGCAATTTGCGAGTTACTCGTAGTTCAATGAATTTATTTATTTAGTTAATCTAAATAGTACTTCCGAGATTAGGATTTTTTCATGCAATTTAAAAATTAAATTTTCCCCAACAAGCTCAAGTCTTTTAGATGGGTAATATAAAGACGACGAAAGGACGATATCGGTGCTCACACGTGGGATATTAAATTTTCCGATACGGCCTTTGGGAGCACGGTGTATTGACGTGCCTGTTCTAAAGATTGCAAGTATCGAATATGGATTTATGTATATCAGCGGAAATATATCCGTGGGTTGGTCTTGGTATACTCGTAGGTATTCGATTTTTAAACACTTTTAAAATAAGGGAAAACTTTGGTTTCTTTGCGTGGCTCTATGGAACTTTCATCTAAGCTATCTTGATTTCGCATTCAACCCTTTTAGAGACTTTTAGAACATATTTAAAAATATATTCGTTTTAGCCGCGGATTTGCCGCGTTATCTAGATTCCTGTTTTTCCCACCGGAGCATTTAATCGGGATAAAAAGACCTATCACCTAAATCAGCCCATGCCCTGCAATATATGCAGCAATGCTGCAATTTGATATACAATGAATGTCATGATTTCACGGACAAACATCGAACCAAACAAACTTGCACATTTATAAACTTCGACATTTGAAATATAACAAACAGATTAAATTGTAACATGAGCCCTTACTATATTTTGCAAGAACATAACTAAGCTAGATAGTAATCCCAAATAGTAAACACAACATAAGTAATTTCGAAGAGTAATTAGTCTCTGTAACATATTCGTAGTATCCAAGTTGTTAATATAGTGCCGAAATTATTTGGTTGTTACATTTTGGTTGTTATTGAAGCCGCATAATATACATATTTACTTGTAATTATTCTGCTTGTTACAAATTCGACATTCACATACGTCTAGATTAATTACTTTGAGTGCTTATGAGATGTCATATCACATACAAGAATGATGCCACGTCTGACTGATATCATCGCATTAAATTAACATAATATAAGTAGATCGTGATAAGCGTACGCACGAATAGCATCCCTCCGTATGCTACGGTTGTAGCACTTATGTTAAAGTAATGTGGCAAAACTGTTCATATCCACAAACCTTTTTATCATATATTTTTTTATGGTAGAAGGATGCAAACGAACAAGAGGGTCTCCTGATGGGTAGTGATCACCGTTGCCCATGGACATCAACAACCGGGTGGCAAATGCAAAAACTTCAAACCATCCCTAACTTAATCCCAATTTGTAAAAAAAAATATGATATTTCGACATACACTCCACTTTACGTTAAGACTAAAGAAGGCAGTATTACAGTGGGTAACGCTACGTGGAAGAAATATATATTTCCAAAATTATTAAAATTGACAAAATATATTTTCTTTTATCTTTCCTTGGGAAATTTTAACTATGCTTAAATTCTGGAGAGAACAATTTAGTAACACAGCCCTAAAAATATGAAAGAACAAATCAACAAACCTATTTAAATTACAAGCAATTTGTTTCATCATCATCAACAGCCTATCGCAGTCCACTGCTGGACATAGGCCTCTCCTATACTCTGTCCACTATATGAAGCGTCTTTTGACAGGTTGCCGATTGACAACATTAGTGATGTCCTAAAGTATCTCAAATGTGTCAACAATCCGATTGTACTATTATCATTATTCGACTTTTAGGTACGTAAAAAATAACCGATTTCGTTAAACATGCGTTTTGATTTAACATTCTCTTAGATTTATTGTAAACAAATATAAATCCATATATTTGAGTTTATAAATTAAATATAAAACAAGTAAGTCATATTAGTAAAAGAAATTTAAATCCAAATGTTGTTACCTTTCTATGTAAAAATACATTATACCTTATGAACATGTTATGAAGAAGTTTAGATTTATTCATAGCATTTATTTTTATCGATTATTTGTAATCGGGGGCACAATCGTTCTAATCGTTTTTCGTAGCACATCACTGAGTTGGCAGTTACCGTCCATGAAGAACAATATTCTTTTTTCGAAAATTAAACGAAAACAATTCGAACTTTAATGGGCGTGAGCTGTCAAAAGACGCTTCATAAAGTGGACAGAGTATAGGGCTCTCCACTCAGCCCGATCCTCAGCAATTTGTTTGTTCAATTCGAATCAGTAGTTCCTTAGATTAGTGTTCAAACAAACAAACACAAATCTTAAGCTTTATTATATTAGTATAGATTCAAACGAGGCTCTTGCTTCTAGCCCCCTATTTACCCGATATAGTAACCAATATAATCTAATAGCACCTGTTCCACACGTGCGGTATTAAATTTTCCGATAACGTTTTCGGCAGACGAAAATATTGACGCTCGTTCATAAAGATGCAATGTGCCTTTGACAGAAGATTGCTTGGTAATAACTTTTAGGAATTTATTTTAGACAGTGTTATTAAAGTATCGTTATCAGAACTAGCAAAATTGAATAGCTTTTCGTTCGCCTTGACAGAAGATCGCCAATAACATTAAGAAATTTATTTGGCCGCAATTACTAAACAATTACCAAATAGCCCAAGTAAGTATGTGAATAGGTATGTTATGAGTAATATGCCACAAGAGTTTCCAGATTCTTGATGTAATGATGAGTTGTTGGCCACAAGAGTTTGCAGATTCTTGAAACGTTTAGACACTATGCCTACGTATTGTTGAAAACTATGGACAAAATATCCCTCATAAAAGTAGTTTCTAGAAAGATGAAATCGTATATTTACCTGAATAAGAAAAAAGTCTCATCATCATTATGAAGCTGTGAACTTTGTTGATAGTATATCGGAAAGTGGGACACTGACTTATTTTACGATAATTAATTAATTAATACCAAAAGGCTTTTTTAAATCAAATATAAAGAAACTGAATACAGGTATTTTACAGCATGCTTCAATAGTAGTCCTGTTCATTTATTATCACTCTAATACAAGTAATTCATACTATCAAACATTAATTTATTCATAGCTACAAAACAAAAGTTCTCTTATCACACGTCAATTTATGACGGAAAATAAATTCCCAAGAACATGCGAAGAAACATCTAACCCTTCCACTTCTATCGGCTAGCGTAAGAAACAAAACTTGGTGAAACTACAAATGGCCCCGCACTCAGGTAAAGTTTCGCAATATCCGTAACTTAAGACACGTGGACAGTTATTTTCCAAGTCTGTTTACTTGAAGAAATCTTCCTTATTTATACGGCCAAGTTATAGATATTGAATTTTGTTCGAGCGTCGGCGCCCTCATTTCATATGCGTACCACGTGAGGTCCAATAAAAGTTTTGTATGGGGCTACGCTTCGGTAAATAAACGCGGCCCCTACTGGTATCGACGAGCCACAATGAAATTAGTAACAGAGTGAAAACCGTATTGCGGGAACCACCGTACAAGATTACGTTATCCCACCTCACACCAAAGTGATCAGTAACAAGATTAACAAGGGATTACCTTGAAAAATTACCACTGCCTCCGTGTTGTAGTGGTTAGAGTGCTGCGCGAAAAACCCACGAAAGTCGTTGGTTCGAATGCCAAAGGAACACTTTCACTTTATGTTAGTTTTCTTAGTTTGGTTAGGACATTGCAGGCTTGAAAAACAATAAAATTCAGGGTAGTAGAAATTCCAAGCAAAAGTGATAATAGAAATGTAAAGAATAAAACGTTTATGTTACGCCCGTACAGAATCTTATATTGTCTATACTTACTCGAATTGTTGAGTTGAAATGACACAAACCGCTACGATTACGGAAAATACTCGACAAAACAAAGTGATAAATTCAGCCAAGTGGAGGCTAGAAAGAATCTGTTTGTCTGGCACAAAGCAATAGTAAAGTCAAGTCTAATAAACACTAAGGTATAAACACCAGCGCGACCTTTGGAGTTACACATTATGTGATGTTTTGAAAGAGACAATAGAGTAAGGACATCTTCATGAAAACTTTTCCAAAATAGTTTCTTTCTGTTCCTTCAAAATCAATGATCGCCGGCCATAACGTTTTTTTAACAAAAAATCATATGTATTTTCTTACATGTAAAATAAAGAAGTAAAAATTAAATTTTGTTTGAAAAAATGCGATCAGCGCCATCTACAACTAGGGCTGTAACTATCATCTCTACGCGCAAGTTTCGAGGGAACCGTTAGGCTTTGTCAACAAAATTTAACAAAATAGATGGCGCCACTTTCATTCGCAAAGTGTTTTTTGATGGGTGTATCCGAAGGCTTTTTTTATTTTTTTAGGACTACATTTGCGTAACTAATAATATCTTAGTATAATTGAGCATTAGCTCGCGGGCGTCCGCAAAAATATTCTATGTATGAATGTGCGATAATCTATGGTTATCTTAATATGCAGGTTAGTAGAATACACTTGGCTCATCTCGTGGCCAGATAGGTGACCGCTGCGCGCTTGCGTGAGTTTAATTATTGATCGCCATTTTAATCGTCTAAATTAAGATTCTTACAAATATCAACATAAGAAGTCTCTTATCTCACATACGACAAGCCGCACTTCAAGCGACACGCGCAGTTCAATAAGATCACTTATACCCCTGACTAGAGCGGTACACATTTACCGAACAAGAGTTTAAAGGCCCATGTGCCCACGGACTTTAATAGCCGAAGGACGGTCCTTGTGTCGGCATGTGAATAAAGTGGTTTCGCTTACCAACAAGCGGCACTTGAGCTGAATAGTTCACAGTCGTGGTACGAACCTTGATATGCGGCAGCGCGAGCAGTCGCCGCATCTCGTGTATGGCCTGCGCGGTGGCGGGGGTCGCGGCGGCGGGCGCGGGCCCGGCGTGGCGCAGGCGCGCGGCCGCCTCTAACGCTTGACGCATGCGCACGCGCGCCTCCGCCGCCGGCGCCCGCCCGCTGCTCACCACCACAGTGCATGCGATGCGGTCGTACACCTACGCAGATGGTATAATAAATAAATAAATAAAATTAAAGTTCCGTTAGCGCCACCTATTGTTGATACTAACATTGATAACATGTATAGACAATTATTTGACATAATCTCACATGAGTTTAATACTATCTTCACAAAGAAAACTGTTTGTGTAGATAGCTTAAAATCTAAATTTAGTGACTGGGCCACAAAAGGTATTTATATAAGTAGGATAAGATTGTTTGAATTGTATGCTCAAAAGGCTTATTCAAACAATCCAGATTTAATAGATTATGTAAGAAAATATTCAAAATTGTTTAAAAAAGTGTGTATGGTGGCCAAGCGTATGTATTTAAAGCACAAAATACATACGTCTAAAAATGTAATTAAAGCTACTTGGAATATTATAAATAAGGAAACTTGTAGGAATAGATCTCATGATAGCAAGTTATGCTTAAAAATTAATGATAGGTTAATTAGTACAGATGCCGAAGTGGCTAAAGCCTTTGAGCACTTTTTTTCTGAAATTCCAGTCACGACTACTAGCTTATTAGACTCCTCACCGCATCTTGCTGAATGCCTCCTTAAATCAAAAGTACAAGAGTGCAAAGTTGTTTTTAGTTTCACGCATATTGATGAACTAGTTATAATTAAATCATTCAAAGAACTAAAGTTAAAAAAGACGGAAGATCTATGGGGTATCTCAATAGATATTTTAAAAACTATTATTATTGCCATTGCACCATATTTAGCATTAATATTTAATAAGAGCATTGAAATGGGTCAGTTTCCAAATCTTATGAAACATAGTAAAATAACCCCTTTATTTAAATCAGGAGAAAAGAGTGATCCGTCAAACTTCAGACCCATATCGATACTACCGGCACTCAGTAAAATTTTTGAAAAAATTATATTTAATCAATTATTGTCACATTTTAATTCAAATTCTTTATTTAGTGAAAATCAGTACGGATTTACTAAAAACAAATCCACTACTGATGCAGGAGTTTCACTTGTAAAACATATTTTTGATGCATGGGAGGCTAAGCAGGATGCGATAGGTATCTTTTGTGATTTGTCAAAAGCTTTTGACTGTGTAAGTCATGAAACCTTGCTGATGAAGCTACGGCATTATGGCGTCTCAGAGTTCGCTTTAACGCTTTTAAAATCATACCTCACTGGCAGAGTTCAAAAGGTGAACATCAATGGAACTAACTCCGATGGCGCACCATTGATAATGGGAGTGCCCCAGGGCTCAATATTGGGACCACTCCTTTTTCTTATATATATTAATGATCTTCCTGCCTTTACAAATGGTCTATGTGAGACTGTGTTGTTTGCTGATGATACCTCTTTAGTTTTTAAGGTAGATAGACGTAAAACACAACTTGACGAAGTAAATAGCGCCCTCTCACAAGTCCATCATTGGTTTACAACGAATAACTTACTACTAAATCCTAAGAAAACAAAATGTATTAAATTCACAATGCCAAATGTGCCACAAGTTATTACAAATGTTGTAATGAATAATGAACATATTGATGTTGTCAAATCAACTGTATTTTTAGGTATAACTATAGATTCCAAATTACAATGGAGCCCCCATATTGTTGCTTTGGCTGGGAGACTAAGTTCTGCAGCATTTGCTGTAAGAAAAATACGACGCCTGACTGATATTGAAACGGCGAGATTGGTTTATTTCAGCTATTTTCATAGTGTTATGTCTTACGGTCTGTTATTGTGGGGATCGTCTGCTGATGTACAAACAATTTTTGTATTACAGAAAAGGGCGATCCGTGCAATATATGACCTTAAGCCGCGTGATTCACTCCGTGAGATATTCAAGGAGATTAATATTTTAACTACAGCGTCTCAATACATCTTTGACTGCATAATTTATATACGCAAGAACCTACATAACTTTTCTAGAAAAGATAACTTTCATAGCTTTAATACAAGAAATAAACATAAGCTTGCCGTTCCAAGCCTCAGGCTTCATAAGACTGGGAAGTCTTTTATTGGAATAAGTGTCAAAATATTTAATAAATTACCAGAAAATGTTATTGAATTTCCTAAACAAAAATTTCAGTTGTTTATTAAATCAACCTTGATGAAGAAAGGTTATTATAAAATAGATGATTATTTAAATGATAAATATGCATGGACATGTTAATCTGCTCAGCCGCACTTATTTTGTATTTATTTTTAAGTTATATTTGACATAATTGTAAAATTGAAATTTATTTTTAAAAAAGGCAAAACTGTCTGAGTTTCTTGCGGCGTCTCTTCTCAGCAGGCCATTCACGTCGAGGCGCTGGTAGGGTAAAAAAAGTTTTGACGTGCAAAAGAATTTACTAAGTGAATCAAATTGCTAAATAAATCATTATTTCATTATTATTATTATATTATTTCATTATTTCATTATTATTATTTCATTATTTCATTATATATAAAAAAATAAAATATATTCAAATCACAATGTTGCACAAGTATACATAAAATGGAAAATACATTCTTAACTAGTTAAATTTTAAATTGACATAAATCCCTTATAGGAATGTTGACACATATCACAATTAATCACAACACTTTTCTTCAAAAAGAAGACGTTCAAAGCACTTCCTCTATGGGTTTGTTTTCGTTTATACGTAAGAATCGTTTTGACAGTTAATAAAAGAAAGTCAAATTACTGGTGGACTGGTGGTGTCAACTACCCTATTGGGTATTTGACTGCATACGAAATAAATAATGATATTCTATTATTTATGATGAAATCAAATATTAAGGCTAAATTGTTATCCCACAGGTACTATTGAGCTTTTAACAAATTATTACAGCTAATGGAAACAAAAAGAGTATCGATTTGACAATACAGTATTTCATACAGTTATTCCTACAATGTTGCGTTTTTGACATTTAAGTCAAAACCGGATTAGAGTGGTTGCTAAGCCGTCGGTCCTGCGACTGATCTCTCTAAGGTCGTGTCAGATTGCTGTCAAACTCTCGACTGTGAGTAAGGACCGTCACCGGCGGCGAACATCGAAAAAAGCTCTAACACCTCAAAAGAACGAGGCCGCAAGAAATCCTTGACTCAAACCGATGTTTTAATAAACCAAACTGACACTCTTCCATAAAACTGTCAAATATCAATAGAAAATAAGATGTTTGAAATGAAAAAAAATAGTATGTAAGTTTAACATACCTCTAAAAGGGCTCGCAACTGCAAGTCATCAAGAACGCTGTGGAACAGGTCCGGGTCCATGAACAACGGACCGTCTTGGAGGACCGACACGTCGTCCAGCGATTCCACCACCAGGTTCACGGCTGTGGGTGAAAAGTAGATAAAAGATTATTTCCGATATAGGCGAACAGCATTGCATGGTGTTGTAAAAATAGATGTCCCAGTATCGTTTCTTTTTTTTTAAATAAGTTAGTTATATTCAAGTTAGTTTTTTTTTATTAAGTTGTGTTTTTAAATATGTTAGTGATATATTTAAAAAACAACTTTAGATCTAATTGCGACATAACAAGAGTAATTACTGCGCATAGTGCCTTTCCAGTTAGAACGGAAACTCACTCCACTTTTAGTGACTTAAAGCCGTGGCGGTAAAATTGCTGTGGCGGCAGCGGCAAGCGTGGTCACATGAACACGTCGGCGGTTGTCGAATTTCTTCTTCAATATCAAGGTTGCCCTACGAAGACCTTGGACTTCAATAAAAGCGCAATATACCGCCAGAACAGGCGTCTTCCAGCAACTACTGGCGGTGATCTGGTTGCTCCTCGCCCTATTAATTTTTAGGGTTCCGTAGCCAAAATGGCAAAAAAACGGAACCCTTATAGATTCGTCATGTCTGTCTGTCTGTCTGTCTGTCTGTCCGCCAGTCTGTCACAGCCACTTTTATCCGAAACTATAAGTACTACACTATTGAAACTTTGTGAGTAAATGTATTCTGTGAACCGCAACAAAGTTTACATACGAAAATAGAAAAAAAAATAAAAAAATGGGGGGTCCCCATAGTTAGAACTGAAACTGAAAATATTTTTTTTCATTGTACATATACGTGTGGTGTATCTATGGATAGGTCTTTTAAAATTATATTGAGGTTTCTAAGCTCATTTTTTTCTTAAGTGAAAACTTTGCGTGACAGACTCTTCCAAAGTGGAAAATAGTGTGTCCCCCCCCCCCTCTAACTTCTAAAGTAAGAGGATGATAAATCTGAAATAAATATATATTGTACATTACCATAAAAACTACCAACGAAAATTGGTTTGAAGGAAATCTATTCAGTAGTTTTTTTAATACGGCAAAAATTGAATTTGTACGGAACCCTCAGTGCGGGAGTCCAACTCGCACTTGGCCAATTTTTGGCAGAAGCGTTAGGCATGACTTCGATGGCTTTAGTAACTATTCAATTATATGGCTAGGTACTCACCGCCAGAACAGGCGTCTTCCAACAACTGCTGGCGCCGAGCCGGCTGCTCCTCGTCCTCTTCATCATCAGCGGCGGCGGCGGCGAGCGTGGCCGCGCGGAGACGTCGCCGGCTGTTGAACTTCTTCAGCAGTAACTTAACTCACCGCCATAGCAAGCATCTATTACCAACTGCTGGTGCCTGTCCGACTACTCCTGTCTTCAATATCAGCAGGAGCGGCGGCCAAGGTTGCCCTACGAAGACTTTGGACTGCAAAAAAGCGCATCTTACCGCCAGAACAGGAGTCTTCCAGCAACTGCTGGCGTCGATCTGCTTGCACCACGCTCTAAACATTTTTGGCAGGAGCGGTGACCACGGCATGACTTCGGAGGCTTTAGTTACTCTTCAATTTTATCGCTTCTCACCGCCAGAACAGGCGTTTTCCAGCAAATGCTGATGCCGCGAGTGGCGGCTAAGGTTGCCTTTCGACGACTATGGACCTCAATATAAGCGCAACTTACCGCCAGAACAGGCGTCTTCCAGCAACTGCTGGCGCCGAGCTGGCTGCTCCTCATCCTCTTCTGCTAGATGGCAGTAGGTAGGCGTACGGTCTAACTGATATTTGATTGGTGCATTTTTACATGACATTGATAGATATGTACGTATGCCATCTAGCGGTTTTTTTTATCGCAAACACCCTGATTCCATCACTACTTACCGCCAGAACATGCATCTTCCAGCAACTGCTGGCGCCGAGACGGCTGCTCCTCGTCCTCTTCATCGTCAGCGGCGGCGGCGGCGAGCGTGGCCGCGCGGAGACGACGGCGGCTGTTGAACTTCTCCAGCACTAACCTAACTCACCGCCAGAGCAAGTATCTATTACCAACTGCTGGTACCTGTCCAACTGCTCCTCTCTTCAATATCAGCAGGAGCGGCGGCCAAGGTTGCCCTACGAAGACTTTGGACTGCAATATAAGCGTTACTTACCGCCAGAACAGGCGTCTTCCAGCAGCTGTTGGCGCTGATCTGGTTTCACCCTTTTCATTATTGGCAGAAGCGGTGACTCTAGAGCTTGTTGCTCCTCGCTCTGTTCAGTTTTGGCAGGAGCGGTGACCAATGCAAGACTGCGGTGGCTTTAGCTTCAATTCCCTAGCTACTTACCGCCAGAACAGGCATCTTCCAGCAACTGCTGGTGCCTGCCCGCTTGTTTCTAAGTTTCTTTAATATCAGCAAAAGCGGCGGCTATGGTTGCCTTACGGCGGCTTTGGACCTCACTCAATATTAGAGCTACTTACCGCCAGAACAGGCGTCTTCCAGCAACTGCTGGCGCCGAGCCGGCTGCTCCTCATCCTCTTCATCATCAGCGGCGGCGGCGGCGAGCGTGGCCGCGCGGAGACGACGGCGGCTGTTGAACTTGAATAATACTTATACTTACCGCCAGAGCAAGCATTTGTATAACTGCTGGTGCCTGTCCAAATGCTCCTGTCTTCAATATCAAGGTTGCCCTACGAAGACTTCGGACTTCAATATAAGCGCAACTTACAGCCAGAACAGGCGTCTTCCAGCAATTGCTGGCGCTGATCTGGTTGCTCCACCTTCTAAACATTATAGGCAGGAGCGGCGACCACAGCAAGACTTCGGTGGTTAAGCAACTCTTCAATAAAGGTTTTCGCAAATAAATAAAATCCGCTAGATGGCAGTAGGTAGGCGTACGGTCTAACTGATATTTGATTGGTGAATTTTGACATGACATTGACAGATATGTCAAAATTCACCAATGACATAGCAGTTAGACCACACGCTTACGTATTGCCATCTAGCGGATTTTTTAATCGCAAACACCGTCATTCCATCGCTACTTACCGCCAGAACAGGCGTCTTCCAGCAACTGCTGGCGCCGAGCCGGCTGCTCCTCGTCCTCTTCATCGTCAGCGGCGGCGGCGGCGAGCGTGGCCGCGCGGAGACGACGGCGGCTGTTGAACTTCTTCAGCCCTAACCTAACTCACCACCATACCAAGCATCTATTACCAACTGCTGGTACCTGTCCAACTGCTCCTCTCTTAAATATCAAGGTTGCCCTACGAAGACTTCAGACTGCTATATAAGCGCAACTTACCGCCAGAACAGGCGTCTTGCAGCAACTGCTGGCGCCGAGCTGGTTGCTCCTTGTCCTATTCAGTATTGGCAGGACGTTTTACCACGGCAAGACTTCGGTGGCTTAACTAATTTTCAAATCTATAGGTACTCGCCACCAGAACAGGTGTCTTCCAGCAACTGCTAGCACCAATCTGGTTACTCCACGTCCTATTCAGTACTGGCAGGACCATAGACCACGGCAAGACTTCGGTAGCTTACTAACTCTTTAATTCTATAGCTACTTACCGCCAGAACAGGCATCTTCCAGCAACTGCTGGCGCCGAGCCGGCTGCTCCTCGTCCTCTTCATCATCAGCGGCGGCGGCGGCGAGCGTGGCCGCGCGGAGACGACGGCGGCTGTTGAACTTCTTCAGCTCTAACCTAACTCACCGCCATAGCAATCATCTATTACCAACTGCTTGTGCCTGTCCAACTGCTCCCTGCTTCAATGTAAAGGTTGCCCTACGAAGACTTCGGACTTCAATGTAAGCGCTACTTACCGCCAGAACAGGCATCTGCCAGCAACTGCTGGCGCCGAGCCGGTTGCTCCTCGTCCTCTTCATCATCAGCGGCGGCGGCGGCGAGAGTGGCCGCGCGAAGACGTCGGCGGCTGTTGAACTTCTTCAGCACTAACTTAACTCACCGCCATAGCAAGCATCTATTACCAACTGCTGGTGCCTGTCCAAATGCTCCTCTCTTCAATATTAAGGTTGCACTACGAAGACTTTGGACGACAATATAAGCGCTACTTACCGCCAGAACAGGCGTCTTCCAGCAACTGCTGGCGCCGAGCCGGCTGCTCCTCATCCTCTTCATCATCAGCGGCGGCGGCGGCGAGCGTGGCCGCGCGAAGACGACGGCGGCTGTTGAACTTCTTCAGCTCTTCCACCGTCCCGGCAAGGTGAATACGGTTTTGCTTGTCGCGGTCCTGACAAAGATACACTTTGAATATTATCAAAATCCAGCAAAAGGAATCACTTATGAATTACAGTGCGGTAAAAACATCCCCCATTTTTTGACGCATGGGAAAACTTGTACACGCCATAGCTGCAAGTTAGCCAGTCTCATAGCCGTGTGTGGGACTCGCAACAAAAGACGTTCGTATCGACATCCATTCGACCCAGTATCTGACTTAAAGATTATAATAGCTGATTTTAATACCGCTTAAAAGTAAAGGTTTATCCATTGGCGTCTAAAATTAAAAAAAAACAACTACAAATAATCCATTTTGGAAGATAAGGGCGGAAAAGTATGCTTCGATTTACTCATCTCGATAAACCCATGAGGTTTCAAGTCGCTGAATACATCTCCCTGTGATCAGTAAGAAACTGAGGTAATCTTCGAAGATGCCTCAAAATATGACTATTATTAAATTTTCTTACCCTGATCCATCTATGATTGAGGACCTCCTGTATAGTGATCCTCTGGGCGTGGTCAACGGTAAGCATGCGTTGAACCAGATCCTTAGCAGCGTCGCTTACATCATCCCAGAGCGGCGCATCAAACTGTAATCGAACAAAAGAGATTAAAATTATCAGATACGTCTATACTAAAATTGAACCACTTTATCTATACTAATATTATAAAGAGGAAAGGTTTGATTTTTTGTTTGTTTGTATGAATTGAATAGGCTCCGAAACTACTTGGCAGATTTGAAAAATTCTTTCACTGTTGGAAAGCTACATTCAGCCAGAGTAACATAGGCTATATTTTATCCCGGTACGGGAAGTAGTTCCCCCGGGACGCGGGTGAAACCGCGTGACGGGCCGCTAGTTATTTATATTTTCTCTGATTACTCCGTTTTTTTTTCGTCACCAAAGATTTATGGACTGACACACTTTACATACTTTTGTCACCTCAAACTGTATGTATTCAAAATACTGGTTATAGGAACTTAAGTCAAACGTACAAATGGTCTGTATTGTATTCTATAACTTTTCTCGTGTTGACACTTTTATTGTAGGAACGATGACATTTTCACATTACGTTTAACGTTGATGTTACATAACGTAGCATCAAAAAACATGCAAAGATACTCACTCTCAATCTCCCACGGCAAATGGCTTCAAAGAGCCGTTCCCTCGTCCCAGCAAACGGCAGATAGCCCACTAAAAGCACGTGGAGCAGTATCCCAGCCGCCCATACGTCCACCGGCTTCCCGTACAGCTGGCTGGAGACCACCTCCGGAGCCATGTAGTGAGGCGTCCCGATGCGGCCTGGAAGGTAGTTATTATAATGACTAATCGATTACTGCAGTTACCGCGCGGTAGGTTAGTGGGAAAGGAAAGTTCTCAACACCGGGGATGAAGTATGATTCCTTAACCGGCAATGATAATTTTTTGGGGAGTGTTGCTCAAATTCAGTTTTGTATTCTTTTGTGTTTGACCTGTGTTGATTCACACGGTATCTTGTGTTACATGATAACGAGTAGTCACAACAAATTTCTGAAAACCAGCTTTCTTATGAAATTATAAATTATTTATTTAAATGAATCAGAATCCAAACTAAATCTGGGCAACACTGATAATCAAAATTCGTTCATGATTTATTTTGTTAGTGCTCATTGGTTAAGTTTCTTTTTAGGTAAGTGTATGATCTAAACTAAACCATCACCTGAATGATTGAAGAAAATCTGAATTTAAGATTATTGTCAAACAATATCAATATTATTACAAATGACAATATTTTAGACGGCTTTTTACATAACGTAAGTAGAAAACAAGTTTGCTTAATAATTGGGGCGGCAAAATAAATGTTTTAATTTACAAGCATTAACATAATTGGGAAGGGTATTAACATTACCTTCAACTACGATTAAAAAAATAAATTAGAGCCGTTTATTTATTATTTGTCCAAAAAAATATTCAAATCTAACCAAATTCCTATACAGGTGATATAAAAACAACTTCAAATTACTCAATTCTGACAGTGTAAAGTGCTATGCAAAATGTTTTTGGTTAATAAAGTGATACTAACTGCTCCATATTACCTGATGCGTACGACAGGTGTGTTTACGTGATGATGTGAAATGACAATGATGTCATGTGCTTATGATAAAATATTACATTGGGGAGCTAAGCGAATACGTACTGAAGAAAAAGTAATACAATTCCGAATTAAGAGACTCATTTTTGGAGTTATGAAATGTAATTGTTAAAATAAAATAAAACTTCTCAAATTTGCTAACTAAATGAGATTAAAAAAGGAATTTGACATCCTTAGTCATCATCAAAATTACTAGATCAACCTTAGTGGTAACATTCTTTCTAAATTGAAATGGCGATTAAAAGATTTTGTTTTATCTTTTTAGGCCAAGTCAGTTAGCTGGCCTGATAGTGAGCGCCTTGTCTACCCATGAGAGTTACAATGCCAAAACAGTAATGTCCTTGATTTCTTTCTGCCCGTAAGAAGATACGGTAATATGTTAACTGTTACTGTTTTTTATGGCACAGACGGCGAACGAGCTGTCGGGTCGCCTGATGGTAAGAAATCACCAGCGTCCATGAACATCCACGACATCAGAGGTATCGCCCATGCGTTGCCGGCCTTTAAGACCCTCCCCAACTGAGCTTTGGCAACCTTACCAGCAGAAACATAGCACAATAGTTACGAAGTGCTATTTCACTGTGGTCTCATTTGAGTGGAAGTTCCACTGTAAGCTCTACCTCTCTTAAAAAAAGCTATAATAATTATGCCTCATATATTTTATAAGAGACATAGGTGTTGTGTAGTAACTACAAAATCAAATTGCTTTGAGGATGATCTTAACAGCAGTAATCGCTTAGCTTGTGTGATGATATTAATTGCACAATGTCCATGCAGTTAGGTCACAACTGGTCCGAAGTCAGGTCAACTTCTTACCATATTCGTCTGATTTCAGATACGCTTGGCCCAACGGACCCATTAGCGGTCGGTTGTCCATCACCAACTCTGTACAACACAACCCACTGTCATCATCATAATATTTAGAATAAAATAAATAGTAACCGCTATATTTTGGTATAAAAAAAATCTGCCGTAAAATATGTATGTAGGTACTTTATTTAATGAGACACTGAGATCTCACTTTGAATGAATAAATTAAGTAACATTACTAACATTTAAAGTAAAAACAACCTAGTTGTCAATAATAGCATCAATTCAAACGTCACAATACTAATTAATATTATGGTACCAAAAATGTATCCATGAATATATTACTGATATGAAAAATGTAATAGCGTAACTATGCATCATTACAAAGTAAAATATAAGAACCGAAACGGTTTACAAAATATGGCTTCACATTACATACTCACCTATGACATATCTCAACTAATCACGATACCTACCAACAATTAACAGCGACACACAGCCAAGCAGTCAATCCAAGACAGCCAAGCCAAGCTTGACTAAATGCCAAAGATGCATACGTACGTGGCTGCGGTCGGCTTGGGCGTGGGCAGTGGCACGTGAATTCCGCCAAGCTTGACGGATGCCAGATTGTTTCTCTGTATACATACTCGGCGCAGTCCGGTACGCGTTTGACTTGGGTAGTTGAGCGGCTACGCTGAACACGCCATGCTTGACACGTGAACTTGGCTGTATACATTCTTGGCACCGTCCGGTTGGTATTGGGCGTGGGAAGCTGCACGGCGACGCCGAAGTTACCGAACTTGACAAATGAACTTGGCACTTGGCAGTATCGTCGTAGTCGCCGAGGATCGGGGTGAGTGGAGAGCCCTATGTCCAGCAGTGGACTGCGATAGGCTGTTGATGATGATGATGACCGCACGTCGCGGTGCACGATGTCGTTCTCGTGGCAGTAGCATGTAGATTAGGCAGTTAACATACTTGATGCAGTGAGATTAGCATTTTGGAGGATTCTGAGCAGCTACACTCATCACGCCAAGCTTGTAATGCCTACTGGCAATATACATACTTGGCGCGGTCCGGCAGCTGCGCGGCGACGCCGAAGCCGCCGAGCTTGACGGGCACGCAGTTGTCGCGTCCGGCGAGCAGCACGCAGTGCGGCCGCACGTCGCGGTGCACGACGTCATTCTCGTGGCAGAAGCGTGTAGATTATGCAGTACATACTTGACGCAGTACGTTTAGAAATCTGTAGAATGCTGAGCAGCCACACTAAACACGCCAAGCTCAACCTGCGAACTTGGCAATATATGTACATACTTGGCGCGGTCCGGTTCGCATTGGGCGTGGGCAGCTCCGCAGCAACACCAAACACTCCAAGCTTGACAAGTGAACTTGGCACTTGGAAATATACGTACTTGGCGCGGTCCGGTTCGCGTTAGGCGTGGGCAGCTGCGCGGCGACGCCGAAGCCGCCGAGCTTGACGGGCGCGCAGTTGTCGCGTCCGGCGAGCAGCACGCAGTGCGGCCGCACGTCGCGGTGCACGATGTCGTTCTCGAAGCAGTATCGTGTAGGGAGCAGTATACATACTTGACCCAGTGGATTTAGCGTTATTTGAGCAGCCGAGCGGCGAGACCAAACAATCCAAGCTTGACATATGAACTTGGCACTTGACGTGGTAGTAGCATGTAGATCAGGCAGTTAACATACTTGTCACTATTCTCATCACGCCAAGCTCGACATGCTAACTTGGCAGTATACATACTTGGCGCAGTCCGGTTCGCGTTGGGCGTGGGCAGCTGCGCGGCGACGCCGAAGCCGCCGAGCTTGACGGGCGCGCAGTTGTCGCGTCCGGCGAGCAGCACGCAGTGCGGCCGCACGTCGCGGTGCACGATGTCGTTCTCGAAGCAGTATCGTGTAGGGAGCAGTATACATACTTGACCCAGTGGATTTAGCGTTATTTGAGCAGCCGAGCGGCGAGACCAAACAATCCAAGCTTGACATATGAACTTGGCACTTGACGTGGTAGTAGCATGTAGATCAGGCAGTTAACATACTTGTCACTATTCTCATCACGCCAAGCTCGACATGCTAACTTGGCAGTATACATACTTGGCGCAGTCCGGTTCGCGTTGGGCGTGGGCAGCTGCGCGGCGACGCCGAAGCCGCCGAGCTTGACGGGCGCGCAGTTGTCGCGTCCGGCGAGCAGCACGCAGTGCGGCCGCACGTCGCGGTGCACGATGTCGTTCTCGTGGCAGTAGCGTGTGATTAAGTATTAAACATACTTGACGCAGTGTGCTTGGCATTCTGAAGGAGGCTGAGCAGCTACACCCATCACGCCAAGCTGAACATGCTAACTTGGCAATATGCATACTTGGCAGTATACATACTTGGCGCAGTCCGGTTCGCGTTGGGCGTGGGCAGCTGCGCGGCGACGCCGAAGCCGCCGAGCTTGACGGGCGCGCAGTTGTCGCGTCCGGCGAGCAGCACGCAGTGCGGCCGCACGTCGCGGTGCACGATGTCGTTCTCGTGGCAGTAGCGTGTGATTAAGTATTAAACATACTTGACGCAGTGTGCTTGGCATTCTGAAGGAGGCTGAGCAGCTACACCCATCACGCCAAGCTGAACATGCTAACTTGGCAATATGCATACTTGGCAGTATACATACTTGGCGCAGTCCGGTTCGCGTTGGGCGTGGGCAGCTGCGCGGCGACGCCGAAGCCGCCGAGCTTGACGGGCGCGCAGTTGTCGCGTCCGGCGAGCAGCACGCAGTGCGGCCGCACGTCGCGGTGCACGATGTCGTTCTCGTGGCAGTAGCGTAACGCTTCGAGGATCTGACGCATGTAGTGACTGGAAAATAAAATATTTGTAATGAACGACCGGTGTCGGTGTTAGAATTCGATCCGGAAGGAGAATTTAGAGTTAAACGAAACGGACATATCGATACCTTAAATCTCAAATGGCGTAACCACCAAAACACAACTTTTCAGGAGAGCAAAAAAACAAAAAAAAAATATTTGTTTAAATCATAACTTTATATATTTTAATACTATAAATATGTTTTATACATCAAATTTCTTAGAATTTTGAGATGAAGGCTTCAGTTAGAACTATTTGCACCTAAATCTTATATTTTAAAAAATAGAAGTCGGTTACGACTTCTGAAAATATGACAAAAAGGCGTTTACACCCTATAAAAAACATGATTTTTTTGAGATTAAGGTCGTATCTCCCATTAAATTCATAAAAAAATACAAAATAAGGGGTATTTTCTACTTCTTTTATTGAATTAGGTACATTAAACGGGTAAGAGGATTTTAGGAAACAAAATAAAATCTAAAAAAAGCCAAGGCCGAGATAATAAGAAGGCCTAATTCGATTAAGCAGTGTAGTTGTAGAAAAACGACCCTTATTCTTAGCAACTCCACTTATATTAATATAATATTTACGTAATAATCAACTTTAAAATTCAATTAAAGTCCTAATGGAGTTAGAAAAGATTACAAAAATTGTATTAATTTAAGAATCAATGAATCAAGTAGCTACACCACGACCATTGCGATGGGCTCTTACCTCCCATCGCAATGGCCGACATACTTTTAATCAGCAAGAAAGACACCACAACCTTATAATGTCATCGTATCAGCTCACTCTGATTTCCTAAAATATTATTAAAATTGTGCACAGACGGCAGTATCCCAAAAACATATCATGAAGAATATCACCCGCGATTACCAACAGCAGAAGATGTGCCAGATGTATTACCAGGCACTAATATAGAGGACGGAGTTACAGACACAGAAAAATACTGTTTTTTTATGTTTGATTGTTTTTGATAGTTTCAATTTATTTTTTTTGACTGATTATTTTAAATTAAGGCTTTCTAAAATCTCTTACTTTTTGAACGTAGCTACTTGATTCATTGATTCTTAAATTAATACAATTTTTGTAATCATTTCTAACTCCATTAGGACTTTAATTGAATTTTAAAGTTGATTATTACGTAAATATTATAATATTAATATAAGTAGAAATCATTGTTGCTAAGAATAAGGGTCGTTTTTCTACCACTACTTAATCGAATTAGGCCTTCTAATTCTCTCGGCCTTGGCTTTTTTTAGATTTTATTTTGTTTCCTAAAATCCTCTTACTCGTTTAATGTACCAAATTCAATAAAAGATGTAGAAAATACCCCTTATTTTATATTTTTTTTTATGAATTTATGGGAGATACGACCTTAATCTCAAAAAAATCGTGTTTTCTATAGGGTGTAAACGCCTTTCAATAATAAAAATTGTGTGTGGTGTAAACGCCGAAACCGAAAAATGATGTCCCTTACCCCCGTGTGTTTTTACTTTTTTTTTCACTTTACAATAATTTCTAAGGGCGTAACCACCAAATAAAGTTGGCTATGTGTGATACGCCATATTAATGTATTAAAATATCTCGTTACGCCCTGACGTTGTTCATGCATTAAATTTATAGCTGCTTACGACCTCTTTACCTTATAAAAAGTGTTCAAATCTATAAAAAACATCGGGTCGTAATGACCATTTTTTTGCGAATTTCAGGATTTTAAATATACAGATCGATAGAGAAAAAAAAACTGAATAAAACTGCATTCAAAAGTCATTTTGACCAATTTGGCGCTTACGCCATTTGAGATTTAAGGTATCGATATACCTGTTAATGACTTTCCTCACTTCCTTACTCTATTTTTTTATTGAACTTCAGTCAGAGGCACTAAGCCAGGATGTTAATTCATTTCTATTTACCCCTTTTGATGACTTTATTGGCGAGCACGTTTAATATTATCTATTGTTTTCAATTTATATACCATATATTCTCCAACTGAGTAGACTGCACATGATGGACTTAACTTTTAATCTAAAGATGATAGATCGTGATAGTTTCGAGTTCTTACCAAGCAACAGCCTCACTGTAGACAAATCCGGCGGAGGCTCGACGCACCACTTCGAAGCAGAGGTCGGAACCATCCATACTGAAATAATAATGATTACATTAGTTTATCATCATCATCAACATCAATGTGTCAATCCACTCAAACATGACTTCGAGTCAAGACGTCAAGGCCTCATGTGTGAGTTTGTGCCCATCGACACCGCGCTGGGCAGGCGGGTTGACGACCGCAATAAGGTGAACAATAGTTATAAGTAGTCAAACGAACAAGGGGGTAACCAGATGGTAAATGACCACAGCTGCCCATGGACATCAACAACCGCGAAATTATCGCAGATGGGACCCCATATCCTCCCCGAATGAGCTCTGGCGACCTTACCCACCAGCAGAAACTTAGCACAACAGTTACTTCACTGTGGTCTTCTGTAAGGTGGAGGTACTTTCCCAGACGAGCGTCTCATTCGAGTGAAAATTCCACTATACTCTACCTCTCTTCTCATGGTGTCATGGTGGCTCATTTCAATAAAGAAATTGTATAAACTTACTATTCAAAGACCATGTACAGCATTCCCTCGGAGCTGTAGGTCTCCAGAAGCTCCACAATGTGAGGGTGCTTCAGCATGTGGCATATTGTGGCCTCACGCTTTAAATCTGCAAATTATAAGCATCCAAATTAAGTAGGTTTGACATGACAATAGGATAATAATAATACTCCTGAGAACTATTACACTTGTGTGTAAACATAGAAATAGCGATTTAATATGATTCTACCTGATACTTCTACACTTAGTATTATATTGTATGATGAGTATTGACTAATGAGTCAAAAACTGCCAAAAACTGGAATGCCAAAAACTGCATTGTCCAATAACACTATTGTAACTACCTATCTGAAATATCTGTTGCCATACTTTGAATGATCACTTCTGCAATTGATTTTATATTATAAGAAACACTAAAAACGTTTTCCTTCACATCATCTTATCAATAAAGTAAAAAAATATTTTGTTCCAAAGTTAAAAACATAAAATATGCAACAAATTACTAATATCATCTTATACAAATATTATTAAAATCACTTATTCAAATTTATCAATTCTATGTACCTGCAGTGCTGAGACCAGGGCTCGCAGTGAAGCGAGCAACGTCAACAATTTTCACTGCAAACTGTTGACCAGTCTGACGGTGGACGCATCGTCGCACCAAACTGAATGGTCCCCTGAAAATGAGCATGGCAAAACTTGTTAGATCTATGTATACGAGGGCAGTTTGATAAGTTCGTGCAAAAATAAAAAGTATGTTACTTTTTGAGGTAAACCTTTTTTATTCTTCGACATAGACTCCTTAGAGGCTTATACACGTAATTTAACGCTTTTCGAATTAGTTAATCCTTTCCAAATAATAGGATTTGTAAAGGTCTAAAAAATAGACAAATTTTTCAGCCATCACCTCCTTGTTTGAACAAAATCTTATTCATGCAAATAGTTTTTTTAAATAAAGCGACAGATTATAGTCAAAGGGAGGTCAATTTTGTAGAATAACATTGATATAAAACAAATTGGGAGCCTATTTCTACTAATTTTGGGACCACAACTTCTGGGGTGTGGGCTGGTACATTTCCGTAATAAAAAATGACTTTTTCAGACAGCTTTCTCGTCTCCGAATGTTGGTGAATAATATTATGTACTCGTTGATTCGAGATGTCCATAGCACTAGTAATCTCATGCATCTTCACTTTTCTGTCATCTATCACTATGTCATGGATTTCAAGCAACATTACTGCTGTAGTACCCTCTACAGGACGTCCAGATGGCTTAGCATCACTTGGACCCATAAGATCACTGCAATTTTTTTTTAAACACTTGATAATGTAAGGTGCAGGGTCTCCATAATGTTTGTCAATCATCACTTTTGTGTCCTGAGGAGTTTTGCTTTTCAGACAGTAATGTGAAATCACCACACGAAATTCTGTTTCACAAAATGTTCTGAAAATCACTCGACTTCCTTTACGCGAATCAATGCCAAACACAAAGAAGTAAGCCGATCAAGCTGAAACTTTGCGTATGGTCCTCTAAAAGATGCTAGTAATCAAACATAAACTCAAAACGAAGCAATAGCATAAGCTCTCGGACTTTGCACGAACTTATCAAACCGCCTATGTATATCTTAGGTTAACCGGGGAGTTTTCCGCACTTAGCCTCTAAGGTGGGTCATTGACTCATTGCACGTGATGACATATATCTATCTATCTGTTTAATAACATGAATCCAAAAAAAGCTCCCTTTAAAAACTATTCCGTTTCACTGACTCCAGCTAAACGACAGGTAAGCCATATAGCGCTGTCAAATTAGGCATTGTAAAAATAGAATATGTCACCTAAGATGATCTCGTTGACTGTTGATGGTTCAAAGGAAAATTTATGGAAAATGAGCCCCATTCGGCTTCCTTGCGTTTATCCCGTTTCTATATGGGGTCCACTTTGACCATTTTTGACCAGGATTTGGCAAGTCTGGTTAAAATAACCCCCATTATTCATGCTTAATGACTGAAGCTAAATGCTAAAACTTATTTAAAGCCAACAAATATTCTCTCAATAGCTGTGTGTGAATTATACATAAACATTGAGATAGGGTTTAAAACCTTTGACAAACATCACATCTTAAATAATTAATGTACCTATTACAAATTAGTACATTGGTAAAATAACTCTTCTTAATTTATATATTTTTAAATTAATATCAAACTAAGGCAGGTTGATCCAACATTAGAACAACAATGGCTTTGTTTCAATAATGATAGCCTTGTTTGTAGCTTGAGTATCTAATAGCCTATTAATTAATGGATACTAATTATGTAGATGCACACCTAAGAAACTAGACCAATCTGGTTGAAGAATTAACTTCATCAAACCATGAAAAAGGAAAACAAAATCCAATGCATTTAATATTGATTTCTTTAAGGTAACATTTGAGGATAAATTATAATTGCATTGATGAATAGTAAGAACATGACACTGAAGCATGGATCTCAAGATGAGAACTGAAATTGTTAATATTTATTTCAATTCGACACACCGCTTGAGTACTAACATTTAAAATCATGTCTTAATAATTTGAATTCACCAAATTGCAACCAGAAATAGACTTCATAATATTTTTGTTAAGTTACCTACAAATGCTTTCCAAGTGTTTCTGATGAAAGTTAATAAGCAAACCACAAGAAATTCTGATGAAAGTTAATAAGCAAATATATGATAATCTCAAAGCTTAAGACTCTAGGATAACCAGTAACCTTATATGTTTATTCATGGAAACATATTGAGTTACTGAAATAGATACCTACATTTACATGTCTATGTTTATGCACACATATGTTTGCCACATTAGATTGTTTGAGACTTTATTTTTCAAACGCATAATAACGGGTTATATGGGGCTCCCACTAAAGCATACACACAAAAACACCTGCGGCAATCCCTCATTGTCCATAATTGGGAGGAATCACAGTAATTAGCATGAATAGCCTACGCTATTATCCCACATGTTTTGAAACCCCTTAAAACCTATCTCTGGAAAAGAATGAGGATGAAAATAGATTTCTATTTTGTTGTTTTAACTGACGGTTAATTTGTATTGCAGTATGTTAATCAGAGTAAAATAATTAAGAAGTGCTAAAGTTTTTTGATGAAAGTTTTTTGCATCATATGTATGTCACTGTTATGTTGTACTGTACAGTAGAGAACTGTTGTAAGTGAACAGTCAGAACTTAAATAAACAAAATATCTGTATAACTTCTTGACAATAGGGATGTTGGCACATGTCAATAATTTCACAACGCTTTTTAGCATCTAAGGATTATTTTCGTTTAAATAAAATGAAAGTAAACTTATACAACCTATATTCAATTATAATACCTAGGTATAATTAACTTTTATCAATAAAAATTTGTTGTGAAATATTATTAATTGGAATCGTTTTGACAGTTAATAAAAGAAATCCAAATGACTGGTGGTGTCAACATCCCTAGTATTAAAGCCTACATGAATAAAATTATTCTTGATTTTATATTACTGTACTAACTATGTGATGTAGGTAAGTGGTCACTAACAAATACACCAATTAATTTGCGTAATCAACAGGCCTATTGGTCTACTGATCAGACACCCTGACAAAAATGAACATTTCTCCACGAGACATAGAAAGATGCCTATCAAAGTGTCAAATAATGTCTCTAGGTTTCCTAGCATAAATACCTACATAATACAGGCTTCGAGCACTTTTGGGCATGCCTATTGGATTGTAAGTCCAGTTTTTTTTAATTGGTATTTATTAATAAGTTCCAAACATGACTTCTTTTTGACAAAAGTAGGTATTCAATCTCGTCAGTGAAAATTTTAGTATTTTGTGGAGTACCTACCTATTTAAAATTAGCAATCAACAACAGATACAAGCATTACAAACCTTATTGAAGTGTCATTGAGTCTTAAGATTGAATTAAAATATACAAAATAAATAATTAAATAACCTGTTTCCACCAATGAGACCATTTTACTTTAGCATAATAGAAAAATTTTGTTGTTACCGATCAATTACTCCAATTTGTGTCACAACAAGAGTATTCACTGAATTATTTCATTTCATTTAGATCCCAAATATTTAAATTAAAAGTACCTATAAAAAAATATATAAACAAAGTTTTGAATATAAGATTTCATAAAGATACCTAGATTAACAATTATTATTTATTTGAACATTCCAATAGGTCATAGAACATTTTCTAATTGGAATCTTATTGGATTCAATGTTCTATTGAATGAAACTTGTAAAAAATTATGAAATAGATAATTAAAAGGCATAGAAGCTATATGAAATTTATTTTTAACTTTTTAATTCATTCAAATAAGGTTCAAAAGCTACGTCTAAATACGCGCGCTAATTTACATGGGTGTCACATGAGTTGTTCCACACATAACTTAATTTCACTGATACTCACTTGCCGATTGTCTCGCAAAGCTCATAGACATCATCGAACAGCACTTCGTCGTCAGCCATGATTACTAATTCACTAAACCTCAAAAGATAACAAACATCTTTTCACAGCCTTCAACCCAGAGTAAAAAGGTTACGCCCAGGGAGAAAATTCGTATTTTTAAAGCCACTAACACTTAAATGAACACCACTTGATATTTACACAGGAAGTCTTGAGTTGTAGATATCGATAAATCACCAAAAAACGCAATCCACCCTAAATTGTGCATTTTATATCAAAAAATTGCGAATTTATTTCTAGTACGATATTTCAAAAAGGATAAATCTCAATAACATTAAAGATTCGGAAAGTAAAATATAATAGTTATATTAAAATTACGTGCAGAATTGTGAATATTATCATAAAACTGTGCTTAAAAATTGGAAAATTATATTAATTTTACTTTTTTTTCAAATCAGAAAATATTTTATTTGCTTTTGACATTACGAGGGTTGTACAGTTCGCCGTGAAGTTAGTTGTAAAACTGATGTGGGGTGACCAGCATAGTATTTTGTTTTGCCTTTGGTAGTTTTGGTTAATATTGGAAAAATTAATTCGATCAATGCACGCAAAATGTGGCTATAGTGTGTTATATTTTATATGGCGATTAGAAATAATATTACCGAAATATCATCTGTAAATTAAAGATTCCTTTACTTTTCCGGATATGTAATTAACATATACCATTGATTGACAATGGCAACGACATCACGTTATAATCCGCGTTTGGATTTTTTATTCTTTTCTTTTGTTTCTGTCCAGCAACAATAATAATTTGGTGTTAAATTATTGATACAAAATTATATATTTGTTATCAAAGAAATTGCTCGCGGAATTTATTTATGCGTGTGGTGTGGTTTATAAAAAATGATTACTCGGTGTGTCTTTTAATAATAATTTATCTCAACATTAGAAAGGTACTTAAAATGAAATTCACTTTTTATTTACCGTTATTCTTGAAATTTAATGACAAATTATCATAATATCTTCTTTCAAAAAGTTCTTTCATTCAAATTCCTGGAAAAGGAATTTCGCCAGTAGGTAACCATTCTTTGCATTTTATAATGTCTTTGAATTCATAAAAAATTCAATGCATAAGAACGTTACAATAAATAAGCATAATGACCATTTGTATAAAAGGTCACTAGGCAATAATTGAAACAACTATAATATTTTTCGATATTTTATTTTAAACAATAAATAATTAAGTCCTAATGTCAGATATTTTTTAACTGTTAAAATAAGTCTATGTGCTTATGTTCATGTACGCAGGTACATAAATCTATACATTTATCTTAAGTATTTAATCATACTGTTGTTATTAACGTCACAGTCTAATACACCTTTCAAAGAAGTATTGAAGTTTATTTAAAGTAAATTATTCTACTTTGGTACATTTATCAAGTGTCACAGTTTAAACTAGTTGCGTTAATTTTTTGTTTAAAGTAATCACAAGCAGGTACATTTATTGTGAGTTCAGAATCATTATTTGATTTTCTGGATCTATTAACATTAATTCTATAGCTGCAGCGGTAGGTCAGATTGGCGATTTCAAAAGATGTTTTCTGAAAATAAAACAAAACTGTAATGTAAAGTGTCAAATATATAGAATAAAATAAACCTAACTCATTTGTTATTGTGTATAAATACAAATCATTAATACCTAGGAAGGCTTTATAGTATTAAAATATGATTAATTGATTACAGTAGGAAATGATACCGTCACGTGGCAACATTGACTTTCGCGCTTTTTTTAAACTTGTAGCAAACTTCACAGCACAAGGTACGTCATTTTTAAAAAGTTCGCGCGGACTTGCGCGCTCCGTACTACGTTTGTCACCATGCTGGGCACTTTTGCGCAGGGAGCCAGCCTCCGATTCTGACCTAGATTCAGAAGAGTGGCGCTTCTACGTTTTCAAGGTTATGGGTTTTTTTAGCTTTAATTAGCTGAAATTGTGGAGTTTAATTGGGTACGAAAGAAAAAGCAGAATATCAAACTATTTCATTACAATAATTAGGTACTGTAGCATTGGAATTCAGCGGAGACGAAATTTGGGTAACTTGGATTCTTTAATAATTATAAATTATATTAATGATTTTCCAAGTCCTATGTTAACCACTGAGGGGAATCGAATCTACGAAGACTTATGTAGATAGTACATCCAAAGTCTGAGCGCACATACGTATACATACCAATACCTCAGTGGCGGATTCACAAATTTGCCGCTAGTAGGCTATTCAATTTTTGCCGCCCCTACTGACCTTTGAAATTCAATACGTTAGTTTAATCCCGTTATTAGAATGATTGTTCCCCGTTCGTCCCGTTATTATAGCGATATCTCTGTATAGTCTAAGATCCCGCCATACAACGACCTTCATCGAGATGGTTATTGGATGAAACATATTTTATACACAATTTGACATGCTAACAATTATATTATTGCGTATGGGTTGCCTAGTAAATTTCAGTCCAGGATATGATTAATGAATGAATCTTGTCGTTGAACTGAACCAGGTTTTGAACCTCATAAGTAAATAGGGTTCCAACAACTTGGTTGAGTTTAATACCAAGAAAACACAGGTATGCGCGTTCACAGCAAAAAACATCACCATTCCTTCCCATTCCCGTTCTTCAGGACACTCCCTTCAGTTTGCGTACTAGCCTAAGCATGCTTGGCATGGATCTACGTTGCAATCTTAATCAGGGCCAATACGTCGAAAGCTTGCTTTTGCCGGCGTCGATAAAGCTGGGGATCCTGAACAGGGTGCGGCGGTTTTTCACGCCGGACCAGCTTGTTCTTCTTTATAAGACGCAAGTTCAGTCTTGCTTGGAATGTTGCTCGCACCTCTGGGATGGATCTGCCATGCATAACATGGACGCGCTCGACAGATTGCAGCGACGGGCTGTACGTATAATTGGGGACGAAGAGGACACCAGGAACCTTGAACCTCTTCAGTTGCGGAGGGATATAGGTTCACTGAGTGTCTTCTACCGCATTTACCATGGTGAAAGTTCTGAAGAACTGTATTCCCGTACCGTATCCTTCTTCCTAGTGCTTATCCACCATCGCCACCTTTTCCAGTTTCTCCAAATTCGAAAGTATTCCCGCCGCTTCTTGTCGCATTACAAGCTTTTCAGTACAATCATCTTTGATTGGTTTCAAAGTCTGAATAACTACGTGCCAGTGCGTGCAAAGAATCCCTTTAACTTTTACAAGCGGCCTCTCTGGCTGACCTCCTTGCGAATTCACTGTGTTCAGGGTGTTGCCTTTCCCGATTATATTAACCAGCGTTGTGTCGAGTTTACAAAAAAAGTCAGATAACTGAAGATAATTAGACCAAGGTTTGGTGGTAAAACATATACACGAAGTTGTGGAGAGACGGTGCTCGTGCTAGGCTCCGAAGATCCTGTGACACGAGATTTTTTATTTTATCTTTATTGAAACGAAAATCTTAATCTCATAAGTACCTAACCCTAAATTACAGTGCACTTATTTATATATATGTATTGTGTTTACGTATAATTATATTTTATTCTGTATAAACAAAATAGCTAAATTTTGCCGCCCCTCTAAATCTGCCGCTCTAGGCACTAGCCTACTTAGCCTACTGGTAAATCCGCCACTGCAATACCTACCTACCTACCTACACTTTAGAATAAATTATTATTTTATTTTTTAATATTTTGACAAAAAGGAACTTTGATAACTACCTCTGTTACTGCAAACGAATCCTTTTTTGGATTGCTTGGACATTTAATAGTTCTCCAATGTATAAAATATCTGCAAAAAAACGGAAACATAATTAATATTTTATATTGTTAAATTTTATAACAAAACAATCGTTGTATAAATACTCATGTATTCATAAAATTAGGTTATACCTTCTCGTTTGATCCTCGGATCTTTTGGGAAGAGGTTCCCAAGTGATATTTGCCTTCAATTTGTGGTTGTACCAAACAATTTTCTGTAATTTAAGTCCTTTTATTCCTTTATCTTTTTTACGTTGCAGCTCCTGGGGTGGTTCTGAAACAATTTTATTTTAAAATGAATAATATAATTTATTACTTTATTATTAAGTTTTTCTGTTTTAGCCAATTGCTACATTAATAACTTTATTAGCAATTGGCTAAAACAGAATGTAAGGACAAAAATCATCATCATTCGCGTTTTACAGGCCACATCTGGACGTTGGCATCCAAACGTTTGCCCGTGCTACTGCATTAGATTGGACAATTAAATACACGGGATCATTTCCCTTAATATTTTATTAATTAAATATGTCCAACTACATATTTTAGTTAAGCCGTCGATTTTATCATATAAGGAAGGTTTTGAAAAATATTTCTTTCTAAAAGACTTTGCTTCATTAGGCAACATGTTTTTATTTCAAAATATATTAATAAATTGTTTTCACTAATTGTACATACCAACTCGTTGATTTTCTTGACCATTTGTAGTGTTGTAGAAAACGGATGCTTTGGTACTTCTCAGTTTAGTCTGGCCGAACAGACTCACTGTTTGCACTTGTAAGAAGTACATTGAGTTTGGCAGTAAATCAGTTATTTCAACGTAATTTTGTTCCTGAAGAATAAAAACATAATTTGCCTTAAAATAATGTAGGTACCTAAGTAAGCTTTTCAAATGGATTTTTTCCATAGCGGATTCTCTCAAAAACATCTATCCTCAAATTTTCATGTTTCATTCACGAAGTCCCATATCTAATCGGGGAAGAATCATGTTCAATATCAAATCAATATTATGTCTGAAATATGATTATTACGAGCATACCCCGAAGCCACTCGACTATCCAACTTAACGAAAATAATGTTATTACTACCAAAGAATTTAGTTAGTAAGTTTGTATTCAAATTGAGTACAATACAATTACCTTCGGAACGCTTTGATGTTTAACAAAGACCGAATCCAACGGGCCAGCCAAGCCTTTGACGCGGCGACTCCAGTAAACTTTGTATCTCAATATTGGGAGGTCTGAATTCGGCTCTTTCCATTCCAATTTGACTGTTACTGTTCCTGTTAAAATAATGTAAGTTCGTTATAATACAAAAATAATTATATATTATATCAAAATAATTTAATTTAAAAAGTTTCCATCAAACTGCCTTAGTGGTTGATATCCAACAAAATGTACCTAGTTAATGGTGATATTCTTAACGCGCCCATGCATTTTATAACAGACAATATTACCTACATATCATATCTAGTATCATATCTAGTATCACATATCATAATAGCAGTCTCTATTCATCACTGTGATTTTTATGAGGATTAATTTTTAGATACCGAAGAATGAAATTAAACTCCTATAGCAGCAACGTTTTTTATCTCATGATGAAATTTGGAGTATTTGAGTATTTTAAGTGGTTGCTTTATCTGCGTTATTATGTTCCTATTGCACTGCAATAATAGGTTTTCGAACTTGAAAAGGTCAGTGTATTATTATTATTATTTTATTATAAAGGAAGGACGAGAACTTATCTTACCATTCTCAGCTTTCACAGGCTTCACCCTCAACTTCTTAGGAGGTGGGGGGTTCCTGGGGCCCTTCCTTGGGGTGAACGGAGCACTAGGGGCGGAAAACCCTCGCGTGCCTGACGCGCTGATGGCGGCCACTCGGAACCGGTACCAGCGACCTGGTTTCAGTAAGGTTCGTAGGGATGTTTTGGTTCTGGAAGGGAGATTTCGTGTTATAATTTCTATTAAAAGTTTTATTAGACGGTGTATTATTTCTTATAATATGAAATCGTTCCGTTCATCAAATGGGACCAGTGAATTATTTTTTGACGTAAGTTGGGTACAGCACGCGGGTTTTAGGCTAAATCTAAGATCATAAAACTTGCTCATTTCAAGCCAATACCTAGTCCAAAACACGGAAAGGACGGAGGGATAAATCTGCCGTTAATCAAGAGGTTCAACAGAAAATGGCGGTATTTGACACCTAGGTAACTATTGTATGAAATCTTAACATCTCTTGGAACATGCTGCATGACATAATGAATATGGTTTATCATTAACCTTTCTTAGCTATAGCTTCTCTCCATTATTGATATTTAAGTTACGGTAAAGATATTTCTAGTTCGTAGAAGGGATGTAATGTATGACACATGGTATTGTACACATTCCTTACATTGAAGGCACTTTATTGAATCACCCAAACCTTCGGGTCATTGTATTGATTGCATTGTGACTAATCCACGCTAGTGCATTAATTCCGACACTTTCCATTCCGTGACTTCCGTATATAATATTATGCGTTACATTATCATAATACCGTGACGGCTTACATCGTAACTGTGACGTGAAAAAGCCAAGATTACTGTCCTATTGTATAATTTGACAGTTTCATCATTGCCCACTTCAATGTTAATGTCAACAAACTACGCAAATCACGAATTCAATTCTATTCATTTTCGGTATGTAATTTCCTTTTTTTAGTAGCTCTCAATATCCCACTGCTGGGCAAAAGCCTCCCCTACCAGGTAATTTCCTTTATGTTCTAGAAATAGTTACCTGATTTAAAAGATTTGTTTTCATGAGATAAAAAGACAAAGAGAGGAAGCTAATATTTTAAAGTGGTCAACTCACTAATTAAAAAGGTTATCAGCTAAAGGCGCTATTATTTGTTTAAAAAGCCCTTTGAAAACTAATAAGAACCGTTCTATAATTTAATTTATAAGAGCAATTTGTTTGCTGATAAATAACATCAAAAATTAAATTATCCCAGAAAACGGATTTGTGAAAATATCTTCGTTAAAAACTTAATTCCATTCGAACGAAGCATTTAATGTTCAGGTAGTTATTCCAATAATCCGTGACTTGAGTTTTAGTTATTGTTTTATCATCTAGTATTCGTTGCATGTTGCATGCCAATGCAGTTCCTACAATTAACTATTGTACTAAAACTACAGTGATTCCTGTTTAGTTTAGTTTCGATGATCCTTTTTTATCTGAAGTAAAATTTTAATGTCTTTTAATTTTTTGAGTTTCTTCATTCTGATTATCGCCTGTGGTAATAGGTTAACTTATATGTAGGAAAAGGAACTTATCAGATCTCTTCATCTCATCTTAAAAAAATAAAAGCCATTGCAGAACTTCTGCTCGAATGAATTACTCTACCTTCTCCTTATACTTAGAAGACCATAGTCGCATATAACATCACAGTGAAGTTACATTTCAATAAATTGTTTGAGTTCTGTCTGTGTGTGATACCTTACCATCAGGGTTACCTTTTGCTCGTTTGCCTCATTAAAACAATAATAATTGGTAACAATTTGGGAAATTCAGCTGTCAAAGCTATGATAGGGACCTTAAGCTGTCAAAGTTATAATAAGCTTAAACTATACAATTTATTTAGGCAATTGCACAGATACTATTTTATACGTACTTGTTAGTTCTTAACAGCATATTCCAGTCTCCGAGCCTCGCCTCTTCGTACTTCGGCCCAACATGATGTTGCTCTTCGAGGACATACAGTATCTTCCCTGGAACTGCTCTGGCGAGGTCTCCCACTCCATCAGACCATTGGATGAGGATTGACCGTCTCTTCTCCTTCACCTGGTTAACCGTAGGTAAGGCGGGAAGACCTAGCAAAGAGGAATTAATGTTTTTATTATTTACACTTCAAATATTTAAAGGAAGGAGTCTGCAGTGTGTGAGCATGTTTAAGGAAAGTTACCTTTTAAGTGTGTACCTCAATAATAGCTACTTCATCATCGTCCTATTCGAAAAATAAAAACTTACAAGTTGGCGGTTTATTCACACTTCTATGTAGAAGAGCACGAGAGAGAGAGACGTTAGGTATGGTCTTGCGCTAGTCGAAGTAAGCAAACGAGGAAATAGGGATGGCTCTCAGCTCGCGAATTCAATTGTTATCCTCAAATTATCTTGGTATACGCTATAGAACTTTACTGCCTCCGTGGTGTAGTGACTAGAATGCTGGGCTTAAAAGCCGCGGAGGTCGAATCCCGCAGTTTCCCTTGTTAGGGTTACGGAGGTCCGGCGACAGGCGCTACATTGTAATAAATCAGGCTTGCCAATTGAGGAATAAATTTTGCAGTGTATCTGACCAAGACAATTTGAGGGGCTTCAAGGAGACGGTCGAGGATGCAACCAGGAGAGGCGTTAGGATGATGATGATGAAACAATATACATACTTGGGGAACAACAAGTAAATTCGCGAGCGTAATTAATTTAGAGTGACCAAAGCACAGCTTAAAATACTATTTGTTAACATCCTGCCAAAGTCTTAGTTGACAGATACTGCCTATTTTCCTACTTCGCACGCTACCAAACCGATTCTCACTGGAATTGCGACAACACAAACACTTCAATTAACTGTTTACCTAATTAACCTGTTAGATGCTAAGCGAATCAGTGCGTAGCATGACTACATAATCAAATTAAGCATTCATCACATGATGCGTCCTAGTTGCTAATTCTTTGGAGATTTGACTGTGGGTAAACACGGATACGTTATATTATACCTATGTACTCTTCGATTATTAACTATACTAAAGTCTAACAGACAGTGTTACGTTTGATTTATCCTCAAAGATTGGGATTTAGTAAGTTACGAAGAACTTTTTGTTGTATTAGGTAATGTTAGGAAAGTATTAGAAAAGTGCTATACGAATAAGTGAGATGAAGTTATTCATTTTTGAAGTTCTTGGAGCGGTTCTTCATCGGACGGAACATTTATTAATACCAACGCTTTATGGAACCCATTTAAGCAAAAAAGATGGGTTCGTCCACCCGAATTTTTTGCTTATTTCAGGGTTTCCAAGAGAAATCATTAATTATCTGTATCCCTTTAAAAACGGTAATTTCCCGCTCTTCACCCCAAGTTTGTCCCCTACAGTGCCAACTGGCCATTTCATTAGTGCGCCTAGAGAAATCACTCGTACCTGGTAATATCTGAAGGTCCACTGGCTCCATGCAAGTGGATCCACAGCCATGGTGACAGCAGCGCTGGATCCCATCGCACTGGGAGTCAGCGTTGCAGGCCTCGACACAGGCCGCTGCCCATTTAGGCGTGTCCTGGATGGGACAGGTGCCTGGCTTCAGCTCTTGCGAGCGGCATTGTGATCGGCACTGTGGATGGAAAGTATAATTCAGATCATCATCAGGAGGAATGTCAGATCAAATTCTGGAATCCTGCAGGATTGACGGTGACCTAAGACCTTATGTAATCCTGCAGGTGCCACAACAAGGTACAACTACCTTGCATAAAAAAATCTTCACTGTTTGGAGTGCGAGTCGTAAAATGGTTTATACTTGGTTGTGGCACGGTTATAATGTTTATACAAATTTTGGTATAAAAACAAAGCACGAGTCCAGCGATTAAACATCCATTGTCCAGTACAGAAGTAAAAGTTTATAAAAACACAAAACTTTGTTTAATAATCGCTGGCAGTATTCATTATTAAGAAACAGAAGGCATCGTGTTGCTCCATTAGTGTAAATTAACAGTTCAGTTTGAAAATAACGATTCCTTTTTCAACTTATGATTCATACATTCCATTAATACTTTCTCGGAGTTTATTAGCAAACAAAGAACTTTTAATTTCTACAAATTGATGCAAACAATGGTTTGTACTTGTACCGTAATGTTACTTTATTGAATGAAATACCATGCGGGCAATGTACGCGTGACTTCTTAATTTAGATCACCAATAAAGGGGGCGATAAATCATTTCACTTTTACTCAAATAATTGGTGCTGGTGCTCCATCTATGTAAAGCTTGAAGCACTTAATAAAACATTCGTATGTAAGTGGCTTTGCATTCTGGACACTACCTACTCACGCCAGAAACATAAAAATATAAGGTTTTTTTCAACTTTTTGACTCTTCTTTCTAGCGTATATCTCGTTTCTGTGCGGGGTCGCTTTGACCATGATCCAGGATTTGGCGAGTCAAGTTATTACCTACAGTGAAGCGACTGCCATCAGACCTTCGTTACCCTTAGAGGGGAACCAGACAGATTAGATCATGCTTACACATTCAAATTTAAATGAACTAAAGTCAGTTACTCTGAATGTGCAGGTTTCCTCACGCCTCACCATCGAGCTAATAGCACAAGATTTTGAAAAATCCGAAGTAAGTGCCCGGATTTGAACCACGGCCTCACGTATGTGAGGCGCGATTCTTACCACTAGGCCACCATCGCTCATTAATATGGTAATAATGTATATTTAGGTACTAGACAAATAAAGAATAGATTTAATTCACAAAAATACTTTACCTGTGATCTCGTCTCTTTGCTTGCTTCAAAACACACCAAGTCGCATCGTGCTTTTGACAGCTGATTGCTATGATGCTTCGAGCCTCTCCGAGCCCTCGACAGAACCATCGGAGCCAGAGAAACGACCACCAGCACAAGTAGAACTCTTGCGTGCATCTTCATCTTGATATGTGTACAGGTCAACGAACTGTAGAAGAATTAGAATAGTTAAAATGTTGGCTAACAATAAAATAATTTTAATAAATAACTAAAGGTATTTGCTCACATTTTTATGTTAGTAGGAGCAATGTGAGAAACGGGTGGTTAACAGTAGGTATGTAGGTTATTAAATTAATAAAATAAACTTAAGAAAAAAAAACTCAGACTAAAAGTCTAAAGTTAGTGCGACCCGCGGCGACATGGTGCGTCAAAGCATACCCGTCCAAAAAAAAAAAAACAAAAAAAAAATGGTACGTACAGAGGGAAATGAAAAATAACAAGTTAAAAAAAAATCAAATGCTTTTATAATATTTTAAGGAGAACATAAATTTTATTCGAATACAAAAATAAACATTTTATTATGTTATCAAATTAAAAGTGTAGTGTAGGCATTTAATTTATATTCTACAATCAACTTGAAAAATCAACCCTTTCACTTGCACGATAAGAAATTCCCAAGAGCTTATATGAATGTTATCGAAGCAAAATAGATTATTCATTGAAGCCGCTATTCTCATGCATATGAGCACCAATTTGATATAATTCCTAGGTTCAACTATCATTAAGAGAATATGGAAAGTTCTATTGTATGATGTAAATAACAAACTAAATTAACCTCAAGAAATATTTTTCTCCATTGTACTATAGGCTATAGGTACCTCTTCGCAAGCGTTCTATTTACCTACACAGAAGAGAATAATTTTACCATTTTTTAATGAGATTAATAATTATTGATTGTTGATCTGCTAATAATATTAGAGGCAAAACATTTTTTTTGTGTTTATCTAGTAATATCGTTATCTTGTTAAATATTATTATTATCTAATGAACTAAGTGGTCGTTTATGTATTATGACTGGTTTACGAGGATTAAAGTACAGTCAGATAGGCATAAAAGGTATCGTAAAGTTTTACTGCGTTTTTAAGTGTACGTATTTTTTTTTGGCAACGTTTTTGCATGCGGCTTTTATATTAAACGAGTACTCGTACTATAAAAAGTCCAAGGCATAGAAGAACAATATAAGCCGCCTAGATATGAAGATGCTTTGGTTTGTGCCAGACACTATTGTTATATCAGTAAAGATTTAATCAAAATAAGCATGCATGCAGCATAGTGATTCGGACAGAAATGTTATGCTTACAATTTTTTTTTTTAGTTGAGACTAAACAAATATTGTGTTTTAAAATTTTCCATCTAGGTAACTATTTGGTTTTTGTTCAAATTTTATTTGTGACGGACACATTCTGTACGTATTCGTCCTCATTTCTTGTTTACTTAGATATTATAATTTATACCGTCCTCCAACCGATGAGAGGCTGATGTGTGGAATCCCTTAGGGAAAACGGGTGCGGGATTTATCCAATAAGCCTCAGGGTGCAGTATTTTAGCATTCTGTGCTTCTAACCTTAGTGAGGTTTACATAGTTCAATGGATAACTACTGGAGGTAAAGATACTTAAAATATATTTTGCTTAAAGGTTTATTTCAATATAGTTTACATTTATGTATATTTGTCATGACACGACCGTCCCAATCGTTGTAAAGCTTTGGTAAGTTTCGGGCTAGAAGGTTTTGTTTGGCAAATGTCCAATAAGCTTATGTTGAATGTCAACATACTCGTACATTATGTTAGCAAGTAGCAAGTGTGATAAATTGGTCGGACATGCGATATTAATTCCTGGTTCAAGTTCTGTTCAATTTTGTTATTAAAATTTATTATGATAGAAAAGAAAGTTAAATGACTGCTGGTGTTAACATCCCCTATTCTTAAAGCTCAAGTATCACATTTTTGACAACCCTGATGTTGCTAATCTGTTTTTTACTCTTTCATAAGTCACCAACCATCAGGTTACATACCTACCTATATGATCTTCTGCTTATTAACCTATAAAAATAATATATTACAAAAAAGTCCTCAAAAGTTTACCTTCTGTTAACATCTTTTTAGGCGATTTCGTTAATAATATCGCACCAAGAAGGCGCGTTTCTTAACATTTTTCTGACTTTACCAGGTAGAGCCTATGCACACTTGCTTTTGAAACCCAAGTTGTAATGTGTAAAAAAACTGAGCAGGTAAAACATTCCGCCATTCAATTTGAATGCGGCATTATCGAACCGAATAGATTCTTGTTGTATTTTGATTTGGGTTGTATTGAAAAAACCCGCCGGCTATTGTTTACTGTTTTAGTTGCAATGCGTAATTTTGCATCTGTCGAAGAAGTATGGTTGTTTTGGACAATAGTCATGAAATTGCATAACATCATAGTAATTATTACTTTTATGACAATATTATGAAAAAAATTATATCTATTTTTTTAATATAAAAGGTAAGGTACTTTTTCCTTATAATTCCTTATGGCACGATTACGAAAAAGCAAAAATCTTATTATTGTAGACATTTTTCAAATATTTACTTCATTTTAATATTTTTAGTAATTTTAAACGTTTATTTTAAAATATCTTGAATTTAAATAAATTGTAAATTAAATAAAACTGCATGCATATAACAACATATTTTCTTACACTATTTACATAAAATCAAAATTACTTAATTCACCGTTCCTCCGTTATTCCATGGTCCACAGCCACAAAACCAAAAAAAAAACAAAACAAATTCACCTCAATCGAAACGTCATTCGAGTAACTATTGATACGATCAAATTCGGAGTGTCATTGACCCCTGTATCGACGGGCGGCGGAGACGGGACGCGCGGCGCGACTGTGGATGGACTGTGGAGGCGCGTGCGCAGCGTTCGTGCTTCAACTTCATTAATACACATCGGTGGTGCTTTCCTGTCGGGTAGGGCTGGCGTTTCAGTATGGTATACTAGTTGACGTAAGAAATGTATCATCGTAATCATCATCAGCCTGTTGCAGTATACCTACTGTTGTCCGCCTCTCCCAGTTAAGGGTAAAAACTTAAAATACATTCTGTATAGATTGTTCATTAACTATGAATTTCATGTTTTTATTGGTTACAACAGCTCGTCTTACTATATTTAATACTAGCGGCCCGTCACGCGGTTTCACCCGCGTCCCGGGGGAACTACTTCCCGTACCGGGATAAAATATAGCCTATGTTACTCTGGGTGAATGTAGCTTTCCAACAGTGAAAGAATTTTTCAAATCTGCCAAGTAGTTTCGGAGCCTATTCAATTCATACAAACAAACAAAAAATCAAACCTTTCCTCTTTATAATATTAGTATAGATTTAGTATTTTAATCCACTTTTGTTTTCTCACGTAGTCACGTATCATATAATATTTACTTACCTTTGTATAGCACTATTACAAAATATTTTTTTTTATTAAGTTTCATGCAGGCTAGCTACTCTTAGTGGAAGTTATTCTGAAGAAGTATCGTCACCGTAGGCACGAAAAAGACGTGACATGCGCCATCAACTTAAAAAAAAGTGAAAATTATAAACTTCATGTGCATTATGTAACTCACTGAACATCTTCAGTCAACAGCCAACCCTATTGTCTGTGCGGCCGATGACGGAAGGCCACTTTTACTAGCCGGTTTCCTAATTAAAAAATGTACCCGCGTCTTCCTGAGTAGCGAACAACATTGCGATGTGATATCGATTGGCAGTTGACTGGGATTGTCTCGAGTTCTCGTAATCGATTAAAATGTTACATACGCGTAGGTGCACTGCACCATGTTTTATTAAACGATCATACTTTTTTTTGTGGTTTGGAATTCTGTTTATTTATTTATGTTGAGAACTGTACCTTCTTTGAGGAGTTAAAAAGAGGCATTTTTTCTTCTAAGTATAAGTACATGTGTTGTTGTAACCACTTTATAGTTCAGGTTATTTTAAAATTATTTATTAAATATTCCTCGTAAATAATTTAAATTCATTACATAATAATCTACTTGTACTTTACATTAAATGGTACCAACATAAAATGTGATTAATTGAATATTGTATTCAGCTTACTTTTAAGCATAGTGTTTACTCGTAAAATTTTATTATAGAAATAAAAGGTGTGTTGTTGTAACTCCTAACGCAGACGCGTTAGGAGTTACACGGAAGAGCAGAATAAAATAATCTATGTAGAGGCTTTGTTCTTTTTATCAAGTATAACAATTTACGTAATTAAAAAAACACAATTTTACTAAACATCAAGACTAATTGACTAATGCTTCATGCATTCACAAAAACAGCGGCAATTATGTAACGAGCTTTAATGAAGTGCACTGTACTAGACGATCAGTCATTAAACATATTTATGGCACGGCACTGGGCGGCTCCTACATCAATCAAAAACGAGAGAGGCTCGGAAGGTACTTCACTATAGAAAAGACGAATGCCTGGGTGAACGGCATGCATTTTCTTTTGATTTTATTTTTTTAACCGCCTCCAAACAGGCTTAAACTACTAATTCTTACTACTTACCAAACCAGTCGGTTAAAGGATTTTAAAACGTTACTGGTTTGACAATACTTAGATACTAGTGTTATCAAGATTCCCTTGGGAGCATTCAATCGGGATAAAAAGTATTCTATCACCTAAGTCAGCCCATAAACTGCCTGTTTACCGAATTTCATCTAAATCTGTTCAGAGGTTTCAGCGTGATTGACGGACAAACATCCAAACAAACAAACTTTCACATTTATAATATTAAGTTAAGAGAGGTAGAGCTCTGTGGAAATTCCACTCGAATGAGCCGCTCGTCTGGGGAAGTAGTACCTCCACCTTACAGAAGACCGCAGTGAAATAGCATTTCGTAACTGTTGTGCTATGTTTCTGCTGGTGAGTAAGGTTGCCAGAGCTCAGTTGGGGAGGGTATGGGGTTAAAGCCGGCAACACATCAACGATACCTCTGGTGTCGCGGATGTCCATGGGCGGCGGTGATTGCTTACCATCAGGTGACCCGCTAGCTCGTTTGCCGCCTTTGACATAAAAAAAAAAGTATATAGTATATGATACCACCTTCTTCAATAAGAGTTCTGGATTTATTCCAATTACATCAGTGTGCGGTAGCAGCAAATTCGATACTTGATGATTAAACTTCCTTAAATTTTCGTTCAAAATGACAGATGTGTCCCTCACTAACTACCAACTGAAGTTTTAAACAAAAGAAGAACGATGTTGCCCAAACCGGCGTTTCGTTTATAAAGTCGCATTATACGAGATATAGAGATGATAACAAGCTTAAACGAAGTGCATTATACTCGACGATCAGTCATTAAAAGTATTTATGGCACCGCACTGGGCGGCGTTCGTCCATCAATCAAATAAAAGATAAGTCGGGAAGGTACTTCTTACTTTTGATACGACGAAACGATGCGGTGAACGACATTCGATTGAGTTTATTTGATTCCTTTTTAAAACGCCAATTAAATCAACCATTATCTGACAATGATTAAAATTTTACTGTCTCTAATCATCTAGATTTTTTGATTGAGCAATAAATCTAAATTGACGAATTAAATACAGGATTGTCTGAATTGATATATTACAGTAATGTCTTAATCATCAAAAACATAAAGTTTTTAATAACACTTACTGTGTTATTAAAAACGTTGTCCAAACTGAAAGTAGCCACATAACAACTATCACCTAGGAAGACGGAAAACATTAACATAATGTTATTAATTAAAAGTACACGGCACAAGATAGAGTTGCAACTACTACCGATGTACATTTCAATACACGCATCCGCTATTTTCAGTTCGAAACACATTTGATTCAGTCTCCAGTTACTCCGCCTTAATAGAATGCATTAACGTTATTTAAATCTTAAACCCGTTCTAAAGTAAACATATTTCGTCCAAAAGATCTCTCTAATTAGCCGTTTCTTCCTAAAAAACAACAAGCTGTAAGATATATCGCCGGGAGTTGGATTCAACGACCGCCTGATGCCCTTTTTGTTAGTGTCGTCTATGCGTGGCCTAGTTATCGATAGATTTTTTATCAGCCATTTTAATTTTATAAGTGCTTTTTAAATTATTTTAATGAACGTCACGTGCAAAATGCATTGCATATACAGTTAAAATTCGAAAGTCCCTCTTTTTGGAAGTCGGTTGCAAATCTTCCTAATCTAGACAATCCATGTCTCATTAAATTATTTATTATTTAAGGCTACGTGACAAAAATAAATAAATAACTAAATCAATTCCTTGGACCACACACTAATTGATTAGCCCCAAACTAAGCTCGAAGCTTGTACTATGGATGCTAAGGAAAGGATATCCTTGACTCGAGTACAAATGCCGATGTTCATCACACAAACATTTGCACCTAGTTTATATTGATACTAACCCGCGACCCTTAGTTTTCGTAGCCCGATTCTCTGACCACTAGACCAACAGGCCCGTCAAATGATATCTCTAATTAGCTGTTATTTCTTCAAAAACAACAAGCTGGTTGATATATCGCCGCGGCCGGATTCAACGACCGCGTGATTGCACCTCGCGATGCGCACGCGCACAGGATGCGCTTTTCGGTAGTGTTGCCACTAGTTATCGATATTGAAGAATTAGATACATGATTGTCTGAATTGATATATTACAGTAATGTCTTAATCATCAAAAACATAAAGTTTTTAATAACACTTTACTATGTTAGTAAAAATTTTGTCCAAACTGAAAGTAGCCACATAACAAGTTTTACCTAGGAAGACGGAAAACATTAACATAATGTTATTAAATAAAAGTACACGGCACAAGATAGAGTTGCAAACTAAACTACCGATGTACATTTTAGTACACGCATCCGCTATTTTCAGTTCGAAACACATTTGATTCAGTCTCCAGTTACTCAGCCTAAATAGAATGCATTAATGTTATTTAAATCCTAAACCCGTTCTAGAGTAAACATCGTCCAAAAGATCTCTCTAATTAGCCGTTCCTTCCTAAAAAACAACAAGTTGTAAGATATATTGCCGGGAGTTGGATTCAACGACCGCCTGATGCCCTTTTTGTTAGTGTCGTCTATGCGTGGCCTAGTCATCGATAGATTTTTAATTAACCATTATAATTTTATAAGTACTTTTTTAAATTATTTTAATGTACGTCATGTGCGAAATGCATTGCATATACAGTTAAAATTCGAAAGTCCCTCTTTTTGGAAGTCGGTTGCAAATCTTCCTAATCTAGACAATCCATGTCTCATTAAATTATTTATTATTTAAGGCTACGTGACAAAAATAAATAAATAACTAAATCAATTCCTTGGACCACACACTAATTGATTAGCCCCAAACTAAGCTCGAAGCTTGTACTATGGATGCTAAGGAAAGGATATCCTTGACTCGAGTACAAATGCCGATGTTCATCACACAAACATTTGCACCTAGTTTATATTGATACTAACCCGCGACCCTTAGTTTTCGTAGCCCGATTCTCTGACCACTAGACCAACAGGCCCGTCAAATGATATCTCTAATTAGCTGTTATTTCTTCAAAAACAACAAGCTGGTTGATATATCGCCGCGGCCGGATTCAACGACCGCGTGATTGCACCTCGCGATGCGCACGCGCACAGGATGCGCTTTTCGGTAGTGTTGCCACTAGTTATCGATATTGAAGAATTAGATACATGATTGTCTGAATTGATATATTACAGTAATGTCTTAATCATCAAAAACATAAAGTTTTTAATAACACTTTACTATGTTAGTAAAAATTTTGTCCAAACTGAAAGTAGCCACATAACAAGTTTTACCTAGGAAGACGGAAAACATTAACATAATGTTATTAAATAAAAGTACACGGCACAAGATAGAGTTGCAAACTAAACTACCGATGTACATTTTAGTACACGCATCCGCTATTTTCAGTTCGAAACACATTTGATTCAGTCTCCAGTTACTCAGCCTAAATAGAATGCATTAATGTTATTTAAATCCTAAACCCGTTCTAGAGTAAACATCGTCCAAAAGATCTCTCTAATTAGCCGTTCCTTCCTAAAAAACAACAAGTTGTAAGATATATTGCCGGGAGTTGGATTCAACGACCGCCTGATGCCCTTTTTGTTAGTGTCGTCTATGCGTGGCCTAGTCATCGATAGATTTTTAATTAACCATTATAATTTTATAAGTACTTTTTTAAATTATTTTAATGTACGTCATGTGCGAAATGCATTGCATATACAGTTAAAATTCGAAAGTCCCTCTTTTTGGAAGTCGGTTGCAAATCTTCCTAATCTAGACAATCCATGTCTCATTAAATTATTTATTATTTAAGGCTACGTGACAAAAATAAATAAATAACTAAATCAATTCCTTGGACCACACACTAATTGATTAGCCCCAAACTAAGCTCGAAGCTTGTACTATGGATGCTAAGGAAAGGATATCCTTGACTCGAGTACAAATGCCGATGTTCATCACACAAACATTTGCACCTAGTTTATATTGATACTAACCCGCGACCCTTAGTTTTCGTAGCCCGATTCTCTGACCACTAGACCAACAGGCCCGTCAAATGATATCTCTAATTAGCTGTTATTTCTTCAAAAACAACAAGCTGGTTGATATATCGCCGCGGCCGGATTCAACGACCGCGTGATTGCACCTCGCGATGCGCACGCGCACAGGATGCGCTTTTCGGTAGTGTTGCCACTAGTTATCGATAGTTTTTTTAATTTGCCGTTTTGTTCTTGGAATACTTATTTTCATCAATTTTAACTTACTTTATTTGGACAAAGTCTACATTATCTGGAAAAGTAATCTTTCTTTTGGATAATATTTTAACTAGCCGCCGTCCGCGTCTCCGTCCGCGTGGATTTCGGGTTCCACACATATGTAATAGCCTAAAGCCTTCCTCAATAAGTGGACTATCCAACACAAAATTATTTTCCCAAATGGTACCATACCAATACTTCCTGGGATAAGCGCGTTCAACACACTCTTCAGCTCTATTATATTTTGTTTTTTTTCTTCTTTAAATTAAACCACGTACGTAACATACATTTTGATGATTACTTTAATGGGGTTTTGTGGGAATAAAACTAAAGAAATAAGTTGCGACCGGATCAGAATAAGGATTTATCGCTTAAAGTTTAAGCGATAAATCCTTATTCTGATCCTTATTATTAATTTAAGCCTTAAACTATATTTTAGCTACTTGAGCGCCGACGTGTTTCGCTCGCGTGGAAAGTAAAAATCGATAATGTTTCAGTTGCAACTTATTGACTTTCGGCGGCACTACACAGAGATCCTAATTAATGTTTCTATTGAAGTCGCAAGTAACTACCATCTTACCGAGATTGAACCGTTGGCACGAAGATAATCTAGAGCTAAATTTAATTTACGATATCCGTTAAAAGATCTTAAACGTCAAGAAATAGAATATGTAAACTAAAGGAATAATAATACGAGTACGAGTGTTATTTATTTCGTTTAAAATCCATTAGTTTTTAATCCGCACGTGAAATTTTGTCTTATTTAACTATCGTTACACTTTGTCAAGTGTTTCATTTTACTATTAGCCTTTTCAAAATTGGCATACAAAAACCCAATTAGTTGTGCCTTAAGGCTTTCCCATGCCTAAAAAACGTACTATTAAATAAAACAAGTTTTTATGTTCCTTTCTTTAGGAATACGTAATTTTTCAGTTTAAAAATTATACAAGGGGTGTAAAGATTCATAAATCTCCTGCATTAAATAAAACTGCATAGTATTCGAATTGTTTATTATATTTTAACCTTGCCCGAAGTCCGACATTTTAAGTTATGTGGGAAGTTTTATCATATGCAGTGGCAAATTAATGATTGCAATTATTTCTGTACCATCTGGATCGAATCTTAATGTCGACAATCTTCACACACTAAATCCTTAAATACTCCAAGCAAATTAGTTTTAATTGTTTTAATTTAAATTACCTAAATAATAAATAAAGTGACGGCATAATATTTGGTAACTTCTTACATAAAATAAAAGTAAAAATTCACTCAGTAACTAGAGATTTATATCATAAATTCGATGTTTACAAATAGTATATCAGAAATAGTGACTTGTTATGGATGGATTTATCGAATTATATCACAATTGAAGACATGATTCCTAGTACTGAGAAAAGTATCAGCAATCCTAGGCATTTAGTTGATTGAACGATGTGCATTGCTACCTTTGTAATATGAAAGGTTCAAAAATTATTATAAAGTTGGTGATTGTATTGTTTACAGCATTGATGTTCTCTTCAATGGTAAACACAGCTCCATAAGGATGAGATCGATTTGGTTGATAAAAACCAGCTTCTTCGCCATGTTGGTTGGTTTTTGTTTCTACTCGACAAAGGTGCATTTATGAATAGATGCTTGTATTAAGATTGAACTTTAGTATAAGTAACGATGTGTTCAGTGATTGGCGTTGAGGAAAATTATAAGAGGAAGGTGCATTAAACTCTGTTGTTCTACTCTGGCAATAAAACGTAATATCGGATATAAATAATGAAGGAACTAGCGGCCGCCCGCGATTCCGTCCGCGTGGATTTCGATTTCAAATATCCTATGTGTTATTCTGATGTATAAGCTATATTGTGGTAAAGTTTTATTCAAATCCATTCAGTAGTTTTTACGTGAAAGAGTAACAAACATCCATACATCCATACATACAAACTTTCGCTTTTATAATAGTAGTAGGATTTTGGTTATTGCGAGTAATATTTGAAAATTGGTTTTGTTCATCATTGTCTTTAGATTACAAAGCTTTGTGTTATAAATTATTTTTTATTTAAGTAATGATAAATGGGTACTAAATTTAAATTCTTCAAGTCTATTTAATTATCATTAGTCTTATTAGTGCTTTGTAAGAATTGTTAATGCTCATACAAACGTTCATACATTTTCATATCATACTTAATTACTAACATAATATATTTATGAGAGCATTTGTTTTCAGACAAGTTTTAATTCACATGGTTATCTTTGCTTTACATCTTAATTAACCGCGGGAATTCTACATCTAATAACTTCCGATTAATTTTCATATCAAATATTGACCTCTTCATGGAATACACTGACATCCAAATTTTGCTTTAGTATTAAAGTTGGGATTATATTAATGACGCTATTATAAAGCTCAGGCTAACTTAAGAATGAGTATTTTTTTAAATGTTATCTGGAGGCAATCGAACAAGAGAGTAAACCTGATGGTTAATGATCACCGCTGCCCATGGACATCAACAACGGCATAAAAGTCGCAGATGCGTTGCCTGTTATTAAAACGCCATACACTTCCCAACTGATCTCTGGAGTGGAGACCTTACTATCAATGTCAATCGTCAGTTATACGGCTTTTAACGAAGTCAGGTGCCGTGACTGCCGTCTCTCTGTCATGGTTCTTTTATCTATTTTCAGCCATAATCTTGATTGGTTCCGCAACAGGCATTGTAAAGTTTGGGTTTAACCCCGTAATCATTGGTTCTTTTCTGGGACTGATTGAGGTCGGACTCTTTGAGACTCTTGACAAGTTATAAAAATACTTAGTTCATCTTTTAGCCTGTATAATGGCTACAAGTCGCGAGGCCAATCAATAAAACTTTAGAAGTATAACTTTGTATTACTCTGGCGACCTTACTCACCAGCATAAACACATCAAGAAAGAGAGAATCGGGCTCTTCACTCAGCCCGATTCTCGGCGACTCGCATCCAGCTCCTTGCAGCAGAAACATATCACAGAAACACACCACAGATTTCTATTGTCGGGGCATATTATTTTAACGATTACAATCTATGCCCTCGACGTATGTACAACCGACAAGCGTAGTCGATGCGCTTTTGTTTTGCTGACATCTTTATAACTATATTATATCGTTACTGCTAAGCGTGCTTACTGCTAAAATAAAAGAGCCATATGTATTTTATGACGCTTTATTTACTGATAAAACAACGTAAGTGAGAAAGCAGTTTGAGAGTAAATGACCCTAAGTAAAAAATTATAAAAATGGAACTAATGTACCTGAAGTTGAACTTTGAAATCTCAATATGCTTAGTTCAGTGTCATTAGCATTCACGTTATTTTAGCAATAAGAAGACGATACGATTTTAAGCATATAACATATTTGCCCGCGGCTTCGCTCGCGTTAAATTCGGGGTAGTAAAATTTTCCTTTTCTGGACACAGAGGAGAACACGTAACGGACTTTTGCCCGTTATACACTTACTGCCGTTCCCGTGGGAATTTTGCAATATCCTGTTGCAGCTAAGTTAAAAGCTTACTAAGCTGTCGGCATGCCAAATTTGTAGCGTCCAACTTGAACGGTTTGAACTTTTCATACAATTTTTTTTCCTGCTAACTCCCGTTCCCAAGGGAATTTCGGGAATTCCTTTCTTAGTGCACCTCTACGGTACCTAAGCTACGTCTATTCCAAATTTCAAGTGCCTATGTTAAGCCGTTTACGCTGTGCGATGATATGACAATCAGTCAGTTTCTCCTTTTATATATTTAGATTTCTACAATTACTAGGAAATCGATCGCTCTGTAAGGACATAATATTTAACAGTAAACATGCGTTTGCGCATTACCAACACTGTAACGTGAGACCCGTCACGCTGGCTGGAAGGAAAACGGGTTAAGGCACTCGATAGGACAGCTAGTGTGTAGTGTAAGACTGGTGTAACTTCACGTTAACCCACATCTAGTTGAGAAAAGTAAGTGGATCTCAAATTTGTCAACATTTGGAAGTTAAGTATCTTGTTTGCATTCAAAATTTCGCTATATAGTCCTACCTAGCTTAGTACTATTGGATTGGGGTAACTTCTTAATAACCAAAAGCTAGTTGAGAGAAGTACAGAAAGTTCTCAAATTGGTCAAGATTGCGCAATCTTACCACAAAGTTCCACAAGTCGCAACGACTGACTACCTACATAGTTTTTATCTACATAGAAACAATACTTGTAATATAGAAGTACAACAATATTTATAATTACTAATTAAAAATAAACCTATCTTTTTGCCTTAACAAAGAATAATGTCATAAGTTCGTTTGTTATCATCGAAATCTTTTAAACCACGCAATGGATTTTGATGCAGTAATTTAATAGATCGAATGATTTAAGGGTAAATTTTTTTTCTGCATGTTCAATGTAGTTACAAAACACTTATTAAGAAACAGGAAAATTATGCGAAGACGGGGCGTGTTGCTAGAAGTTATATAAAAGCGTTTAAACGGTTCGGTTCCTTTCAGTAAGCAAGACAATATTTTTTTAAAAGTCGACAACTGACTGACAGACTCTATCAATCATATCAATTGCTCAACCAAAACCGCTGAAAGTATACTTAAATTTTGTAAAACGTTTACCCTAAAGCGAGCGATTAAGAAAGGAATGTTGGAAATATCAAAGTTGGAAATTCTATCTCTGAAGGGAACTTAAAGTTTTAATGAAATTATAAACAGACTAAAAGTTAGAAGTGAAAATAATGAGTAACATGATGTTGTATGTATCCATTCCCTCTAAAATGGTTGAGTGAGATGATGGCTGACACATACGTCATACTTGTGAACAGGTGCCGCCTTTGGGGACTGGTCGACTAGGACTTAATCTGTTCATGTTAAATATATTTTTAATTATATACTTGAAAGAGGTAACTGTATGACCTAGTACAAGTATGTTATCTTATTGTATGGACAAACTATTGTTATTATTTGGCGATTGAAAAGAGCAACTATCGAGTTTCTTGCCGGTTCTTCTCGGTAGATGACTGCATTAAGAAGTCGGTGGTCGAGTCATTCTATTGTACTAATTGACGATTTATAAGTGCCTTGCAGAGGCCAACATGAATATAAAGTATATTTTGAGTTTGAGTTTATTACGAGTGAAATTAGTATCTATAAATTATGTATTGTATTGAAACAAAATATGTAAATGGTCACTTCACTATGCATTGTTTAGTAAAGATTTATATAAAAAAAAAGCAAAATTTAAATTCACCTAATTCCAAAGCACTTAAATAGGGATTTGAATATGGATTGAAAAAAAGAATAAGTATCATTAATTGTCCATGAAATGTAAATAAGATTATGTACTTATGCATAAGTGTACGAACTCAATAGGTTGAAGACTTGAAACTTCTTTTCTTCTTTTGCTGGCTTTTGCTTTATAAAAAGGATTGGCTCGATGCTTACTGATGCAGATATCGCAATTTATGTGATAACAAGTATCATTTATTACGTTCTATTACGGGTTCAATCGTTGTATCATCATCGTAATGATTGTGTAAATCATGATTTCTTATGATTTCGGTAGTTTTCATTTCCAATTGTTGTTTTTGTGCCAGCAATTAAATAATAAAATATTTAATTCATTTAGCTAGGTTGATTTAAAACAGTGCAAGTTTTGCTTGTTTGGATGTTTGTCCATCAATAACGCCGAAATTACTGAATGGATTTTGTTGAAATTTAGAGGCTGGATACTTTATATCCCGAATAATTGCCTAGTCCCATGGATTAAAAGAACGAATCCTGATAACGCGAACATAGACGTGGGTAACAACGGGAAGATTATAATCGCAATTTGAAGTACATTTAGGTATATCCTGGTGTGGACTATGTGTTGAAGCAAATCTTTGGAGGATCATCCTTTATCTTGTTGATTGCTGCATTGCGCAAGCAAGTAAATCAGTTGTGACTATCCCACTTTTGAGGATTCTATTTTCGAACACATCCAATCTGGCCAGAGAAGTTAAATTTTTTTAGGAGACGACAAATTTTTTAATTTTTCCATTCTTTCCTGTTTCGTGCAATTCATCCACTATGCTACTGCGGTATTCGATAGGATGTGGCGTGTAAAGTAAACGTTTGAAGAAAATCATTGTGGTATTGACAGGTAAGTTGTTCGTGTGAATCACGTTATTACACATTTTCACTATCAAAATCAATGATTAGAACAATACCGTTTAAACGTTATGCACTCACACGCAACGTTTTTTCACGAATAATTCAACGTTGACGTTATGTTGTATCATGGCGCAACGAATTTGATAAAAAACAGTTTGATAACAAAGGAACTTTCTGAGAAGGAAATCGAAGAAGCGCTACAATGATGAAAGACGAAAGTGATTATCCCAGACAAATATGAAAAATAACATTCCAAGAAACGCTGAAGATATGGGTTTAGTTGTCGTTTTATTAGACAAAAGGCTTCTGTTGTTTCACTATATCTGATTAAAATAACCACATGAAAATCGATTGCGTATTTTACATAGGAACATGCAGATGAAAACGACTGTCATTAGTTCTATGTATTAAGTGATGTTGAAGTATCTTGTAACATGACAAACAAAGTAACAATTCAACCAATTCAATGGTGATCGTTAGTATACTATAAAGGGGTCCCTTAAAACTACACGCTGGATCGAAAGTCCCAGGCCCTGACTGACATTCCTCTCTGTTCCACGCGATGGACCCGGCACCCGCACGGAGAATCCATGGATAGATAAGAAGTTCGTCTCTCTATACATAGTTACACTTCTTCCTAGCGTTTATCCCGTTTCTATGCGGGGTCCGCTAGTCCGCAAAAAAAAACTTAAAGAAAATCCTTTCCTTACAGACGTAAAATCTCCAAATCTTGTTCTATCAGCACGAAGTTCGATAACATCTGTCTGCTAACCAGTGAATCCTCCTGGACCTTTTCCAACACGCCATAGACAGTTTAATTTAAACTTTTGCCAGCCCAATAATAGTTTGTGTATTTTTTATTTCTCGTTTGACTGTATTTTGTAAGACTATACTTATGTTGCTGACTTTAGTAGAAGTTTCTAAAAACAAAAAAAAAATAGCAAACTTTACAAAACTGGCACGGTTCACAAAACTTGTGAAATAACCCGTATAAGGGTATACCCTTAGTCTCGTTTGTTTCTCATTTTAATTAATATTGTGATAGTGATAAAATTGATAAATTTCAATAATTTTACACACTTTACCTATGTAATTGATTTATTGATTTATAGAGCAAAGTTGGAACATTATTTGTTGTTTTATTTTTATATTAAAAGTTGATTTTAATTCAGGAAAACGATAAAACGTCATGATAGCATGTAACAACATTCTTTTATTTATTTATTTTCTGAAGCCTAACATCACCATTTTAAACAAAATTACTTATGACTAGGTTTACAAAAGCAAGTTCTTTTATGAAATGTATTTGATTATGGAAGTTGATTTAACCAATGATAAAACTCAACTATTTAAGGTCTTCTCGGCCTAAAGTTTAACCGATTTACTGGATCAGTAGGTACTTTAGAAAAAAACCACCTGAACATCCGGTCTTTATGGTCGTGAGGCAATGCCAACAACGCAGAGATCTATCACTAAATTAATACTAATCTTAGTCTAAACTTCTGTTTCTACGCTTTCTTAGTAGTAGTCTCAGTGCCATTAGCAGGAGTGGTGGCGGCAGGAGCGGCAGTGGTGGCAGCAGCTGCAGGGGCCGCGGTAGGAGTGGTGGGTGATGCTATCCATGGCACCAGGTCCATGAGAACACCTCCAAGGTTGCTGAAGACTGTCAGGTTCAGGCCGGTTGACGGTGCTGAAAGAGGAAAGGCTATGTTCAAGGCAAGAAGTTATATGTAACATTTTGATACAATACAATCATGTTAGCAGCCAATACAACTAATTCAAATAAAGTTCCCTCAAAAGAACCCTTGTCATAACTTATAAAAACTGTTTATTGAATAAAGGTTGTTGCTTATCATACTTTTTCAAGGACAACCCAATCTCTTAATATAAGAGACGAAATTTTTCGTCCATAAGTTGAAAAGTGCCAAGATACATACATTTACCTTATTCCAAATAATGTTTTGGTCCCCTGAAAGATTCCTGTTTTAATCCATGGGAGCATTTGATCGGGATCAAAAGTATCCTATCACATAAGTCATCACATTATCCTGCTAGTATATCACACATAAAAATCCGTTCAGTAGTTTCAGCTTTATTGACGGACAAAACATCCAAACAAACAAACTTTCACATTTATGATATTACCTAGCGGCCGCCCGCGATTTCGTCCGCGTGGAATTCGGTTTGCCACACACATTGTGTTACACTATAACTATAACTATAGCCTTCCTTCGACGAATTAACTATCGAACACAAATATAATTTTCAAATCGAACCAGTAGTTCCTGAGATTAGCGCGTTCAAGCAAACAAACAAAGAAACTCTTCAGCTTTATTATATTAGTAAGTATATATTAGTATATAGATTAAAGTATGTCTATTCGTTTTCTAGGATACATGAATGATACATAGTACGAGCTTCGAGCTAAGTTTGGTGCTAGGCAAATGGTGTCCTAGTCCAATCAATTAATTACTATTATTACATGTTTTCATGAAAAAGGTATTTTATCATTACTCACGTATCATTAGTTTCACGGGCTGCTGGGCCGGCTTTTCCGTGGTCGCTTCTGGCTCACTCGAGGACGAGCAGCCGGCACACATGTCGAACAGATCGAACAAGCCGAAGCCGTAGTCGTAGGAATCGTCTTCCGAATCGTCTTCATCCGCGCAGAACATGTTGCACCATAGCGCCGTGCCGAAGGTTGGCTGAAGAAAGAAAGGACACAAGCGCAAATGTTAATCTTTTGAAAACAGTAACATTCGGAAGTCGGTAGAAGGTTCGTTTTGTAAAATTAGTAGCTGACGATTTTTGAGACCCTCCCTAATTTAACATAAAAGAATATTTAGAGCTTGGTTGACAATCCAGCTAAACTACGAGAGTTCCTCCGAACTACATATGAGAGTGGGGGAATGAATAGGGAGTGCACCTGTGCTTGCGCACTCACTTGTGCACTATTAATATCCTGCGTCCCTCGCCAAGTAAGGTCGGCCGCCATGGTCGAAAAACGACCGGAATAATACCCATTATTATTATAAGGTATTTTATGTACATATAGGTAAATACATCTTAACAGATTATTGTAGGAGAATTCAAAATACAAAGGATTAGTTGCCTGTCTGACGGAATTTTTAAGCCTTACCATTATAATTGCAGTTCTCCTCATACAAACTAAAATCTAACTTTTCTATTCTCTTTCCGTTTGTATGGTAATTTAAACTTCACGGATATTGTATTTCACAATTGATAAGTTATTTTGCCAACCAAGTCTGTTTGCGTTATGCTAATTAGTATATTCATAATTCACTCGTAAAAAAATATTGGTTTTAAAACTCTACTGAAGAAAAGCAAATATGCAGAAAGACAGCCATATCAAAGCCAGTTAGTGCGTCAGGAGTAAGATACTAAGAGTCAAAACACTTAAAATGTCTTGATGATAGTAAAATACGCCAAAAACATATACAAATAGAAAAAACATGAAATTTTGTGATTTATAGTTAAAGATTAAACTCTATACAGGAACCAGTCAAGAGGTAGAGCTTTGTGGATCTTACAGTAGTAAGATCTACTACTTCTACAACTACTACTGTAACCTACTCGTAATTAACATACTAAAACAATTAACAGGATTTAATTATGAATTTCCAAACTAAAGTTCGAACTTTATGTTCTGTTGCAAACATTCCTCTTTTAATCTTGTTACAGTTTACGCTATAAAATATTGTAAATTAGACTTTAGAAGAGAAACTAGGTTAATAAGGTTCCTAGCGACCCAGAAAACAAGCTGGAGTTTTTCTGTTCAACTAGGGAAACTAAAACATGATATAAATGTGTATTTTTCCGGGAAAACTACTAATGTCCGAGCGAAAAATAAAATTCAGTGAAGCGGAGTGCTTTTAGAAACTAAGGAAAACATCATTATATTTGTGACGTTAGCAATAGTACATACTCTTTAACTGTATTCGTGTAAGACTTCTAATGTTTCTTCATAGTCCAGTAATTTTAGCAATTTTGATCCACAATCTGCGGAATAATTCCTAGTGAGCTGAATTTTTGTATACACCTTTATTATTATATTGTAATGATGATGTGAAAAATCGACATAGATATCGTGCCGGCTAAAAAAGTTATAGGGGTCCAAACGTCACAAAAATCAGTTTTTCGCAAATATCTCGCGATCTATTGCTCAGAGGTTAATAATGGTTTCATGAAAGTTGTTCGTCGTAAAATTGTCTACAAAAAAGGTCTCTTGCAATTTTCTGTAGAATTAACCGTTTTTGAAATAGAGACTAGAATGCACTCACATATGGTATTGTATACCGTACGCCGCATACCAAGGCATAAACCCTATTGTTTGTTTCTTTCCCTTTTTTGTTTGTGTGTTTTTTGTTAGTATGATGTTCTACATATAGAAATATAAAGGACTTGTAATACTAGTACAGTCAGGAAAATAGGAATATCAGCTATAAAAAACTAAGTGGCAATTTTTTTCGTCACTTTATAACTCAAGAACGGGCTCACCGATCCAAACCAAATTTTCAGGGTTTGTACAGACTATTTAGTAGATGTTTTATGTGAAGTTTGAACAAAATCGGTCGTTCTTTTTATACGTAGCGAAGCACGTACCGGGCCGCTAGTAATGCTATAGATATGCTATGTCCAGTGACGTTTGGACCCCTATAACTTTTTTAGCCGGCACGATATCAATGTCGATTTTTCACATCTTCATCACAATATCATAATAAAGGCGTATACAAAAATTCAGCCCACTAGGTTCTGTTTCGCAGATCGTGGATCAAAATTGCTAAAATTTACATTGCATATCTATATCATTACTAGCGGCCCGGTACGTGCTTCGCTACGTATAAAGTGAAGCGACCGATTTTGTTCAAACTTCACATAAAACATATACTAAATAGTCTGTACAAACCCTAAAAATTTGGTTTGGATCGATGAGCCCGTTCTTGAGTTATAAAGTGACAAAAAAATTGCCACTTAGTTTTTTATAGTTGATATTCCTATTTTCCTGACTGTACTAGTATTACAAGTCCTTTATATTTCTATATATAGATAATCATACTAACAAAAAACACACAAACAAAAAAGGGAAAAAAACAAACAATAGGGTTTATGTCTTGGTATGCGCCGTACGGTATACAATACCATATGTGAGTACGTTCTAGTCTCTATTTCAAAAACTATTAATTGTACAGAAAAATGCAAGAGACCTTTTTTGTAGACAATTTTACGACGAACAACTTTTATGAAACCATTATTAACCTCTGAGCAATAGATCGCGAGATATTTGCGAAAAACTGATTTTTGTGACGTTTGGACCCCTATAACTTTTTTAGCCGGCACGATATATATATGTCGATTTTTCACATCATCATTACAATATAATAATAAAGGTGTATACAAAAATTCAGCTCACTAGGAATTATTCCGCAGACAAAATCTAAAATTCCTGGACTATCATATGATAATCGTTTGTTATCGAATTAATAACGATGAATCCTTCTTAATAATAATAAATGTGAAAGTTTGTTTGTTTGGATGTTTGTCCATCAATCACACTGAAACTACTTAGCGGATTTTGATGAAATGTGGTATACAGGGAGAGGTATATTTGGTATGGGCTGACTTACGAGACATAATACTACTTCTTTTCCTGTTCAAATACTTTCATATAGGATGGAACAGGAATCTTGATAACGCGGGCAAAGCCGCAGGTAAAAACTAGTCGATTATAATTATTTATCAGTAAAAGCGCCCCAATAAGTCACTAAGTTTTCCGAGCTAATAATACATTATCACAAAATGTTCATTTTTCCCAAGTTTGGAGTGAGTCGTACTAGTAATTAAGCTAGATGGCTAGATGGCTAGCTAGCTTGGCTATTACAATGAAGTGACTGTTATCTGACCTCCGTTACCTAATATACATCGGAAACCAGACCATTTTGGACCATAGTCTGGACCAAAGGCTTACGTGCCTTCCGAAGCACGGAAACATCATACCTACAAGGTGATTCAAGCCTGCAATGTCCTAAACAAACTGGGAAAACCAACCATCTTTGGGACTTTGAGTCCCATCAAGGGACTGAGAGTCAATGTTACACTACCAATATTACCGAAAATGTATCTTTATGTCCAGCCTTCCTCGAAATAGTTCGGGTTCGCCGTATCTTTTAGTCAGTATTAGGCTTTTCAATTTTACTGCCGGGCAGAGAAGCATGAAAATAAATATTTCTCCCACATTACGTCCTGTTTGAAAGCTTCTTAGTCCCGATAAATAACTTTTATATACTCGGAAACCTTTGGTAGTTTTCCGTGCGGTAGCTTATTAAAGTTTCATGATGAGAAATTGTTTGAGATCTTGTACAACATGAAACAACATTTTGTATAATATTCTGGAGAGATTGAAGTACCTAAACATTTTTTTTTAAATAAATTTGATTTGATAATTATGTAATTAGTAGTAGAATATAGTATGTAGTTAATAAGAAGGTAACATCTCACATGTAGGTATACCTACTTCAGATTTATTGAACATTGTAGGTTTCCTGTGATGAAAATATTCCTTGAAAATAGTCTACCCTAAGACGCTATAACATTTGAGATTCAAATATCGTTTTATAAATATTTATAAGAATTTTGTGAAATCCTTATAAAAATAAAATGCTAATGAGGTTCATATTTCACAGAGTCTTAGATTAGGAAAGATTATTTATGTCTTCTCGGCGACTAATGGTGTGAGTTTATTATTTTTCAGATATGACCTTAATTTATTTTTGCCTTTAATGTAGGTAATACTCGCGGTAATACAATATAAATACATATTTTTTTTACATAACACTACTTCATTTCGAAATTATTGTAGGGTTTAAACTACGAATACTTATTATTATGTTGATATCCGATCAAACATTAGCTTCATGCTAAGGCTACACTTTTGAGATTAGTCCATGCTGTCCGATATTTTATACATTCCTATCACTTCAGCTGCCTGATAGACACATCTCACATGAAAGTAAGTGGCCACAACTGTCTATATCAATGGAAATTGAGAGGCACTTCCAATCCAATTCAGCGTATAGGGTCCGACGCAAGTGCCACTTTAGCCGAAAGTAATCCGTGATTTGTTTTAATCCTAAAAAATCTTGGATTAGGACCTTAAAAACATCCTCGGTTAAAAAAAGTTAATAAACTTACATTTTTTTTAACTTAGATTTTTATAAGCACTCATACGCATTTTTTTCCATTTTCAAAAAACAAATGTATAAAGATTATGCTTGACACATCCATTCAATATTGGTCTGGCTGCATCAATACAGATAAACACATTTTGCGAATAATGAAACCCCGAATCTGTTATACCAACTTCTTAAAAGTTGAACTTTAATATCTACTTAAGCTACCTTATAAGATAGGCGATGCCTAGATATAACTTTACGACACCGTCTATGATTGAACAAAGTGTTATTCATCATCATCCTAGCGCTTGTCCCGGTCGCAACCTCGGCCATTGCCTTGGAGTCCAGGGTCTGCTTTCCTACTCCTTCATCTCCACATAGTGTTATTCTAAAGCCTTCCTCGACAAAGCGACTATTCAACACAAATTATTTTTTTCAATGCAAACCAGAAGTAGGTATTGAGATTAGCGCGTTCAAACAAACAAAGCTTTTCAGCTCCATCATATTAGTATAGATTATCACAAATTAGTCTTACCTGGCTTGCTACCAAGCGTGCGTTCACTAAAAATATTAAGAAAAGTACAGACGTCCGCACTTTAGCCATGTTGAAAAATGTGTCATGAAAAACGCAACATCTGTAGTTTTCATACTTGCCTTATAACATGGACTTGCGCAAGCCTCAAGATCGCTTGACGATGTCAAAGAATAGTGTTTTGAAGATCTAGACACGAAAAGCAAATGAGGTTTTAGACGACGCACCGTGATAAGTTTTGTGATTTATTATTTTTCTTCGTCAGGAACTTACATACGATATTAAGGGGTTCTTAAAAATGAAGGCTTTAGTTTAGGAGTTGGTATATTTCAGGGTCTTACTGGATCGCTACACTATAGTATAGTTTAGTTATAAACAAATACTAGCGGCCCCCCGCGACTTCTACCCGTGGATTTCGGTTGCCGCACACATATTATAGCATAGGTAAAGCCTTCCTCGACAAAGGGAGGGACTTTGTTATATTATAATAATAATACCCTCCTAGCCGAATTCGGCCACGGCGGCCAATCTTACGATTAGCCACTGGCGCGGGATATATTATAGTGCACAAGCGCATGCGCAGGCACAGGTGCACTCCCTATTCCCTCACTCCCATAATTCGGTGGGACAGCAATCTGACACGACCGTAGAGAGATCAGGCGCAGGACCAACGGCTTAACGTGCTTTCCGAGGCACGGGGGTGTAAATACACCGCCAACTTCCAAACTCCGGACTGTGTCTGTGTTATCATAACATGAAAACATAGACACAATTTCATCGGTCCGACCCGGGATTCGAACCCAGGACCTCCGGCGCGGCCGCCGCTTCAAAGTGCGACACACTAGCCACTGCGCCACGGAGGCAGCTTTGTTATATTAGTATAGATGCCAAATGTAAATAAAATGTTAACAAGAACAAGGTAAAATCGGCTCAGCTCCGCCTACAAGAATCATTGGCTTTATTTAATTCCTGTTTATTCATCTCACCCCGTTGGGATCTCCGACGTAATATAGGTACGTGTAAAACTTTATGACCTACTTTGCAGTTTGCAGGAAAGGCTCGATTCCGATTCTAAGGTAATAGGTACTGTGCTTGTGCGTGTACCAAACCCTCATAAACAATCAAAATATTATTTAACATAATTAAGAGAAATGACTTATTTAGAAATGACAAAAAAAACAGAATTAACAAATTGCTGCCTAAAACAGTGTCTGTCATCTTTCCTCTTCTCCAATCCACATTTTTAATCTTTGCAAAATTTCGCCTTCGAATTCATAATTGTCGATATTGTAATGGCCGACATCGGTTTATGTTATTGTCGTTCGTTTAGACACGGTCAAGCCTGAATGTCAAGCGGTGTATCTGGGTATTGTCCGTTGCCAGAACCCCCGTAGAATACTAATTACTCACGGAACAATGTCCGTGCCCTATCTTTGTTTGCGAGTTCGCACAACGCAAGTTTTTCAATATTTAATGAAGCGTTCAGTCGTAACTTAGTCATATAACAGCGGTAACTAGACCTATTGATAATGCCCTATATTCCGGGAAGAGCTGAGCCTTTGTCATTGAGAACTAAAGGGATTTTACCGTAAGTTGTTAAAATAACTGGAGAATGGAAGGGCAGGTAAACCTATTTTTAACCGACTTCAAAAAAGGAGGAGGTTCTCAATTCGTCTGTATGTATAATATTTTCTCTCCCGTTGTTGATAATACATACGTCAAATGTCTTCAACTCTTTTAATGTTTTTGGAAAATAGATTGGGATCGATATTGGGATAGCAATGTTGTTTTTGGCTCTATATTTCTTTGCGTTAAAAGCAAAAGGCGACACAAATTCAATTTTTTTGCTAAATTTGAGCACGTAAAGGCACGGTTCAGGAAGAAACATTTTAGATACTGTGTATCTAGACACTAAAATTGGAACCAAGCCATCTCCAGAGCTATGACCGTGACCATTCGTTGAATTTACAGATAACTCGATTGTATCGAGCTGACTCGACGTTACATAGGTTTAGATGCTGGACTTTCTTACCTGAAATACCAGTTAATTGTGTGATGCAACAATATTTGGAGATCATTTTACAAATTCAAAACGTTGATATGGTTGATTTGCAAGAGTTTAAAATCAATTCGGGCGAAATTCCTACCTACATTGTTTTTGAAAGTACGAATTATAATAAAACAAGTTCCCATTAGCTTACTAAGCAAAATTTTTATTTTTTTATTGCCACGTTACTTTGACTTAAAATTATTACACACTTTTTATTAAAGCAAAATTTTTCCAGGTGCTAATTTCGTTCATTCCTGGTACCACAAATTATCAATAACATTTTTCTGTTCTACCTGATATCGTTATTCCGAGATGAATAAATTCTTCGAAATATTTCTAAACACGCGGAGTAAGATTGGTTTCAGAGATATTTCCCCTTTCACGACAAAGGTGTATTTCCTCTGATAAAAGGACCCATGTCACTATGCGGACTTACGATTGTCTCTGAGCAAATAATATGTCGATCCTACTTTTCGATTTTTATGTTGATTCGGTTGAGGTTGACAGGAAAGCGTAACTCACCTGATAGTGAGGGTTCTCTTCTGCCTTTTCTTGGAAGGACGCCTAGCTAGAAAACATTTTGATACCAGAAGGAAATCTAGTGGAATCTTGCTTTCGAGTTTTAACGTACCTAAGTTATCACTCTTTTGTATTTGTAATGAAACTCCATCTGCTTAGGTATAATTAATAAAACATTGTTCCTTACAAAGTGTTATATTTTTAAATGCATGCTTCGCCACAAGGCGATTTATAAATGTATCGTACCAATTTTATATTTAAGATTCTCATGTAGTGAACTATGTATGTTCTTTTGAGAATAAATTATCTTTAAACCGAAGTAGTTATTGGATCTTTCTTGCATACTTACATATTACTTTACATTCAGTAGTCATAAATACCTGCTTGGAATCTAGGCGTACTGATTTCTTGTATCACAAGGCTTTGCCAAGTTCGTAATTACGAACTGGGATTGAAATATAAGACACAAAGTATTTCCCGCCCTGGGATTGAGCCGTGGTTTTGACAAAACTTAAAGCGGCAGTTCCTCACAAAGTTAAATATATTCATTGATATAAATCCAAAATATAACATTCCAGATAAATCTTCATTTCCAGCGTTCTGCGAAAAAAAAATAGTCTTTGGGCAACTGATCTTCGTAAACAGAATAAAGACTTAGGTATTTAGAGTACAAAAAAAAAACACAATCATAACGAAGCATTTTCATTTCCTTTAATATTAAGTAAACCAAACCCCTGGTAACCTAAATAAGCAAAACATCACAAAACAGAAACGGGCCTTTTAAATTACGATTGTTCGCCATTATTGTAAGCTCTCAGCTTATCAAATTATTTATTTAAGGTAAATAAATGCTCTTAGGTACCGGGTTTAATAATGTGCATTTGTAGGTAGAATCGTTAAATTGTGTTTTCTAATTTTGTTGACGAATTGTAACAACCAGCATTCACACATTCTTAGGCCGCTAGGATGATGATGACAAATTTTGTAAACGAAAAAGATTGCAATAGATCTTATATCTCATATATCTAATATCTCTAACTGCAGATTTCTAGCGACCGAATTACAGAATATTAGCGACCGCCCGCGACTTCGTCCGCGTGTATTTCAGAACACTTTTTCGCAATAAAAGGTAGCCTATGTCCTTGGTCAGGCTCTAAAGATTGTCTGTGCGAAATTTCATCAAAATCTGTTGAGAGGTTTAAGCGGGAGAGCGTAACAGACAGTCAGACAGACATAGATACTTTCGCATTTATTATTTTAGTAGGGATAGTAATGGCAATTATTCTGACAGTACAATTTAATTCAGTGATGTGACGTTGTAGGTGATGCCTGGTTTCCTTGGCACCTTGCTGCCAGCTTCGACGAGGATCGGGGTGTAATCTGGTCTGGCAGGTTTGTCCGTGCAGTCGCTATGAGGGATGGGGAAAACGTACTTCACGTCTACATCGTATCTGTAATAGAAAAAAATGCTTTGTTCAGAAAAGTGCAATTGAAGAACTAGTATTCCACTATTTATGCCGGTTTGACTGAACCGATCTAAATGACTTTTTTAAACGATTGGGATGTAAAAAATAATGAGGGATCTTTATTTGTTTGTGTTATGTATAATATCTTGAGTGTCACTATCTACCTGAAGTACCTGAAGCAAAGAGCAACTATCGAGTTTCTTGCCGCTTCTTCTCGGTAGATGATTGCATTTAGTAGAGTCAATATGTAGTTTTTTTATATTTTATTTTTGGCCATTTATTAGTGATTTCTTGAGGCCTATTTGAATGAAGATTATTTGATTTTGATTTTTGATTGAAGTTGACTGTATCTATGGTGGACAGTCAAGTCCAGTCGATAACAATGTTAATACCTGATAGCGTAACTGTCTTTTAGTAAAAAGTGGTAAAAAGGACCAAAGTTTCAAAGCTAAGGGTTATATTATGTATTTACCTAGGCAATTTATCTCTCAGATAGGCCATCACGTTCTTCGGTAAGCTGGTTTTCCTCGACAGCACGAAGGCACTCAGGTACCTTGCTCCTTCTCTTTGCTCCGCGCAGTGAAGCAGCAAAGCCCAGGTCTTGTATTCAGTGTCGAGCACATAGGTGTTGTAGATTCCATCGTCTGAAAGAAAGAAAGTCATTTGAACATAGCATTAACGAGAGAGAGGTATAAGCTTAGTGGAACTTCACTCGAATGAGCTATGTTTCTTCTGGTGAGTAAGGTCGCCAGAGCTTTGGGGAGGGTATGGGGTCTTGACGGCAGGCAACGTATCTGCGACACTTGTGCCGTTGTTGATGTCCTTGGGCAGTGGTGATCACTTACCATCAGGTGACCCTCTTGCTGGTTTGCCTCCCTTTTACATTAAAGAAAAGGGGGTTGTATTCGATTACGAGTTACGAGTAGAATGACGTAGGAATTTGATGCGGTATTCCAATTAACATATGTCACATGCACATTATAGAGAAATACTGATAATTTTGCGGTGACCGTTGGTGTCGGTGTCATCCTGTGCTAGATCGCTTGCAGTAACGATTTACTGCCGTGGCCTAGGCTAGAGGAGCATCTTAAGATTAGTTAAACAATCACAAAATAAAAAAATGGCTCACAAGTGATCTCTGCGTGCGTCCAGTGCGCAGGCTCATTCAGGTCGACCCTCCACGTGATGTTTCCCAGCAGGTTCTCGCCCAGGGGGTCGTCGGCGAAGCGGTAGGTGAAGTTCATGGTCACTCCTGGCGTCCACTCGACTGTCCCATCTGTAGAAAACATGTAGTGAAGATAAACAATAAATCGGTAACTCACAACGGTATGTTTAAAGCCCAGAGGAATACTTAATATTTGCAGCTAGATAACAATATGAGAATATTTTTCAAGGAAAATCGTCATCATCATCAGTGACCTTCATACTTAGTATTGTGCTATGTTTCTGCTGGTGAGGAAGGTCGCCAGAGCTCAGTTGGGGAGGGTCAGTTTTAAAGGCAGGCAAATATATTTTATATATTGTACTTTTAGTATTATTTTTGTACCTGCTGCTGGTACGTGGTCCTCTTGAGTGAACACCGCTCTCATACAACTGTATGATAGGGCCTCTTCAGCGCTCGCATAGTACTCAACAACGTACCAGTCGCCAAGCATCTGAAATACAATAAATAGGTAGGTACTGTTAATTCACGTAATGTAAGATGAAAGGTAGATTTAGAAATAGTGGAATAGTTTTAAATTCCCTTTTTAAGTTTTAGTTGGGAAATTCATCGACATACAATTTTGCTATTTAAATCGTGAAGGAGGCGATGGGACAGAATTTTGCTTTAGAGCAATTTTTGATACAAAAGATCTCAATTGTTGCGAATAAGATATTAATTAATTAAATATGCTTAGCTGTAAAATTCAAAATACGATTTCTTTTAACATTTAATGTACTAGAGAGGAAACTTTGCTTCGAACTACCACTTACGAGATGGTAGACACTTGGAGATATGAAACTTTGCTTATAATAAAGTCGTAGGGGCTTTCATACCGAAGTTTGAATTTGTTGAACCAAGACGATGGAGACATGAAGATTCTGCTAATATTTTCTTTTTCACAAAAGAGGCAGAGTATCCACGACTTTTATATTTTTATATTCAGAGAACAATAACACCTGGATGCTCGTTAATCATTGTTCTAACTTTTAATTAATGTCTCAAGATTATTTAGAGCACCCTTCGTTGTCAGGATATTAACTTGTCAAACTTGTCAAAATTCGGAATATAATAGTACCTAGTCATGATACATGTTTAATAAAACTATGTAAAAAACATGTTCTTTTTTATGTCATTCTTCAAATTACTTTTAATTTTTAAAGACAAAATATTTTATTAGAAGGAATTATTTGTAATTTCTCTTTTTCTTCTGATGAAATAAAACAACTTTAAACGGCAACAAATTGAGGGTAGAAATATAAAAATTTAGTTGACCGTTGACTCATGACACTTTAGTTGTCTGTAATAACGTCTGAGGAAAAGCCGTTGAAACTTCGGTTTTCGTTTTTAAAATGTAGTTTTTCGTTAATCCACGTTTTATATCCGTTTATAGTTGTTTTATAATGAAAAGTGGTAAAGTGGTGTAAATCTGAGGAAGCATTTATCATTGTGTATGTCTCTGTCTAATATCAAAACGGCTTGACTGATGAGTTTACCAAAACTAGAACCGAGTTGCCGAAATGTCATGAATTGTTGTAAATAAGGTATGCCTATCTATAGAATGATCATTTAAGTACCTACGCATCGCCGACCATATTTTCGTAACATTTATGAAATTAAAACAAATATCGATAGCCAGTAATTTAAACTTATCGCTTTAAATCATCTACTTGGTACTCAGTTATTAATAGTAAGCCTACAGTAAAACAATTACATTCCACGTCAAGTCCAGCATGTAAAGAAATAAACAACGTTTGTTCGGCGTCATTGAATCATTACTCCAACCCACGAGGACAAGTTTTGTCAATATAGATAGTCCATCAGTCCACCCACTTGATAAAAGTAAGATTATTCAAACACGGCATTACTCTCGTCTCAAATAAAATAGAAAGTGATATGATATGACGCCGTTTGTGTGTAAAGATGCAGGGTTGTCCAAAGAGAGAACTTAGTTTGAATAAAAAAGAAACTGTTCGAATCGTAAAGTTTATTAAATTAACAAGTTTTATGAATGTATTTGGTAATGTTTAGTAATTAGGATAGGTAATGTATACAGATTAGTGTTTAGGAAATCAATTTCTAGAAGTGTTTGTGCTTGAAGACAGTGTTCATACTGTGGCTGTGTTGGTGGAAGACAAATCAACATTTCCAGAGGTGAGTGACTGAAATACAATTATTATTGAAGTCTAAAAATTTTAAGCAAAATATATTGTGAATGCTATGAGTGCAGGCGGTTCAAATAAGAATCAATATTGTCCTTATGAATTTATTATATGCTCGGGATTTGAGGATCATTCATTAAAACCCAGCAACGAGTACCTAGGTAATATCTTTTTTGCGCCACGTTTCTTTGTTTGTGAGTAAAGGAAAATTAGCAAAACTTTAATTTTGTTTCGCGCCAGGCTTTTAATGAAAACATTGTATTGCCAACCCTAGCTTTGACGGACGCTTGTATGAAGTCCAGCCTCAACTTTCAAAGTGTAACAATCGCATTACAAAATAATGTATGCAAATCACTACATAGAGATGTTAAAGTGAACCTGTCGATTGACAGGTATCTCGGTACATAATGCGTAACTTACAAGGTACTTAGTCGTATATTATTTAGTTAATGCTAAATTGTGACAAGACAATACGGTAGTCTCATATATGTAATATAGTTTATTATTCATAAGATTCTGATGGTTTTTACTTTAACTTTCTTTGTAAGTAGTTACTTTCTTTCATAATATTTACATAATGCAAAATAGTAAGTATGACAAGTTTGAAGCTTGCAGATTGACAAGTTTACCATTGTTCTGAGGAATTACTTATTCATTTTCATGCATAATTATCATGATTTAATGTTATAATTTGGTGTAGGATAAATCCTATTAGACACATTTGGTTTGATGAGAAACAGATAAGTGTTACGCATAAAATAAAGCTCAATAAAAATCAGAAGAGAAAAACCAAATGATGGGTAAATCGGATCGGGGATTGAATTTGGCTGTATTCTGTCACATGCAACTAATTATCACTAAGTGTTTTAATACGTTTAAATATGTTTTGTTGCGAGATGTAGTCACACAGTGTTTATCAATGAAACATCCGTTGCACCCACGTTCACTCTCGGTATCCGGGATAAAAATAATATTAATATTCATGTCAAAGGATACTGTTTATGCAATGGAAAATAAGGTCTAAATTTGCAGAGGATCGTTTAAATTTGAATGTTATAATTTTTTAATATGTAGTAGTTTCTTCTGCTCAGGAACGATGCAAGAATTTCAAACTAAACGTATTTTTACTATCAACTTAAAGCAGAAACAGCTTGATGATGAATAAACAGATCATACAAACCTGTGGCAAATCAAAATGCGGCGCAGCCCTTACTTCAGGACACTTTCTTTTATCTATCACCTTTCCTATCACTGCAGTTGTCACCATGCACATCAAGAAATATGTCACCAACTTCTTCATTGTCACCTAATTTTACCACCCACTAAATTTGCTTCAATACCACAAACAATAACTTTGAATTTTTTAGTAACAGTACTTATGTTAGAAGTATTCAATATACACCAATTCGTCGCACGTATTATTGTGTCAACGATTGGTGTTGTACTAAGGGAATTGTTATCATGTATGGGACATTAGTTGATGTTTCTGGACGCGGTCAGCATACCATTATCAAGTGACTCACAACATTGTTCATGTTTTGTTACTATTTCGTTAATGGTCCTTTTGTTATCAGTATTGTTGTAAGGAATTCATTTGAAAAAATCAGTATCATTACTAATATTTGAATTTTTATCGAAACGTTTTGGGAGGTCGTTTGGATTATTGTTTTTGTGTTTTTTAAGTGTTGTTTCTGTTTTTTTGTTTAATGTGTATCATTTATTAATTATACCGCTTACCGAGTTTTGTTAATTCCTGGAGTTGACTATTATAATCCGGGTTGATTAGAACCCAAATCATAAGCGACATATCAATTGTCATCTATTTCGTTGACAAAAGATTTGTAAATCTCTCATTGTTACGATGTAATGAGCTTGTGCTTAAAATGTGGTCTACATGAATTAGAGTCTCGAAAAAATTAAAATAAGAATGAAATCCGAAATAAAAGCACATGTTCAGCGACCTTGAAAAAATATCTTAGAAGGACATTTCAAAAGTTTAAGAATGCATTTAAAAGCATACGTCAGTGAAAGTAGGAGCATATTTATGTATTGTGGTCTATTTCATTTCACACTTTCGCATTATTATTATTAGCATAAAGCGCATATTATCGACATTAAGGTTTCTGGGTTGGTCTATCGGAGAACTAAATTATTCTGATAAATCGGGGTATTCATTAACCTACCCCGCAAAGCACTGGACCCGCGGGGTCAGTCGCGCACGGCGTTTTTTGAACTGGCCGACTGACCCCGTTACTCGTACCACGGGGTCAGTTGGGGTATAACTATTTTCGACTACGTCGACTGACCCCGGTCAATAAATAAATTTCCAAAGAACCAATTATTTTTATTTTTGTTTACAGTTCCGAACTAAAGTGCTTCGAAAAGGTATTTAACATATTTTTATTTAAACAAGAGCTATGGTTTTTTTATACGGGAATTATTTCATTTGATATATTTACGCGTATGTTTGACTAATTTATAGAACACTGTGATTTAAAATACATTATCTTAATGTCTTGGTGTTTGCAAAATGCGCACACAAATCCTACTACTATTATAAAGGCGAAAGTTTGTATGCGTGGATGTATGGATGTTTGTTAGATATACCGAGGTACCTACTATAACATTGAAGAGATAACGCAGCTTTGCGTTAAGTAAATAACAGGGAAAAATTCGTCAGGTCTACTAACGGTCTCGGTAGCTTAGTAGTCAGAGCGCTTGCCCGGATTGCAAGAGGCGCTGTGTTCGATTCCCGCCTGAGCCATGAGATCAGATTAATTTTTCTTAGGTTTACTAAAAACGTCGTGTGTTTCAAATTAGTTTTATTTCACTGATAAGCTTAGTTAAAATTATCTGCAAATTATTCTAAATCTGTTTAAATTATTTCACTCGCAACGTGATTTTATTTAATTGTTTAGTTATTTACTCTTATTACATGTATGTATATATGATTTGAGCATAAAAGCTCTTAGAATTATAGTTGTGTTCAATAAACCTTTAACAGTTTTCTACTGACCTGTACGTTTTATTTTGTTCCTATCAGTAGACGAAGTCATAAAAATATTTTGCGGGGTCAGTCGACGTAGTCGAAAATAGTTATACCCCAACTGACCCCGTGGTACGTGTAACGGGGTCAGTCGGCCAATTCAAAAAACGCCGTGCGCGACTGACCCCGCGGGTCCAGTGCCTTGCGGGGTAGGCTAACGAATACCCCGATAAATCTAGACTTCACAACATTTAGGTTCCATCAGTTTCGTCGGGTCGATTAAATTAAGTGTTTAAATATCACATTACAAATGTCTACGACACTGCATATATTAATATATCTGCGTAAATATCTGATCGCATCACATACGTCATTCGCTTGGTCAGTAGCCTGGAAGCACTTGTGTTACGAATCACAAATATCAGTTTATTACATTAAAATCTTCATAACTAAACACTGAGACATGCAGACATCAAATGAGGAACTTAGTATGCGTGCTCGGCCTACGATTGCTCCTTAGCAATTTGATGACAAAAAAGAAAATTGCCTTTGCGACCATTGCTTATCCTTGTAAGCAAGGGCCAGTAATCGGATAGATGACAATTTCATCTCGAGCTCCTCCGTGCTTTGGAATTGGAAGGCACCTTAAGCCGTTGGTCCTGCGTCTTAACTCCCTACGCCGTAGGGTTGTCAGATTGCTGTCTTACCCAACTATGTGAGTGGGTGAATAGGGGCGCATCTGCGTTCCGGGCTGATCAGCCAGGTACGCAGGTTACGATCGACCATATTATGTCTTGTTATAATAGTCAACATCTTAACCATTACATCAAATCGGTCGCATAAAGTGGGTAACTCCTCTGCAATGGGGTATTTCTAATTTTCTTTTTACGTTTCCTGAATAACTCTTTTTTTCGAGTAAGTGGACACAATTGCGAGATATGATCACGTTTTGCCGCACCATATCGCAGTCTCTTGGGAGGCAATATTCGCGATACACTCCATAAAATTGCCGACACCACTCATAAAACCGGGGTCATGAGCTATAGCTTTCGCGGACTTTTCCACAACGGGTCAGTTTCCAATTGCTTAGAATTTTACAAGTAAAGGAAAATGGAATGAAATTGATGACTTACGAAGTATTGCTGTTCTTTTAATAAGTAGAAAATAGTGTGAATAATTGTCAGAAACAATTAAGTGTGAAGACAAAGTAGTTGGCAACTCAAGTATAGTTTGCAGTTTGAATTTAGATAATTTGTTCCTACCATTTCAAACTAGGGTTACTATGCACATACTAAGGAGCAAACCTAAAAATACACACATAACACATATTATTTGACAGCAGCTAACATTGTTATTGTTAAAACTTATAACCATGACATATCAATAATTGGGTATTTGACTGCATTTAACATAAATTATGAAACTCTTACATAAAAGGCGAAATTAAAAATTAATCACAAATCATTACGCCACAGTTCCATTTACGCTTTTAACAAATTATCATAGTTAATCGAAACTAAAAAATTGGCCAAGTGCGAGTCGGACTTCCGCACTGAGGGTTCCGTACAAATTCTATTTTTGACGTATTAAAAAAACTACTGAATAGATTTTGTTCGAACCAATTTTCGTTGGTAGTTTTTATGGTAATATACATTATATATTTATTTCAGATTTATCATCCTCTTACTTTAGAAGTTAGAGGGGACACACTTTTTTCCACTTTGGAAGAGTCTGTCACGCAAAGTATTCACTTAAGAAAAAAATGAGCTTAGAAACCTCAATATAATTTTTAAAGACCTATCCATAGATACCCCACACGTATATGTTCAATGAAAAAAAATATTTTCAGTTTCAGTTCTAACTATGGGGACCCCCCATTTTTTAATTTTTTTTTCTATTTTCGTGTAAAAACCTTGTTGCGGTTCACAGAATACATCTACTTACCAAGTTTCAATAGTATAGTACTTATAGTTTCGGAAAAAAGTGGCTGTGACAGACTGGCGGACAGACAGACAGACAGACAGACAGACAGACAGACAGACAGACATGACGAATCTATAAGGGTTCCGTTTTTTTTGCCATTTTGGCTACGGAACCCTAAAAAGTATTGATTTGACAATACTTGCTTGTGACGTCATATGCTAGTATTTCATACAGTTTTCCCTACAATGTTGCGTTTTTGACATTTGATAAAAGTAAATGATTTGACCTGTCAGTCAAATACCGGATTCGGACTCTAATCCAGAGTCGGGACATAAGCAGATGTTAACTTCTTGAACTTAAAATATTAATAGAATTCGTAAATTAAATTTGCAAGAGACAATTTACAGTTCCGTCTGAACAGGTTGATTCGCATGACTCGAATCTCGATATGCCAATTCATCAACTTCTTCATACGTCACGTACCTTTCACATAGTATTTACATTAATTGAAGTCATTTTCGAGTAATTATTATTCGATATTGATATATGGGATCCAACAGAACTTGTTTTAATTATTTACTAGCGGCCGCCAGCGACTCCGTCCGCGTGGGTTACGATTTCCGCACACAGTCTTACTTAAAATAGCTGAACAAATCAACGGTCTATATCGACGGTGGAAAGCGGAAGTAGCGTATCTCAAAAAGTCCAACTTTACACCAGAGCCAAAAAACTATTTCAAAAATTCATATCTCTTAAATTAAGAAAGTTACAAAGCTGCAATTTTACATGTTTTTTCTACTGATAAAAGTTTATTACATGAAGTTGATAAGAATATTCTAGAGTTACCGCTTCATTGATTTTCGACTAGTTACAGCAATTGATGTTCAAATATCGAGCAGCAGAAATGTCGTATCTGTTAGGTAAAATATATGGCTTGTTTAAGTAGACTTCAGTTTCCATGCAGCGGATCTGCTGTATCTCAAAGAAAACGTTTAAAATGTTTTAAGTACAATAAGAGTCGAAGATGTACTAATAATAAAATACTGTATCTTTCTCTGAAATGTTTTGTTCAAATTTAAAGAATGTGAGGACACCCAAAGATCAATCTGTAACATTTTTATTTTAATCAGTCCGACAAAATTTTTCTTCTTTATGCTACTAGCATAAATATTGAATGTTGTTCTTATTTCTCTTCTGCTAATACAAAAGAGAGCATCAATACGTTTACAATTTCTATTACTTTTTTTGGGCTTTGGGGCTCCGCTTACATCTTGTAAGACCAAGTCAACCACACCTGCCCGTGGTGCACCCTGCTGAAAGATGGACGAGGCTCGGGAATGGCTTTCCTCCCGGAGACGGGGGAGTGATCAAACGGCAGTCGCCCCCATAAAAGCCAAAACTTGCCAAATCATATAGTAGGAATTTCAAGAAATACGGGGTTGTGCTTAGGGTGCCGACGGAAAACGGCGCGCAGGAGCCTCGCCCAACTTCTACGACAATTGGGCGAGGGCTACCATGCACTGGGCGTGCACAGCTGAACTATCGAGCCCCAAACCGAAGAAAATAGCTCAGTTATGCAACCTGGAACATTGCCACAATAACTGGACGAGTAAGGGAGCTAGCCGACGTACTCACAGTTGCTGTAGTGCTCTCTGAGCGGTTTCGGGACAGCATTCTGGAAGTTAATCGTTACAGCGATCGGCTGATGGTGATTAAGTTGCTAATTGATGAAGTCACGCCCCAATCGATGAGAGCTTATGCGCCGCAGGCCGGCTGTAGCGATGTTGACAGGGTGTGGTGCTGGAAACAACTTGGAGATGTGCTGAGTGGCTTCCCGATTTCACAGGGGATCGTTTTGGGAGTCGATCTGAACGGCCATATGTGTGACAGGTGGAGGAGTTTAGATGTACTCACGGTGGTTTCGGATAGCCAAAAAAAGATCCAAGTGGCAATCTGTTATGCGAGGACCTCGTGGTAAAGAAGATATGGCGCTTGTATTTCCACGAGCTGCCTTATGTGACTGTGAGGCAGCATAAGGAGGTGCAGCCACCGGATCTTCATCCAAATCAAGGACTAGTATATACCACCCATAACGCCTGATGAAGTTCTGAGAGCTCTTCGCCACATGAAGAATCGGTAATCTGTTGGTTCCACCGATGCCGTCCCGGAAGACCAAGAAATGCTGGCTTGACGTCTTCCTGAAGATCGTGCGAAGTGGAAGAGGAAGTAAAGGAAAGCGGACCCTGGACTCCAAGGCTATGGAAGCTCGTGGAAAAAGTGACCGAGACATACCCTAGGGTAATGATGATGACATTTTCTCTTCTATTAATAACAATCAGTCTGTCATCGTTTTTTTGCTTCATTAGTTTCTACATTAAATATGTTCAAATCAGTATTTTTTTCAAAGTAATAAAAAAATTATCATGTAACTTTTTCTTCTTTGTTACTTTGGTTAGTTCATAAAATGAATTAACAATTCCGCTTTCTCACTATCGGCTATAACGCACAAATGCCGAGCGATCAAAATGGCGTAAGCAGGACACGCGACGCAGCGGGTGAGAAACAAGACTCTACTCTTATGACGTTTAAAATGCAGTAACTATTTGATTAGTATTCACGTCAGTTCGGTCTATTTGCTGTATGTTCGACAACGTAAGATTTTGCGGCGGCAGAAATGATGTATCTCAATCAATATCAATGTTGAACTCAGGAAAAGAGTGCTGTAACTGTTTACCGTACTACCGTACCGTATCAAGTATTGTCGTATCTGTTTTTTTTCCAAAAGTTGCGTTTTTTTGACTATTTACAGCAATTGGTCAAGTAAATTGTAAAAAAACTAGAAAAAATCGTTGACGTATCTCAATTTTTTTTCATCGTAGAAAGACGATTCATACACCAATCGACGCGGGATTTTTTTCTTAACATAATGGCATCAAAAAAAAATTTTGCCAATTTTTGAGATACGCCACTTCCGCTTTCCACCGTCGATATGCAATATGCATGCAGTCAACTTGCACACTTTTATTACGGGACTAATTACTCAGGATAGAAATACATAATAGCTAGTGATGGAAAACGCTCATCATTATTAACAAAAATCTGGAGACCTTATACATTTGAGAAATCATCTGTTCACCGCGATTCAGATCCGCGGCCGCGCCTCTAGCGAGGTGCGCCATCTATCGGCACATTTTAGAACTAAATAGTTTAGCACAATTTACAATGATAAAATAAAGGAATATACAATAGCTTAAAGCCTACCTCGACAAATGGTAAGTGGTAAGTGGACTATCCAACACAAAATGTTTTGTCAATTTGAACCAGTAGTTCCTGAGCTTAGCGCGTTCAAACCAATTTGTATCTTGAGTTTCACGTGTAATTGTGAGTCAACCATAAAAGATAGACATATGCTGTTGGGGGATATTTTTTAGGACATTTTATTTAGAATATTTCCGTCATACATGATTTCTATGTTACTTTAACCATTAAGGCAGCACACGCGACTGAAGCTTAAGACATGGAGTAAATTCTCCCGTTTTCCCCACATTTCCCTTCACTACGATACTCCTGTTGATTGTAGCTTGATGAAAAGTATCCTATAATATGCCCAGGAGTATGAAGAATAATGGTACCAAGTTTCGTCAAAATCCGTCCAGTGGTTTTTGTTTCTATAAGGAACATACAGACAGACAGACAGACAGACAGACAGACAGACAGACAGACAGACAGACAAAAATTTTACTGATTGAATTTTTGGTATCAGTATCGATCACTAAACACCCCCTGATAGTTATTTTGGAAAAATATTTAATGTACAGAATTGACCTCTCTACAGATTTATTATAAGTATAGATTTGGGCTACATACTCTTACAGGTGTGACCAAAGACAGGTATTTTGTGGGCATTGGCAAAATTCGTGCCGCCACAACTAGTTTCGATAGCCCACTTTTGCTTATAACGAGTAGCAGTTTATAGCTTTGGGATTATATGCTTAGATGTGTAAAGGTAATAAGTTTAATGTAAGTAATATATCGCGGTGGTGGATTTGTAGGATCTAGAGCGGATTCGAGAGCGTGTTGGGATAGTATACCGTGTGGTCATTGGATGACATTCGCTGTATAGCTAGTTTGTTTGTTTGTTTGAACGCTCTAATCTTAGAAACAACAGATTTGAATTGAAAAAAAATGTATTGAATAGACCATTTGTCTTAAGTATTATATAACACTAGTGTGCGGAAACCAAAATCCACGGGGAAGAAGGCTGTTAGTCTAAATATGTACTTATAATATCTTCGGTACCAAGGAGTCGCAAACCGACTCCCGAGAACCGATAGTATGACTAAAAAGTCGAAACTTACAGTCTATTTTTAAAGTGAAGGAATAGGCAACTATGTGGAATGTTAAAACCGATCCGTGGCATCTGTATTCAACGTTCGGCTTGCAAGTCAAATGACTGTGGCCTGCCGAGAATTCGGTTATACCCGACCTTGCATTTCATATATGTACGTACGTTGTATTGACTGTTCTAGTTTGTTTACTAGCTGCGCACAAGCGATTCTTATTATCCTCACAGTAAGGTGAGACGATACTTCACTTCCGAGCAGCTTCTGTGCCTTTATCGGGCCCAGATTCGCTCGTGTATGGAGTATTGTTGTCACCTCTGGGATGGCTCAGCCCGCTATCAGTTAGATGCACTTGACTCGTTGGAGCGCCGTGCTAAGAGACTCGTTGGTGATGACTCACTGACCGAGACTGCTTTGCAAAGCCTTGTCCATCGTAGACGTGTGGCGTCTTTGTCAGTGTTTTATCGGCTGCATTTTGGTGAGTGTGCGTCGGTCTTACATGACCTTATTCCTCCAGCTCCCTTCCGCCTTCGGACAACTAGACGCGGTGAGGGCTTTCACCCTTACATTGTTAATATTCCTCCTTCTCGCACGAAGCGTTTTGCTTCATCTTTCATAATGCGAACTGCTAAGGAGTGGAACTCTCTGCCGTGTTCTGTGTTTCCCGAACGTTATAATTTGGATGTCTTCAAGACTAGAGTGAACAGGTATCTACTAGGCAAGCGTGCTCCATCTTAGGCCTCATCTACACTTTCCATCAGGTGTGATCGAGGTCAAATGCAAGCCTATCTTAAATAAAAAAAAAAAAAAAAAGGGTGCTTTATGGATGAATAAGGAGCACGGTCTTAACTCCACACGCGGGCCAAAAGCGGATTAGTGGGACTAGCAAAACTAAAGAAATATTGTTTTCTACAGTCGCAATATCTTTAAGAAATTGTCCAAACAGAACACGGAGTACGAATACTTTCTTTACACGGCGGTCTGGTTAATCCGGAACTCGGAGGAAATAATTTAGACTCACGTGAGTATTTGGGCGTTGAAACATCGACATTTTCGAGTCAACTCGTTTCTTATCGGGCGAGATGCTGTTTAGATGTAGATGCATTCCAGTTTAAGGTTTCCGTGCTTTCTTGACCTAGTTTTGAAGTTTGAATGTATACTTCTTTCCTATCCCAATTTAGTTGACAAACTCTTTTAAGTATGTCACGGAACAGTTACATGTAGTATGAGCATGCCAGTAAGAAATAAGTAAAATTGAAAGCATTTTCCGGGAATATTATCTCCTAATATTTTAATAAAATAACAAATAACATTCAATTGTCTTGGATGTCGAATTTAGCTTACGAAATTTTTTTTCAGGTTATGAACAAAATCACCTTAAAATTTCGTAGTCAAGTTGCTTCTAGAATGATCTATTTATACATAGAAAAAAGTGTACACCAGTATTGATTTTTTTCTTCCTTAAACTGCTTCATTTTGAAAAAAGTGTATTGATTTTTTTCTTCCTTAAACTGCTCCATTTTGATTAATTGCATTTGTCGCCAACTGGTAGATAAAGATGATCTTGTCTTGTAACAAGTAAGCTTAACACGACGTTGGTTTGTGTACATCCTATTTCTTTGCGGAACTACTCGTTCTTCGGAATTATATTGCTCACATATTATAGTGCTCAATTTCACCTAGTTACCGCTCATTAGCTGTCCAATTGGACTCTAAGGTCCTACCCCCAATCAGACAAGTCTCGAATTGGGGTCGACACATCCGTTTGGAAAGAGACAATAAATACTGTGATGCAGCCATTCGGAATACCAAACCATTATCAAAGCAAACGTACTTACCTGACCGTTAAGTACAGAAAGTGTTTTTTATGTGAAAGAGGGTCACCCGGTGGCAAGTGGCCACTGGCACATGGACTTCAATGGTCTGCAGATGCGTTGCCTGCTTTTAAAGCTCCAAGCCCTCCGCAAATGACCCCTGGAGACCTTACTCACTTGCAGAACAGCACTTTACGAGTATTAAATAGTTTTCTGTGGCCTCCAGATCATGAAAAACCCCACAAAGGGCGCAGATTGCCTGCCGTTCAACTACATGCCCTTCCCTGAGCTCTGTAAATCTTATTCACCAGCAGAAGCATAGTCCAACAGTCACAAGCCCCAATGGTCACATATGGTTGCATTTAAAACCCCATGCCCTCCCTCATGACTTTTGAAGACCTTACTCAATAGCAACGTAGTATAGCTTAGAAGTTCTACTTTCCTCACCGTGGTCTTCAGAACAGAAAGTGTTTTTACTTTTGTCCGTGCGTTTCACCTATTTGTTAGCGTTATCTCCGCGGTCACGGGAGCGCAGGTTTACTATGCAAGGTTGCACCTCTGCACATTTGGTACTTTTGTTACTTGCACTGCCAAAGAATGTATAGAAGTGGCAGATGGTAATATGAATGAAATTTTTTATTGTTTTCATTTTAAATGTCGAACAAAATATTTTTATTTAAAAAATCATTTTTGTTTGCCGCAAAGTCTACAAATTCGTTCTAAGTAAATTATGTGAGTCCAAAAATGTATTAATTTAATCTCTCTATTTTTCAATGGAATTTGATTAATGTTCGAATAAACGATAACATCAAGAGTAGTCATATCAAGCAATAAAGCTTAATTATACGATATGAATAACTAGAATAAGCAAGACAAACTGTTATTAGTTCTGTAATAAGTATTAATATACCTACTTATATTTGTCATACGAAAGTCCTACTCCGTTATAAAATAAACAAGTTATCGGATTATATATGTGTAATGTTAAAAAAAAATTACGAGTTCATAATCACGAGTGAGATTTTGTAGGTTATGCTTAATGTGTGGCTGATAAAAAGTGGTAAATCCACATTACTCTTGAAATGAATAACGTTGTACTTACTTCGATAGTGCAAATTTAAAATGATTCATTAACTCTCAAATTAGGATTTGATTTTGAATTTTCACAAATTTTCCACATTTATACTGGTTTAACATATACAGAGCTTTTAGAAGGCATATTCAACCTTCTTTTATCTACCTACTTCAATTTCTATACGTTTATCGATCTGTGGATATATCTCAATCTAACTTCCAAAACTCCCAAACTTCCCGAACAAACTCCAAGCCCGGTCTGACACTTTCTTACATCTTCACCGACACTAGCGGACGGAATCTCCGCGCGAATCTAAATTAGTATGTGCGCCGGGAATCACAATGGTTCCGTACTAACCGGAGCACGTAGACGCTTTCGAGACATTCCACCATCTACGTGAGGCGGCTTGTTGGTGGGGTGAATGATCTCATCTTCTTAGTGAGAATTACCCTTGACCCAATTTTTATTGGGATCTAAAATAAAAAAGCTACTGGGCCAAGAAAGGATTCATGAAGTGGAACCATCCAATGCCACTAAAACGCAAACTCGTCGACATAAGTATTCTGCCCCTTCTGACTTACGGTGCGCAAAATTCCTAACTTACTGTCAACGTGCTATGGAGTAAAGCATACCCAAACTAAAAATTACAGACATACTTAAATTCAACCCTCCAAAAAAACACTAATAAAAGTTGGCAAGACCACTGAACCAAAAATAAATTCCTTGGACTAACACAGTATCCATTACGCCCCAAACGAAGGTCGAAGCTTGAACCGTGGATGCTAAGGGACGGATAGACATATTTACCTTAATACTTTTTATTTATGAATAAACTTAAATGCACATCCACAACAGCACAAATAGACATGTTCATACACGAAATGTTTGCCCTGGAGATTGAACCTGCGACCTTTTGTCAATGTCTTGACCATTAATCCAAGCGGGTAGTATGAGTAATAAGATGTTTAGAACGTCATAATGGTAATGTAGTAATGTCTTCATAATTGAATTATGATTATGACTATGCTGGATTCGTGATCAAATAAATACGCGGGGCAATTATACGTTCGTTCGTGCGGAAGGAAAGCTTATAAGGCTTAGTTCTGCATAAAGGGCGAGACGAATGGCTGACTCGTGCCATCCAAGGTTTACTATCCAAGGAGTACGCCGTCAACCTGTGTAAGTTAATTTAATATGGAAAAAATATCAGCTACAGTCTAAACTTGAATCTGAATTTTACCGTAAACAAAAATCCAATAAAGCCATGGTTTTGACACTAATCTGAACTGAAAGATGTCAAATAAAAAATAACGAAACAACCTTAAAAGAAACAAAACAAGTTGATTGAATCCCGAAACACTCGTAGTAGACAAACACATCAAAATGTTTCCAAAAAAAATGATAACTTCTACAGTTTCATCAATCATTCATAATTAAGATTTTAAAAAGATTGATATATTGAAGATAATCAGTTATTTACATAATTATATATTTTTTAATTACAAACCATCATTCACTTTGGCTATTAACGAAATAAGTAGTAGGTGCATCTAAATATCTTAATTAGTGAAACGTGTGTTTTAATATTCGTAGTTTTTACTATTTGCGTCGTTCCGAATAAAATCGTTAACACTAAAAGTTTAGGGATTGTAAGATGTGTAAAGACCAGGCCAAGTTGAGTTTTTCTTGAATTACATATTACATAGTATTTTTATGTGACATAAAGCTTAAGAAAGTGATTAGGAATACCTGGAGAACTAGCGGCAGCCCGCGACCTCGTCCGCCTGGATTTCGGTTTCCGCACCCATAGTGCTCCTCTACAGATAAACTATTCAACAGAAGAATAAATATTAAATCGAACCAGTAATTCCTAAATTTATCAAACAAAAAACAAACAAAATCTTCAGCTGTGTTATGTTAAAGTAAAGATTTTGTTAATATTTTCTTTCATAATTTTAATTGCTGCTGTGCTTAATTTATCGTAAAACCGGATCGCAAGCAGATAGTAAACTCTAACCATCTTTCCTTCTTTAATAAAACTGCCCTTAATTTTAATTGCCATTTGCAACAACATTACTGCATCCGTTTATATTGTTTATTATGTTTATTAATGAGCAGTAATCGCGCTAATCCCTGAAAACATAAGCTATTAAAAAGTGGTTTTGTAGCCCGACAAATTACACATCATCTAAAAGAAGCATGTATCCGCATGTATTCTAGAAAATTTTCCAGGTTAAGAAGCCAACTGGTTAATTGAGAACTCTCCTTATGTCCTTATCGCTTACAAGTTGATGTCCCATCAAGGGTCAATTTATAGTGGTAGGTCTTTCGCCTTTGGTTATATGTTAATGATTTGCTTAAGCATAAGGTTCAGGGAAATTGTAAAATAATTATATGAAATGATCTTAATCAATTACTTTTAACTCGAAAGATAGTTCACCCTAACATTGCAGGATAACATAATAACATGCCAATGGAAACTAGCACTTTAAATACACATTTTTAATCAAACCGACGTTGCTCTTTTTTTATTATTTGATATAAGGTTATAGTGAGGTAAAACAACAAGCGCTAAGTTTTCATCGCTGCCCATGGACATGAACAACCGCACAAGGGTTGCAGATGCGTTGCCTGCCTTTACGACCACGTAAACTCCCCAACTGAGCTTTGACCACCAGCAGAAACATAGCACAACAGTTAAGAAATGCTACTTCACCGGTGCACCTATTAAGCAGTTTTAAGCAAATACAGCAGCTATAAATCATTGTTTTTTTCGATGGAGCAAAAGTAAACTAAACGCTGGATTGATTGACCTAAATTAAGAACTTCAACCGAATTAGAAACATCAAAGTTGGGGATAAAACAAGATTCCGGCAACTCACTGATATAATGAATATCCATTAACAGTGAAAACTGTGATGAGGAACATCTTTTACCAAACGAATGCTTTCGTGGAATAAGCTTCCAATCCGATCAATAATTAATATAAAAAAGTCTGTTGGTAGTGGAATTTTATAGTTTTCCTGGAGGACCAATTTTATATGCAAAAATATTGTTTGTCATTTGGCCCACCAAGTCTGGAAAACCCAGTTTAAATAATATTTTTGTATTCATGGATAAATGAAAAGTGTTTAAGTACCATCAAATCCATTCAAAAGCATACATATTAAAAGTTTCGAGCTTAGTTCGGGGCTAGGCAATTGGTATGTTTGTTCAAGTAATTTAATTATTTATATCATTCCAATAGGTTTAATCTGATAGGTGAAATTGTGTTAAAAGTAATGCTATCGAAACTAAATCACTTTACACAAACCGCACCAAGGAAGTAGAAAAGCATTAACTTACATTTTAAAGTAATAGAAACGGTCGCGTGAGATCTTTTTAAAAAATGTTAATTAGATAACCATGTCAATGGGGCAGAAGTACTGCATGCCCACGTATCTTAATTGTGTACTGATGAGCTGAGGAACTGAGGAAACGATGCCGAGGTCCACTTAATTCGGAAAATCGTGTAATATGAACAAAAGACGTTAAATTGATGTTCTCGCTTTTTATAGTGGTCTAGTTGGCTCTAGTCTTATGAATGATTGTGGTGAGAATTTAGTAAAAACGCTTAACAAGAGTGCTATGTTGAACGTTACAGACGTCTAGCCAAACATGAGAGAAAATAAGCATTGTGTTGAAAAGAGAAGTAAATTCATGCAAATTTAAAACTTTTAATCAATGGCCTGTCGGGACCTGCATTGTCATAATAATTAGGGAATATAATTAGGAGATTGCCACATTATAAGTTCGTGAGACTGTTTAATTTTTAATCTTTAAAGATATAAAATTGAAACATTGCAACATATTTTTAACAGATTGAGAGAGCGTAACAACACAAATAGTAATGATTTTCCCATGTCCCTTAATGGAATAGTCCGAAAGTGTCGGCGACAATCTGCTAGTTTAAATGATAAAGAGGATATCGATGTACCCGTATTTCATCGAAAAGGCATTATAGGCGTGCTTTCAGCGAAGGTTATTTGTGGCTTTACTTGACTTATTGCTTCTGTAAGAATAAAAATATGAAATATTCCAGGATAGTTTAATTAAATTAATGAGAATTTCTTAACATGTAAAACTTTAATTATAAACAATCTTGAGTAAAACTTCAATTATTAATTTGTTGCTTAACTCCAAATCTGGGTAACTAACATGAACTTGTCTTATCTTGTAATGGAAGATTTTCACTCTCTATCGGAGTACTCTCCACGGACTCCACACCTTAAATTAGTTATGTCTTTGACGTTTTTACAATGAAAGCAGCAAAAAATATTAACTTCCACAACCATGAAAAATGTTCTCCGAACTTTATTTAAGACGGTAAAACAATTTTGCTTTAAACTTCTAACATGTCGTCTTACTTATAAGGCATTTTCCACTTATCAATAAATTCAACACTAGTTTTACGTTTTAAGCGTGCAACTTTTGGGAAACATCGTAAGAATTGTACAAACATAACGTAAATTATGGTCATTAGACGTCGGAAATTTGTTCCCGTACAAATTATCGAGTGAGAAACTTGACTGGTCGTCTGTTATTGGATGTCACATGTAAAAATATTGTTCCGCTTTCCACGGAGTTTTTTGGGAGGTAGTCCCCTTTGAGCACCCAATTTTAGAGCACCCGTAACTTGAGTACCTGGCCCATTCCACTTCGAAAGCCGATCGATGTTTTTGGCTGGCCTATTTGATATTTTTGGCAATCGAATAATATGAGTAGGTGCTCAAACTATTCGGGTGCAACAGCTCGTTAGCGTAGTGGTAAGAGCATCACTTCACATGCGTCAGGTTTGCGGTTCAAATCCGGTCAAGAACGCATAACCAGATTTTTAAAAAAATAATGTGCGTAATTTCACACCAACTGTACGCTGAAGAAAAACATCGTGAGGAAACATGCACACTACGAGTTACCACTCCATAAAAAATGAAAAAGTTTTTGTGTTTTTCATGATTTAAGTTTAAGCCTTCTGCTCTTCAAGTCATCATTATGGCATGTTCATAATGATGACTTAAAGAGCAGAAGGCTTAAACTGGTCTAGGCCACGTGGTCAAAAATTGTTTCAAAGTCAAAGTAGTTTATTTTGCAATTTGATTTGCATAGAATTTTTTTTGCACGTCATATCTTTTTTTTACCTACTAGCACTTAACTCAAATTTTAGGTGCTCATAGTGGATTACCTCATTTTTGAGCTGAACCGAGTAGCTCCGAAAACCTGAAATGAGGTATGCGCAAGAGAGTTTCATTTACATTCTTTGTGGCATTACCAGAGGCAATTAACTTTAGTATTGACGTGGGCGGTCGGCGGCCCTTTAGGCGTTGTCTTGCCAACATATCCGTGTATTTTGGGCCAAGATACTCAGACTCAGAGTAACACTTACACATTATGCAGATAAGTTGGTGTTAAAATTCTGCATTATGTACGATTTTGATTGATGGCTTGGTAGTGAATTTGAACTGCGAAGAATGTGGGTTTTATGCCCGGCTTCTGATATGAGGCATAGAGATTCTTTTTGTGAAACAAAACTTAATTATACAATAGATACATTAAAATATGATTAATGCATGTCAAAATTAAGGGTCTTTAATTAGGGATATCGTAAATATGTGTACTCGAATACGAGATTCTTATTATGTGGGAAAATAAATTAAATTCAACGCACAAGCAATTAAAATCATATGAAGTTAATGAAGAAAGTGTATGGTCCGTGTCCCATAAAAAGTTTTCTAATACCATTTAATTATTTAAGTGCCTTGGGAGCCGTATATTTGACCCCTGAACAAATAAAGAATTCTTTAAGGTCCGACTAACTAAAATTCCTACTTTTCCACGGGTTAATATTATTACTGCATTAAGTTGTGGCTGTGATTGTCATCCACACAGCAGTAAGAAGTGTTTGCTTCATCGATTAAAATGAGGGGTCCCTGAATTAACAAGTTTAAAAGGGTTTTGCTCTCAAAGGAACTCTATTACTGTCAAGGAGCTTGATAGCGTAGTGGTTAACGCGCTCGGCCTGCGGTTGCTAAAGCTAAGCAGCGTTCGCAGATGCCAGTCATCGGATGGGTGACCGAAAAATTTCATCTTGAGCTCCTCCGTGGAAGAAGGCACGTTAAGCCGTTGGTCCTGCGCCTGATCTCTCTACGGTCGTGTCAGATTGCTGTCCCACCGAATCATGAGAGTTAGGGAATAGGGAGTGCACTTGTTCCTGCACAATCACATGTGCACTATAATATATCCTGCGTTCCTGGCTGATGGTAAGATCGGCCGCTATGGCCGAATACGGCCGGAGGGTATTATTATTACTGTCAAGGTCACTACCAATTTCACAATCGAGTCATTAGATTTTCAGTCTGATAAGACTCAGTGTAATCATCGTTAAAGAACGTTGAAACTGCAAAATTTTCGACGATGCCTGTTGAATACAAAAAAGCTAAATTAAGCCCATTGTCATTTAGTCCGGCCAAAATTAAGCCCATGCTAACATCACTTTACTAACGATAACCCTTTTAGTATAGGAGCTGGTGGAAATTGATTGTAACGTATGTTTAAGAAAAAAATATATTTCTTAATCATGTCTTCAAGCAATTTAGTAGTACAGTGGTACATGATCCGATAATAAAAACAAAGAGCTAATTTGTTATGGCCAAAACATAACTAATGCGTGTTTAGATCTTTCCATTTGTTCTACACATGTCACGGCCTGGGAATACCAAAAGGTATACACTTGGAGGAAAATTGGAACTTGCCAACTCTTATTATGTATGTACACACTAACAAAGTTTTGGTTGATACCATAAATTACACTTATAACAACAATCTTTTTAAGACCGACGTCCAACTGGTTAACACCGCCCGCACTAAAAGAGAGTAGTCTTTTGTTGTTTCTACAAATATTGTTTGAGTTTTCACATATCTGATTATATTTGTTGTTAGAAATTAAGACAAACGAAAGAACCGGTAGTTATCAACCAACTCGCTGTAGAAAGTGTTTGTATGGTTTATTTTTAATTGGTACCGTAAGTACTTATTATGGATTGAATTTGAAATCCGTAATGAATTGAAAACGATTAACGAGAGTGGTTCGTATTTATTTAATCGGTTTTTCTGAACTGTTTAACTTTCTTAATTGGTTTCACTTGAAAAGAACCGAAAATATCCATTTGCTAATATGTAGCCGCGTAATTAAGTAACATCGTGCAAGGATAATTTCGTGATGTCTAATAGATGACGGATACGAATTAATTCTTAATTAGAAAATTAAAGCAACGAGGTGCGATTTATATTATACGTCGACAATATTACACCATATCATTTTAGGATATTTCAGGGAAAATCTCTTCTCCTTAACTTGATTATTGAAGCTGTTATTATTTTACTCCCGCCTTTTACTGCCACACGAATAAAAAATATTCAAAACGCGTTTAACAGTTTTTAAGTTGAAAGCCTCTAGACAATATGCTGGTACAAGATTTATTTTTTATGATTAAACCCTCTTTGTTAACCACCTTGGCAATCTAAAATTGTAATTAACTCGATTTACAATCAGGAAGAAGTACTTGAGCACGTAATAAATAAAAGTAAATAATTAGTCGCACCCATTCCCAAAATAATGTTGTCCGAATTCCGTCGAGATTCTCTAAGAGAAAGTAAATGATTTTATTGCGAATATCTATGATAAACTGGTTTCATCAATATAATCGATTCGCAATTTTTATAGCGGCAACATATCATCGCCTTACTGATAACTATACTTACACGCTCTTCGCTTATAGGTAACCTATTGTTAGTTCAAATGATTAAGGTCTTTAGTGTGCTCATTTTAAAGTCTATAAATGTGTGAAATTGCAAAAGATACTCTAATGCTTTGATATGATATACTCGTGACCGTATGTAGATGATTCATTCAGTTCCTGTTTATACATTTTAGTGCACAAGTATGCAGACTAAATCTAGATTATGTTAATCATCTGATTTGGATTTGTGGTTCAACCAATAAAATACATTCTCTCTTTCGGTTTTAATCAAGTGGATTGGCTATTTTGTCTTATTTTTAGCTAAATGAGGCACGATTTGGTTATCAAAATAAATCAATTGGATCTTTATTCTCATTATGAGATGAAACGTAGATATGTATCAAACTAGAATGGATGTGCCATTTGGGTCCATTTTCTTTTTTTATTAATTCTTATGCGTTGTGCTTATGACTTTTGCAAGATTGCATTCATTAAATGGGATCTCTTATTTGAAAACGATGAATAATGGATTACGTTAAGGAGATTGCTGAATATTTCACTTTCCTTTTTAATCAGATCATCTATAACTTAGGCTAACAACAACAAACAAATTAGAACTATTTTTATCTAAGTTAGCGGTTCGAGAAATTTTTCATTTTTATAAGCTAAACGAATAGAGGTTAACAGGAAGGTTAACTTGAGACTTAAGAGGGCAAACGAGCACAGGTTACGTCTAATGGCACGTCTTTAAGAATTAGAGGTACCTGGAGGCCCACTCATACGTCAAAGTGCACTTCACGTCGGTTTCCTTTGAGGTCGTAAAATCCCTGTTGAGTCGACCCATTCCTGTAATAGCTACAGCAGAAACGTAGCTCTCCTAAGCCACAAGATCCAAATAATTATATAATAATATATCTGGACATTATTCACACAGCGCCATCTAGCCCCAAAATAAGCATTAGCTTGTGCTATGGGGGCCAGACAACGGATAAACATTACTTTTATACTTTTTTTGTAAATATTTACATATTATACATAGAAACACCCAGACCGATACAAATAGACATGTTCATGCATACAAATGTTTGTACCGTGCGTGGATCGAACCCGCGACCTTTGGTGTAATAGCCGACTTCTCGACCATACACCAAAGGGCTCGTCAAGATCGAAATCTTTTAGAACTATTTCTTAGCATCAATTTACTGGCGGTTTATTTATTGGCATATCGTTTGCAACAGTCGATTCCATGTCAGCGGTCAATATATCGATTAAAGAGCTGTACAACACTTAAATGCTAACAGCTTACTAAAATACAACATGCGTCCCAAATCGAGTAGCTTCCGATTCTGTGGACTACTAATCGATAGGCGACATGATCCGAATGCTTAAATACGGATAAATAAAATTGCACCGCCTAAGAAAAATGTATGTCAGTGTGTTGAGCATATACGCCGTCCGGTTGTACGTACTTCTAGGGTTGTCCGAGTGCTTTCCTCTCAAATTGGGAGCAGAGACAAGAAACTTTCCGAAGCCTGTTTTTCTGGATGAAATTGAAAGTATTTTGTAACTTAAGTGGGCACAATAACACTAAATATTAAAAAGCAGAGGCAGTCGCTCCGTTGAAAAACCAGGCTGGTTAATTTAGAATCATAGTCGCAGCGTATCATGATCTCAGCGGCAATGGCCGAAGATGCACCCGAGACAAACGCTAGGATGATGACGATGATTAAAAAAACACATTTAACACATTTACGAAGAAATACATAATGTTGGAAAAGCTAAGTCATCCATCCTTACCATTTGTAGAAAACTAAGTTGTGGGACCGCTATACATCACAAACCATTATTAACATAATACAATCCGCTGATGATGTTTTTCGTAGAATTTTGGATGGGTTAAAAATCAATGCTCCCATGGGATAAAACGGAATCTTTTAACTCTGGCAAAGCCGCGGATAAATACTAGTATTGTATAAATATGGCAAAAACCTGCCCTCTCTCACAGCCCTACTTCAGTATAAACATACAAACCCTACCGTATTGAGGTGTGAAGATTAGCGTATAACTTTTGTATGAGTGATGTTTCTCAATATCTGATACATTGCTCATTTCCTCGGTAAAATGTCTCGTTGTAAGTAATAGATTAAAATTATGACTAATGTGCTTATTTATGAATAGTAATAAGAGGGTTTGTGAAAATGTACTCGAAATCAATTTTAAAAACATGTTTTGAAATTGGAGAAGCGTAATTATTTTTAAGTTAAGCGGCAAGTCAGTTTGATCCATTGCAAAAATGTATTATAACTGTACTCTCGAATGTTTAGAAATACGCATATTTCAAGACAAATTTGAATCCTCGTGGGAATAGTGTCGTAAGTAACATTTATTATTATTACGACTGTGGTAATATAAGTAGTACCGTTCAGAAAAATCGCAAGACATACATTACATATTATTATAATACTATCTTTCCGCCTGCGACTTCGCCCGTGTGAAATCCATAGATATTGCAAACAATATTTTACCTTGAGTATCATTTTTTACGTGATAAAAAATACCTTATTAATTAATCCAGACTTCTAACTTTTCGTTTGCAAAATTTTAATGAAATCAGTTCAGTAGTTACGGCGTGAAAGAGGAACAAACAAACAAACTCACTTTCCGATTTATAATATTAGTAAGGAAGGATGATATTTCTTATGGTTGTAAAACATTCTGTTGATTCTGATTTATAGTTATTATAAAATGTAAGGAATGTGTAAAAATCAACATAAGAGGCAATTTTAAAATCTTTATTAGGCGTATCGACCATTAGTAAACATAAAAGCCTAAGAATGAGATCAAATATTTCTAGCTATTATTTAATTAAACAGCTGACTTAATTCAGATTGCTACAAATTGTTTAATTTGTCTCCATAGACGAGATTGTCGCTTGATAAACTTCTGTTAAATGCGATAATCTCCCACTCGTCAAAGAACAATCAGACTTGTGAATAAATTAATTTATGCAAAGAATTTCTCTAGTTTTTAGAGCATAGCTTGTAATAATTATAATTGCATTGTTAAGAACGTTTTGAATAGACTTTATTGCTGAATGAGTTGTGTTTTATGTCAGAAAAAGTTGAATCAACGTGCTAATTTTATAAGAAAGATAATATAGGATTTTTTTATAAGAAAATACACCTCCGTGTGTTATCTGTTCGCATATCAAATCTCCTTTTAAAGATACTACAAACTGTTAAGTACAACCACCGGACATTATTAAGCGCTCAAAAATAGGACATAATATTTAACAATGTTATTTATATTATGCTTGTATTGAAGTCATGAACGATTTCAGCGTCATTCCTACATCATCACCAATCATTTATATCCCAAAGTGTATATTATCAATTACGATCAAGTAACAGTCCAAGCTTTTGTTTGCTCGAGGCATTTTTTCATTTAGCTCTTGGTTATCATATTATATCATAACAGATTAGTCACTCTCGTCAATGTAAATATCTTAGATGTAATATTATCCATACAACTTTTCGTTTATGACTATTTAATACTTTTAGTATTCTGAATGGTAAATAATAATATAACAATTAAATTAAATAAAGTCAATGTCATTTTTTTTAGTTAACTTACTAGAAATTTTTAATAATTTGATAAAATAATTAACCAATCGTAAACCGAATCGCCCTCCTGTGCAGAAATGGAAAGTGAAACACTAATTGGCATCACTTACCGAGCCAACAATCCTTTTCCAATCAAGCGGCTAATAAATTAACACATCCAACGAAAGTTAACTCCAATCTCGTCACGGATGATGTCGAATCTCAAGGTGCTCAAAAAAAGAATGTACAAACAAGTAAAACAAACAAAACTCGCGTTTCGGTCACAGATAGCGAAAGCTCTTATTGACACGTTGGAAAGTACACGTTCGGTAAGACCTTACATATTTTAAAACCAATCCTTCAAACTCACAAACAACCTTACAACTACGATAATAAGATTCATAATAATGCATATGTATGCATCGGAGCCTCAGACGTAGGCGGACCTTATCGCCTATTGGACATATTTAGGTTGAGTGCTCGGAACATTCTTCGTAAATTTTTCTTCATTGACACCTGACTATGACGTTTTCAATATCAAGTTCTCAGCATGTTTTTGGTTCTCTGTTATCGTGAAGATACTCAAAGGGTTTTTAATTTTTGTATGGAATTTCTGGTGATCGTATTTCTTAATGTTTTTATGAATTAGGTCATATCATAAGTGATCGGCCATATCCCATAAGCAATAGTCGTTTTATAGTTCATCAGTGTTTTTCCGTCATCTAGGTCTCAAATCATAATTTGCTTACCAAAAATCAGATTTTGACGTAAAATGTGAACATTTACCGACCTCATCGGTAAACTAGCACAATAAGCTTTACTAGTTTGTCGCTCTTTTCAAAAGCTATCACTAGTTCTGTAGTATCTGCATCGGCATCCATATCTTCAATCAAACTATCTTCTAACTGATTTCTGCAGTAGAGTTCGAATTCATTTACTACTTTTACATTTTAAGATCTTTCTATACTTGATCAATAATCAGATAAAACGCTGTAAAATGGTCCGTAATGTTATGGGTTAGAGTTTAAATTTCCGTGCAGCTGTAGTGTTACATACGTCGTTTGATCGTCTTCGGAGAGTTTTATATCGGCCACGAGGTTCGTACAGAAACAAAAGTTGGTCGCTGCGACATCGTTAACAAACCGGATCCTAGACGCGATGAGGATTCATTGACGGCTCTCTTCAACTTAGCAGCTCTTATCTGAGCCACGACAGGCATAATTTGCCGAATATTGGGGGCGCCGTAATCGAAAACAGCCGTCAAATTAGTATGGGTAAACTGTATTTCTGCAGACCATTCATTTAGATGTTTTGCATTCAAATTAATATTTTTTGTTGGAACTTCTTGGGAAGTCCGCCTCTCGTTTGATTGTGCTGTCATAAAAAGTTATGACCGATGGTGAAATGTATCAGTAAAACAATAACTCCTGATGTGAAATCTGCTTATTATCTTCATTTTCATAGTTATATCATCTTTAATGTTTAATATTAAATGGGGTTTCTATGTGATAACCATATGTAGGTAGATCATGATTCATAACATTTATTAATTTGTTTGTAATATACTTAGATAATATTTAGGCAATTTACATATTATAGAGTCATAAGTTGCAAGTTATGTAATTCGTTATTGTCTAATTTCCTATACCCTTAAAATATTATCATGTAGGTACCCTTTCTTTCTTCCTTCTATAAGCTGGCCCGTTTGATAATTGCCAACTAAACAGAACATTCAGCATCATCATATTTAAGAAGATTAATGTACTCTATCGCATAGGATTAAACCCTGTAAGAATATATGTAAGTTTGGTAAAAAATAAATTAAAATAAATAAATAATTATAGTTGAAGACATCAACTAGTAGTAAATGCAACAAGGGTAGGATTGCAGCGAGTCAGGATAAATGGTGGAATCTCTTAGAAACGAGTGTGTTGCATCCGGGCGGAGGCACGCGACTAGCACATTACCTGCTAGCCTGTACGACTGGATACGGTGCGATTAATATCAAAGAATTATACTTCAAGTCTTTCAAATAAATATTAATGACTCAAAAATTGAAATACTGAAATTTGACTTAATAAAGAGACGAAGTTTATGATAATAGCCTGGAAATTCAATCTTGTAACATTTGGACTAGTGAAAGTAGTTTATCTTTAAAGAATATTATAAACACCGGTCGTGCCATGTGCATCTACTGGCTTTACCCACCAGCGGGTGTAAGGGTAATTCCTGTTTCCCTCTACTACATTGAACATTAATTATCACATTTTTAATACTCATGCATTTCCGAATAAAAAAAAGATAACATAAGCGCGAAAATTGCAAGCCTTAGGACAGGTTTTTTTTTACAGCTATATTATTTTCTTAGCTTATCGGTTATCAGTATTACTCATCAGAGTAACATTATTTATTGTTCTTTCGTTTTTATTTATTTTTTGCTAGCTTGAGATATGATTGTGCTTATTTACTTTCGTGTATTTATAATATGTCAATTTAATTTAATTTTAAACAATTTTACGGGCTTAGTTCAAACCCGACCTAAATTCTGATGATTATTACTTTGTCTATAAATTAAAATTTTCTGGTTTATTTCTGTAAATATATATTTACTATGAATGTGAATATTTCAGTAAAGTATTCAATTGGACGCAGCTTCTTGTGCCGTGCGTTTTGTACACGCACGACGCACAAGCCCACTTGCGCGCATCCTACTGGCGACCTTGCGCCCGACATGCGCCCAGAGGTTTCACTTCCTCGACCATACTTACAAAAAAAACTTTGTTTTATTTATTTGAATTTCTGACGGTTAAGTTAGTACATAGACAAGGAAAAAAAGTATTGTCGACGTGAATGAAACTTTGTACCGTAAGACTAGAAAAGTCATACTCCGAAGGGACCTTTTTCTTTCTCCTTATTGAATACAATTAGGAATATTATGTTTGGTGAGGGTTTTGTGACGATCACGTTTAAAAATAAATAAAAGTAGTCACAACATCACAAATATTGATCTGACTCCGTGTTAAGTAGCTTAAACGATTGTGTAACAGACAAGAATCAACAGTGGTTTAAAAATATACTTAAATAGATACATAATAACACCCAGACTAGGACAAACATACATGTTAATGTTTATCAAGTAATTGATTTTATATTTTTTAAGTATCAGGGTTCGAAAGGCCCATTAAGCCGTTGGTTCCCGATTATGACCCAAACATTGACTGGTTTCCCTTGTTCCTTTTTCCGGAGATGAGGCATTCAAATGAACATCAACACTTAAAACTTTCTGTGTTCATTATTCAAAGCCACTTTATAAAATACTCGTAAAATACTCATTCACACAAGTACATAGTTTGCGTGTAAATAAAATAAAAATAAAAATCTCACGTCGCCTCGCGACCTTGCCTTGACGTATGTCCAGAGATTTCACTTCCTCTTGTGCTTCGAAAAAAAATTGTCGTCCATCCACTTCACACCGGAGTAAACGCTAGTTTACACGACACCGTAACCGCTCCGCTACGTCGTTGTTTAAAGAGCTATTCCTATAGATTCAAACAGTTAGATCAGACCTACAATGTCCTCATGGTTAGGACATAGGTATCATACTGTTGGAATTAGAAGTATGGACTTTTCTACCCATGATATTACCACTGAAATATGATGCTTCTGTCGCTTTTTATCGCAATAACAGCATATTGAAACGTTACTGTCAATGAAAAAATGCCACAGTTTTCTGGTTCGGAGCATGTGTAACGATTTAGTAAGTGGCATTACTGCGATATTTTAATAGCAATAATAATACTACTAACAAGAAGTAGCGACAGTTTAAAATTTATCCAGACCTCAGTTGAGTCGGGGATGGGGTGGGTAGGCAGGAAACGTATTGGCGACCCTTGTGGGGTTGTGGATGTCTATGAGCCGCAGTAATCCCTTGCCATCAGATGACCCGATAGCTCGTAGGCCTCCCTCACATAAAAACGCGGGAGGGGCAAGATGGCGGCCGAATCGGAGCGGTTGCGGCATCGTGTAAATGAGCTCTCTTCCGACCAACTGTCAGACTGATTTAGAACCATTAACGCAATAATTCGGTTTTATTGCTTTAGTTTTAGTAACCTCGTAAAATACTTTCATTAGTAAGAGAAACTCCAATAATCAGTTCTTCTAACTGCCCTACGAATTATGATCATGATCTATAGAAAATTAAAAAGAAAGTTATTTACGCGAGAACAGAACTTGGATATTATTATCAAGTGGTAATAGTCATACGTTAGGATGCCATCTTTTAATAGGTGCTTCGTTGAATAGCTTATGTTTATATTTTTTATTGGACAGCTTGTTGCTTAAGGCTATAAACTTTATCAAAAGAGGGCGTGATTTGTCCATTCAATAATGAAAACGCATAGAGTTTTATAAAAAAAGAAACAGTTTGAGTAGTATGTCAAAAGTAAAATAAATTTAAGAGAGGTAGAGCTTGGTGGAAATTCCACTCGAATGACCTTACAGAAGACCGCAGTGAAGTAGCACTTCGTAACTGTTGTGCTATGTTTCTGCTGGTGAGTAAGGTCACTAGAGCTCAGTTGGGGAGGGTATGGGGTTAAGGCCGGCAACACATCAACGATACCTCTGGTGTCGCTGATGTCCATGGGTGGTTGCTAACCATCAGGCGACCCGCTAGCTCGTTTGCAGCCTCTGACATTAAAAAAAAAATACCGCGTATGATATCAATGTATGTCAGAGATTCTGAACTACAGGTATTTTTGAAAAAATCCACTGCATTTGAGGCCCTGACATATTGTGGATCACGGTCAAGCATTAACCACTCGACTCACAAGGTCACAAGGCATCCAAAAGGAGCTCTTAGGTATTAAATTAATGAAAATTAAATTGTAGGGCTTACATTAAATAATAAAATTTCAATTTCATTAAAACCTGGATGGCTTAAGAGGATGGTGTACTGTGATTATTTCAATAACTCGATGTTAATTAGTTGATCTGATACCGATAAAGTTTTAATTAATTGAGTAATTTTCTCATGCTGCATTGACTGATCTTTGTAAAAGCCGACTTAGTTTAATTTTGTTAATAGGTTAAGCTAAAACGGTGTTGAGTCGATCGTAAATCAAGTAGCTTTAAGGCCTTTAATCCATATTTATTAGGCTAAATTAGGATAAAAGTGAACACTATGTAATTAGACTAAAATACTAAAACACTAATTTATTCAACGGAAATGAAAGTCAGTGAAAATTCTGCAGTCTATGATATTATTTCTAAAGTATTTAACTGTATTTATTCATTTGCAAAGACCTACGTTTTTCGTTACTTATCGAATGGTTTTTATTCGCGCATTAGGTACATTGCATTAAGGAGTCCTGATTTCCATGACAATTATGGTATCCTACGAATTGGTATCATCATATTGTCCCAGATATAATCAGCCATTAAACAAAAATAAATAATAAATAAATGCCTTTGACTAACACACCAATTGCCTAGCCCCAAACTGAGCTCGAAGCTTGTACTATGGATGCTAGGGAACAATAGACATACTTAAATACTTTTATAAACATCCATGACTCGAGTAAAAATGTCGATGTTCATCACACAAACGTTTGCCCCTAGCGGGATTCGAACCCGCTATCCTGGGTTTTGTAGCTGGGACTCTGACCACTAGACCAACGGGACCGTCGTGATTAAACAAAATGTAACACTTCAACAATACAACTTCTTTCCCTAGTTACTCCCTTTTCAATCCTGTAGTACAAAATACAATATTTCTTAGTTTACCGTTTGACGGATCGACTTTGTTTCGTCCGAGTATCCGAAGTATCCGTACCTTGCTGAAGAGCTATCTAATCCGTAAATCCATTGCTTACTTCTAAGCTTCTTTTTCTTAGTTTATTGTGTATGGAACAGTTTATTGCCTCGAGATGCCGAGTAAATAAGGTATTTTGCCCTTGTGTGTTTGTCTATACTAATATACTTATTTATTATTTAGATTTTTTTTTTATAATGAGATACTGAAGAGTTTGTTTGTATGAACGCGCGTATTGCAGGAACTACTGGTTCGAGTTTAAAAAATATTTCTGTGTTGGATAATTCATTTGTCGAGGAAGGCTTTAAGCTGTTGTAAAACACTATACGTGTGCGGATACTAAAATCCACGCGGACGACTTACTATCAACTAATAATATGTAGTATGTAATATTTTAATTACTTTTATAGAAATAGCTCGTGTGATGGCCGCTCATATCGGACCCTACGTTCGCAAATAGATACCCCCACACAACTCTTGCGTGGCTAATCCAACACTATTTCCATTCAAGGAGCTGCAGAATAGAAAATTGCTTTTGCAAACAACAATTCGGGGTATCCGGTGAAATTGTTTCCCAAGATTTGAAGATGCGGTGCGACAAAGATACTTTAAATAAATAACGAAACGTGCCAGCGTTGCCTTTGACTTTCGTTTTGAATGTTTCAAGCTCCGCGGAATGTTTAGATACAAGCCTAATGTCGGTTTAGGTAAAAAGGAAACAACTTAGAAGATTTATTCGGGGGAGGGATGTAAGGCGTTTTTAGGCTCGGTGAAGTGACGATTTGTACAAAATGGCTGGCTTTAGATGGGAGCGTGTTGCGGACGATCGGGTAACTTAAAGAACCCTTGCATATAGGCCTATATCCAGAATGGAATGTGATAGGCTGATGATGATGTCAATGATAGCGATTTAGGAGAATGATTCTTCATTAAAAAGAGAGTTTCTCAATTTGACCGTTATATAATTAAGTTTATTTTCATTCTTTTCATTTTCCAAACAAATCGTTTTCTTAAGTTTACGCGACTGTTGCTCATGAAATAAAACAAGTAACGCATAACGTCTGAGCTATTCTGTGATCACGGATCGCGGCTGCTAAAAAGTAGCCGAAACGTCGGGTTTTCCTATAAACATGTATTTTAAAAATATACCGCCATTCCGACCATTTATAAGTAGTTTTCCAAACAAGTTAAATACAGGATAACGACTCATATGAAATTTCTCTTCGTTTTATTTTTCACATAAGTGTGACAGATATTGCTATTACTAACACGACTATCGAGCTTATTAAACGAAACAAAACAAACAGAACTCTCACGTGCATTGGACATTGTTCTGGTTTTATTCTAATGCGATAGAAATGGAAATATGGTTCAATGCGAGTGGTTTCAAGCGGGCGTGGAAAAAAGAGAATACATTCCTGTTCAAAAATGCTTCACGAGATAGCCTCCATGTTTATTTAAAGCCTTATACGGATATGGAGAACGACGAAATAACATGTCTGCTTGTAAAGGTCTGTTTATTTTAAAGGTTTTTAGTTTTTTTTTTTATTGTACTCGTAGGAGTTAGGACTCCTATAAAGAGATAGATACCTATTTATTACACTGGACTAACCAAATGTTTACCTATCTCCTTTATTAATTTAAAAATGCCTTAAATTACCATCACTGCGTACCATGATGTAATTAAGGTTAATTGTCTATTGATGCCATGACTTCAGCTTCTCTCGAGTTTTTGCGATTCACAATTTTCATTTGAAATTTTTGTGATTCATGATCAGCATGTAGCAGTTTACTGTTTTAAGCATCCTTGCCCATGAGCAGAGCATTAATTTTATCTTTTACTAGCGGCCGCCCGCGACTTCGCCGCTTGGATTTCGATTTCAAATAGCCTTCCTCGTCAAATGGACTCTCAACACAAAAATATTTTTCAAATCGGACCCGGAGTTCCTGAGATTAGCGCGTTCAAACAAACAAACATACAAACATACATACAAACTCTTCAGCTTTATATATTAGTATAGATTTGTACGTGTTTTAAACGCGTCTGTACAAGTAATCTGAGAGCGTTCACACACTTCGTTGCTATACGTCGACGATATATTACCAGCGAAAGAAGCTTACTGATAATCGTGAGAGATAGTCACGAGTGAATCTGAGGTTTTTTCAGACGTTAGTGCGTTTCGGATGCCGATAAATACTAATATCTATTCCCCCGAAAATGGATTTAATGCGTTTTACTTCACTTTGGTAATAAGGTTGGTTTTTGCTTGCCCAAAAACAATACTTTAGCGTAATAACTATGTATGTAGTACGTTTTTAATCTTAGCAGGCATCATAATATTTTGATTAATTTTAAAGGACAGATTCGTAACTCGTAAGTATGTTAATATAATCTTTCTTTAAAGATAACATCTTTTAAGATACTTTAAAAATGAATGTTGATTTTAATATGGTATAGCGCTTGTAAAAAAAAAAATATTCTTACTACTTTAACTTTATCAAAATAATTCTGACAACATCAGAAACATTCAAGTGCCACAAATATTCAATGATTGAAATGCTTGTGCCAATTGAAATTATACCATTTTCGAACTATGATAAAGATATTCTTAGATGACTGAATGACTTCCAAAGGATACTTCTTTACTTAAGTCCTAATTGGTTGATTCTAGTATAAGTGAAAAGATTCGCCGTCGTAACCAATTTCTGTCATTGTAAGTTAACTCTTCTTTCATACCAGCTACACGGAGAACGATATCATCGTAAGGGAAACTGCACACTACGAGTTAGTGTGTGAAATGAAGAAGGCAAAGGCAAACCATCGCCTTCCATTAAAAAATCCAAGAAGTTGAGTCTGCATAGAAACTCCTGCTTGAGTAGTATTCCTCATTACTGAGGGTCGTACTCATTGTATGAGATGAAACACGCAACAACTCTCATGGGGATGTTACTGGATCGGTTTACATTGCCTTCTTTCCCTGTAATCCAGAGCCTTAAGGGAGAAGTTGACAACTACCCCCACAAAAATATTCCATCTGTGTGAACCATCAACATACCTGCTAAGTTGGAACCAGGTACACAAATGTCATATATTCAGATATTTCTCATTATTTTATCCCTCAGATGGCTGGCTGACGTGGCCTGCCCCGAAGATTTTCATAATATATGATCTTGCGTCATCCGCATTCAGAGGTTCTTCCCGCGTAAAATATTCAAGCGCAAACAGACACCGGCCTCGTAAAATTGGGGAAAGAACTTAAGATATCAAATGAACTATTAACTGCTTCTTGAAAGCGTAATGTTTTGAGCGCATAATACTTTTAAAGGAATCCTTATATTAGGTAGCAATGGTTTCTTTAAGAACTTTGTGGACATATTGTTTTGAATTTATTAACTCTCGAGAAAAAGTTCGACATAACTTTCCGTTCGTTACTTGAGTATACTGGCTTGATTGGTTTGGTTTTTATAATAAGTTCATCTGAAAACTAAACCTTTGGATTTTCTAAAATCACCCCTCTAGATCACAAGGAACCAATTTTGTATAAATGAAAAGCTTTTTTGCTCGCAAGTTTAGTATAAAGTCGCTCTTTTGCATGAAAATTCACATTTTCAGTAATTCTTCCGTGAGATATTGTGCGTGTTGTATACGTCAAAACTATACCAATCTCACAAATTATTAAAGCTCATATTAACCAAGTGATATACTAAATTATGATATTAGAAAGCCTGTCAAAGACAGAACCAATCTAGGTCCGGTGGCCACCCGCGGCAACCAATTCACGACAAATGTGCCTCGCTTTAGAACATGTTATTATTAAGCACTTGAAGCGTGACTCGCAAAAAACCAATCGATATTACTATTAGAGATGAACGTAGTATGTACAAGACGGTATAGGACATTGAGCTATAAATAAAAACCTCCTGATACCTTTAGTTTGAAATATGAGACATACGAATTATGGTATCAGGTGATAAGCTAATATGACGCGTTACATGTTAAAGAATATTATCAAAAAATAAACAAATATTAAAGTTTTGGTGTGAACCTATTTTAAATTGTTGCCCGCTCGCCCTATAGCAGGATGGAAAAAAGAAAGGCGGCTCTTCCGAAAACAAAGCAATTACTATTGCACAGAATGCAAATAGGTACTTTCAAACAAATGTACCTGAATATTTGACCACAACAAACAAAAACGTCCGATAAAAGTAATATTTATTGTTGAAGCAGCTTTTATTTTAAATGCCATGCAACCTATTTTAGATTTATTTGTACAAGTAAATGGATCCGCGGCAATAAACTATAGCATTTTTTATTTGTCACATAAAAAATGACTTCACCATGTTACTTTTACAACTGGTCATAAAATTGACTTTTTACAATCTTTGTTTGCATATGCACAGTCTTTCAGGGGATTTTCACAAATTGCTACCTCAAAAACACACAAAAATATGCACTTTAATTCTAGGATCAATTTGAGAATAATAACCGTTTTTTGTGGAGGAGCTTGAGTAGAAGATTTTATATTAAAACATGCACATTATTTTCTACATTAACATATTCGTTACATTCGAGTCTTCTCAAAACTGCTACAAACACGGCGCTTCCTTTCAAAGCGAATCGTAGCCTCATCTCGAACAATATTATTGTTTAGTTTCAATTTGAAATTCAAATGAACAACGATGTATAAAAGTTTAACTTCGGGCCCTTTCGAGAAATTAGTTTCTCGGCACAAGTTACTGGTAAACGCCACTCAATGCATAATTTATGTGTCTTGCTTTCCTTTTCTATATATCTTCGGGTGTGTGAGCTCAGAACATGAAATAGGTGTGCATATTCGTATTTACACACGCGAGCTTAAGATATATGGTGCCTAGATCGCTGAGATACTGTCTGAAGTGTAGGATTTGATAACTAACTTATAATATTGGTTCCAAATTATAGTAATTTATCTCAATCACTAAACATGTCTTGTACGATATAGTAGATGAACACTGTTAAAATATTTTAGTTAAAATGACGGCCGAGCATGTGTGACACGATAACGTTATAATCCAGTCAAAATAGACAAAATTAAGACTCAAGGTTGCATTAATTCCCACACAGCTGGATTTTTGTGCAGGCCTTGAATACGTCATTACAAATGATATGTCAAAATTCCCCATCGATCCCGCTTGTGCGTTGTTTTTTATTCGTGGTCAAAGGGCCCAAATTTGCGTTTTTTTCTTAAATCTCTGAAACTAAAAGAGCTATCGAAAAATGGTTCAGGAAAAGTTTATAGATCGTAAAATTGTCTACCTAAAAGATCTCTACATTTTTCTTCTACAAAGCAGCGCTGTCGAGATATTGTGACTTTAAGCCGCAGGAAAGTCGTATTTTCGAGTAGCCCACATTATGCAATTACAATAAATTGGGTTGAGTAGTTTATCTGGTGCAGGTGGCAATTAAGTATGGATTGGCTCGAAACTATTATTTACCAATTTCCAGCCCCAATTTTCAGGATTTAGTTCATTGAAGTCAAAAAAGACAAAATGACGTATCAAGCTTGCATTCATTCCCAACAAGCGGGACTTTTGTGCAGGCCTTGAATACGTCATTACAAATGATATGTCAAAAGTCCCCATCGATCCCGCTTGTGCGTTGTTTTTTATCTGTACTGAAAATCTTCGGATCCTATTCCTAACCTTTCTGGTAGTCAAACCTCAATGGTCCCCATAGAGACTTTTACTCCTTAGATGAAATAGGATCGATTGGCGCGAAAAAAAATTTAGGAATTTTCAGTACAAATTGCTGAAATAGGTAATTTTTTTTTTCATGCCAATCGATCCTATTATAAGTTAGGATTAAAAGACTTTAGAGGACCATTTGAGGTTTGAGTACTAGAAATGTCAGGAATCGCAAAAAACTTTTCCCATACATTTTGTACTGAAAATACCAAATTTTTTTTTCTCGCCAATCGATCCTATTTCATCTAAGGAGTAAAAGTCTCTATGGGGACCATTGAGGTTTGACTACCAGAAAGGTTAGGAATAGGATCCGAAGATTTTCAGTACAGATAAAAAACAACGCACAAGAGGGATCGATGGGGACTTTTGACATATCATTTGTAACGACGTATTCAAGGCCTGCACAAAAGTCCCGCTTGTTGGGAATGAATGCAAGCTTGATACGTCATTTTGTCTTTTTTGACTTCAATGAACTAAATCCTGAAAATTGGGGCTGGAAATTGGTAAATAATAGTTTCGAGGCAATCCATACATAATTGCCACCTGCACCAGATAAACTACTCAACCCAATTTATTGTAATTGCATAATGTGGGCTACTCGAAAATACGACTTTCCTGCGGCTTAAAGTCACAATATCTCGACAGCGCTGCTTTGTAGAAGAAAAATGTAGAGATCTTTTAGGTAGACAATTTTACGATCTATAAACTTTTCCTGAACCATTTTTCGATAGCTCTTTTAGTTTCAGAGATTTAAGAAAAAAATCGCAAATTTGGGCCCTTTGACCACGAATAAAAAACAACGCACAAGCGGGATCGATGGGGAATTTTGACATATCATTTGTAATGACGTATTCAAGGCCTGCACAAAAATCCAGCTGTGTGGGAATTAATGCAAACTGGAATGTCTATTTTGACCGGACTATTAGTCAAATAAATCTGTATCCTGATATCAATGGTGTCCTGTCATTTTGTAAGCATAGATTTTCAGTTTTTTAAATCGCATAATCTATTGTCGCACGTGTGCTTAGTTTCTTGACTATAAATTCAGTTATAGCTTCGTATAAAATCTCAGTAAATATATGTTCGTTTAACCTTAATACAAGTTTACATAAAACAACAATTATTGCCGGCTCTTTATTAATCATAAACCTTCAAGCCATCAATTGCTGAAACGTTTGTTTATGTAGCACGTTAAAAAGACATGATGGATTGTTACAACGATCAGATAATGTATACGGATGTTGGAGAAAATGCGATAAGCCGCCGATCGCTGCATCAACTTCGATCAGATTTGTTGACTGAACGAGTATTTTGTAAGCCATTTTCTCACATGCACGATGGAATACGTTTGTAAAAATAAAATAAATGTACAGCGGACTGATTGTCCTGTGGATGTGGGATTATATTTGTACATACAGATTACAGAGGTATTGTATGTAATAAGAAGGACTGAACTATTAATGGATAAAAAAAAGATTTAGTTTTGGACAAACGATAAAACGCAAAAATTATAAAAACTGGTTTCTATCGGTGTGTTATCAAGTTATTTGTTTAATTCCATGTGATAATTTGATCGGGATAAACATATTATATGTACATATAGACGAATTGAGAACCTCCTCCTTTTTAAAAGTCGATTAAAAAGTATAACTTCAAGCCAGCCCATACGCTGCCATCAAAATCCGTTCAGTAATTTCAGCGTGATTGGCCGACAAACATCTAAACAAACAAACTTTCACATTTATTATTCATGTGTGATTAATAACGGATAAATTGAGTTTTGTAATATATATGACAGTTGTATTTCTATAGTCACACGATTTATTTTATTTAATCGTATTAGTATAGGGCACACTCAGACCTTAACTAAAAGGTATTCCTGCCTACCAAAATGTCCTGTCCATTCTCTCAAATTACTAAATATCTCTATTTCAACAAGCAGTATTTTTACAAGATACTCAAACACTAAAGTGATGTTCGTAAAAAGTTTACTCAAACCCACCTTGTGAGAAATCGGGCGTCTCAATGAAATTGAATTAACTTCACAAAGAGATTACTATCGGATATCTTCATGCATGATTTGCGCCGCATTAATCCAGGTATTGTTGGCACTAAATGAAGCCATCGATGTCAACAATCGTCGTCGAAGACTTATGCTGAATCACGGTGTAAGGTACAGACGGTAAAACGATGTTTCATTGTGCGAGTTACCGGTTACCGATAAAACTCGCGACCGATGAAATAAAATTTAATATCGGTTTATGGATTTAACGCTTGCATTGCATATATTCGATTTTTTAACGAACAGTCTTATTAAGACATGATTCGGCTTTATCTTCAGTAGGAGTGAAAAATACTTATTCATCGGGAAGAAGCCATACCCCAGCTTAAGTTGTGATTAAATAAATAAATAGGTCAGCTTGCCTGGAGCAAGATACCCGTTTGGTCCTCGTTCTTAAAGATTTACTACGCTCTCGCTGAAAAGAAACAAGTGGTAAATCTACGGGAAGTCTTCTGTATAGGCTTATATTTTTTCCTCATCTTCTAACACACTTCTATAAGAAAAAAGTAACATTTTAAAAGTAGCATTTTAAACGGATAAAATCGCGGTTTTACAAAAACTACATTTTTACAGGAAAACCCGACGTTTCAGTAGCCGTGAAAAATGAAGTTTAAATTAGACTGCGATTTTATCCGTTAAAAAGTTTGTAGTTTTATTTCTTTGAGTAATAACCAGTCGCGTAACCCCAAGAAACATTACAGTTCTCTAATCCAAAACTGAAGTGTTGAAGACATTTCCTTATCATGATCGTGTAAAACAAACTCTTTTTTATACAAAGTTCACGCAAAGTTCCCCATCTGCGTTCTCATTGTGTCTTCATTCAAGGTTTTAATTTCATTTCCACAACCGTGACCCATCGTTTTCAACTTACCGCAAAACGACCATCAGATGTTTGAGACAAGTAATTATTTATTATATGATTATTTTATCTTGGCGTATCAAATTTCTGATTGACGTTTTTATGTTTGCCCACAGGCAATTTATTATCATAATATAGGTGTGCTTTGAAGAAAGGACGTGAATATTCATGTATGAGGAGTTGGGGGCCAGACACTCAAATGTAGGACACAGAAGATTTAAATAATAGCGATTTTATTATACAAATCTCGATAGTTCTGTAGATGACCTGGATAGTAACGTCAGAAACACGAATGGTTGGATTCCTAGTTATTTGAAAATGAAAGGATCTAATTATAATCGAATTTGACTACAATCCTAGACTAGTCTAAAGCCAAGCCCTAAATTCGTTTACCATTCAAAATAATTATTATATCTATCTATTTTGTTTAGTTGCGATCAGCAACAAACACCAAAAAAATATTATAATAGAAAATAAAAATTAATCTACAATTTATTTTTAATGTGTATGCCAATTAATAACAAAGGAGGAAGCGAGGTCTTAAAACGGCTAAGTGAAGCTTATAACTCTGTGATCGGACTTAAAAAATAAAATTCTGGAATATTACAACTGGCCCGTGTTGTTATTTTTAATCGCGTAAATAAAGGTTTAAAGCTAATACGTACTTATTTAGGAAATACATTCAATTCGAATATTATTCTTGTGATTGATTCGTTTTTCAAAATATCTTGTAATAGCGAACGACTTAATTATTATTAAAATGTTTTTGCTTTCTTAAATTTCCGTACACATTCGAGCTTTTACGTAACCATCAAACCTAGTCTGTGCCTAAGTTCCCACCAATTAGGCGTACGAGTCGATCCGTCGTTATGCGTATAACCTTACGCACGGTCCATTCATCATCTCGATTCACTCGGCTCAATCACATCGGAAATTCGGTATGTATGTAGGCAGACTTTCTCCGGGTGAAACGATGTGAGGGGGGACCGCGACCTTGTTAGAGGGAGGCTGCCACCTGCGCAGTAACCACTTGTCACTCCACCGTAGTCGCGTGCGCACCGCGTCAGCGCCTCCTACGGCATACCGCGCACGTGATTGTTCACCACGAACTTTTTTGAGAAAACTTTTTTTTTGGAAAAAATATTTTTTTCCACAGTGCGACGGATTTTTGTGTGAACTGTGACTGTGCTCGGACCGTGGTGCGGTGGTCGTCGTTTGTTTTTTAGTTGCAGACGGAAGGTTTAAGGGTGAGTTAATTGGATGCAATTAATTAGTTAATAAGTAGTTTTATGTTAATATTGCAAAACATATTTAATATTTAATTAACTTTGACAATGTTTATCTCAAGCTACAATGACCTTATTGGACTCACATAATTAAAATAATATTGACATATTTTTCCGAGAATGTATGGTACATTTTTTTTTAAATTACTACCGCCAAAAATCTTAAAAACACATTCCAACATTCTAACATACACAATACTATTTCAAAACATGAATCTAATTTGTAAAACGCGTCTTCACTTTCACAATTGACACCTTTCAATAAGTATGTCAGGAATCGTTCGCATCCGGAGGAGCGTACTATGTAGGCCAATGCGTAAGCGCATATGTGTAAGCGCGCCGCCCGCCCGCACACCTATCAATAGTTCACTGACCCTTATACAAATTAATGAATAATATGGTAATGTATTGACCTTAAATAGTATTGAATATTAATGAACAGAATTTATACAGCATTTTTTAAGAATGCGTTCGTCATTATGTTTATGTTTGAGGAAAATTTGGTTATCAATTTGGGATAGTAGGACACCTTATTTGAGTTGAATAAGGCTTAAGTTTTTTTTATTAGAAGGATAATTAGAATAAATATAAATAATAAATCAATCAATTATTTTAATTTATAATAGATTAAATTTTTTTCAGTTTTCTTTAACTAAAGTTAAAGCTTATTTCTATGATTGATATTAAGGAACCTAGTAAGAAAAGCTTATTATAACTTGAATTTGTTAATAAGATGAAATCATGTCGTAAATAATAAATTAAAGATGTATCATACATTTAAATCTTAGTCACGCTATTTCAAATCCTATACCGGTAAAACGTAGTTTAAAAAAAAAACAAGCTAATTTTTACATAGCTACTTTCACTTCTCGAGATAAGAGCAATTTATCATACACGACGCATCACTAATTATTAAAACTATGAAAGTAACGGGCCGCTCACGTCTTAAGTATATTCCGAAAATAAAGCTTTTGAGACCGACGAAGATTTATATTCCTGATTCGAAATAAGGGCAAGAATCACGCCTAAGATTTGGCACACTTTACCGGAATGAATCATTGGTCTGAACTTTAATGGCGTTTGTTCATTAAAACATTTCTTGCTTATAGAAGGTAATGATCGGAGCAAGTGTTTAATTCTATTATTAATGTTAAGTTCCGTTTATTAAGAATTGGCAAAGCTCGGCTACCGTTCTACTGAATGACTTGACCATGCCGGTTAAAATGTACGAGTATATTATAAGGAATTAAATAAGTAGATTATCCTCGTAAAATGTGTATTAATTTAATATTTTTGTGGATACAGCTATTTTGAATATTTCTACTTATAAATATACCAAAATATTAGCTAGAATGTGTGAATCCAGTGAAACGTTTATCTGAAAGCTGTCCAGTCGATTTCTTCTAGTCTAATGAATAACGCACGACAATTTTTACGCCGGACTAAGAGTCGTGCAAAATGTAAAAGTAAACTTTCCCCGTTTGTTTTCAAAGAGTTTTGTGCATGAACTGTTAATACAATAATAGCAACCTATTTGCCATGAGAAATAAATCATCATCAGCCAACTTACGTCCCCATTGCTGCGGCACGGGTCTTTCCGAGGGATGAAAATGAAGATTTGGCCTTAAACCCTGTGGGCACATTGGTGGTAATTAACGACTGCCAACGCAGTGAATACAAGAAATGAAGGTTTATTCCTTCTTCTCCCTATGAGCACATTATTTTGATAAATAATTTAAATGATTCCCAGTTTCCCCCGGTAAAGCGTTTGGAGGAAAATTTGGGCGAAAACGCATGTCCAAAACATCTTTTTCCGTGAAATTCGTCGAATTCTAGTTGCGTAATCTGTCGCTCGTGGCAAAATCGTGGCATTGAGCATTAGTGCAGTCGACCTTGACTTTGGCGGGGTCACGTGGTCACTTGCACTGATTGTCGGATGTTCTGACACGGACTCATTACGTGACGTTACGAGACAAATGCAGAGCGGGCGGGGTAATGACGCTCGCCTTTTCGGAAACATTAGAGTCTTTGAACTTCTATCAGCGTATATGGATGCATTAAATTGATTTCTCAATGTTTAAAATTATTAGCATTTTAATGTCCCAAAGGCGGGGCAAACACCTCCATCATTTGAAGTCATGTTATCGTTAAAAAGAAGGGTTTGCTAAATCCTGAATGATCACCACAAAATCCGATACTGTGTTCAGAAAAACTGACACATTTTTAGCCTGACCTGGGAATCGAACCTAGGACCGCGACCCGGTACTTAAGCCGCTTGAGCATCGCGGATTCGCGGCGGAACATCCGACAGTCGTGACGTCACTTAATGACACGGACTTATTACGTGACGTCATGATTAATGCAGAGTGGGCGGGGTAATGACTCTCTCGTATTTGGAAACATTTGAGCATCTGTGATTGATGCTGTTATGTTTGAACATCTGATGTCATGTTTATATTGGTAAATTCCCAAAATTCCTATGAGCGTCCACAGCGTGCACTTGTACCATGCATTTAATTTCTTGATTACAATAAAAATAAATATAGATTTTTCTATAAATTAATAACATTACCCTCCTAATCTTTTGTGATTTAATTTTGATAACTGGGAAACTACATTTATATAAATTTTATTGCAATATTATGTCTTCAAGTATATAGTTTAGATAATGAAAAAAAATCTTCCGAATTTGCCTTCACTTAACTACTTCTGTACAAACACAAAATCATTAACAACATTGTTGACAAACCAGCACAAAACACTCCACCTGAACTCTCGTGAAAGACTTTTACGTATTTTCGAAAGCATTTCTCTTTCATTTCAAAAGGGTAACCGGTTGATACGTGTATTTCGTACTCCGTTGATGACTTTACCGTGACCGATTGAATCGGTAACAGAATTACACACTTAGCCGCTACCAATTTGAATTATATGGTCAATTTAGCAGCCATTATCGACTGAAGCGTACCATTACGCGAAGCTTTTTACGATAACTACGGCATTTTCAACACCCGTGACTGTGTTGATTCATTATAAAATGTTACGTTTGCACGGGTCCCTCAAAACTGGGACAATCATAATAAATGGGTTATTATTATTGGTATGTTTTCTATTCATGACTAAGCTGCAATCCTATGCATTATTTTTGTAACGCTTTCATTATAGCTTCGTTTATAGGGGTCATCAAAATTAAGACAACATAAATATAGATTGTTTATGATTCAAAATTTTGTCTACCATTTTCCATAGATGGTTTTTTAGAAAACCCATCTCTCTTTTTTCATCATTACTTTAGACAACCAACTATGAACTCGCTCTCATTGACTGTTCCACAAAATAATGAGAAAAATTCTCATTGAAACACATTACCCGTGTATCAACATCTGAATTCTGGAGTGAACCTTAAGTACCTTGTGATTCCATCTCAAGAACATTAAAACCATAACACTCTAATAGTGTCAAAGTAACCAATTATCCCAACACTTATCCTATTTCACGTGAAACAACATAATTAAAAGTCCAATCCTTCCATCTTAACACATTAATTGCCGCACAACAGCAATAAACAGATACTTGGCCGTATATTGCGGTAGCGAGAGGAGGGGCATGTCAGCCGGAGATAAGCCCTACAATGAAGTCATATATTTGTCAAGCAGCTGGTGTCTTGTGTTGAGCATACAACATTCATATCAGGGTTGCGTCTAACTTGAAATGGTTAAGGTTATTCAAACCATACACACTTTTTATAATTTTGCATTTCAAAAAGGTTTTTTTGCAAGTGCATGCGGCCGGATGGGTTATTCTTGACTCCATGCGACAATCCATTGTCGTCAATTTCAGATCCAGGTTCAGGTTGTGAACCTGGATCTGAAATCGACGGTGATAATATACAGTGTCCAAATTTGGGTCGAAATCTTATAAAATTTACAGCCAAAAGATCTTATAAAATTAAAGATGGGTGCCTACAATATCAATAGAGATTCCTAGAAATCTCTTATAAGGTTCACGTGACTACCAAAGCACCCAAAACATCGGGGTTTTCCAGTCAAAAGTAGTTTTAATTAAGCTGTATCATGTAAAACAATACTTAAGCATCTTTGCATCATTAATGTTTCGTATTCTTTGTCAGCCCTACCCACAAGAGAATTCCTCCAGGCGGTAAACAGGAAACGGCGCCCGGCATTCGTCTAATCGCTGTTTAATCGTACGTTAATGGGTGAAACTCATCTCCGCCAATATTAACCAGGAATACCATTTTTTGTTCAGCTCTCACCAATTAGCGAAAGTATGATGAGGAAAATTTGTTTAAGGAATTCTTTATTGAGAGCAATCATCGGCGGCGGTTGATTTATTTTGATTGATTTACATTCGCTCCTCCATTCGATTCTTTCTGATATATCGTTTTTATTAATAAAGTACAATTGAACGTTTGAAATGTTACAAACAGCGAGCGTATTGTTATAAGCTTTTACCATTTCAATAGAAAACATAAAATTTTGTTTTCGTCGAATTTGTGAAAAAATATTTATTTAATTCAGACGATACTGTATGTACAATGCGTATTTATCAACATCAGATAAATGTACAACGATTTAACAGGAACTTCTGTTAATAACTTTATCGTTGACATTAATCATTTCATCGGGACACAGGTTAGATTGAATCTATAATATCTCATCATGGTAACTCATATTAGATTAATACTTGATACTCGTGAGTAAATCACGTTAGCTCCACTTATATCATTAGTGGTTGTTTCTTGTGCCTCTTTCGATTCATACAGTTTTTAAAAAAGCGACAAAAACTGATGCAAATCTGATTTTATAAGTAGGATGATAATTGTTAAATTAAATTGTACATAATCATCCTCCTAGCGTTTCTCTGCGGGGTCGGCTTTGTCCATGATCCAGGATTATCACAGTAAAGCGATTGCCATCAAACCTTCGTGCCTTAGAGGGGAACCAGACAGCTTAGATCATAGTTACACATTCAGATCTAACTGAACTAAAGTCAGAAACTATCTGAATGAGCAGGTTTCCTCACAGTGTTTTTCCTCATCGCCGAGCTAATGGCAAAAATCCACACACAGATTTCGAAAAAACCTGATGTGATAGCATAAAGCCTTTGTCCAGCAGCGGTCTGCGTCAGACTGATGATGATGATTATTATTATTATTATCAGACTTATAAATAAAGCTACTTTATAAAGCCAATTTAACTAGGCCAAAGCCGTTTAACTTACTATGCGGCAGGTGCTCTAAGTTCTTATCCTACCCAGAGCAAACATTTGTGTTTGTCCTGCATCTTGAAGCATGTTGAAGCTTTGAAGTTATATATTATATTATCAAATTGAGTTTGTAGTGACTTAGTTGCCAGTACGGTATCTAAGCTACTTATACTTTTGGTACGCATCCGAGTTGAAGTCTGTTTAATATTAATAACTAAATATTTTCTTTTACAAAACAAATATGGCTTTAATCTTTTCTTAGGTTCACGCGACTATTACTCATGAAAGAAAACTAAGTACTTTGAAATATGACTCCTAATACTAGTATAGAACATACAACCTTTAAACTTCGTGATTTCTATTATATTATGCGAAATCAAAATCCATAAAATTATAATTGATAAAATTACTTCAACTGTCAAAGTTCAGAGAGTCGACGTGAGAAAACAATTTTAAGTATACCGTATGAATACCGTAAACTTGGTAAAAGCATTCAATCGCCGAGATTAATAAATCTTGTATTCCTACAACTACAATTATGTTATCAGTCGCGCTTAAAGTATTTCTATACTTAACACACATGTTTAAAGAAAATTAATTGCTAAGTCCAACATATTGCTTCTGTACAAACTACTTTCACGAACCGCATGGAAGAGGCAAATACTCTTAAACTTAATTAAATGAAGTATTCTCGTAAGTATGAGTAGTTTTCACGACAACAATATTTTATAGCTTATACATATAAGTTGTCTTATTTAGGTCAAAAGAGGTTTTAATATTAAACTACCTTCTTACAAACGACCAATTGCCGTATCTGTACCAATAAATCTATTGGACCTCATTCAAAACGAACGAGTTTTACCGGAACACCCTAATCTTTTGACAATTAACTTCTTAATTTATAACGCTAATAATTTCAAGTCTTATAAAAGGTGTAACTACGAGTACGACTATGTTAACTTACTACATACAATAATGAGTTGAGCTTTTAAAACTGATACGTACATAAACCAATGTTACTTACATCAGTTATATGTATGTATATTTAAAGAGATTTGTAAAAGACTTGGTGCTCATCACATTTATGTATCAGTGAGCACTTTAAATAGTTTTTACGAGTCGCTTGGTGTAGTTGTCAAGAAGTTGATTATTTAACCAAGTTAAAGTAAAACAAGTTCTTAAGCTACATAAGTCGGAGTCGGATCAAGGTATGGGATGTTGTGAAGTACATATTAATTTGTTTAGATGGATAATCATACATAAGGTCTGACTGCAGAAAATGACTTCTTTTTGTACTATGCAGTAAAGACGTTTGTTTGAGATTGCTGTAACAGTTTGAACCTTAAACCTGTATGTATATTGAAACCGAAGCTTCTGAAATAGCATTGAACCACTCGCTTCCTCAACTTTCTACATGTGTTTCTACTAAACATTCTTGTTTATTAAACGCAAGAAATTAATGTTCTATTATGTCCGTCCATTGTACATCTCAGATTAGCTCATGAAGTGAAATTTCCATCCATTCTTCATCTAATACTTAACTTCCTATCCGTGTGAATTTGTATGGTAATTAATATCTTCGACTATGGGAACCCTTTGTTCGTTAAACGCTAGTTTTTGAGACTATAAAATGGAAAGTAGTTTGACTACCTAAGTTATGTGTACTGGTTTGAGTTTTCGTTCACATCATAAATTCTTAGAACACGATTAGGATCCCGTATAACATTTTATACGTCTTGTTTACAAAATCTACTCCTTTACTGTAAGAGTACCATTAAATGTATAGCGGTAATAATACCCCTTTCGGCCGTTGTTCGACAATGGCGGCCGATCTTACGATCAGCCAGGTACGCAGGATGTTTTAATGTGCATAATTGAGTGTGCAAGCACAAGTGCACTCCCTATTCCCATTTCCCTCACTCTCATAGTTTGGTGGGACAGCAATCTGACACGACCGTAGAGAGATCAGGCAACCAACGGCTTTACGTGCCTTCCAAAGTACGGAGGAGCTCAAGATAAAATTTTTCGGTCACCCAGCCGATGACTGGTCGTTCCAATCGTTGCTACTTACTTAAGCAATCGCAGACCAAGAGCACTAACCAATGCGCCATTGCGCTCCTCGATATTTAAGATAGATACATATACATTATACATTTGGAGCGATGGTGGCCGAGTGGTACGACGTGAGGTCCGTGGTTTGAATCCGGGCACACACCTCTGGATTTTTCGGAATCTATGTGAGGATTTGTGCCATTAGCTCAGCGGTGAGGGAAATCACCCTCTATGGGCTACGAAGGTCTGATGGCCGTCGCTTTAATGTAATACCCAGACTCGCCAAATCCTGGATCATGGACAAAGCGGACCCCGCATAGAAACGGGATAAATGCTAGCAAGAAGAAGAAGATATAGATACAAAAGCAGATGGCACACGTCTGTCGGCAGCCTAAGACGCGAGTCAAACGGAACTGCATAGAGAAAGTCAGGGTCGGCAGACGGCCAGGCCCCACAATATCCGTGTTAATAGATTATGTTTATAGGCGTCGTACCGGCGAACCTTATTTACATGTATAAAAAGCTAATGTTCTACCTCGTAAAACCGAAGCTGGACATTTTTGGTTCACATACCGAAGTTTAAGAGGGATTTACGGAACTTGTTAAATAAAATATCTAGTGTTTTGTCATTATAGTTAAAAAAATAGAATATGAAACATTCTTAGTGATGGTGAAATGTATCATAATAATAACACGTCTGAACCAATCATACTGTCATACTTACTAATATTATAATTTTGAAAGTTTGTTTGCTTGTATGTTTTTCCGTCAATCACGCTGAAACTACTGAACGGATTTTGATGAAATTTGGTATTTAGGCAGGGTATGGGCTGACTTAGGTGATAGGATTTTAGACACAGATGATGAAACAGAAGTCTTGAAAACACAGGCATAGCCGCGGCTAGTGTTAAATAATAACAAAGAACTATCATGTTGCACTATTGTTATCTTACTATAGGACATTGTACTCACATCGGATCTGTTATACAACTGATGCAACTAAGTCGACCTTGCAAATCGACGCAACTGCTCCTATTGAACGTAGTTCGAACAGGTCCAATTGTGAACGGCGACAGTGAAAGTATTTCTTTCCTTTGAAATGCTAAACAGGTATTTAAGCCGTCCAATACATTTGTATAATTAATTTGAGCAAAAAGTTTCGATGGAGATTTTTTATGCTACTTTCGATCGCGAGTTTTTGACTGACTTGCATTATTTATATACGAAAAAAGGTTCTGTCTACTACATCAACATATGATTTGTTCGTCAATCGATAACAATATACAAATTATAAACGGCGTTTGCCTAAGTTCGTACACGAAAGAAGAAATTAAATTGTAATATTTCTGTGTCATCATCTAAACGCACACAAAGGCACGCACGTACCAAAAAACTTTTTAATATCCATGGCATTCAAAACATTCATCAATCCACTTGACATCAAAATATAATTGACTAATCAAGACCTCACAAAACGGGAACCAAACTTGTTTTCATTACCAAAGATTCTTCTTTTAATGACAAATCTGTCCATTTCACTTCCATTCATACGATTCATTATTTGTCTAGTGCTTCGGCTTATCTCTCACATATTGTGCAGTGATCAAATCATTCCACTCCAATTAGTTTGACTGACAACAAGTCCATTCTTATTGGCGTGTCCATGTGACGAAGTGATAGGTCAAATGTCTTTTTTATCGTTTCAATGGTTTGCCTTTCTATCGGATGCATGCGCAAGAGAATGCAGAATACGATCGTTAGCTTTGCCTCATTGAATATATCAAATGTAGATTATAAATAAGTGATGACCCAACTGGTTGCAGATAATATTTTTTATACTTGGCGGGTAATTTGATCTTATCGGGTATGAGTGATCAAGATTTGGCAAGAACTATTATTATACTTGACTCAAGACTCAAGTAACTTGAGTCGATGACATCAAATCTTTGGTAGAAGTCAAAGTTAAAGTACCACGTTGCACTGGTTTTGTCAGTTACGTGTTTTTAGGTCTTACCACAAGATTTATGGCTATTAAAATAACAAAAAACTCACTGGCATCATTAGTTATGGTCTTAATTATGGTCTCGTTAAAAAGGTTTAACAAAACACATAAGTAATAAATACAACGACAACAAATGGTCCAATAAAAACCTTTTCCCAAAACAAACGCTCTCAGAATAATTAAACTTAGCTTGAAATAATTTGCATAGTATTCGCTAGAATTACGATTTCACCGTCACCTCGCAAATAGAAACGACCCAATATTCCCACGATATTGTAAGTTAACCCTCAATCTTGTCGAGTTAAACGAACGTGAGACCATTTTTTCTTGTCATGTTTTATGATTAAGCTTGTTACCCAGCCCAATAATAAACCATGAAAAACACTTTGAAAATTTTTATATTTTGTAATAACGTTGGCTTTATGCTGTCCTTAAATACTTAGGTATGCTCCCTGCAAGACATTGCAACTCCCTAATTATTCTGCTCACTAGTTATAAACATTCTAGTATCCTAGTTTAGCAATTTAAGTTTTGTAATACAATATTATTTCGCAGTAGTTAATTGGATGCTAAGTCATTAATGATTGTACTCTCCGATAATTTATTAAATATAAATTATTGCATATTTTCAGTACCTTTATCGACCGTTTATTGTATTGTATTTACTACTACTGTTACACACTAAATTAAGCATCCGATCAAAAGTTACACTGAAGACATTGCGAACACGACGTTGTGAAGCACTATCGTATAACACTCGTCCCCAATGAACTTTCAGAATCTTGTCCCAAATAATTATGTCTTCTTGGCCACACCACGCGTTTTCAGTTAAACAGTAAGGCACGAACAAATAGCAGAAACGTTTGCCATAGATGCCACAGCTCATCGTTTACATAGCAAAGGGGAAAGTCTCGAAACCACTCTAATTGACATTAACAAACGACCTTTTGTCTTATCTCGGTGGCTCGGGGATGTTAACTCGTTACGTATTCTTTTTTCTGTCCTGGAAATTATTCAGTGAGAGTAATCGTGCGTGGTGACGGGAGAAAATGGCTGCGCGACGAAGTTAGACTAAAGAGACTTGCATAAAGCAAGTATGACGTTCCCTATGAAATTATTTTCTTAAATTCCACTCCTCAAGGGATATTGGTATATAGGCTACGCGGCAAATTGGCAGGCGGTCACTAGTTTTTACATATTTAGGAAGGTTTTTAGATATAAACATTGCAAAACTAGCGGTATACTTAGTAATATTACCTACTTAACTTTTACAATCTTTTTATTTTCAAGTCATTTTCCTCCAAATGCATTTCATTAGATTACGTTATTTAAAAAAATCTCAAGATTTTGCTTTCAAATCTCCAGATAACATTATAATAAATTAGGTTTACGCTTATCCTCGCAAATAAACAGTGGCCGGGAGACGCTGTGGTATGAATTTTAGATCAGGTTTAGAATGTTTTTTTTAAACTATGAAAAAAAATTGCCTTTTTTATGTAATACCTGCAGGGGTTTCGCGTTCACATATTCCGATATTCTCATAACTGGAAAAATCAAAATGAATTATAACCAGGCTGATCAATTCAGGATCATAGTCGTAGCGTACCCTGGGCTCCGAGGCAATGGCAGACGACGCAACCGGGAGATGCGCTCGCATAATAATTATGATCAAGATTAATTATGATAAGAATTATATAAAATACATAATTATCAGCCTATAGCAGTACACTGCTGGACCACACTTCGTCGGCCACCCCTTTAGCCATGATGGGCTTGGTTCACCAAGCACGTCGTCGTCCCCCAATGGCTGATACTGCTTCGGGGAGGAAGGTTTGGAAGTTTTTATTGGGTAGTCTATCGTTAGAGGTAGGTGAATGTGAAGTAGATAGTCCCACATACCCCCGCTTAATTCACTTATGTGCATGCGTAACCCATTTCCTTTTACCATAAGAAGAAGAAGAAAAGGGCCAACCAAGACCAGGGTTAATGAATTAGTGACGACTTTTAGGTACCTGTAATATAGTGAGGACTTAAAGTATGGCGAACCATAAAATTAATAGTCCTAAGATTGAAGATTAATAAGAATTACTATTATGTAAAATGTTTAGGTAAAGAATAGCTTCAAGTCGATTAAGTAAGCAAAGCTGAGCTCGTGAAGGCATCTAAATTATGCATCAGGCACTAGACTAGGCAATGTGCCGCGGGACTTCCATGCATTACGGATTTCATCCAAGAGGCTGCTTTATAACTTGTGCGACAGAATGGAATATTTGACGGAATATATGGAATACTTAAGTGTAGTCCTTTACTGTAGGCGAAGTTTTGGCAGGAAAAGCCTTTTGGTGTAGTAGTTAATATATCTAAAAGTATTTGGATGATACTAAATTTTTTATCTAGGTCAGAAAATATGAGATCATTCGTAAATCATAGCTGGTTAGTATAAACAAATTGGTTTGTATATCACCAACCCGCATTTCATTTTGTGAACCGAATAGTTGAATAGAATGTAAAGGATTTAGGCAAAGGGGTAAGGATTAATATGGGTTAAATATGAGTTGGCTAATGGCAAATTAATTATTCCACTAGCTTAGTTATATGTTTATAGCTACATATATTTAACTTCCTTATTTGTACGCCCAGATTTGACCCATTAAAGGTTGTTATTAGTGAAAAAACACACCAGACTGAAAATACGCAACCGAAGTTCGGCGGCGGAAATTCTCGCGACGTTATTTCGGCATGGTGGTCATCTACTATTTAAAATAAAAAGCCTAAGAATTTTAGTATTTAAAGCGGGTTTAGCTTGTGAAAGAAGTGTCGAAAAGAGCTGTCATAAGCTCTTTCAAAATTTTGAGATGGTGAATTGACAATTTGAGCTACGTTACTTGCTAAAGGGTTTAACTTAACACTACGAAGAGATAAGGGTAATAAACAAATATTTTTTAGCTTGATCAGTCCTTAATCTTATAGAATGAGTATAATAGGCACCTGATCTCTTTGAAAAATATCAAATACACCCAAACTAAGTAGAATATAACTTTAAAGACGAAAATGTTCCGCTACAATAATAAGTTACAAAGCAAAAACTGACCAAAGAGTTCAGAGAACCTGTCTCTTACTAGCCAGCCCGACTTCTTACACTTGAATGAACTAAAGTTAAGATGGATGTTCATTGAGCTTTGAATGATTCACTTTTGTGCTGTCAGATAGGCCTGAATCACAAAAGTTGGTATTGAAATAAAATATTGTGTATGTTCCTCTTAAACTATTTAGTTATAGCAGAAACTTTATAACGTATGTTTTGGCTCTATCTTTTTAATTTATGACGATAGACTAAAGGCATTACGGACCTTTCAGTTCATTTTAGTGGAATAAGAGCCGAAGAGTTCATCAATAAGGCTTATAATTATAAAGTGTCTGTGTTGCAATAGTAGTAATTAACTGAGGCCCTAGTCTTGAAGTCTAGCTTCAACTAACTACGTCAGGCATTAAGCAACAAACAAAGGCTCACTCTCATACAAACACGTTCTTCTATACAATAATAGGCCTATTTCCTTTCATCCCACGCGTAAGTGGCGTATGGCCTATTTATAAACATAACTGTTGTATCTAGCCCAAGCTGCAACGTAATTTGTGTCACATTATATGAATCTTCTATATCAGGGGTGTCCAAACTAGATGGGACCCAGGGCCAATAAAAATACTAAATACATTGGTGGGCCGCAAAATATTTGTAAAAATAAAAAACAGTTTATAATGATTTGTTATTTTATTTAGTAGGTAGATAACCTACTGTTTTGGTAATTTTTTTTGTACTCAGCCACCATAACTTTTCTTGCTTCACCGACATGTTTTTTATACTTTTCTTCATGTAAAGAAGTATAGTGTCGCTTAACATTATATTCTTTATTTACAGATAAAACTTGCATACAAATCAAACACTGAATTTTATTGTTATTGTTGGAAATAAAGTAGTCTAACTCCCATTTCTTATTGAATGAACGTTTTTCTTCACTTAACTTCCTCTTCCTTGTAGACATGATGAGGTTAAAAGTTTTTTATACGCAAACACAAAGCGAACAAACTTTAAAATAATGTTAAAGTCTTTATTTAACCTGAGAGTATCCTTGCGTAATCAAGACTTTCGTCGCGTTGAATGACAAGTGACAAACAAATGCCCAATGAACGATGCGCGGTAGTAGGTACACGTATCTTGCGTTCGGGGAATTCCCCGAATTCTCGAGTGAATAGTGATGTGAGCAACGTAATCGAACATACCCAAAACATTCGATTTTGATGCGAGAAAAATAATTTGCTTGTTAATTTTGGAAACCGGACTTTTTTTGAAGTCAGTTAAAAAAGGTTCTACGGGCCGCAATCAAACAACCCGCGGGCCGCATGCGGCCCGCGGGCCATGGTTTGGACAGCCCTGTTCTATATAATAACTTTCTACGATAGCTCGGTTCACTTTGCTATCAAATTACGATAATTTTCGGTCTTCGACCCAGACGAATTCACACGATTTGACTATATTATGCAAATTTACTCGCCTTTTGAATTCAATTTACATTCATTTGCAATATTTTCAGTGATAATAGAGTTATTTTTGAAATGGTGTCGTGAACTCGCGAATATATATCATTTATTTAAGGCGGTCGTCTAGATCTATGACCTGCGATATGAATAAATCTTTTGCAGATGAAATATTGTTTATAAAAGTAAATTTTCGTATATAAGTCTATTTACGCCAAACTTCAAACAAATCTTCATAGAAAACATATCATTGTTATGACAATCAGAAAAAAAACTTTACCAGTTCAGGCCATTTCCATTACTCTTATATGAGTTTTTGAGCCAACAAAGAGCTCACATTAACAAACAGCTTATCTAAAAGTATATTTATAGTTCCTAGTATAGTGTTCCTAGAGTTTAGAAAACATCAACTTCCCCTCACTAAATCGCTTGCGGTTATTTATCGCTCTTCAGCTCCGATGGTGCGTCGCACGCTTCACCCGCCCGCCCAATCGATGCGTACGCGCTCAAACGATCACCGGGCTTTTGTTAGGGAGGGGCTGCGTGTAAATTGTATCGATATCGATGATTTTCTTGGACATTTTAACATATTGCTTCCTAATAGCGAGACTGAAGAAAACCTTGTTGAATTTTTTTATTGTCACAACAAGAATAAAACAATAACCTTGCCTTTATATAATTACGAAAAAAAAATTACATGTTACCATAACCAACAGTATTATTTACTTCGCCAACCAAGACTCAGCTTAACTTCAATCAAACAATTTTGTTTTAGATCCTCCAAACTAACTTTAAAAAGTTGTAAGTTCACATCCCAAATGATGTTTTATAACCTTAACCTTGATTTACATAAATGTCAAAAGTAACTTTCTCACATCGAAATACATTTCATTGTTAATGATCAAGAAAAATGGCCCACAATAAAACAAAGCCCACCGTGAACAGTGGCACAGCGCACATCTCAGATTGTAAAGAATAATAAGTTGTGATAACAACATTTTATTACACATTCGTTGACGCGTGGTTGTTTATCTTTATACTTAATCTCTGCCCTGGGTTTGTATACGTCCATCAATTGTACTCATTCCCCACACATTACGCATTAGAGCCAGCTTACAACAAGAGCTTTTGTTGTGTCGAGACTTTGATTTATCGGATCCGGTCTCATCACTAATTGTATCCACAGTAATCAAAGAACATAATTATTTATAATTTTTCAAAGGTTTGATAGTCAAATTAGTTTAACTATTAATTGGACTGAAAAAATGTATTTGTAAACATAAACATTGTTTAGTTGAATTTATTTTTTATTTCAATAACTGAAGCTAGTCTAATGGCAGGTTTTTAATTGCGCAGAATTTACGTTGCTGTTTGATTTGAAAAATGTAGGCTTACATGACAAAGCGGACTGTGCTTCAGTTTGATTTGACTTAAAGTTTGAGGTTTCTGTTGGCGACAATAGTACAACATCAAAACAGGTGAATAGCTTATCTGGCGCCAACTCATAATCCATTGTTACTAATAACAAACTGACAAAACACGATCTTTAATATTACCGAGTGCTACCGAAGCAAAACAAGTACACATCACTCGAGCATCTCGACTCGTCACGACTCGATTAACACGTATCGATATCGACAGACACCAGCACAGCATCGACACATCGTATCTCTAATTAGTTGGTGAAAGTCACCGGCCGACTGACCACAATCCGCCCGAAGATTCGGCGGTTCGATTCTAGTTGATACTACTTTCGTTTTTGACTACTCTTACTTACTGAGATTGGTACATTGATTTATTTAAGATGTAATACACTATACTCATGGGCCGTAACTAATTTTAGAAGTACGTATTTGGAAGGCGAATTTTGTAAAGACGAAAGTGATTGATGGTGCCTGTTGGTAAAACTGTGGTACATCCAGAACGCTAACATTAAATTACTATTAGTACTTTTCACTTTGTAAGAAAACTTTTATAATTGTCCAAGCTTTTTATCAAGAGGGATTTTTCTAATCATTTTCTTAGTATTTGAGTTGTAATTTTTTTTTTTTTTAAATATCAAAGTTTACGTTTAAGCACGTTAAATAATACCTACTCGTTATAATATCTCTATCGGTAAATTCGTCAGTACATGAAATTATATGATAGGAAGTTGACATTTCTGAACGATCCCTTAACCCTTTTCACTGGATTGGGGTATCAGAAATGTGAGATGTCACCGTGATTCCTATAGGGAAAACAAAATATAACGTATTAAAAGGACAAGAATTTTAGACCTTCCTATTTATATTTAATGTACAACCTATCAAAGCAGACTTGCTTAAAAGTCTGATGTGTAGGTTTACAAGCGAATTAATAATAGATTTATTTATTGATATTATAAAAATATCCATGGTCAAAGCGATTTTAAAAATATACATGGTTATGTAAACGGAGATTTCGGTGAAGTTCAATGTACGGGTTGAAATTGCCGCATCAATATTGTGTTTCAGAAGGCAGATCGCTTACTTTGAGAAATGTGTTTCGGCCCAGTCTATCCATTACGTGTCGGAAAATCTGTACGTCGTACTTTAAGGTATTGGTAGGCTACAAACGCTATATCCTTGCCTTGAGTATGTAAAAATGTCTAAGATCCTCGAGAGTTTTACTGCGTAGTAGGAACGAATTAAAGGTTTTATAAAATACGTATGAGGCCACCTTGAGACTAGTTAAAAATGCAGATCATTTTGATTTTGGCAAACATTTATGTCATGGTTGAATCTTAAGAAGAAGTAATCTATACTTAGGTACTAATATAATAAAGCTGAAGGGTTTGTTTGTTTGTTTGAACGCGCTTATCTCAGGAACAACTGTTTCGAATTGAAAAAATATTTTTGCGTTGGATATTCCATTAGTCTGGAAGGCTGTAAGCTATAGTATGACACTATGTGTGCGAAAACCGCAAAAAAAAACTCCACGCAAACGGTCGCGGCCGTCTCCTAGTATGTACATAGATAAGAATGTTACGAAATATTTGCGTTATCAAGCTAAAATATGGTGAGTTGAAATAAATGAGTTCAATTTCTATTCTACTCATATCTTTTGACAAAATAGCGGGTTCCATTCACGAGTGTAGACCAAACATGTTCCACAGAATGGATATAATTTGTCCTTTCATCCTCTGAATACCATTCGGGGTACACTCGGACAATCTCGTCGACCATTTTTTGTTGATCGTACCATATTTTATTTAGGATTATCCCTTAAAGGGTCGCCTTTTATAGTCGCCAAAGTAACACTATTTTCCAGATGTTTGTCCACAGCTTTACTTGTAAAATGAAATACCCTCATATTAACTATTAAAAGGTCCTTTCGTGTGGAACAGTACTCGTCTGAGCTTTCCACTATTAAATTAAACAAAGAGTTAAACTTAATGATGCTGGTAGATTGAACGCCTCGATGTTTTAGTGGTTTAAGTACCGGGTCATGGTCTCGAGGCCCTAGGTCGTGTCGATTTTTCTGAATAGGTACAACCTGGGTTTAAGATAAACATTGAATAACCCGCATTTGGAAAGCTTGGTGACTAGGCCAAATCCCATCTTTGTAACGAAAACATAATTTCAATTTCTTTGAAATACTAAAACTAAAAAGATTTGCAGCATGATTTTGTATTTTATTTAAATACTTATTGGTGTTGTAGCTGAGACAAACATAATCGTTCAACAAAAAAATCGGCATTGCAATCGCTATCATAATAGTACTCTTCCACTGCACCTAATCTCCTGCAACTTCAGACTTCAAACCATCCAATCAATAAACATTTGTGTTTACGTGCCACGATCTCTATACACGTCCCAACGCGTCATGTCACTAACAAGATTTAACGCAAAAGCGGTCAAAAGACCTTTTCCACTCGACGACGTGCAAAAACTAGAAAAGCAAGAGCTTAGTAGTCCATGTTGGATGTGTGCCAGCAAGTCTACAATGTGGGTTTACGAGCCGCAGCTTCCCATCGCTGGGGCAGCATTGTCTATGACAATTAAAGCTAACTGTCATCAGTTCCTAGGACAGCATGTGAATTAGACGTCTGCTCTTGGCTTCGTTTAGGGTTTTGCGAGTCAATTAACTTATTGACTTTGTTAAGGTTTGAACACGAAGTTGATTTGAATCTGAATTTAGAATCTACGGCTTGTATTAATAATTCGTACTCAATTCTGAGAAAGAACTTGAGCGCCAGCTTAAGGTGCTGCTTTATATGAGAATGACATATCAAGTTCGCGCTCAAGTTCGATCTCAGAGTTGAGTGCGATTTCTTAATACGAGCCTAAAATCCACGTTTAATTCTTGTATTTCAAACGATGAAGATGTGCTACAATGTGGCCCGATTGGGTTCTTCAACACTATTATCATCATATCACCATTGTTGGGGCTAGACAATACAGTCTATGACAATTTAAGCTAACAATTATCAGTTCCTAGGACCGCATGTGATTGAGACGTCTACTCTTGGATTCGTTTAGAGTTGTTTTTATTGCCTTTGTCTTATTAATGTTCCAATTAACATGTGAATTCGGAATTCAAAATAACGTTTTCACATAAAATGTTTTGAACAAACTGTGTAACATGTGTCTCTTCCGAAGTTTGATGTTTAATACGATTTTTATTGCCTTAAAACCTTCTTATCTTAATTCGGCGCTTAACTAACATTGGTATTGGATTGTTTTCATACTTTGTATTTGGTGTTCTATTTACCTTTACCTTTAGTTACTGTGGCTTTGAAGCTTTTTAAATTTATAATAGGTCTACATCAGCTGCGTTGAAGGAATTTTGATTGACACAGTTATTGCACTTCTCTTAATTATTGTCTCAGTCCCGATTTTCAAATTCTTCTTATTATTGTCTAAATAATCTGAAACTAATCTTTGACAACCCTAGCTTAAAACGATGTGACATGCACGTATTTACCAATGAATTTTTTAAAATACATTGGCAAATGCCTAAAAAACTGGCTTTCCTTTAGGAAAGCCAGGTTTATAGTATGCCGCTTGCCGATTCACAAAGACTATTTAGGTTGATTGTAAATGAATCGGCCTGACATGAATTCATAAAATATCAATTCTAAAGTAAATTAGAAAAATTAACTTTAAAATTGATACAGTGGAAGAAAATGCATTGCGTTTTAAATGGAAGATGACAGACCTTGCCGAAATTACGTCTCGTAATTTTGGAAAGAAAATGCATAGCATTGCCGAGACATTGCCGCCGAACTTCGGTCGCGTAATTTCAGCCAGGTGTGTTTCTACACTTTGACGTGAGTGGGGTTGTAGACAAAATATTTGACTTTTTCAAAGAAATCTGGCTTGAAATAGTGCGTTGAGCCGCTTTAAAGAAGCAAACCCGAGTTGAAATCATCTGTAATGGATCCTGACCCGATCTTACAAAAAGATATATCAATCGTTTAATAACGAACATATTCACACATCCATCACAGGCAATGATTGAGTAAGGTCATTCTGCAGTGACCATAAAAATAAACTCAGTAAAAGTTCTTTGAAAGCAAAAGTTCGCGTGCGGTTCGTTGACCCGCGGTCACGACTGACCGACACGTATAAAACTGAAGCGTTATCTGATGCGATGTTTTTTCTCTTTACCGATGTTATCATCCGAGTAAGCAATGATTTATAAGAACTTATGACCTGTGAAAGAACTGATATTTAAATTTTTAAAACACCACTTGGACTTTTTCCTGACGATAAAAAAAAGAGCGTGTTCGGTCGACCTTTCCGGGTTTTTTTTCGGGAAATTCTCGCTGGTTTATCAAGACAACAATGGTTTCAATTTATATTTCGTGAAGGAAAATAAATAAAATGAAGGCGACAATTATTCATTTACCTACCGCTGATTTTTTTTTAATTTAAGCTAAATAATGCACAAAGTCACGCCGTAAAAAAAAAAACAATAATAAGCTTTTAATTAATTAAAAAGAAGGTTCCTCTTATGTGGCATGATAATTTTTCATTTTTTTTTTCAAACACATTATCGATTTCTCTACCACACTAACATTATTTGTTGAAGGGTAAATATTTACTTTTACTCTAATCGTTTGCTTAGCTAACAAAATCTAGCTCTACACAGCCAGGTGAATGAGCGCATTGTACACAAACGGTAGACAAGTCTAGACCTGCAACAATATCATCCTACTATGTACCTACCTACTGCCTATCTGGTCTACATCTCGCGAGCGTTGCCCTGCGCACGCGCAGAAACCGAAAGTAAATCCGCACAATACGCTGTGACGCGGAATGGTTTACTTAGCGCCTAGGATGATAAATTAAATTATAAATATTTTAGATTTTTGGTCTTGGTAGCTTAATCGGTAAGAGCGCTTGCCCGGATTACAAGTGGTGCTGGGTTCAATCCCCCGCCTGAGATCAGATTTTTTCTTCTTTTTTTATAAAAAAGGATGTTTTTTTTGGAAATAAATACACTTTGCAAAAGTTACTTGGTCATAAATTACCTCCCATGTGGAGGCCTAAATCTAAAAATACTGTGTTCCTGGTAGAAGTAACAATAAATGATAACAATGGGGGCGTTTGGCAGAAAAAAGCATTTGCAAGCGTTTACTAGCGCTAAAAAACAAACTGTACAGTTACGGCCAGGACGTGTTTGCTAACTGTCAGTTTACTGTGTTACCGCTTAACAATCGCCATTTTGCGCTAACAATCGCCATTTTGTTTACAAACGCTTCCTAGCGCTTTTTTCTGCCAAACGCCCCCAATTATCAGAGATTGTTATTAAACCCTTCAGAGGCAAGAAATATTATGGTTGGTCACGATATTACAAGCGTCCGTAGACGATTGTAACTGATTACTATCATTGAGCATCATATTTTTAACACACAAGGCCGATAAACCGCGACTGAAGTTCATCGTGACTATGCCTGCAATTCATTTTCAATACCACATAACGCGACGTAATTTAAGCAAGGTGTGTCGTCAGTATTTGGAATACGTTGCAAAACCTCGGTCGCGTATTTTTAGCCTTTTTTTTTATGTCAGAGGCGGCAAACGAGCTAGCGGGTCGCCTGATGGTAAGCAAACACCGCCGCCCATGGACATCCGCGACACCAGAGGTATCGTTGATGTGTTGCCGGCCTTAACCCCATACCCTCCCCAACTGAGCTCTGGCAACCTTACTCACCAGCAGAAACATAGCACAACAGTTACGAAGTGCTACTTCACTGCGGCCTTCTGTAAGGTGGAGGTACTTCCCCAGACGAGCGGCTCATTCGAGTGGAATTTCCACTAAGCTCTACCTCTCTTCAGCCTAGCCTAGTGTGTTACTAAATAAAAATAAAAAAATCCTTATACCAACATCGCCTCGTAAAGAAATTGAAAGTAACACTTGACAATCGTCGTCACGGACACAAACATGTTACACTTAAGTCGTAATGTCAGATTATGATAATCACTTTTACTTGTCACCGTCGTAAGATTATAAATGAACTTATTTTTTTATGGAGCCTTGTTTGGACATGCGTGAGTAATGATGTTCGTTAACATTTGAATTACATAAGCTTTTGGTGACAAGATGGATGAGTTATATCTCAATCACTTAGGACAAAAAGTGGAATAATAGTATTATAATTACATTCTCCTTTTTAATAAAGGCCATTCACGTCGAACTGCTAATAGGTAAAAAAATATATGACGTGCAAAAGAATTTCTATGTAAATCAAATTGCAAAGTAAACCACTTTGACTTTGACTTTGACTTAATATTGTCCAATATTTAGTCAAAAACTTTTAAAAACATAACAATATCAGTTTAACTAAATAATTATGATACATATTTTTTTAAATCAATTAAATAACACTCGAAAAACATCAAGTCGACGTACAACTCTTCAAAAAGGTAAATCAAACAAATCACTAAATAAATAACATACCAAACCCGACCCACCTGAATATGAAGTAACTCTATCACAAAACGATAAGGTCGATTTTCCTACGCGCCGAGAGCAGATTTAGTTTACACTTTCACCTGATGTCATTCGAGGATTCTGTGAGTATAGGATTCGAGTCAAAATGTCACTTGGTCTAATGTCAAAACCAGTTGGCACTGTCGACAAAAAAAGTGACGTTTCAAAAGATGCGATAGAAGTAAAAACTGACTTTTATTTCGGTGACAGGTGTTTTTGAAATCTCTCTTTCTAAGTATACAGTAAACATGTTTTGTTAAAAACGTAGTATGTTTTCTGAATTTTTGGTGTTGGTGAAATGGCGAGTCAGTTTATTTGATAGTAGAGACATTTATATTGATTTAAAAATCACTTAACTTTCCAAAATGAAAATAAAAGAAAATCTTTTATCTTTATAATAATGTAATTAGTTTCGTTCCATCAAGAAAACAAACGAACGCCATTAAAAATCCTAAGAAACAAACAAAAGCATTAATCTCAGAGATACAATAGCCTCGCGATTGGATGCAGTTTGTTTGAATAAACTTGAAAAGAAACATCTGATTCAGTACCAAGAATTCAAAACACGGTATTAATATTTGTTTCCAACGGTTTTGCCGATTTCTTTATGTAAATATTTCTATGTGTACCAATTAACGGGGCAAGCTGTGTTTATTCACAGGCTATAAAATAACCGTGTAAATTGCAAATTCATTTTTAATACTGTATTCCCAATTTTGGAATTGACTTACCACAGTTTATTACAAAGTGAACCATGTATCTGCAATAGTTAAGTCTAATTTTGCTCAATTGTGTATCCCGAAGATTTGTTCCGCTGCGCTGGTTAAGTGGGTAACATGAATTATTCTGCTTATCAGCAAAACAATTTATAACCACAATAGACAGAGCTTCTCATAACACAAGCGTAAAAATGAAACCTTTTTTGATGATGCTTAGCCTTAATTGGAACTGGGGTAAGTCACTTTCTGACATTTATGGTGTAAAACGGCGTAACTAATGAATGAACATGAATGTCGGTGAAGCAATAAGATTATACCAATTTTTCTGAAGATGTTCAATTGTACTTCTCATGCGGCGATGTACTGTTGATTTTTCAAATACTAGAAACGTAGAATAGGAAAGCGAGTATACCACGTACAACTTATGTTTATTGTGTTCCAAAGTCAAGATTTTCCTATAAGCATCATATGAAAAAGTAGTAATTAGATTTTCTTTTACTTAAGACGGAGATTACATCTCAAGCAAGATTGAAAACAGTCTCCGTCATTCAGAAGTGAGGAAATTACAAAGTTCTAACAAAAACAAGGAGACGTTAACTCAGTAAACAGCTTGTGTAAACAATCTCCAAGAACTTCGGTCTCAACTCCTAACAAGTTTTCGTATCAAGGAAAAGATGTAAGTAACTAATCACGCTTACAAATTCGTTTTCGATGAAGGGCCAAGTATTAGGTCAAGTCCGCAGTGAAAGTAACAGAGGCTGCGCCGGAGTTTCGTGAGACTCATCGAATGACTTTTGTTGTTTCTTCAACCGAACACACGTGTGAACTTTAAACAAAAGCAGTAAAGACTATTTTCGAACGGCTCTCGTTCACTTGGTCAAGTGTACGTAAGTAATGAGCGACTTAAATTGAATAGGTCGTTGACCGTGTTTTAATTCGAACCTAGACATTGTAGTAATGATAATAGTGAGAAATTAAAAAGAAATGCTTGCATACACGTGTTGTGACCGTGTGTATTTTGTTTTTTACAATAACTAGGAATGTGGTTTTATTGTTTGAAGACAACTATTAACACAATTTAGTATCGTATAATTTAAGTACCTATCGTATTAATATATTTGTTCAACTTATTAATAGCAGCTTTTCATGGAAATAACACCTAAATTACCTAGAAAAATAAAATGAATGTCTCCCAAAGCGATTGATTGTTAAAGCCTTTTAAAAATCCTTTAAAGTTTCATGACTTTTAAATAATATTCAGCAAAAAATATTCCAATCGCGCATATAATTACGTATTCGCAAAAGTCGATGATCAATCAAATTTCAGATTTTAACGCCTCGTCGATTGTAACCCGGCTCTAAAGATCTGAACAAAACGTAACAGATAAAAGAGCCTACAACAAAACCCATTTATCTTCCAAAGTTTATCTAGAGTATAATCTCTTTTGTCTGATTAAGTAGCCACGGTCATTAATATAAATTAAAATGATACGCTATGCTGTGGCTGGAGCAATTTCTTAGCGAAACCACTTTCGTTGGAAGTACTTGGATCAACATCATTAATGCGTGATCCGAAGATTTGCCCTAATCATATTCGGTCGTGATCTCCGTTTCTAATGACCCTATCGATGATTGAATTGTTATTTATTTCGTAATGAATATGTCCAGTTCTTTATAGGCGATGAGAACTCGTTGAAAGGAAATCAGAAGTCAATTTGGATAATCTTCTCCGTCGTATTCCCATGATAATATATTCCTTTTTGTTTGAATAAAATCGAATATTATTCATTTGTAATCTTTAGGCAGTAAGGGTACACCGGCTTAACTCATTTAATCACTCACTGAAAGTTCGGACTCGCAAGTCATATAAGAGCACATGCTCGTAACCAGCAGGGATCACCATAACCGATTACGGCTAGGAGGACTATATATCTCAATTAAGAGAATTTGATAACCTTCTCTAAAGATTTCAATCTAATTTTTTACTTCAACTTTTCACATTTGCCCGCCTCTTGTAACCAAAGTATCACCATGAAAATAAACACAACAAAATATTCTTCCATAATTCAGGTGAAGTTAAAGGTCAGGTTGAATTACATTCCCACAGGCATCAATAAACTCATCCGTCGAAATACCGTCCCGATTCCATTGAAGGTGCAGATTAGCGAAGCGATAGCATTGACGGCGGCTGAGTTATTGCCTGAGGAAAGCTCGCGGGCGGTTTTGACACTTGCGCCCGCGACGGTCAGGCTCGCGCGAAACTAGAGATGTGCCGAGTCGGTGATTTTTGGTACTCGCGTATTTGAGTACCGGTAAACAAAAGTACTGGAGTAAGTACTCGAGTATTATTATTATTTAAGATTTGCTTGTAAAATTGCGTGCATTATTTATATAGCTAATCATATGTCCGTCCTACTATTTTGTAATTGTAATATACATACTTTTATACCAATTTTGAAGCAAATAATCGTTTGCCGCCTCTGACATAAAAAAAAATAAAAATATGTTCTATTCTATTCTAATAAATAACAGATTTCCATTGTAACGGTAAATTGAATTTTTATTTATATTTAAAAAAAATTGCACGATGCCAATACAGTGATTGTTACGAGTATGAAAGGTAGGGAAACTTAAAACAAACGTAGATGAAATAGAATAATACATTATTTGAAATAAATTTAATCCGTTATGATCCTTAATGACTTATAGTCGTAGACACTCTTCACCACTTGTAAGACAAGGACACACTAGGTAGTACATACATTTAGCTATCACGACGCAAACGAAAAACTTACCATAGGAACAAAACAGCTTAAAAGTGAAAATTTGTAATGAAGAGCTACATAATTACGCGATTCATTTTAACAAAGCTAACATCAATTCGTGGAATCGAGTACTCGAGTACCACACTCCTCAGTACTCGTGTATGCGAGTCGACCCGTACTCGGCACATCTCTACGCGAAACGCAATAAAGTACAGGTGGGCACACCCGGCAATTACACAATGGCTCTCCAACGACCGCATACTCCGACGGCGGTATGCACCACAAAAACTACAAAGTACTCGCCACAAAGAGTTCCGGCAATACTTTCTCCCGGTCTCACGGCACACTTGCATCGAAACCCTCAACCCGTAAACCCGTTCCAAGGGAACGCCCAAATATTCGGTGATTAAAGTCGATCGTACGCCTTTACTTTCGCGGGGTCCCGCCAATTAAGCTGGCAGGTCGGCCTCGATGTGCCGCCCAAATCTGTTTTTGGTTTCGTTTTAATCGATTAAAATTAAAAGTTAATCGGACACCGGGGTAGGGCTCTCCTCTCTTACCTTTTACCCCGTCAGAGTTATCAGTTTCATCACACACGCCGCAGTTAAGTGGAACTATTCGGGGTCTTTCACCGAGCTCGGAACAAGTTACTGGAATGCTGTAATTATTTGATACAATTTTCTTGATTGCCCTCATATGTAACGTATCAATATTCATTAGTGTCGATACCTTTCTCGTAGAAAGTAAATCGATTAATTCTTTGTCGGAAAAAAATGTGTTATGTAAGATATACTTTAGATACGTTCAAGTTTACTATCGTATCATTTTTTTCATTAAAAGTAATTTTTATTTATTGTACGCTTACTTTTAACACTTAAAACAATTTGAACCGTGTTTTTCTTGATCACAGATTTGACTTTATTCAGCCTTTTGTTTCTAACAAACTCTTTACCTAAACTTAATTTCTAACATTCTGAACCTTAACAGCCCTATTTTCGTCAGTTCAAGAACTTCAATTCGGTTGCTTCTGACCTTTCAACGGTGCCACGGTATTTCTCACTAGATCCCGAGATTACAGACTGCGACGTTCCAGACAGGTTTTCGCTTTCATATCCCCCAAGCCAGATAAAAGGGACAACAGAACTCGCCTTGCCATGACCTATACCCCCGACTTTCCTAATGTAAGTAGGTGCTTCGTTATAAACTGCATCAGAATATAGAAAATCCTCAGTTAGATGCTCACTGCAATTCTAAGAAAGTGAGTTAGTAATGCTAATGATACTTTTGAGTTGGTGATTTGAGGAGTATGATAAAAAGACTCTTAATTTTATGAGTTTATTTAAATTAAAAATTTTCTACGTATGTAATATACATATAATGACATTCATTTCGGCGCTAAAGTTTCACAAACCATCAAACAGACACACTCTAAACAATGTGAAAACAAAACAATAACAAAGTATTTCTAAATGATTTAATATAATATTGCCTAATTAAAGTAAACGTTTTTAATAGTTCAATCACTAATGCGTGAGAAATAATCTCATCAAGCTATGAAAATCCCTACTTATCATAAAAGGATTATAAACACGGTGTTTACCAAAATACCAACCCAACATTCATTTAAGCGTTTTAACCAGCGCTCAATTTATGACATACACTAATCCTCCAAAATATATTGCGTCCATAGAAAGTAAAATCAAACATCCATCTGTCACAGTAGTAAGTTTCACCTTCTAATTCAAATATGGTGTTTTTTTTATTCACGGGATTAACACATCTTAAGTGTAGAAACACACTAGGCAAAAAATACGCGACCGAAGCTAGGTGGAAATGCATTTTCTATCCAAAAAAACGTGATTTCGGGATGTTGTGTCTTCCATTTAAAACAGTAGCAGGCGCAGTCACGCCAAACTTCGGTTGCGTTTATTCCGCCTAGTGTGTATCTATAATGCCCTCAGTATAGATCGTACGATCGTTTAACAATCTACCATCAAGAGTGATATGTCCAATGTTATAGTTATTCCTTCTTCCCGTCTTTTTATGTTTGGCTGTAAAGTTTTTATTTCTTTATTCTTAAGCCTGCTGAATCAGCTTGTCACTTTAAATTGATATTAAAATACTCGAATACTTGTTAGTGTGGACATTATCACTTACTTCTCTCGGTTAGAGCTTTATTTGAACGTTTTATTACATTTTTATGAATATTTCTTGGTTTAGCTTGGTGTGTGAATACAGTACATGAAGAACCTATTTAACTTTTCATTATGTTTCAGTGGAAAAGAGTAGACTACCGATTAATTAAGTAAACAGCAAATAGCTCACTATTGAGTTTGCTATTTGTTGGTTACTTTTACATATTTTTAAAGACGGATTGTAGATAAAAATATGTACATTCCTCAATATACATATGTATGTGCTAGGTACTTCTAAGCAAAACTACGATAAGCGGATTCGTACCTACTAAATTTTTAAACCGAATTACGAGTAGAAAACAGTTGCGCTGTTTCCCATTTTTAGTTTAAAATTCAGTTTAAACTGCACAGGCACATTCATTTACTTGCGAACTTAATTAAATAAATGATCTGTGGTTATGCGACCTCCCAGCGTGAAATTGGAGGGCACCCAGTTCGCGGTACGGAGCGGTACGGACGATACAACAGTGCACTTTCACGAATAATCACTTATCTGTACCTTCTTCGGTATGAAAGTGTTTATTCAAATTTAATAATGGGAAATAAAGAACGTGGATCTTCATAAATCTGACGGAATTCGTCATTCGATTTGATTAACTTGCGTTGTTAGTTCCACCAAGTGTGGGGTTGAATTTTCTTTTTCTTTCGAACGGTTAAGTTCGTTCAGCTGTAACAGAACCGTGTTTGCTAGAAATTAAGAATTTATGAGGTCGTTAGACCTATTGCACGATTTAGACTATTTTTAAATGTCTTTTTACGTCTCTGGGAGCTCGCCCTTTTAAGCCCATTTTAATTAAGAGTTTAATGTTCACTTCGTCACTTTATAACACACAGTTAAAATATAGACGACCAATAAAAATAAAATCTTTCCTTACCCTGCAATGCCATTAGTTAACAAATAGATAAGAATGTGTTATTTTATTCTTAGATAAAATACCTTACATTTAGTCGTTACATTACTACAGTATACTGGTATTGTAGATGTACCTTATACATTATCTGGTCAAACACTGATCAAATGGAGCACTGACACAAAACGAGATGCAGTATTCTGCTCCTGTTTACAGATCTACATTTACAGTTACATTTACAATTGCAAGATTGCCGTGGGTACCGAGTGACAATACACCACCGGATTCCGTCCCCGATTATATGGGATTGTAACGCTAACTAGGTTCATTATGGGAGCCTGATTACTGCGTTTTGATTCATCACAATGAGGTTTGTATGTATTAGGTGGAACGATTGTTTTGTGGTGTTAATTGTTCCACTGCATACAGACGATTCGTTAAGCTGATGTTGAAGTTTTGTTTTTTGCCAGTGAATGTTCAAATTGTTGAAAGGGAATTTTTGTGATGATCTCTCAAAATATCAGGCAAATTGTATGCAACTATGGAAGTCATTTAAGTATTAATTTCGTAGATTCATTCTTATTGATGATAATGATGAGAACAAAACCTTCTTCGTTTAGAAGTCAGTAAAAGAATTAAACGCCTTTCGATGACATGTCTTTTAGCCTTCCTCGTATCCCATACAAAATAAAAAGTAACTTTATAAAGTGGAAAAATATGAAACATTCAACGGCTATTACCGCTCTCTTAGGTGGTTTTAAATTTCTTTGAATAATGCCCGTATCATATACGATTCGCCACGCTCTTGGCAATGTTCCAAGCGCTAGTGTTTTAAAAGCTAGCTTCCACTTTATTCTTTATGACAAATGTACATTAGGTGAGGGATACAAGTGGCCATTTGCATTTCTATTGTATTTACTACCAGCGTTGCGTTCAAGAGTGACTATTTGACTAGAAGTGGTAAAATTAGACGACAACATTTTATTCATGCAGCGAGCTACCCAAATTCTATCATCATCATCATCCTAGTGCTTATGCCGGTCGCATCCTCGGCTATTGCTTTGGAGTCCAGGATCCGCTATTACCCAAATTCTATCATACACCTACTAAATGGATCCTTCTTAGAGTCATGTAAAAAAACAAACAATGGTTCTTCACTTTTTAGTTAATTCTAAGGATGATGAAAGCGATATCGATGTTTTTTATTTGCTCCTATGCTGCACCACCAAAACATGTACAGTCACACTTATATTCAGTCTCATTCAAATATATACTCTATTTCTTAAGCATAAAAGTCCAGGAGAATAAAATTGCAAGAGACCTTGGGTAGGGTCCATAAGATCATGGGTGGCTTACCCTTTCCCTTTTCTCGTACTACAAAGTCCTTCTCGGAGTCACGTAACAAGACACACATATTCTCTATTTAAATTAAACAAACCACGCTTGTATAAACAATTGTCACGTGTTTGCTTTCCCTGCTAAGTGGTATAGCGGGGACCAACATTTGAACTTTCCTTGAAGTGCCGTGAATGACGTTTTTCTTTTTGTCCACAGTTGAAGATGCGGCGCCGCGGGTTGGCAATTGGCCTGCTACTAGTGTTACATATGGTGAGAATAAGTTGATTGTATCGAATTATAGTTTATGAAAAATAAATAAAATATACTGTCTTAAGAAATAAGCTGGATTCGAACCAGAACCCCTGCAAAACGGGCGAGTGTATTAACCATTATAATACCGAGACTCTTCTATTTATGACGATTTTCTTCTATTGATTGTCCGTTACAGCGTCGTATTTATTAATATTTAATAATTCGTTAGAGAGTTGATATATTTCTTTTTAGTTTAGCAAAACAACCAAATAAATATAAAATATTAATTCTCTTGCCGTAAAACTTCAGTACAAAAAAAGCCATTAAGCCACTTTATCTTAAACAGTCAAACGGAATTCCGTAAAATATTTTAAGAAATACTACTAGCTTGAGTGTACTTTTATTTTTCTACAAATAACTAGTGCATATCTAGATTCACTGAAACTCATAAATTTTGAAAGAACATACGATTTACAGCAAAACACAAAAATAAGATTTACTACGCTGACACGACTAGCTAAAGTCCAAAGACATAAAATACCAAAGGAAAACGTTTTTAAAATTTCCACTCGAGTTATTTTAAAATTTATAGTTCGTTTATAAAGACCACCTGTGGCGCTTTTTGTGACCATTTTCAATAGATCACTCGTGTTGAAGTGCAGATTCCGATAAGTTAAGTGCAGCCAAGTGTGTTTGGACTTTCTTTAACAAAACCGATAAATGGTCGGTAGCGGATCTTTTTACGCATAGCGCAAAGCTTTCGAGAATAAAGTACTTCTCGTAATGTGCAAAGATTTAATGTGTAATGTAAATAATGTACATTATGAACATTATTTGTATAATGTACGAATGTGTAATGTAATGTTCAAACTCAATCTTCAACTGAAAATATTCCATATTCAAAAAGGCTTCATAGAAACACTTATGTTCTGACGTTAGAACAAATTAGTTATATTATTATCCATTTTCCGAAATTCTTTTCTTTTCCGAAATTCTTTTTTGTAGTAATAAAATGAAGCTGAAGAATGTGTTTGTTTGAAATTGGTAATCTCAGAATCTACTGAAGAACCGAAGAAAAAAGAAAAGAGGAATCAGATAAAAAAAAAGATAGGACTATCCAGTTTATTTGTTTAGGACTATGAAACCGAAATCCACTCTGGACCAAAGTTGCGGGCGACTGCTAGTTACCTGAAAACACCTGACGTCGCAAGTATCATTATTTGAGAAGAGAATGAGAGATTGAAGAGTACATTCAAATGTTTTCAAAATCTATTAAAAGTAGTTTCTACTTTATTTTCTTGGCAAAAAGCAAGTTGGAAATCTATACTTATCAGCCGGTTACCCAATTAAATAACATAATGCTTTTTGCATGCCTTTCTCTTGTCCGCTCCGTGACAGCTGTCACATTAACAAGTGTAAGGTTACATGGCTTTAGAGGAAGTTGAACGAGCACAAAATGATAAGCCGCAGTTAAGGGAGATTTGAAATTTGAGAGACATTAATTGTGACTAGATCATTCAACATTAAGTTTAGAGAACTATAATGTAGGTTTTTTATTATCTTATCTTAACTAATATAATAAAGCTGAAGAGTTTCCGTGTTTCTTTGACTTAACGCGCCAATCTCATTACTGGTTGGAAATGTTTTTTTTTGTGTTGGATAGGCCATTTGTAGAGGAAGGTATTATACTATAGTTATAAATAAAACACGCGGACGTGGTAACAACACAGGATTTATTCATATTTATTTATTTATTAAGTAGGATGATGAATATAGTGTGTCCTAATCAATGTAATATTCTACATTTTTGCGAAAGTGAATGAACATCAATATCAATACCCTGTTTGCTTTTCATATTACTTAAGTTAAGTGGTTGATAATGATTAGTAAGATCCGACTTTTCAATAAGGAAAGGTCTAGACCGACTGGCTCCGTTTGTCCCGAATACCACAAAAATAGGACAATTCGTAAAAAGTGTCAAATAACTTATTGTGTGTATGATAAATCACCATTTATCATACGATAGAACAGATTGCTTGGAATGCTATTCAACGAAGCTATTAATTTCTTCTTGTCCTGCCAAAATAGATTTTTCTCTACCAGAACCAATGAAATTGCTATATCATTTGCAATTACTATTATTTGTGTGTCATGTATGTATTGTTCTACGCGATTTGTTATCGTTATACTTTCATAAAAATATAAAGATTTCATTTTAAGATGATCCCGGTTACAGTTTGCCTTCAAAAGAGAACCAACACTTTTCTAAAGGAAGGAACTTATTGCCTTAAAATAAAGTTTAATTTCGTATAAGAAGTACCTACACCTGTCATAGGGATCATCATCTTAGGTGAAATGAACTTTAGAAGTAGAAGGATGTTGATGTTTTACAAATAACCTTGTATTCAATCATGACTGTAAATTAATAATAAAAACACACGAATGGTGTGAACATCCAGATTTCCTATTCACACAATTTCATTCCATCAAAGCTTAAACAAAATCAATAAGTAAACTATAGCATCCGCTTCCAAAGTAGATGACATTAAAATTGTGAAATGTCCAACCGCAGTGATTGCACGTCGTAAGATCTATTTGTATCTGGTTCATTGCATTTTCGCTGCAGCTAGTGTCTTGTATAGAATACTAATGCGAGCTGTGGTTTGGAAGTTATCGAGAATAATGTGCTGCGATTTGCTTTCGGATATCTTAATAATGGACAGTATTAATGCACTTTCTCGGGGTTTTTTAGATTATTTACCTAGCATATAAATGATTCGTTAGTACAGAGGTTTGAATACTGGATCGTTTTATTAAGTCCGGTGTATGGGTATTAAACGGGTCGATAAATAAAATGGGTCACTCAGACAGGGTAAATGATTTGCTCAAAAATGTATACAAATAAATAAATTCTTTGAACTAACACACCAATTACTTAGCCCCAAACTAAGCTCGAATCTCGTACTATAGAAGCTAGGTAACGGATAGACATACTAAAATACTTTTATAGACATCCATGACTCGACAACATTTGCCGCTGTTCACCATAAAAATATTTGCTCTTAGCAGGATTTGAACCTGCGCCCTTGATTCAAGCTTACTGTACGCCATAAATTATTGTCAATAAGTTATATAAAAGCTAAACCAAAAAGATTTGCTGGCTTTATAGAGACATCAGTTAAGCATGCGCCAACGTAGATAATAGCAGACCTCAGTCGTTATCCGATCTATAATTTACAATCATACTGGATTATACACTAGATAATGCAGCAAAGTGGAACTTTACACCTAGAGCAATAATTGAACTTGTTTTCTATTGGCATCAATGATTAGGTGTAAACTTACGGGTTAGCAATTGGAATAATGTTCTTATAATTTAATGTTGCACTGCAGTGGGACGATATGGGCTAATAATAATTATACAGTACCCATGTCGTTTAGATCAAATGGTTCAAAATGCCTCTGCGCTGTTGGGTTGGGCCTAACGCATGCTTCAAAGGACTGGGTCCATGCGGACTCGTGATCTTGAAAGAATACCTACATTATAATTATAGATAGTAAGAGTACAGGTTAACAAGTGTAAAACTTTATTTAATTGCACAACCAAGCTGTATATTCACTTTCTGTTTTCCCGTAAGTTTGACTGGTAGGGAATTTCATAAGGCATTAAGTCCTTAAATTTTAGGTCATGCAATAAAGTTTAAATAAATAAATTATTAAAGTTGTAAAATAAACTTAATTTGGTATCTGTCATAGTCTCATAGTCGACTCACCATAGTAAATGGGTGTAATTCAGAGAAATTATACATCTTCGACCGATGCAGTTGAAAGTTAATGACGTATCGTCACCCCGTATGGGATCACAGTGGCCGCCGAGACACCGCGCCGTTTGTTCGGTTTCACAAAATTACGATAATCGATTACCAGGTAAAGCAGTTGACACATTTATTTGTTATCAAACATTTTTTTATTATCTGGATTTACTTAAAAATACCGACAATAAAGTCATGGAATTACATAAGTAAATTACCTTAAACAACAGGTCGTTTTCATCCCTGCCAAAAGATGGCGCTGTTTCAGTTCATTGTTATCTTTTGCATCTTCAATTCATTTTTATTTCCATATTCATGCATAAATCAAAATAATTTGTTAATTAAATATTGAAAAATAATAATAATCAATTAAATATTACCATATAACAATAAATTTAATCCAGGCAAATAATAAGGATTTTTTTTATCTTAATCCGGCGCAGTTGAAAGTTAATGACGTATCGTCACCCCGTATGGGATCACAGTGGCCGCCGAGACACCGCCGTTTGTTCGGTTTCACAAAATTACGATAATCGATTACCAGGTAAAGCAGTTGACACATTAATTTATTTACTTTTTATTGTCTAGATGCAATAAATGAAGGAGAAATAATAAAAAATATCATTATTGGAAATTCAGCTTTTGATTTAGTTATAAATAGGTAACTTAAATAAAAGTGTTACAGGGTAAATTAACTAGTGTTACAGTAACAAATTTTGTTGTAAAAAATTGGCCACGTGCGAGTCGGACTCCCGCACTGAGGGTTCCGTACAAATTCTATTTTTGACGTATTAAAAAAACTACTGAATGGATTTCGTTCGAATCAATTTTCGTTGGTAGTTTTTATGGTAATGTACATTATATGTTAATTTCAGTTTTATCATCCTCTTATTTTAGAAGTTAGAGGGGGGGGGACACACTTTTTTCCACTTTGGAAGGGTCTGTCACGCAAAGTATTCACTTTAGAAAAAAGTGATATTAGAAACCTTAATATAATTTTTAAAGACCTATCCATAGATACCCCACACGTATATGTTCAATGAAAAAAAATATTTTCAGTTTCAGTTCTGACTATGGGGACCCCCCTCTATTTTTATTTTTTTTCTATTTTCGTGTGAAAACCTTGTTGCGGTTCACAGAATACATCCACTCACTAAGTTTCGATAGTATAGTACTTATAGTTTCGGAAAAAAGTGGCTGTGACAGACTGGCGGACAGACAGACAGACAGACAGACAGACAGACAGACAGACAGACAGACATGACGAATCTATAAGGGTTCCGTTTTTTTGCCATTTTGGCTACGGAACCCTAAAAAGACAGCAACACAGGATATCTTTAATAATATAAAGAGAAGTTATAATTTTAGACATTTCACTTTGGTAATTATAGGTACTCCTATAATAACGAAATACAAAAAAATAAGTTATTATTTTTTTATATTCAGAAAGATTGGTTTTCACCCTCATACCTAAAGACTATATATAGGTACAAAGGTATATATAGACCTTTATAGATATAGACTTTATAACCACCTCAGCTGAAAAATACAGTGTAGTTGGAGCTTCCAGCTCCTTGAAGACGGAGTCTGCTTTACCAGATTTTGCATTAACAACTCTTGCATAAAAAACACTTGGAGGTCGATGACACCAACACACTACTACCGACAGACACGAATGCGAAGAATGACAAACAAACACGGGGCGGGCCGAGCCTCCATAGTGATCGGATCTAACCCGGCCGCCCCAAGATGGGCATTGGCCACGCGCCGACCTAGTAGCTGACGGATGTCGTGTTCCGTCTGACTTTGATATACCTGCTTACTCTTGCCCGTGGTAGGTTATGGTATATAGAAGATTTTAGAGTTTCAGGGTTCGTTAATCGCTGAAGAATGACAACAAAAAAACACAGGGCGCTAGTGATCGGATCTAACCTGGGCGTCCTAAGATGCGAATTGAGGGGACTCTGCTATACCTGTTTCCTCTTTACCTCGATGACGCAGTGGTTAGTGTGCTCGGCCCGCGATTGCTAAGTTAAGCAACTTTCGCAGAGGCCAATAGTCGGATGGGTGACCGAAAAATTTCATCACGAGCTGCTCCGTTTTTTGGATGGCACGTTTAGCCGTTTTGAGAGGGGATAGGTAGTGTATCTGTGCTTGAGCAGTGACTGGTGCACTATAATATTTCCTGCGTAACTGGTTGATCGTAAAATCGGAAGAGTTTCGGGATTCATTAAAATCAATAAAGAATGTCTACAAACAAACGCGGGGCGCGCTAGATCCATCTAAGCACTATATTTATTAATTATTAGGTCATTGTTGGTCGTTTTCAATACTGTCGCTGTAATGTAACGGTGGTGCTACGTATTGTTTTCATGTCCATTCCTTTTGGCATTTATGATGATTAGTTTTACAGTTAATGAATTGGCTGCTTATCATTATAAGAATAAATAAATCAATGAAGGCAAGCTAAAGGAAAGTTGGGCAATACAAAACAGGACGGACAGATGCAATGGAAAATGCAAAGTTTGCTTTTCCCAGTAATAATGCTTCTGCAAACTTCGGCGAAATGCAAAGAAAGGCACACAGCGCGTCTGATTTTAATTAACTTTAGAGCTTGGTCATTTCCTAGCATTACCAATTTACCACTTTGTAAAACAATACTAAGGTTTTCTTAGCTTGTTTATTTTTGTGATGGGGAGTTAAACAAACAAAAGAATCAACTGATGGAAAGTGACCACCGCTGCCCATGGAAATCAATAACCATACGAGTACAAGGGTCGTATGCGTTGCCTCTGTCCTCGGGCGACCTTACTCACCAGCAGAAACATAGCATAACAGTTACGAAGTACTACTTCACTGTGGTATCTTCTGTAAGGTGGAGGTACTTCCCTAGAAGAGCGGCTCATTCGAGTGGAAGTTCCACAAAGTCGTCAGCTTTATCTCGTAAAAAAATTGCGATATTATAATTATTCATTAATTAATTTCTGGAACTTCTAATGTCACACGTTGGGCACAAGGATAACAAAGGCAGCAAGTACGGGCATAAACATTGTACAACATTAATAATAACGATCAAAGTTTGCCGACTGGAGCGCTAGTCTCATGTCCGTTTGAAAATTTAACGAGGTGGCATCGTCGTAAATAAGAAAGTGTGTTTACTAAGTACTTCATGAAACAGCTATTTAAGGTGCATTTAAAAAGTCCGGAGTGCACTACGATTAAGTGCCGCAAAGTCTCTTAATTTAGCATCTTCATAAATTGCATAATGTAGACTAACTCTTTCGCGTTGTGGCTATATTAGGTCGCACTTTTAAAGTTACTTGCGTCCTGAGTTTAATTAAAAAGTTGGACCGAAAATATCTTTATGTATCTGGGATTTTCAGTTCTAAAATCATTATTCAATTATTTCATATTAGTTCAAAAATACCGAAGGACCAAATGTTTCATCTTATTTGTTATAATAAAGAGCTCATTTCATAACTCTGATACTTTTTAATTAGGTCATTCGTTGTTTCCGTGTCAGTGAGCGCTAGTACTAACTCTATTTGAAGACTGAAGCCACAACCAGTTAATTATGTAAATGCTGCAGCTTCCAATTAGGCACAAAAAGGTAGGCAAACGTAATAAAGATATAACCAAACAGTTTATTGCTGGCATAGCTATGCTAATAGAGGGTGTTCGTCCCAATTCCGGACGAGTTTGTTCGGGCGAGTTCGCTCGGACGAGTCATCATTGACCGATGCGGATTTACGACAATAGACTGTGGAAAGAGTAAAAGCTTGCTTTCCCGCCGGCGACCCACACCGCCGACATACATTGAACTTGAAATCCTTCTCGTCGACGCCGAGATTTGTTGTTATACCCTTTTTTATACGACCTCTTTTTATTTTAATGCGGAGTTGAGGTTTACTAGCGTAGATTTATCGGCCTTACTCGGTACGAGCTTCGGTGTAGAATTCCGGGTTGATCGCAAATTGGAAGTCAGTTTATTTACCAGATATTTTGTAGCGGATGCCAAAACACACTTTGGGAAGCTGTGCCGCAGCGCTGGCGTAAGTAGTTCAGTAAGGTATCTTTTAGGAATTGTTTTTTGTCTCGGGCCCCTATCTCTAGTCCGGTTACTTTTTAGGGTTCCGTAGCCAAATGGCAAAAAACGGAACCCTTATAGTTTCGTCATGTCTGTCTGTCTGTCTGTCTGTCCTGGCTCGTTCTCCGCCGTTTCTGAACCGATTGCCACGAAAATTGGTGGAGAGATGTATAGTGATAATTCAAGAATTGGTTTTTAAAATAATCGAAAAATAATTATTTTTTACCCCACTCCCATAAAGCTGAAAGTAAATTCGAAAAAAAAATCGACTTACCCCATCGTGTGGGGTATCGTTAAAAAGGAATTTTTAAATACAATAAAACTTGCCTTAAAACCATGTGGATCACACACCCCAGTCTCGAGATATATTAATACAAAGTTAAAATTAGAGCGTCCCCCCCCCCTTAACTTTTGAAATACTATTACAATAATTCTGAAAAAAATGTCCTGTATACCTCCAAGTAAGTACTTTCAACGAAAACTATAGCGAACTCTGTATCATACATAGTTATTTTTATACAACTCGACCAACTTATGACGTGCAGTTGCCCTTACTAAATGGTGTCTTAAGCGGTCGGGCCATCTTTTAGCTACGGAACCCTTTCATGGGCGTGTCCGACACGCTCTTGGCCGGTTTTGTTACCTACGTAACACTTTTATTTTAAAAGCAGACCAAGTTATTCCCCCCTTCAACTAAACTCCACCTCTCATTAGTTGTATTTCTTTAATCAAGCAAAAAGATTCGAACTTTCAAACCCATCAATCAACTACTAACTCATCATTTCATCACGTATCCCGATAAATCCTTACAAAACGTCTCCCAACACCACAGATACGTGATACAAAACCGCGGCAACTGAAAGCGTTCGTGACTTACTAACTCAGTGTTCAGTAATGAAAGTAAAATTAGTTCTCAGAGCAACGACCGCTCTGGCACACTGCACTTGAGCGGATCGCATACATTACAAGACTTGTACTCGTACTTAACGGATACGACCTGATGCTTCTGTTTAAACCCTTAAAGATTGTTTGTGGGGAAATAGACCACCTACATTGGTAAATAGGTCAACTCGTTAACTATTTTTATTGATTCTCTAATAAATCGTGGATCAAATATCGATCTTTTTAATCATTAGATATTTGATCCACGATTTTAAAAAGTATGTGAATTGTGATAAAACGAGATTCTCAAATGAATCTTGGATCAAATATCGATCTCTTTAATCATTAGATATTTGATCCAAGGTTTTAAGAAGTATGTGATAAAGCGAGATTTTCTGAAGCTATTTTATAACATTACCGCATTTTGCTGATTTGTAGTTTAGAGTTGTGAAATATTTAATGAAACAATAACAGATATTAGAATATTGGTAGAGGCTTAAACCATTACTATTAGCGAAAGCACCCAACCACCCGCTACTATTTGATGTTATCGATACCTCACTATCGGTGCTAAAGCAAAAGCTACTCGTACTGTAAACGGGGTGCGTTTACCCGTAAAACACAACAAGCGTGGCATCACGACCTGCCTTTGAGATCTCACATGCACCGGTACAGGCAGCCGCACTTCACTGCAAACATTTATAACAGTTCAATAGTAGTGCTTATGACCCTGACATAAGGCCGGTAGAAAGGTCAAAGTGTCTTCTCTAACAAGCCGTTGTCTGTACATACAATCAAATGCATAAAACCGCATAGTTGTCTTTGAACAACAGAAGCGATGCACTGATTTTCATGAACGTACTCGATATCTTATTCATGAGGATATGAGGTACTTTGTAGGGTGCTTCGATAGGTATTTATTTGAACATCAAAATAGTAACATGTCAAAGTAATATTATAAATGCGAAAGTAACTCTGTCTGTCTGTCTGTCTGTCTGTCTGTCTGTTACGCTTTCCCGCTTAAACCTCGCAACCGATTTTGATGAAATTTGGTACAGACAATCTTTAGACCCTGAGACAGAACATAGGCTACTTTTTATTTCGAAAAAAAGAAATCCACGCGGACGGAGTCGCGGGCGGCCGCTAGTACTCGATATATTCTTAGGTACTTTGTAGGGTGCTTCGAAAGGTATTTATTTGAACATCAAAATATTAACATGTCAAAGCAATATAATGTTACAGTCAGATCTCATAGCCGGTCAAAACCACTTTTGACTGCGAAAATCAGTCCAACAAAAGTGGTTTTGGCGAAGCGTGAATTTTCCACTGCAAAAAAAACAGACTATTGACTGACTAGAATCTTGTTAAACAATCATATTTTTCCTTCGAAGGTAAAAATATAAAACAACAAACTATGCTACAACAATGAAACTTCGCAGACGGGTTTCCTTAAACTTCCGGAGAAAAACTGAGAGAACACAATATTTTTTCCAAGAAATTATCAAACGAACAAGTTTCGCAAATGAGTCCTGCGAGAGCCTTAACTTATACTTAACAAGAAAATTAACTTTCCTCGTGTATTTCCGAACTAACTGCTAATTTGAACTGGAATGCTGTCAAATGAAAGTTATGGTATGACAGTAATTTGACAGCAAAGTCTGTCATCACGGTGTCATAGTTAATGATAGGCTGGCATAATTTGCGACGCGTGCTTGCATAGAAGTGAAACGATCAATGTTAAGTATTGAAACGTGTCAGATAGCATTTATTTAACTGTTTCTTATAGTGTCTGCACTCTACTTGATCGTAAACTAACAGTTACGCTAAACGCTGATCGCAAAGTGATGTTTGTAAATGACGTTTCCGATAGGGTAAAAAGTTATCCAGTGGTTACGCTATGGTAAATAGTAGAAAGCTAACAATTATGTATAAGTTGAAGAAAACAATATCAGATAATCAATTAAAGAAAAGTGATGAAATAGGACCACACATTAAACCACCCACGCCCATTGTCTTACAGAGGAAATCGATTTTTTATAGTAAAACAATTTATCTCCCATCTTAGACAGTTCTCACGAAGACAAAAACTGGTCGATACTCTATCATTTAGTGATAAACATCATGGTATCCGTTCCTTACAACTTTCTCCTATTTATCTGTTACTCAATTCTCGTAACAATCGGGCTTGCACCCTGACGAATCCCAATTTATAATTGCTGGATGATTTAAACGGAGGAGTGGTCATGGGCAATTGGATCTTTGTGAGAGAATAAAAATAAAAAAGAACCTTGAAAGCACATGATGCAGCAACACTTTCTAATTTCATACCTCGAGGCGAAACAATCGTGAGTCGTAAAATACTATTCGTTAATGCTAGATTCACGGACAGATGTCAACACCCACAGTAATACTCAAGATAAGGTGAAGATAGGAGGATTGCATTTGATTTGATTAAACACTGGCTTTTATCACAGAGGAAATGCGAAGAAAAATGGCCTTGTCTTGTTTTATAATCATGTTATGATAAGTCAGTTGATAATAATCAGAACATTAACAAAGATCTAGACATAGTTTTTTTCCTATACATTAACGTTATTATCTAATTTTAAGAAGAAATAAATACCCAATTAATTTATGTTAGCAGGAATACTATTTATAAAAAACTCCATCAATTCTGCAGAAATTGCGGTTTTCACAAAGGCTTCTTTATGTCTTGTCTTTCAAGAATTTAATAAGCACTGTACGTTTGCTCACATGCGGTCTTTTCGCGTAATAAGGTTCAAATTAATATTTATAACGTATGGGTATGCTGATTAAAAACATACCTTCCTGTAACAATGTCTTGATATTCGTAAATCTGTAAATCAAGTACAAATAAAACTAATCACTGTCATAAAAACCAGTCTAATGAAAAATAATCGGCAACAAGATCGCCCGAGATGATTCAAAATAACAGGAACCAACTATAGACAACTTTCACATGGTCATTCTATTCACACTGAGGAAATTCGTGTCCAAACATTTCATATTAGCGACCCAGAATTAGTTGTATTTACATGGGCTTGTCACATAACTTTTGATACAGGTGTTGATTCGAGGCAGTTATAAAAGGGTCAGTGTGTCATATTAAATAATATTTGAAAATATAACCCACGCTGTTAGTGAAAGCTGTCGGTACAGATAAAAGGCAAGTTTAGTTGGAATGACATACGAGATATAAAATGCTGTTACAAGATGAAGCGGTTTCGAAATAATGAACTTATTTAGCTGTTAATGTTCGTGTAAGTAGAGACGGGCCTGTGCTAGTCGTAAAATACAGACGATATCAATCCTAAAATAATTAGCTGGATCTCTCCTTCCTTTCGTAGTAAAGATTTCATTAAAAGAACTTTACGACGTCGTAACATATTTTGTGCTTCTAGTGAGAAACTGTTTAACGATCCTACATAATTTAATAGTAATGTAGTAAATTACACAAATAACTTCGTATACAATAGCAATAAATGAAACTAATAATTTTATTAACCTCTTCCAAGGAACTTCGAAGCAATTTCACCTTGTATCTATCAATATAACTATTAGCCATATCTCGGCCACACGTGAAAATGTAAGGTATGGACTGAAATTGGTGACACTAATTCAAAATGCAAAATTCAAAATATTCTTTATTAACATATGCTTCATAGGAGCACTTGTTAATCATCAGAAAACTACAAAATAATGACTCTATCACCAATGACTCTATATTTCACTGTTCTCTTGAAATCTTTCTTACTTGAGCGTACAAAACGTACAGCGTACAAACCTGGGGGCCTATCCCTCGATAAAAATGCCATCAGATTGTTAACTGTATAACTATGTTTAAAAATGTTTTTTGTTATATACCGGAATATACCAGACTTAATTTTGTATTCTTAATTTTACGGAAATTGTAATATCTTTTATGTGTTATAAAATAAACCAATTCAAATGATGCCACAAGAAAGTCTTGCTCAACCACCGTTCAAAAATTTTCAGAGCGGAGCCCTCAGCGACCAGTCTTCGAACGAAAGCGGTGGCGGCGGTGGTTCGTCCGACTCGAACAGCGCTGCCGAGCCGTCAGCTGATCAGCTGGCGATGGAGTCAGCTGAGCGAGAGACCCCCAGCCACGCGTACAACGGACCCCCGCCACCGGCACCCCCGCCGCATAACAGGAGGCAGAATCCACCGCATCATCAGCCGCATCACCCTTTAGGTATGTAGGAATACTAGCTTCCTTACGATACGTAATTCGGAATCCCATACGGAATGTTAGATCCCAACAAACTTGTGTTTTGCATAACCCGTTGAGCATATCGGTCGGTGAGCAGAGCATGCTTGACGTCGTCAAAAAAAATGTTTTTGTTATAATTGTCTAGGCGTTAACTTGCATAAAACTGTCAAGTAATTAGGTTAACGTAATTATTTCATATGAAAAAATTGTGATACCCTTTACTAATTTACGTCTATTTCCTTAATTTCAGGCATGCCCAGGATTACCAATCATCACCCGATACATTCTAAGCCGTTCGCTCTTGGGCCGCCGGTCAACCACCACAAGAACGATATTGGACCTGGATTCCGTGGACCTCCGCCTCCTCCCGCCCCTCCTGCAGACGCTCAGACCTCCGCCAGCGACAAAGTCTTCACCGGAGCCGGCGACGTGTGGCCAGCCCCCGCTCCCGACATGCCCAAGATCGTATCACTCGACGTTAAGTGCGAAAAGAACGCCATGAGAGTCTTCCTAAGCTTCGACAAACCTTTCTTCGGCATCGTTTTCTCTAAAGGACACTACTCGAACCACCAATGTGTCCATCTCCCTCCCAACCTAGGTAGATCATCCGCTTCATTCGAAATCGGAGCTCACGCTTGTGGCACCGCTGGCAGTGGAGATCCGAGGTACAGGGGAGACGTTGCAGCCGCAGGAACGTACTTCGAAAACGTTATTGTCATTCAATACGACCCGCAAGTGCAAGAAGTTTGGGATCAGGCACGTAAGCTGCGATGCACGTGGCACGACCAATACGAGAAAGCTGTCACCTTCAGACCGTTCCCTGTAGATATGCTCGACGTAGTACGAGCGGACTTTGCTGGTGACAACGTCGGTTGCTGGATGCAAATTCAAGTTGGAAAGGGTCCTTGGGCTTCGGAAGTATCTGGCCTGGTAAAGATTGGACAGACGATGACAATGGTGCTAGCTATCAAGGATGACGACGCAAAGTTCGACATGTTAGTCCGGGACTGTGTCGCTCACGATGGTCAACGCGCTCCTATACAATTAGTCGATAGGCGAGGCTGTGTAACTAGACCGAAGCTGATGTCGAGATTCACGAAGATCAAGAACTTCGGAGCTAGCGCCAGTGTTCTCTCCTACGCGCACTTCCAGGCATTCAAATTCCCAGACTCGATGGAAGTCCACTTCCAGTGTACTATCCAGATCTGCAGATACCGCTGTCCCGAGCAATGTTCCGACGGAGCCCACAATGTGATCGCACCACATGTTGAATATGGAACTCCCCAGTTAGAAGGCTACGCCGTTGGCGCTGAAGCGAGGAGGGACGAGCGAAGGGTCAGGAGGCAGCGTCGTGCCACATCACCGGAAAAAGAAGTTGGAGTTAACAGGGTCATTCGCGTCGTGTCCGCCGGAGATTTGAACATGGACACAGCTGAAGAAAGCACAGCTCCTAAGATTATTCCGACTCCAGGTTTGGTTTGCATGACGACACCTGGTTTCGCTGCAACGCTTGGTGCTCTCCTGGCTACTTTATTGTGTTCTTGTGCAGTATCAGCTGTTCTGTTCATTAAACTTCGTCCCATAACTTCGCTCAAGAAGAAGACGGCAGTTATTGCGACGATAGCTCGGCCGCACCCGCCGCCCACAGCGCACATTATTTCAAAAAGTCGGTTCTACTCGTAACATCATTTAAATAACTCAATTTGTACATATTAGTGTGATGAGACTGAAGTATATAGACCATTCCAATTTAAATAAGTACGTGCGTTATTCCAGTGCTCAAGCAAATTTATCTGTTAAAATCTATTTATTTAGGATTAATTTAATTTACCTCTTAGACACTGCGGTGGAAAAAACTTCAGTTGAATTGTTTCCTATATCAAATTGTATTTTATAGCCAGTTGAGAAACCCACGTGCTGCAATCGTTCAGATCCCACATTTTTAATAAAATGTTAGGAAGAATTTCAGTAAACACAAATGTAGTATTAAATATCTGATAAGTACAATCTTCTGTTACCTCTTTTCGAATGCTTCAGAGTATGAACATTTGAAACAGGGGCAACGGAAAATATATTTAATATGGTATATCAACATGTAGGTGAACCGCTAGATTATAATTTAAAATAACTTGTCATTAGTATTAATATTATTTATTTTAGTTAAGTTACTGTTGTAGTCATTACTACATAATTTATTTGTTTTATACCACCTGAGTACCTCTTCATCTGTTTTATTTATGTTATTGTTTTTCTTCAAGTTAATACAAAGTTTATTTTACTGTTACGTTTAATGTGAATGGTGAATCCGTAATAGTTAATAGTGTCCCGTAGATAGAGAATGTATCGGCCATTATCTTGCAGATTTATGTACAACTCTATCGTGATGTATACCTGTGTACAATGTAATTTGGAAAATTAAACATTATCACGAAAAAACTAGAAAAGCTGTTTTATTTTTCTTTTACTAACGTAATTTGCAAAATCTGTGTCTTGTATTCACTTCACTTCCTACCTACTTGTTAAAATGCTCAGCCTTAATTAACTTAATTTTTGATTAGATTGGTCATAGTTAAAAAGCTTAACTGCTAATTTCCTCCGGCGTATAATTTTTATCGCACATGAAGGTATATGCCACGCAAGCGTACCTCGGCACTAGGCTTGGAAAACGCTAGGACGAAGATATAGGTACAATATACTACAGCCTAAAGCCTTCCCATTCAAATGGACTATACAACAGTTACTAGGCTGGACTGTAGTTTCCAAGTTAACGCGTTCAAACAAACAAGCAAACTATCCAGCTTTATTATATTAAGTATAGATTAAAAGTATATCATTGGCTTGGATAAAATTATAATTAGATATCAATAGTTGTGTAGGTGACTGAAATTGCTTACTACGTGCCATGTCAAAATGTCAAACTCGGATTTGACAGTTTTTGACAAGTTCATCGAAAAGGTCTCCTAAATCTAATGGGTTTTCCTAAAAGGGGATCCAAAATTTAGTCAGATTTTACGTACGACGCACCGTTTTCGAGATATTCGCAGTTTCGTAAAATATATTTAACTTAATTTTATTTTCACAAAATAGATAATCGTAGATTTTTTAGATCTTTACTTACTTTGCGCCGCTTAACGAAATATGTTGATGATGAAAATGGATGTGATTTAAAGCCAATAAATATATTGATCCTCTTTTGAAAACCCCAGAAACACTTAGACAATTATTATGAAATATAGATTAAGTCGCCGAAGATCGGGTTGAGTGGAGAGCCCTAGGGGAGGCCTATATCCAGCAATGGCCTGCGATAGGCTGATGATGATGATAGATAAAGTATTCTGATTACAATGTTTATGTTTTAAACATAACAAGTGATACAGTAGGTACTTATAGTTATTTCGGTGACAGAAGCCTTGGCAAACTCCGCTACCAGTCAAAATGTCAAACTCGGATTTGACAGTTTTTGACAAGTTCATCGGATAGGTCTCTTAAATCTAATGGGTTTTCCTAAAAGGGGATTCAAAATTTCGTCAGATTTTACGTACGACGCACCGTTTTCGAGATATTCGTAATTTTGTAAAATATATTTTCACTTCATATTATTGTCACTAAATATCAGTAGATTTTTAGGACATTTGCCCAATTTGCGGCACTTAACAAAATAGGTGGATGATGAAAATGGACGTGATTAAAAGCCAATAAATAAATTATTGATCCTCTTTTGGAAACCCCAGAAACACTTTGACAATTATTATGAAATATGGATTAAGTCGCCGAAGATCGGGTTGTCTGGAGAGCCCTAGGGGAGGCCTATATCCAGCAATGGCCTGCGATAGGCTGATGATGATGATAGATAAAGTATTCTGATTACAATGTTTATGTTTTAAATATAACAAGTGATAAAGTAAGTACTTATAGTTATGTCGGTGACAGAAGCCTTGGCAAACTCCGCTACCAGTCAAAATGTCAAACTCGGATTTGACAGTTTTTGACATGTTCATCGGATAGGTCTCTTAAATCTAATGGGTTTTCCTAAAAGGGGATTCAAAATTTCGTCAGATTTTACGTACGACGCACCGTTTTCGAGATATTCGCAATTTTGTAAAATATATTTTCACTTCATACTATTGTCACTAAATATCAGTAGATTTTTAGGACATTTGCCCAATTTGCGGCACTTAACCAAATAGGTGGATGATGAAAATGGATGTGATTAAAAGCCAATAAATAAATTGATCCTCTTTTGAAAACCCCAGAAACACTTTGACAATTATTATGAAATATAGATTAAGTCGCCGAAGATCGGGTTGAGTGGAAGGCCCTAGGGTAGGCCTATATCCAGCAATGGCCTGCGATAGGCTGATGATGATGATAGATAAAGTATTCTGGTTACAATGTTTATGTTTTAAATATAACAAGTGATACAGAAGGTACTTATAGTTATGTCGGTGACAGAAGCCTTGGCAAACTCCGCTACCAGTCAAAATGTCAAACTCGGATTTGACAGTTTTTGACATGTTCATCGGATAGGTCTCTTAAATCTAATGGGTTTTCCTAAAAGGGGATTCAAAATTTCGTCAGATTTTACGTACGACGCACCGTTTTCGAGATATTCGCAATTTTGTAAAATATATTTTCACTTCATACTATTGTCACTAAATATCAGTAGATTTTTAGGACATTTGCCCAATTTGCGGCACTTAACCAAATAGGTGGATGATGAAAATGGATGTGATTAAAAGCCAATAAATAAATTGATCCTCTTTTGAAAACCCCAGAAACACTTTGACAATTATTATGAAATATAGATTAAGTCGCCGAAGATCGGGTTGAGTGGAAGGCCCTAGGGTAGGCCTATATCCAGCAATGGCCTGCGATAGGCTGATGATGATGATAGATAAAGTATTCTGATTACAATGTGTATGTTTTAAACATAACAAGTGATACAGTAGGTACTTATAGTTATGTCGGTGACAGAAGCCTTGGCAAACTCCGCTACCAGTCAAAATGTCAAACTTGGATTTGACAGTTTTTGACAAGTTCATCGGATAGGTCTCTTAAATCTAATGGGTTTTCCTAAAAGGGGATCCAAAATTTCGTCAGATTTTACGTACGACGCACCGTTTTCGAGATATTCGCAGTTTTGTAAAATATATTTTAACTTAATTTTATTTTCACTTAATAGATATGTGCAATGTTACTTAATAGATAGTGCAATGGTTACAGGGGAATAAAGTTAATGTCGCATAGCATGAAAGTATGGGAAAGAGTGATTGAGCGAAGATTGAGAGAGGAGAGTGAAATTTCACAAAATCAGTTTGGTTTTATGCCAGGTCGAGGTACAACGGATGCCATCTTTGCCTTACGCCAAATGTGCGAGAAGTACAGAAGTGCACACAAAAACTTGCACATGGTGTTCGTTGATCTCGAAAAGGCATATGACCGAGTTCCACGTGAGGTTTTGTGGTGGGCCCTGAAGAAGAAAGGTGTGCCTGTGAAATACCTGCAGTTGATTCGAGCAATGTACAGCCGATGCAGTACCCAAGTACGTTCCGCCGCCGGCACGACTACTAGCTTCAATGTGGCTGTGGGCTTACACCAAGGATCGGCACTTAGCCCTTACCTCTTCTTGTTGATAATGGACGCTCTGACGTCGGACATCCAGGAGGAGGCGCCTTGGTGTATGCTTTTTGCCGACGACATTGTGCTAGTGGATGAAGACGCCCTGATGGTCCAGAACAGATTGGAGGTGTGGCGGCAAAGACTGGAGAATTTTGGCTTGAGAGTCAGTAAAACCAAAACTGAGTACCTGTTTTGCGACTTTGGCGGTCTCTCCAGTTCTTTGCCTATAACACTGGACGGAATGCCCTTACCAGTCTGTTCCGATTTTCGGTACTTAGGGTCTCTCATCCAAAGTGACGGCGACATCGACAGGGACGTAAAGCATCGAATCAACTCAGGTTGGATGAAATGGAGACAGGTCACTGCAACAACATGCGATCAACGGTTGCCCTTACGGCTAAAGGGCAAAATTTACAAAACCGTAATAAGACCTGTCTTAATGTATGGATCGGAATGTTGGGCCACGAAGAAGACGGATGAAAGACGATTGCATGCAACGGAGATGAGAATGCTGAGATGGATGTGTGGGGTGACGAGAATGGATAAGATAAGGAATGAGTACATCAGAGGAAGTATGAAAGTGGCACCAGTGATAGAAAAGGTTAAGGGGAACCGACTATCCTGGTATGGCCATGTGATGAGACGAGAGGAAACCCATGTGACGAGACGAATGATGAATATGAAAGTTAATGATGTGCAAGGGAGAGGTAGGCCAAAGAAAAGATGGATGGATTGTGTGAACGATGATATGAGTGAAAGAGGTGTGAATGACGGGATGACGAATGATAGGCCGGTATGGAAGAAGTCGACATATTGCGCCGACCCCAGATAAACTGGGAACAGGGCAGGCAAATGATGAGATAATCGTAGATTTTTTAGATCTTTGCTTACTTTGCGCCGCTTAACCAAATAGGAGGATGATGAAAATGGATGTGATTAAAAGCCAATAAATAAATTGATCCTCTTTTGAAAACCCCAGAAACACTTTGACAATTATTATGAAATATAGACTAAGTCGCCGAAGGTCGGGTTGAGTGGAGAGCCCTAGGGAAGGCCTATATCCAGCAATGACCTGCGATAAGCTGATGATGATGATAGACAAAGTATTCTGATTACAATGTTTATGTTTTAACTTTTTTGACTGCTTCCGTGGCGCAGTGGCTAGTGTGTCGCACTTTAAAGCGGCGGCCGCGCCGGAGGTCCTGGGTTCGAATTCCGGGTCGGACCGATGAAATTGTGTCTATGTTTTCATGTTGTGATCACACAGACACAGTCCGGAGTTTGGAAGTTGGCGGTGTATTTACACCCCCGTGCCTCGGAAAGCACGTTAAGCCGTTGGTCCTGCGCCTGATCTCTCTACGGTCGTGTCAGATTGCTGTCCCACCGAATTATGGGAGTGAGGGAATAGGGAGTGCACCTGTGCTTGCGCATGCGCTTGTGCACTATAATATATCCCGCGCAAGTGGCTAATCGTAAGATTGGCCGCCGTGGCCGAATTCGGCTAGGAGGGTATTATTATGTTTTAAATATAACAAGTGATACAGTAGGTACTTATAGTTATGTCGGTGACAGAAGCCTTGGCAAACTCCGCTACCAGTCAAAATGTCGAACCCGGATTTGACAGTTTTTGACAAGTTCATCGGATAGATCTTTTAAATCTAATGGGTTTTCCAAAAAGGGGATCCAAAATTTCATCAGATTTTACGTACGACGCACCGTTTTCGAGATATTAGCAGTTTTTTTTATATTTCTAAGTAGAATTCTATCCAAAATAAAGTCTATTGATTTTTAAGACATGTAGATTTTTAATCAAATTAGAGGAGTAAGAACCAATTTTAGGGCGTCAAATAATAAACAAAGACTCGATCAACATACATTTTATTCCATTAAACAAAGTAACAGGTGCTTTCGCGTTAAACACATTTCGTCACCGCATCCATACATAGAAACTTAGAATTTAAATAAAACTTTGTTCACAATAAATAATGAACTCCCTTTAAACGAGACAACAAAAGAACATTTAGGTGGATCATATTTGTGACTTTAACCAAAAAAGGGCCTCTATTTTTTTTCTTTATAGAAAAAATAATAATTTAATTTTATGTTTTTTACATTGATGAAATTTGTAATATTTAATTATGTAATAGAGTTTACTTAACAAATAAAATAATTGTTTATCTGGCACATGCCGGAAGGCATTATGTAATTTCGAGGGTAATTTATAGTTTAAATGGGAACTCCAGATCAATACAATATTCGTCACAAATACGACCCACCTTTGACTAAGGGACACCATAACCACAAGGAGGGAAGATTAATGGAAAAACGTGTAAAATATTTTTTTATATAAAAATAAAATTGCACTTAGAGAAAACATGTTCTCACAAAACTTTAACTTACGATATTATAATAGTTTTGCTACGATAAATGCAAGATTTTTGGGTGGCATGTCGTTTAAAACATTTTTTATTAAAATCGGGAGATCGATAAACAGTTTATATTATGCGTTTTGTATATTGCAGTGTAACTTTATCTTGTTTTACATTTGTAACATAAACATAACTATATTAAGATGTTTTTTGTTGTTATAAAATATTACATATTTATACATTAATGTCATCTAAGCCCTACTCCATAATATTTTATTTTCAAATCAAAAGGTGAATTGTATAAAAGTAATTCTCAAAATGAGTATGAAAAAGCAATATTATGTTCACACATTATTGAAATAATCATCATTTATCGATCCCCCATACAGAATCATTCTAAATTGTATTACTTAAAACTACAGTTAATCTAGTCATAGCTATGTTTCAATACAGATACTAATTAAAAATAAGTTATTAAATAACGTTGAGCAATATTAGGAAGGATAGGTACTTAATGAACTTAAATGCAAGTTAAATGCAAATGCGTAGAAGAGTCTATTCATCCATTTATGTAACGTTCATTGGTGTGTCAACTAACGTATATTACAATGTATTACACTAGCTTATACTATACAAGTACAGTCGACTGCGTTTTATGCTACAGATCGAATGATGTGTGAGACCTCAGAGATAATAAAAAAGTATAGAGTAGCCGTGGGGGCGTTCCCAGTTTAAGTTTATTATGAACAAAACAGGTTAACTTCGCGGTCAACTCATGGCGTGCAAACATTAGTAATGTGTAGGTAAAAAAAAAGGTATGTACGTGTAAATGAAAACATCGCCTTCAAAATGTATAGTGGTAGGGGTTTGTCAATAAATGGCTGTAATATGGCCCATCTTTCGTTAATTTCTGTTATTTATTGTGAGACCATTTTCAAATTGCAGTTATCACTTCGAAAATTGTTTATCATACTGGTTTAAATACATGTTTTATATTAATAAATTGGACTATTTTCAAGAAAAAGATGCAGCCAAGTATGTAGTATTATGCTCTCTTAGAAAGGAATCATTGATGGTCTCACACATCTAAATGAAAACATTCAAATTATTGAGTTCCACGCGGCATTTTGCTTCCAGGCGAGTGAACCAACTAAGAACTGAATATATCCGGATACCTATACTGATACTCTTCATTCAGTTGATCACGACATCACTAACCATAGTTCCAACATTCATGAAGATCTCGATTGTGACTCACGACATTCACGATATCAACTCGCATCTTTGGTTAGGTGCATTTACTGTTATGGATCAGTAAAAGAAACTCAATAATTTGAATAGGAACTTACGCTAATTATAAATACTTTACTAAAAACTGTGACAAGAAAACATACTAACGCGCACTTTCGAAACTACGTATAGTTAACAAAAATAAAATAAAAATATATAAATTTTTAACTTTACTTTACTGATCTTGTTAATATTGTTTATCTTGTTAACATAGAAAAATAATGTAATTAAAATATAATTTACAAATATAACTATCTAAATGCTAGAGTACTAAGATAACACTAGATACAATTATTATATCTTGAGCCGAATTTTACAGAATTGAAAACGGATTTATAACATCACAATGTTAGCACCAAATTCAATGAATTACAAAGTAAAGCACCAAAATGTTCATGTAATTTGTTTTATTTCGTCTGATTAGATTCGAGATAAATAAGTATTGTGTCTCATTTTAAGTATGTTGGCCCCGAAAAGGTTTATTTGTAGAAACTCAAAAAGGTTATAAAAAGCATTCAATGGTTATTTATTAATTGCTTTTTGGGAATAGTGTAGATAAGGTGTAAGTTAGACCTTATTTTTCAAATATGTACTTGTCTAGACTTTTTGGTATTTCTGTTTTTATCAATTTTTGCAATCTTGTTTGTAAAATATCTTTAGCAAAGTCTTCAAAATTTTTACATCCCTAAAAACAGTAGATACCTATTGACGATATCTTACAGTCATTTTTAACCTGAGTAAAATGCCATTGACTGAACGATAACTTAAATGAAAAGGATACATGTACTATGATTAGTTATATAGTTCATTTGGTTCTTGATTAGCCATATTTTATTTCAATATCTAATTATAATAAAATATTTTAGTCTTCTGACTCAAAATTTTATTTAAAATATCAGTAATCATAAACCAAACACATAACATACACACATGAATAGCATAACAACGGCTAATTCAATATAAGTATTATGGTATCTACTACATAATGTATAACTTTAAACTTTCGCGTTGCATTATAATTATTTAACATTACAACGGGACTAAACGTGATATTATTTTTATAAGTACCTGAGTACTTACTGCTTGACGTTTCGGCTACGATGCTGCAGCCGTGGTCACAAGCGAACTCAGTACTCAGGTACTAATAAAAATAATATCGCGTTTAGTCCCGTTGTAATGTTAAATTACTACATAATGGATATCCATTGCAAGACATATTATTGCTTCAGCAATAATAATATTTTTCTATGAAGAAATAAAGTTTGGGATTGAGCAAGCCTTGTTTTACTTGCTAGGATTAGAATTAACTACACTTATCCTAATGGCATGACTCGACGTTTATTCTTACCCGCTAGTTTACAAACGATGATTGTATAAGTTATAAAACAAAGGAATATACTGTACAACACTTATCGGTATAAAGTATATTTATAATATTCACAACAACGATTTCGAAGGCATTTGGACTGGGTCCGCTGACATAGCACCATTCGGTAGTAAAGGCGAATGAAGTTTTATAAAATATAAGCACTGTTTCCGCTCATTCACTTCTCAAAATGTTCATTTCTGTTTTAAGGAATGCAAGTGTTAACAAACCGACCCTTGCAAGATAAGGGTCGTGCCACAAAGTGAATTTTGGAGTATGATTCTTACTTCAAAATCTACTTTATGAAAACAAACATACAGTCATGAACATTTCATGTACCTAAGTATAAATAAAGAGTCTTATGCGAATGCCACAATAATAAAATTTGAATGTGTTCGTGAATATTGCACGTAAATATACTCAAAACGCGAGTCACACTATTTTTACATCAAATTACATGTATTTAAGTGGTTGTTTGTGTCCAAAAAGTATCCATCTTTTTATAATTTCAAGATAACTAGATTATTTATAGTTCCTAACAATAAAAAAATAATTAAATCTAATGTTATGACTGACCTAAAAATTCAGGTATCAAAGCAGTTAGGAAATGGAGAACTAACAGTTTCTCTCTGCATGGGTCATTCGTGTACGTACTTTAATTATATTGCAGAAACAAAACATCTAGCGTCATATAAATCTTTTGACAGCTATCTTGAATGGTTTGATTTGTTATACAAAAACATTCAAATTTAAACTTTACAGCATTCACGTAAGTGCTCTGTTTCTTTGTCATAACTGAAAGTATAGTACGCGGTAGTAAATATTGATCATGGACTTTAGCAAGAAGCATTCGGAAAAGTTTCTCAGTCGTACAGAGCATATTCAATAAGAGGAATACGCAACAAGTCTACAAACCATAAATTTAGTCAATTATCTATGTTGTTAAGTGCCATTTGGTCCCATTTGAATATGAACGAGTTTGGAGGAGGTACTTTTTAATTATCTCCAAAATGACTTTAATTTTTGTATTAATATTATTGTCTACGTTGATGATATTATTGCCATTAGACATAATAAAATCTATAATTAATTAAATACACCAATGGAAATCTTTCTCATAGACGACGACTTCAAATTCGTCCTCTTTTACGTACTTGTAATGATTTACGCAAGACTATAAATTACAATATTTTTCATTTGAAATAGTGTTTTTTTCAATTTATTTAATTACGCTTATTTTCTCTTTTACATAAAATTTATAACTTTCCTTATTTATCATCTGTATTCTCGTTCAAACTACCAAAGTCCAGTATGCAATACTCACTGCCCGCTACCATATACAACATTCCCGTATCAACCGTCGCGCGAATGATGCGTGTGCGCATGCGGCGGTGTGCCTAGCAGACGCAGCGCCATCCACGCCGCGAGCGAGTGTGAAGCCGGCGCGGGGGAAACGGTGGGCACTGTTTGTGATGCCATTCTGAAAGAGAAGTTGCGAGTTGGTGAAGATGAATAACTTAACTTTGCATATATCATAGACAAAACACTTTTAAAACAAGATACGTAGATAAGAAGACGTAGGTATAAGACAAAATATAAAAGATCAATCTATATTGTTCAAAAAAAAGAAAGGAGAAAATAATAATTGCGACTTGAGTGTATGCATTTTTGAAGAGTGGTTAAATTTTTGAATAGTTGAACTAAAAGGCTCATATTAGACCTTCAAACTAAACCGATGCCTAGGAGGTCAGATGACTACGCTATCACCAAGCTCCATAAAGTCAGCGTAAGTAATTCCATATCGCCTAATTTATTTAGTGGCACGTGGGTGTTTTAAACATGTTGCAGAAGTTCCTGGTTATTATGATAGCAGGAACTTAGGACTTACACATACCTAGAGCGAAGTCTCTGCAACAGAACTGCGGCGGCAAGAGCGGCGCCAGCGGCGGCCCCGGCTGCCGACGCGAACAAAGCACCGAAGCTGACGGCACCCATGCAAATGCCGTACACCACCTGAAATAGCATATGAGAAAGGGTTTATAACAAATTATGAGAGAGAGGGGGAGAGATATGAAGACAAAGAAAGACAATATAGGCAATATACTATGGACTATAGTCCTCAATTTTAAATACAAGGATGTTGGATGTATGACACACACTCACATTTAGGAATGTAGAAAGACGTAGGCTTAGAGGATTTTCTAATTTTGTTTTCGTCTCGACTAATATTGTAATTTCACACGCTTGGATACAACGTGTGCGGCATAGCTATATTGGTCAAGACGACAACGAAGTTCGAGACTCCTGAAAGTAGCAAGTCTTAAGCCTAGGATACGTTAGACAAAAAATACAAAACTAGCTTTCTCACCTCCTCCCGAATCCTTCCACTGAACACCGTCACGGGCTCCCTCGAAGGTCCGAACGCGAGATCAGCTTCGGACACCACTTCATATATCCCTGACACGCCGACATCAGCTGATCTTCCTTCCCGGACCGTGCGGCGCTTGCGAAGGGACCGCGGGCCAGCAACTGCAGGACCAGGTGCTTTGGCTGGGACTACGGTGTCTCCTGACGGTTCCATCTTGACGTCAGAGGGAAGTTTTCGTGGCCCGTGGGGGAAGCGTTCGCGCTCGGTCAGTTCGGATGGGCGGTCCTGGAAAATGATATGGGTTTCTTTTGTTAAATTTGCAGAGGAAGAGATTATTAGGTTTAAAGACGACTCGTTTTACTCATCATTCATAATCTGACATCATGTACCTCAGATAAAATGGATAAATCAACATTTATAGTCAAGAAATATTGCTGTTTCAATACGACTTTCTAAAGCAGATTTGAGTTTGAAAACCCGATCTGTCTTAGAAAAATTACTCATAATTATATTTTGCTTAACTCGATAATAGCACCCAGAACCTTGTGACTTCTTAAACCACCAGAAGAGACGATATCGACAGCGAGAAGTTATTAAAAACCATCTGACTTAGTACAACAGCACTCACAGTAAACGGTCGTGCCAACGCCTCCACCAGTTCCTGAACAGCCGACATGTGATCGGTGTCTGGCTCCATCACCGGAGCTGGTGCTCGTTGAGGAAGCGGCGCTGGGGCCGGTACAGCATCACCTGACACTTCGTCACCGAACGCTTCTTCTAGAGGCAGTCTTTGTGGTTCTTCGGACAAATTGAAGTCGATGTCTTCGGCTGATGAGTCGCTGCGGAAGAAAAGGGAGTATGTGTTAGTGATTTCTTAAAAAAGCTGCTCTTTCATGATTTTAAAACTTAAAGTAATGATTATAAGCTGTCTCACATTTTTTATGTCGTTGATTTTTCAATACGTGTAATTTCCTTTTATTACCCTGGCACTTGTGAACTTAAAGAAAAAAAATGCCAACCGACTTGGCCAGTGAAAACCCTAGATTAAGCTGAAATCCTGCGCTTAATGTATCTAGCTGAAAGCCCCAAAACGGATGGCCCAAAATAACAAACTTCATGTATGATATAAAGCCCTATCAAAACAGACATTTAAAAAGATTCTGTCGACGTCCTTTAATAAGACCAGCAGGATTTTGTGGGTCTCTGGTATATACAATGTCTATGTTTTGCTTTCGTAACTTAACTTCTCCTTCTCCTCAACCACCTACAAACCCTGCATAGCATACTCACTTGATCTCATTATGATCCTGATGCGTCCTGTCATCCTTCCTGTCCAAGGCGCCATGTCCATGCCCCGTTCCCACCCCAGCCAACTGGCAGTGATCGAGACAGCCGTGCCTGCATATCTCCACCTTGCATCGAATGTGCACGCTCAGAGCATCGGGGAATTTGAACGCGTGGAAGAACGCGTAGGTTATTACTGTGGCCCTCTCGTCTGCTGCTTTGGCTTTGAGGAATCTGGAAATCAGAATATATTTCGGTTACTGGCGAACAAGCAAAATGACGTTGGTACAGTAGGTTTTTTTTTGAAACTACTAAAAAGGTGATTTTTTGGAATCTGAGCAATAGGTGTATGGTATAATCATTGGTAGATTATAATTACTAGTACAATGCGACATTCAAATTGAACTTTTCTAGTCGAATATTAATATAGATTGACACATGAAATGATCAGTATTAAGACATATTGTTTTGAAATAACTTGACGTGATAAACTTTTTGTATCATTTTTAATGTGGCGTATGGAAAATACCGCTGGACTGCATTGCAATGGACCGACATCTCTAGCATATCCACTGCTGGGGGCGGACACACGTCCATATTTAGATTTATTTCCATCTGTTAAGCTCAAAGGGGTCAGTAAAACCCATATGTCACTCCCTCATCGTCCGTAGCTACGCATTCGAGTAAGCAGACCAAAGCATTCTACGCAAACCGTTCTGAATTGCTAGACCAAGGTTAATCCCACTGGATGGATCACAAAACAAAATTGTCAACATTGATATAATGTATTTTATGAACCCTAAAAAGTCATGACATGATTATACTACTTTTCATTGCTTACGATTCTAAGTTAAAGACGTAAGGTTTAATTTAATTAAGGAACTATTTCCTCATGTCTAAGGGAGTGTCATGGTGAGACTTTACCAAAGCGGATATGTGTGAAGCGGAACGGAGATGTGTCGTAAACAGCCAAAAGGACTTTGGCCTTAACACGTGACCATCTCAGCACTGAAATCCTATTGGTTACTTACGGCACATATCCGCTTTGGTGGAGTCTCAGTCCTAATCTTACCTGGATATCATCTTCGGTCTGAGTACGCAGCCGTACTCATCGGAGAGCTGTATGATGTGTCCAGAGCCGTCAGACGCTGCGCACGACTTCACTCGCATGTCGAACTCTCCTGGAAGTAACGATAGGGAAAACTTTAAGTTCACAATAAAGTAAATACATAAATATCTCACGCCAACACAGACGTTGATCTGACTCCGCGTTGCTTGTGTTACATACTTCAGAATCCAGAGTGTTTTTCTAAATGGTATAGGGAGGCAAACGAACACTGCCCAGTGCCCATGAACATCAACAACTGAACAAGAGTAGCAGATTCGTTGCCTGCCTTTAAGACCCCATACCCTCTCCAACTGAGTTCTGTCGATCTTGCTCAGTAGCAGAATCATAGCACAACAGTTACGAACAGCTACACATTGTGGTCTTCTGCAAGGCGGAGATACTTCCCCAGAGGAGCGGCTCATTCCAGTGGAAGTTCCACAAAGCTCTACCTCTTTTAAATAACTATGGCAAATATATGTACTACGCAATGTGTGGTGTACATTCTATTTCAATGGAAATAACGGGTTTTAAGTGCGATAATTATCACCTCTTTAGGAATATGTCTTCTGTGCAGGACATTAAGATTAGTACTCTAAGTAAACAAAACAGTTTTAAAATGGAATGCATGACACAGCTCAATTCCATTCCGGACCAGTTACTAAGCACCAGTAAGATAGTCAAACAAAAACGGGTTACAATACAATATGCTAGAATGTTTGCGGTGAGACGGCCGCCCATTAAGCCCGCCTTGAGTGAACATTAAACAATTTTATACCACAATCGCTTAACGTGTGCAAACAGTAAACATTCTCGACGGAAATTCGTAAACAAATATTCCATTAAAGAAAATAAGCAGAAAGCTGTAAAAGAAAATAAAGTGCGTGCTCGCAGTGTTAAGGCGGGTCGGTTAGTGGTAGATAAAATGTTGCTATGGGCGTTTCTACTTAAATGAGCAGCTAATGTGTTCACAATTTCACATGCAAGGCTCTTTACACGAAACTGTTATTTTTTGGTATCAATTTCAGACACGGCACATCATACATGTTTTCATTGAATTTATTTCTGCTCGTTATTATAACTTCAGTAATAGTTTTCTCAAACATAAAAAAAATATGTATATTTATTTTTGATTGGATTATCTATTTGCAGAAATAAGGGCATTTTACACATCAAGGTCAAACAAACCAAACAAAATTTTTGGTTACGGTAATGTACAATACATTACTGTAACCGAAAGTTTTGTGCTTGCCATTTTAATTATTACTCAATAAATACAATAAAGACCAAAAATTGCCAAAGAGTAAATCAGCTGACAGTATATGAGTTAATTGTCGCCTGTGAAAAAGTGCGGCATTTTATGAACTCTGTACTGATTCAATAGAATTCGTAGTTTAACATGTACGAAAATGTTTATTGAAAACTCACGGCATGTCGCTGCTTTCGCACGAAAGGGCATGATCTATGGCGCAACATGCTCCAATTCTGTTGGTCACCGTTTATCACATTAGCCTGGTCTTTAGAGGCTACTCAGTAAGGTGTTAAACGTTGAACTTCCCTTAATAACACGGATGGTTATATTTGTATTCGTGATTAGCATGGTACTTTTCCAATACCATAGAATCATCGTCTACTTAAAAAAACTACCATTTGCCACATAGAATCATAGTCATCGTACCTCCATTTTTACATTTGCGATGATATTGGCATACATTTTTTCCTTTTCATAGTATTCATGCATGCGTGTCGGTCTTCCAACATGCCCAGAGTTTTAATGCATTATTACACTCTTTATACACTTATTTTCCACTTATTTTTTTGGTCCATTCACGCCAGATGGGACAACTGGGATACACTACACTATATTCTTGGAGTGCCAGATCAAAGCTTACACATAATATCGTGGTATCATCTTGTTTAAAATCAGTCCATAATATACCCCATTGTTCAAACAGTTATTGGTGTACAGTCATGATCACTAACATGTATACAAACACATTTCAATATGAACTTTACTGCCTTGACATAAAAGTCGAGGTGTATACATGTTATTGCTAGAGACTATATATTATTACTATTGTTCATCACCATCAGCATCATACTAGCACTTATCCCAGTTGTATCCTTGGCCATTGCCTCCGAGCCCAGAGTACGCTACGACCATGATCCTGAATTGACAAGTCTGGTTATTTTTGCTTTTGTTAATATCGTGTTGAATTCCTAGGCCCGTTTGTTTCACAATTAACAGTATAGCCCGAAGCTTAATCGTGGCCAACGCAATCTTATTGTTAGCAAATATACAAGATGACATACGATTCGTACGGCTAAACTGTTTGAGCACGTTTCAAATTAACTGCCTTTAGCTGAAATTTAATTCAGCTGTCACGTAGCTTATTTCACGAGATTAAGTGTCCGTTGCTTGCTTTTGTTTTGGTGTTAATCGTTTTTGATATTATCTGTACAGTACAAAAATATGGCGTAATTTTTGGTACAGTTTTAAAGCTTCATTCAAGTATTAAAATAAATTACAACTTTCACAACGAAGCACGTTTGAAATGAGATGTTAATATCTGTTTACAATGCTGATTACATGGTGGTACATCATAATAATATCACCTGTTGATCAATACGATTAATGATACCTACAAGTGACATACCTTTTTGATAATTTTAGTTTGTACAGTAACTATCAATTTTACTGGACAAAAGAACCCTTAAAAAAGTTCTCATAATAAATCACATTACTCGATCGTGCGAAGTGGAGGAGAAGGAGTAGGAAAGCGGACCCTGGACTCCAAGTCAATGGCCGAGGATGCGACCGGGACAAACGCTAGGATGATGATGAATAAGTCACATTACTAGAACGGATTGTTAGATGTGCTACAGACAGAACAACTACTTCTTCTTCAGCTACTTGGTTAATGATTAAACTTAAGATTTCTCATCACATAAAAAAAAAACGATTTTTTTTACTCCTATAGGATAATAAGAATCCAAAAACTGATACATCATGACCCGGTAACTACATGTCCAAAGTAAAAATGTAAGTGAAACCTTTCTTTACACAGTTTTCAAAGTAAAGCACATAAGTGTGCTGCTATCTCATTGAAAGATCAAAACGCCTATTACATCTGTGTTTCTGTAACACCCGCCTTCTCTAGGGTTGACAAAACTCGATATTAGGCTATAGAATTACATTAAAACTAAAGCAGTATAAAAGTAATTAAAAATTATATGTTTTAGTAAATCTCCCCAACAATCGAGAGCTTATTGGAGCCATAGGCAGAGTGACTCGTCTGGGAATGTAGTTTTGTGGAACAGAGGTCACAGCAAAACTCCTCCACTTCTCAATTATTAGTAGTAAGCTCCCCATTGTATCAGATCAATCGACATGGAAATATTTACGCAACTCATACTTTCTTTTTAGAGGCAGTTGTGTGCCTTACCCCTTTGTTATCCCTTACCATCTCGGTTTCGCCACTTTTCAGCTTATTTAAGAATTTGCTTCTTTATTAAACCGATCAAGTCTTAACAAAAAAAGAAGTTTGTCATGCCTCTAGGGCCAACCCTACCCGCAACCCTGCGGAGCCGGGCGGCCCGTTAAGCAAACTCATTCCGTCGTATTTGTCCAGCTTACTTTTTACTATTCCAGTACCGTTAACGTATATGTTTGCACAGCATTATTACCGGCGGTTCGCGACCGGGGCGACGGGTTTAGAGGAAGAGTTTTAAAACTGCGCTTGGGAAAGCTAGGTCGTTGTATCCAGAGTTTTGAGTAACACGACAGTATCTGTCGTATCGTTTTTAAATGTTTGTACATTCGAATTGTGACGGACCCGTTGGTCTCAGAGACCCTGACTACAAAACCAAGGGTTCAGATTCCACTAAAGGCAAATGTTTGTGTGATAAACATTAGCACTTTTACTCGAGTAATGGATGATTATAAAAGTATTTGAGTAGAGCTCTGGATACGTTCCCTAGTATCCAGAGTACAAGCTTCTAGCTTATTTTGGAGCTAGGTTATTCCAATCGTGTTAGTCCAAAGAATTTATTTATTGTACCGCCGGAAAAGTTTTAAAATGTACCACTTTCGAAATCCGATCATTGTGTTTTATCTGTGCCTAAGTACAAACAAAGGCACGGCGATGACGCTAGTACCTCAAATGCTCCAAAAGGGATGTTAAGTTGTCTTGACTAAAATGTGCCGACAAATGTAACGACACCCACAAGTCAAGTGATTTACTCCCATTCAAGTCACTGCACCAGATAGCGTTTAGTTTGTGACATGTCGTCATTGACACAGTGGGGGAAGAGTCAGTAGGGCAACCTTGATAACTAATCATTGGCTTAAAAAATATATTTATCAATTTGGGATCAATGATCAGCATTAAATTAAAAATTATCATTGCTTCAAAGGTGTTTTTCCAGAAAGGATCTAAATCTTAATCTATATCTATTATAGCGCCAACTACATCTATAATGTGGGCCTTTTGTTTTAAGAACTATTTTTTATAGACACAGTCTGAGACGATAAATAATAAAAAAGGAATAATTTACATACGGGAGTGGCACTTAGTCTAGCTTTAATCACTTCAGCTAGTTCTAATTCCATGTTTTTAAAAATGCAACTCTTAAGAGCCAATTGATCCCAAAAAAACAAAATGAAACTGAACCGTGGACCATACGTTTTGATGTACTGAGATTACACTACTTATTTGTTGTTAAAGTAACTTAAATGCATTAAGTGTAAATATTTTCAACATTATATTTTTATTAAAATACTAGACTTTGATAACTTCTCAACGTATAATTTATTCTACATACTAGTAGGACAGTGAACCGATGTATTGTCTCTACTTAAGTTCATATTAAAACGGAGATTAAGCTTATGTCAGATACACTAATATATCAAGTAAAATATAGCCTGTGCCTCACATAAATTTAAAAATTATAAGCACATCTCCTTTCAGGCACAGTTGTTAATTGCTATAATTAAACAACTTTGCAAAATGTCTGCATTTGCAATATAATTAATTATAATTATCTCGTTAAATCAATCTCGGGACCACGTGCACGAAAAATACTTCTCTAATGAGAACTTCGATTAATATCAGCTGAAAGTATTCGAAAAAATCCGAAGGTCCGGAACAATGATTAATTAAACGACGCCTAAAAAATAAAACTCATCAGGCTTAATAACCATTTCCTCGCTGGCAACACCGGCCGACAAAGGGCGACATGATGTATGGCGGATTTTAATTTAATCTTGTGATACCATCGGTACACATGGAGGGGACTTTGAAGTATATGGTAATTAGGAACGAGTGCCGAAATGGAATTTCGCGTGGCGTTCATATTCAGATATCAGATTATGACGACGTGTGCGAAAAAAACGCAACCAGCTAGTAAGTGAAGCTTATAGTTCATGCAAGTATTGATAGATAGGAATGTGTTCACTTTGACTGTTATGTCACTTATTGAATGTGTGTTTATGTACACTGATAAAAACACTATTCCGATCATTATTATTATATGCTTGTAGGTTCATGGACAAGATTTTTATGGGACGGATAAGATTTATTTGACAGAAAAGGAGACTTGCTTTGCATCTTTCTCAAAGTGTCGAAATCACCGATTAACTAAAGTTTAACGGTTTGCGTGTGGGATAAATACTTTAGCCCGATAATCACTTTCTATAAGACACATTTAACATTAATATCAATACATAGTAACGAATAAGTCGTCGTTCCACGATAGAAAACGAGATACATACTCATTCATAAGTATTAAGAGAAAATAATGAGACGAAATTCCGAGCCAGTCGGCTAAGAAATGACAGCTATAAAACAGTGATGTAATAAAATAATTTTAATACTTTTTTGCCTCCATGTGTTTAAGAACACAATGGGCAATTTGGAGGCTTCCAAGTCATGAGATAGTATGAATGTGTGTAATTATTAATAACTGGACATCGCATAATTATACAGAACATGAGCTTGGTTGTGAAACACTTCTTGAATTATATTAACGTAGTTACACGAAAGTGGTTCAATGGAATATAATGTGAAGCATACGCTTTGGGCTTTTTTACTACAAGTACGCTGGGGTTATCAAACCGAATTTAGTTTGTAGTTTGTATTTGAACGATAATTCTTACGGGGACAAGTGGAACTCAATACTCCGCTATATTCTTACTTTGACTAGTAGTTTGTACAGTACGTTCAACCTAAGCTATCCAAAAACTAAGTTCTTTTTTCTATCTACCAGAACTTAGATTCAATGCATATTTTTCATTTGAATATTATTTATTTTATTGTAAAGTATTGTACAAATAGCAGTAATAAATGGGAAAATTTTGGTGATGACTAAAAGTATATACCTACACCTCCGTTTACCACTCAGTCGCCTTTCATAACTTGCAAGTATACGCAATATCAGCTGTCTTAGCAATTTAATAATGTGGCATTCGGTATTTGAATTCTTTGTATGTAAAAAAGAAAACTCATAAACCAAGAATGAACTACTTTCTTCCGATCGTACTGTGGTATTAGAAGCGTAAACAAAATATGCAAACGGTACTGTTACACTGCTTATTAGCAACAATTGAATATACATATTTTAAGTAGGGATTGAATTAAATGACTTAGCTGGAGGGAGCTCATTAAAAAGACGTAGTAAGTATGGAAAGATAAATTATTTGGTAATGTACCTACATGACAAAAAAAAATCCAATAAGTATTGTGAACGTTAACATTTTCGAAACCATACAAACAACGTGTTAACAACGAAGATCTAGTATATTTGCTTATTATTCTTATACTCATACGAGTGTCATAAACGCCTCCGTAGCTGTCATAGGTTTCTTACCAAAGAGCATACAGAAAAGTGGTCATAAATAGCTTAAATTATAGACTAGCCAATAGGTTGGCTAGTCAGTAGTTGGTATACAGGGTTTTACAATATTGTAAAGGAGTTTGTCCAAACTCCACTCACCATGAATGGTGTTATTATATTGTGTTATGTTTGTAAGGATCATGTACTATACATGTACTACACCTTCTTATTACTACTACTTAATGGTTTACAACTGAAATGTATATGGAATATCATTGCCTGCATAGCTTCATAAATATTTGTTAAAATAGAATTCCACATGATATCATGTACGTTGGAATCTTTATGTTCCTTTAGTTTTATCATTGCCGAAAATTAATGCAAAAACTGATACGCCGATCGACCTGTTAACTAAAAGATGCGGTCAACATTTAATTAAATCAGAGGTTGTAGGTTAACAAACGGTAAAGGCTGACTGAATGACTAATTTTAAGATAAGATATGACTATATGGACGAGACGATGAATATTTTTGAATGAAACACGTAATTTGGTTGCCCGCATCCGGAGTAACGGTAAGATTTTAAAACATTTTGGATGAAAGATAAAAATGTCCTTTTAAATGTTTTTTTTTGTGCCAGTTTTGTCTTTGTTCTCGAATTCATCACACGCGAAGTTGACAGATAATAGATTATTATTGTTTCGAATCGTAAACGACCATTTATATCAATTTTGTTTAATTTGGTATGATAGAGCAATGTCAGCTTTTACGATACGATTCGTAGTCGATAAGAAAGGCACGAATTATATAAGATTAATGAACAGTTATTGTTTATTGTGTGCGGCAAAAATGTTACATGCACAAGTTTATGAAGTTGCCCATTTCAAATGTACAAAAAAAGTGATATAATCGAATCAAACAACATTTTTCTGCATTTTAAATATATTTTTCAACCTACAAATGCCACCATTGTGATATTTACTGCAATGGAAATGTGTAAATTCGGCGACCTAGACTTAAAATGGATCTTTATCGATATCTCGCTAAAATAGCATGTCTGAACGGTATATTCAGCTTATTAAATTCTTGCGTAGGCGAATTAATTTTAAACTCGATTTCTTGTTTTAATAAAGATGGTCTACTTTTTAATCCTTGTATTTAAGGGTCACTCCGTCAAAGGAGTAACAATGATTACGCTTATAAGAAACATAATATAAGCAACCAACTTCAATGGCCTAAAGACCATACGCGTACTCAATGACATTAATGTATTAAATATATATATATATGCTGCATCTATTATTGTTGTAATTGACATGACAACTAAATATTATTCATCCTATCTCACGCAAGAAAGCCAATTTAAAAGGTTTTACCAAAAAAAAAATTGTTTTACTAAAACAATGTTAAATTCTGGAACTCTTTTTCATGAAGTTTATGGGAACAAATAACAGTTATGGGGCCGTTAAGGGCAGACTAGGAGCCGCGTAGCTCAATTCATAATGCACATACAAGTATGTTTCCCTGCCTACATAGTTGCAACCCGCCTTAGGAAGGGTTTGGCAATGTGAGGCTATTCGACATTGATGTTTTTCCCGGTGCTTGAGCTGTGCATTGAACCTTGGTTTTACACACCAGTAGCCCTATGTTGGAATGACAATGCTGCTTTGAAAATGGTGACGATTCATCCAGGAATGACATATTGAGAATGAGCAGTCACCATAGTTAAAATGTGAGCAATTTTTTTATCAGCTTTTTCATTTAAAGATTTTTAAACATCATACAAGTTATATGTTTACTTGACGTAGCACAATTGTGCCATTATTACAGACTTGTGGGGCTAGGAGCACTATCGTCCAAATGAAATCCTACGGTTTCTATTACATATAATTAGATTACAGATTTAAGTCGTTTTAATAAGTTTTATTAAAATCTATCAAGTTCTAAAACTACTCTGTCTGGTTCCAAAATGTAGCAGCAGTTATCAAATCAGCCGATCATGTTCAAGCAAGTTCAATCTGATTTAGTTCCAAGAGTAGTATGAAAATGTCTTACCTCTATAGTCGTTGATTGCTACGACGAGAGTGAGAGTGGAGCCCAGAGGGACTATTCCAGACACAGGAGGCGCCCAAGGTCCCTTCCCTGCTTGGATTTCCATCCAACAATCCACGTTGTCTCCTGAAAATGCAAAATATACAAATTTATTATGTTGTTAGTAGCACGCAAACACACAAGAAACTGCTACTTCTTATTCTCCAGGAATCTGGTAAGTTAGGGGCTTGTAGCGATTCAATACAACAAATGCACGAGCATGTGGACTACTCTACTCTAATAAATAGCTCGTCTGGGGAATACAGACTACATTGTAGTAGCACTTTATGTGTAACTGTAAACTTACATATCAATGAAGGCGGGTAATGTCTAAAGCATCGCCTTAGAGACAAGATCACAGTCCCAATTGAGGGGTCAGGTCAGACTAGAAAACTCAATAGCTTACCGTTCAAGAATGATCTGAAACTACATCAAATGTGTTCTTAAGTACAGTCATGACCACAAACGTGTATGTATATATAAACCAATCCTCACCTCTGAAATCCAACTGCACAACGTCCAAATCGGCTATAACCATTGGTGGTTTGGAAGCGGTCTTCTCATAGTCGTTGAACCACTCGCATCGCAGCCGCTTCGCTTCGTCCCACACTTCCAGTAGGTCTTTGTCGTACTGCACCACCACCGTGTTCTCGTAGAACTGCCCGTGGAGATCTGGAAAGGAGAAAAGAAATAAGGATCCTGGGTTGAACATTGAATGTCGCACACTTTTGTTCAGGCGAAGGGTGTGGCTAAGAGATCCATAATTTTCTAGGTCATATGGAAACCTCCTGAACAAAAATGTTCATTTGAACATGAGTGGAACAAGGATCAAGGTTGAGTAAGTGCACCTGTCCCAGTAAGATGCACCTTGGTAGATTCATTAATTGGTTGATTTTTTCATTCGTAATTTGATTCTGACATGGATCCTACAAAAAATTTGCTCAAAACAGTCATAAGACACATCAACACATTTAAAATTGACTTTGTGAATGTATGTATATTCGATAAAACATTAATAAATAATAACCATCATTTAGCAATGCTGAATTCATAAATGTCAGTTTACCATACGTTTGTAGGAGCGAAACATAAATCGTGAAACCGAAGAGTCTAATTTCGAAATCCTTATTATTGCTAGGGCTATACCTATGCGGATGAACTCACGCAAAAAGTTGAAATCGTCCGAAGAACGCGGATCGAACCAGTAGCCTCTCGGTCAAGCGAGCGAAACTGACCCCTAAGAGCTTCCAGCTAACTCCCTTCCAGTACCACTATCCATTAGGACATTAATCTTCCAACTTTGATTGGTGGTTAACACGTCCGGACCCTATCACGCGAGATATAAAATCGACTTCGGATTGTCGCCACGTATAAATCTTTCCGTTTCGTCGGTGGTTCTTAAAGTCGCAAATACGTCGGTGCCCCGGGAAGGAAATGGTATCGTCGATGCAGCGGTGGAGCGAGGGTTGGCGTCTCGAAGTCGGCCTGCCGGGGGAAAGTGAGCCTTGAGCGCTTTGATATGCGGTCTGGCGGGTGGCGATTCCGAGAAACAATGCGCGGGCAGCATTCGCAGAATGAGCGGGACGCACGCCGTCCGTTATAATACTCCACACTACCCATAGTGGACGCAACTAGAAATCGGAACGAGAAAAACTCACTTACTTTGTTAAACTGCGGCTGACGCCGTAAGTCCTCGGTCGCGTCGGCGATTTATTACGAAATTGTTACGAATTACCGGTAGTTACCGAGAAGCTAAAAGGCGATAAAGTATAAAACGGGATGACGCGTGGACAAGCCGCATTGCTTAAAGCCCTAAGGCCGCGTTTTTCGGCAATTTATGAAATAACCTCAAATAACGGCAAGTCCACACTTTAACTCGAAATTGATTTTAACTTTTAATTTACATAAGGGTATTTCCGAAAATTTAAACCGTGGTGGTTTGGATTGTTTAGCACTTTTTAGCAATGACTGATGAATTTTTTTATAATGTAGGTAAATAACGCGTTAAAAATACTGGCGTATTATAAGAAAAATACCAAGTGTCAACATGTTCTTACATAACAATACTAAAATCCTGTCTATGATAATACCGTACATAATATTTTCATCTACATACCAGATTTATCAAATGTGAAGATTCTTCCATAGTTTCAAGATAGTCTTGAGTCTGACTGTGGAATTTGTTTTGTATTACCTGTTTCGCTTTGTGTGCTATCATTTTATCTGAATGTTGGTGTGTTTGTTTCAAACTCACTTAACAAGAACCGTACAAATTCAAATGGAATGTAATGGATGGTTGGTAATGGTAAAGACACACATGTTATTTACAACAAAAACTTATGCGATCAATTCATGCTGCGCTTTTAAATGACGTGAAACATTTCGTACTACCCTCGACTAATGACATGACATGAAGTGAGTCTCGTTCCGAAATAAATAATACGCATAATTCCGTTCTTAAAATTTTACGACATTTTAAGTAATTTTTCACACGAACTTAATCTCTTGTTAAATTTTATTTTTATACAATCTTTTTATTTTTTGTAGCTGATATATTTCTTCGTTTTCTTTTTATACTTTAGTGTTTATATATCATATCTATTTTAAATAAACCGATCGTCCTTAAATAAATATAAATTCCACATTCAAATTCCACAATACACCCTAAAGTGGTAAGCACGTAAGCGTGTGGCACCCTATTAATTTGTCAAATAACTCTGCGCCCGCGCAGCGTACAGAAAGCTCCTGGGTCCTTCGTGAAAAGAAGACTCAATTGTGTGACCCAAAGAAATTCGAAATATTACAAAACGTATAAGACTGACCTATTTTTTTGTAAAAAAAATCTCGCTCTCTTTTACGACTTTAAAATATTTAAGGGTAGGTAGGTACCCTTTAAAACGCAATATGCATTGAAATTCCACAATGTATTCTATGAACTATGAACAAGCCTATTCATTTGTCACATAAATCTCTGCGCCTGAACTTCGAACAGGAAGCTCTAGCGTCTTCAATACGTGCGTGGTGGAAACAAGACGATTGTGTGAGCGCGTGGAAAATGGCGAATAATTGCATCTACCGTTATTCGAATAAGATTTACTTTGGCAGATGCATGGCTATTAATGAGATTGCTTTATTAGATAAAAGCCTTTATTTCCATGGAAGATATTTAAGCTTCTTTATTTAAAATATCTTTGAGATATACCTACGGTTAACTAGGCTACTATAAGAGTGGATATCACATTAAAGTTATCAATAATATTTATGAAAGAAAAGCGCAGTTGTGTTTCCCGAAATAGTTCCGAAAGTAGTCCCGAAAATTGTTGACGGAGAAGTAAGTCTCATCTCAAGAGTTTTGTATAATTTTGCTTGTCAGTAATATTTGTAAAGAACATCGTCATTTCTTTTTTATTACTAACACATTTATTCATAGTATTTCTCTCTGTGGTCACAAATATATAACTCTGTATTATTCCGCACGAGTAAAGTACACGCCTACGTTCACCAAGTTGAGTCTAGCCATAAACTCGTAAGTGTAGGAACACACTTTGCGGAAAAAACGCGACCGTATTTCAGTGGCTGAATTTACGTTCCTAAGTGTTCATGATATGCCGACACACTTTTTAATGGGAAATTACACACTATGCCGACATTACGTCGCGTCATTTTGTATAGAAATACATTGCCGCCGCAGTTCAGACGCGTAATTTCGCCATAGTGTGTTCCTACAAAGGATCAAAACAAAATTTGAATTTCTACACCATTCTCGATAAAGACCTCCTGAGAATGTGTACAATGCAAAAGGTAACTATTTGTCGTAAAGTCTGCACAACTTCACGTACCAGGGAATGGACAACATTGTATGTAGGATTGTAGGTGCTGACAGTTGAACGCACAATAAGTCGCAATAATAGGAGGTAAACAACGACTCGCCGTGCATTCCTCACATATTTGACAAGTTAGGGATGGTGGGTAGAGGAGTAAAGCTGGCACATTGTTTAATATAGATAAATGAAGTCACAATATAAACCTTTTATATCCTCACTGTCCATATGCGGTCTGATACATCAAATCTCCATCCCCTCAAATAGTACAAAATTTTAGACTTTCGAGTTTTGCAAAAACACTTATAAATCTAATAATAAGTATTTAAAGGGACTAACACTAGATAGGAGATATAATACTTTTTATACTGATTAAAAGCACCCATGGGATAAAACAGGAATCATGATACAATCCGCAAAAAAACTAGTTTTTATCCGCGGTTTTATGGTATTATGTAATCATAAACAACAGCCCCTTTTCTAATTCCTAAATACATCCCTTGGACTGACACACCAATTGCCTAGCCCCAAACTAAGCTGAAAGTACTTAAGACGATATTGATGTTCATAACACAAACATTTGCCCGCGGCTCTTGGTTTTGAAGCCAGGTTCAATAAAGTTTCAATAAATAAAAACTAAATAAATGTTGGTGTTGTGCGTAACAACACCTATACCTAATAAAGGTATGTACCTAACAATGTACATACTTTCATAACACCTTCAGCCCTTTCTCTAATCCCTAAGCCAGTAAACCACAGCGTCTACCAGCCCTACTCCAACCAACACTGCACACTGCATGCACAATTATCCTAACTGTCCATATACAGTTCCGGGTAGCTTTACATGACGCAAAAACCGCGTGTTTAATTGAATTAACTTCTTCTGTACGCCTTCGAGATATCACCGTCACTTAACGCGTAAATAGAATTTTTCTCTACGGTACTAGGGTACTAGGAAAGCGGCCATTTAGTCTAACCTTAATGCGTTTTATTATGGTTTGACATTCTTGTATGATTGTCCAGTTAATAAGGATTGTTATGGTTTGTTATTCTTGTCCACTCTGCAACACTCATGTAGGTTTCGTTAAAATTCAGATTCCTCTTGCGCAAACGTAAAGTGAATACCGTAAGTTTGGGTTAGGAAAAAAGGAAATATAATTCTATATATGTAAGAGAAAGATTGCTACAACAAGCTATCAGTTTAAACTTTTTCAAAGATCCAGTGTTGCTACTTACGAAAAGCTGCCCAGCAGTTTAAAGATGGCGTATGACATATGAAGTTGTTACAAGGCGGAATTTCTGTTTGTAATTTACAAATGTGTTCGTATGGTACTAACAATACATAATTGCGTGGATAAAAGCAATTAGCTATTAAAATAAATCCTTTAACTACTTAACTTAACGAAACATTTTATAATAAACTTTACATATTTAAGACATAAGTCTCTGTCAAAGTTATCACATCTTAATTACTTTTAATTTGACGTAATTTACAGCCCACAGATAATTATCTTCGCCCATAAACGTCAGTAAAACAAACAGAAAAACGACATCACGGCTCAATTTAAAGCCAAATATAGGAATGTTGTTGTGTAGGCACATTACTTTTAGAGCCAAGCCCAAGGTGGTAGGCATTTTTGACACATTATAATCACACATGATGCGAAGAAAGTTAATAAATCAAAACATAAGTCGAAGGTAAAATTATAAATTTAAATTTTATTTTCGGGCTTCATCACACGGGCTCAGTAGGTTATCATGGCAATAAAATCTGTATATTTACATATTTACCTCCTAATAGATTATACGCACATCCTAGTTCGTGGGGTCAAAGTTATTTAAATACATAATAACCCAAATATTAGAGCACCTGCAAAGGGAAATGATGTCAAGTGTGCCGATCGAGTATTAAGATCATTGACTTTGGAAATCGAAACCTTACGAATCATGATGATTCACAAAATTCTTTCTCCGAAAAGGTAGATTAAAATTTGAATTATGACATTGAAAGTTTTCTAAGTATGACTCATTCTGATTCGTAAGGTAAATATAGAAACGGGGATTACCATAATATTTTCAACAATAAAGACACATATATTAAGAAATAACTATGAAGGTAATTAGTTAATCTTTGATAAGGTTTAGTAAGTAAAAAAAAATGTTGAAATGGGTTTTGAAGGGCAGGTACATCAACCGTTACAAGAAAACGTTGTAAGGCAACCATCCATTTCTTTTTGAGATATTTTGATTTGCATTCAAAGATTTTAAAAAATAGTTACAGTTACCAAAAAAAATGCTGAAATAGGCCTTTTTTTCGCTAAAATCGATCCTAATTCATGAAAGGATTAACGGACTTTATCGGTTACATGTGAACCGATACTGTGTTTCGACTCTTTCGACACCAATAAACATGACAATTTAGGTACTTGCATAAATAACGTTATACAACTTAACATCTATCAGCCAATCTCACGACTATCGTTTTTCTTACTTAACCCTTTTGATAAATAATTGTCGCCTGTTTGAAACATGTTTAACTTCAATATACCGGTTCAATTAGTGTTAACTTTTGAGCCTTCCAGCTAAGTGTGCGAGTATAATAAACGCTTGTACGCTTAAAGTTAACGAAACGACCACCCAGTTAAGTTAAATAAACTGAGCACTGGTTATTTCTTCATACTAGTGGCGTACCACTGCACAAGTTTACCCACATAATATACAAACTATGTCCACTGTTCGACGGTAGCTTTAAAACAATAGGGATTGTAGATTATATACCGCATACATACGTGTACGTACGTGTTAGGTATGTTAACTATGCCTACGGAACATCAGTAGCTTTAAAACAATCGAGATTATACAGTATACATACACTACCAATATCCATAAGGCTATCGACATCACCTTAAGCTATACTATCTATACGGTTAGTTCAATTAATTGAATTCAAAAACTCATTAACAAAAAAAAACGAATTAATTTATACGAACATACTTTGACACTTCTTTCCCTGTATCATCGAAATAGCAGTTCTCAAAGGGTCAGAAATATACGGCTTAACACATCACAGTTAATCACTTATTATTTAGTTATATGACTATTTATTGAGACATTTTACTGCAAAATAATAATATTAATAAAATTAAATAGGAGCAAATGTGCGTAATTAGAGCACACGTAAATGTAAAGCTTATTAAAATCGATATTATGTTATTATCATAATTCAGCTGAACAATTTCCCTACCTACATAATTACGGGTTGCCCCTTGATTACCGCAGTTAATACGCAATGCTATAAAGCAATTACTATTCGTTCTTGCTCCCGGATTTCTAATAAGCCCACCATCAGGAAATGACGATATTTCTATTAGATTTCCTCGAGGGAATACAGTGTTTCAATTTGTTGTAAGAAAATTGGACCTGGGGAGGTCTAAGCCAATGAATGTACCAAATCAGGAGTGCTTTGGTATAGTTTGAATGTTTATTATAAAGATTGCTGCAACTTTTAAGTACCTTGTAAGTTATTAGGATTTTGGTTCAAATATTCGGTCTTCACTTTGTGCACCTAGGTTCAATTTATCGAATTTGGTTTCTGATCCCTTTCTTCCTTTCTATCTGTGTTTTGCAAGCCTTGTAATAAATTGATTCCAAATTCAGTGTCGCAATTATTTTCCTTTTTACTCGTCTGAAAATTCTCTGCGCTTTAAATGCATGTATTGAAACAAATCGATTCTCATTAGGCATCACACAAGAAATACGACGATATTTGCCATTTTTATCGTGTTAAATATTACTGCGCCAGAAGTAAACGTATGACCACAAATCAACATTCATGACGGTATACCTCAACAATTGACGGGGACAATTAACTCCCGAGAGTAAAGCTCCCAATGTTTTTGCCCCCGTACTAGACGCCAACACCACCACTCAAACCTCTACATGACACCTTCATAGGATGGGAACCCCTAACCGGACCGGGCGCGTTAGCAAACACCAACCAGACACGTGGCGAATGAATTAGCTTAAACGGACAAATGAATATTCATATAAATACTCCTCAACAATTGACGGGGACGCTTGACTACCGAGGATAAAACCCCCGATGTTTTTGCCCTGTAGTGAACGCCCACATCACCACTCAAGCCTCAACATTTGACAACTCCCTGGGATGGGAACCCCTACCCGAATCGGGCGCGTTAGCAAACACCAACCAGACACGTGGCGAATGAATTAGCTTAAACGGACCGCGGCAAGAGCGGTGTGAAATCAATAAATACGTCCCGCCTGTTACCGATGCGAACTGGGACCATTAGCTCACAATAAATCCATCGCCGGCTATCTCGCGTGCACTCGACGTGTGGTTATTTCAGTCATCTATTAACGCTTTTGCATATAAAATACTGGTAGAGGATGGCGCAGGTCCTACTAAGATGGAGACTTTTATTATCGGAGGTCAAGACTTACTTTGGGTCGCTGCGCCAACCTAGTAGGTAAGTAAGGGTTCCGGTATATTACGGGGTACTGATCTGCCATTTCCTTTTTGTCGTATGGTAAATCTCCTGCGCACTTCATAAGTGTCCATCATAAGGAGGATTGACGTGAAATATCAAGAGCCTCCCTGAGGGTTTATCAAGCTTCAAGACATGGATAGTTCGAAGTCATAAATTCATTAGAGACAGTAGACGAACAAAGATCTTATTCGTCACCATTTATTAAAAAGTTTTGTTAAAGGCAGGGTAATATAATAAGTCGTTTGGTTTGACTAGTACAGAAGGATACAGCGATGTTGTAAAATTTTCATTTTCTGTAAGTAATACCAACCAACTACGCCCTTTTATCCCGTGGGTGTCGTGACATTGTCGACTTATAGACATACCGGTGTGATGGGCTGCAGTGTTTTCGTGTGTGTTTACCGTATATATTATGTAAAATCGATGAACAGGGTAGAATATACAATACACATTCACTCTAAGAAATAAATGGTTATAAAACACTGCAATCATTTCGCAAATAAAAATAGTTTCCAACTTTATTTCGCCACTGGCAATAAAAAGTTTAAAAGCGATTTTTTTTTGCAAATCACTCGTAAATACGGTGAAAGTTTAATAACTCTGATAGCGCACAATTTGTGATGACCTTCAAAAATTGTTTTCTTTTATAATTGTGAACGAAATTAATTACCTTTTTTAATTTATAGCATGCACAGATTACCGAAATTCACAATGCTTTTTGCATTCTCGTGCATTCACCGTTCTTCCAGGAGATAGGTAGTTTAGGGCAGGGGAGGAGAACTTTTTTAAACTGTTTAATATGGTCATTAACGTGACCACAAATAATTCTGACTATCTGATTATTTGGAAAATAATGAATGGTTTACACTCGCGTTATACTCGTACTTGACACATTTTTTACACATGTTTTATGTTCGACAACGTGCCCAAAATATAATGTTCTAGGCACACCACACGGCTTAAAATTGTCACAACGAATGCAGAGACAACCTAACTTTGTAGGTAGATAAACCTTAATATCAATGTCATAGGAAACGGTTAGCCGTTGCTTCTGTGACACCACCGCTGACGGCGAATCCCACGCATTTCTTATGCTAAAGGGCACTTAACCGCTACCACAAATATCCTCTAGGCTTAGTAACCACTTGAAGTAGGTAAATATTATTTAAGTAATCAGTTCATGAAATGTTGATAGAGGGCAGCACTCAGCGTTTATGTAAACATTAACGTCAAATATCTACCTTAAAAAAATTACCCGACTATGATCCGAAAATCGACTGTTTTCCCTTTTTAAGGTTAAGGCGGCTACATGGGAGTCACTCTTATGTAGTAACCAGCCTGGTCAAATCAAGATCATAGTCACAGCGTACCCAAGGGTCCACAATGTTTCTAACCGCGTTAACCACAAGAATGAAGCTACTTTAAGAAAATATCAGAGATTGAAGATTGGGAACGATTTACAATAATTCAAAGAAAAAAATTATTCATATTATCAAATATTTAAGCTTTATTGAAAGAGGTAGTCATTATAATCATGAAAGCTAATGTAATCCGATATCTCGAATGTAATGCCGGACGCTATTATCTTTATCGATTCGGATGTTCCGTGGTGAGTTTCGTTATGATGGTACATAAGCTTTATTGATCATTCGTATCAATAAAGTATGCCTTTAATGAACCAAATAATTGCTTACAGATTTCGGAAATTGGCTTCAGTATGATTAAAAGCCTGTTTACGCGTGAAATTTGATCGAATGGCTAATTTAATTGGTATCACTTATCTACTAATCTGTCAATAAATGGACAGAATTGGATTTTCTTCACTTCAATATTACTGTTACAAACATTGAGAGCCGTTTAATGGAACTAAATAGAAAGACAAGATTTTTTTAACTTTGTCAACTAATAATATTACGTTACTATCTAAGACTTCTACTGCGTGAACTATATGGAAATAGTATGGTTAATAAGTCGCTTAATTCATTATAAGTTATTGACGACCCGCGTGGTGTAATGGTCAAGATGTTGCCTATTATACAAGAGGTCGCGGGCTCAATTCCCGCACAGGACAATAATTTGTGTGCATGAACATGTCTGTTTGTCCTGGTCTGGCCTATTTAAGTTGATTTGTAATACCACTCGCGATTCTGGTGTCTGTAACACAAGTGCTTAAGCTACTTGAAACGGAGTCAGATCAATGTATGTGATTTTGTGAAATACTTGATTTGATTATTATTTTTGAATTCAGCCTATACAGAGTATGTAAGTAAGATCCAAAATATGTTTTGATTCGTCTTCTTATTTTAACTTTTCAATCTTCAAACACAAAATACATAAGATGAAGAGGCTTCAGAGCTTCCTGATAAATGCGAACCATCATGCCAAATATGCGGTAGGATGTATCAATCATGGCCCTATAATTACCTCCAATTATTCATTGTTAAGCGTGTTTAATCATTCTTCAAACTTCATCATTTATAACAGCCGTCATCATTAACATCTAATAGCGTCAGAATACTTGTAATAATTCATACAGAATATAGTTTTAACTGTTAAGTGCTAAGTAGGTACTGGTTGTAGTTAAAAATAAAATTGTTTTCTAATGGATTGGTTTTATTTGTTTTGACAAAAGTCTGCACGAAAGCCTTGGAATTACATATGTACTAAGATATAAAATATTATTGTATTGTATTATTTATCATTATCATCATATCCATGCATGTCTAATGCAAGCAAGATTTAAAGATCAACCAACTACGAAAAATATAACAATTAACAATTAAGTGCGCAAATGCAGGTGCGCTATCCCTTCCATTGTTTTATTCGGCGGCAAATGATACATGCCTTTGCACGAACCACAAGGATGGCGATATGTATAGGTACGACATCTTCCATAACCTTCATTGTTGTAATAGGATTTTCAAATCATAAATATTCAATTAGTAATTGGCAACCCATGGACTTCACCAAAGCTGACATCTTGTATTTAAATCGCCTCCTTCATACTGAATCTTACCAATTTACAGAGAAACATATTCAATAAATGATACGTTGAAAATAAATATAAACTTACCAGGTTTAGTGCCGCATTTCGCGTACGCAATCCGAAACGAGAAGTAAGTCTGGCCGGTGGATGGAGGCACGTACACGCATCTCGGGTCGCCATGCTGACCTGCGCACACGCACAAATGCTAATCAGAGAGGGATCAAGATACACTGGTTATTGCTCAGCACCGGAATTTATTATATGCCATTAGGATTAATAGAATCACGAACGATGACTGACCTTTGCAGTGAAATTGCATCGGGTTAAATGGTTAACATACTGGGTTAACTGCTGGGTTTATTTTTGTGAAATATTTGCAAGTGATTTGATATCGTAGTATGAGTTTACTCTACGTGAGAAAAAACGAGTTTTGATTTTTGAAAATATCGATCGGGTTCATAATTACCAATCTGTATCACACGTATTGTGGAAACATTACGCGACTCAAAGACATGACCTGAATGAGTTATTTGTTATAAGCAAATTTTATATAACTCTTACCAGGGTTCGATTCCCGGATCGGGCAAAACTTGTGTTGACTTTTCTAAACACAGTCCGGGTTTTCGAAGCACGGAATCATCATTCTTATCGGACAATCAGGTGATTCAAGCCTGCAATGTCCTAACCAAACTGGGAAAACTAACACAAAGTGAAAGTGTTCCCCGCGGGATTCGAACCCACGACCTCCGACTTCGTAGCTTTTGAGCACAGCGCTCTAACCACTACACCACGGAGGCAGTAGGCTACATTACACTAATACATTGTACTCTAACCGCTGTAACTGGTGCGTGATGCGTATTAACAATCCACTATGTACCTATCCGTCATAATTGTCAGTGAAACCCGAACAATTATACACAGTAAGAACGTATTAGAGACGCTCTGAATCCGATATGCTTCAGCCCGAGAAGATATGAGAAATTACTTTGTAGGCCATTTGGTTTTCACTTAAATATTTTTATTAATTTTATTAAAAGGATGAAAGTAAGAGCTGTCTAATTAGATTTGTAAAGTCCTACTAGTATTTAGCAAACAAATATGTATTCAATTAAAGCTATCACAATGAACTTGATCTATTTCAAACGCATTTGCGTTGCGGGCTTTATTGCCAGCCTTAAAAATATTACCTCATTCTATTACATTACAAAAAGATAATACATTTTAAGATTATAATTTGTAAAAATAATTTAGGTAATTTACAGCTAATTAACCCTCTATCCTTTGAGGCACTACTATGCAACGATGTAGTGTACCTATAAACGAACCATTATTCGAAAGTGGTCTACTAGTGAAGCAGTTATTCCGTCTTGCGTTAAGAAATAATTATTTATTTATAGCATTCCGCCATTTAAAGATAATTGTTGTCTATTTATACTACATCGTGATCTTACAATAACAACATGTTTGCTTACGCCAATAAAAGTCAGTAAATGGATTGTTTGGTAAATTTTTTGATTACGTTTTCAAAGGAAATTAGGGCTTGCAATTCGAATATTCGAATAATTCGAATATTCGCCTCATTTTACTATTCGAATATTAAGTGACGCGTTATTCGAATATTCGAATATTTTATGTCCTATTGAGATTAAGTAGGAAAAGCAATCTCGATCGTCTCAAATCTCAAAAATTAGGTAGGTGTTTTTCGATATTCTATCGCGATGATGTATTCTCGCTATATGTGATATTGATCGAAATCTCGACAATTGTGATCGAGATTATCGAGATTTTAGACCGATATTAAATGACCCTAAGCAGATTAAACATTGGCGACTTTAACTTCTTAAGTTTTATCAAAAATGAAAAATGAATGTGACTGATCGCGTAATTATTAATGACTTCGTTTAATTTTATTTCGCCCCTTATAACCCTTCCTGGTAAAAAGACAATGCCGATTTTTGTAGGGAAAATGAGGTCTTTTTATTTTCAAGCGTATATCAACCAAGCATTGAAATATGCTTGAAGGCATCACAAACGATACTTGCTTTGGCAGTATAGCTGTAAACTCAGTCCAAACTGAGTGAGACAGTTTTACACTTTTACACTTTTGGCCTTCGCTTCATACATTTTTCCATGGGAAATGTCATACTTTGTTTTTCTCGCGGCCAACCATGGAAACATATATTTTTGTTTGAAGTCATTCCAAACGCTTTTTAATTTGGCAGTACATCTGCAAACTCAGTCTGAACTGAGTGAGACAGGGTTGAAACTTGTCACTTATGTACCCTCGCTTCAATATTTTATAAAAGGAAATGGTTTCTTCTGTTTTTCCTGCGGCCATTAACCAAATATGGAAATATATATTCTTAAGGGCACTGCGAATGATATTTGCAGAGGCAGTATAGATGTAAACTTAGTCCGAAGTGAGTAAGACAGATTAGAACTTTTACACACTAACTGGACCTTCGCTACTTACATTATTCTAAGGAAGGAGGCCTGGCGTCTTAATTTTATCGCGTCCTACGATCATTCATTTAAAAAAATATTCTTGAGATTATGTATTACAAACAATAATTGCATAGACAGTAAAGCTGCAAACTAAGTCTGAACTGAGTGAGACAGTTTAGAACTTAATAAAAGGGTATGAAGCAAAAGTTCTGTAAGAGTGCAAAGTTCTATCCTGTGTTAATCAGTTCGGTCGGACTGAGTTTTGCAGCAATAAGCCTTTTACAAATATCGTTTGTTATGTTCTTAAGAATAAATATTTCCATGTTTGGTTGATGATCGATGGAAAAAGAAAGGACACAACCTCCTATTAAAAAAAATATTGTAGCGAGAGTACATAGTGTTCAAGTTTCTAGCCTGTCTCACTCAGTTCGGGCTGAGTTTGCAGATATACTCCTATAACATATAGAATTTTTGATGACCTCAAAAAAATATATTTTCATGATTGGTCGATGGACGCGAGAAAAACAAAGTATGCACTTTCCCATAGAAAAATGTATGAAGCATAGGCTTAAAGTGTAAAAGTTTAAACCTGTCTTACTCAGTTCAGACTGAGTTTACAGCTATACTGCCATAGCCAGTATCGTTTGTGATGGCCTCAATACTATAGATTTCCATGTTTGGTTGGTGAACGCTCGAAAAAAAAATTTCGAATAATATTCGAATATTCGAATATTTGTCGAAAAATATTCGAATATTCGAATACCTGATTTCGTCGAATATTTGCAAGCCCTAAAGGAAATATAAAATTGAGGAATAATAGCATGAGAACTGTGTCATGACTTTTTACATTTTATTGCTTCATAACTCAATATTCTCAAAATATTAATAAACACAGAAAATAGACCAAGAAACAACCAAATATTTTTTGAAAATGTTCAAATATTAAATATTTATTAACCATGGCAGAATCGGTTTTCAGAACGGATTATCACCACAACTATGCTCATGACTAGGAAAATGTTTTTCTGACTAATCTTTCTGACTAAGCGTGAAGCTTTAAATATAGCCTCCATACTCAGAATACAGAAGATTATTATGTATTCTGAGCCTCAATAACATACACTAACTTTGGCATCAACGAGATTCGAACCCGCGACCTTCGGCTCGAAGCCATGGTCACTAACCACGAGACCAACGGGCAAGTCAAAACTCAAACATAATTAATCAAAAGCACATCCTTACCCTTGGATGAGACTATTCCCTCGAATGGATGTGAGAAGGTGAGATGGACGTCCATGTGATCCTTCCCGCACATGACCTCCAGTGATTGGATGACAGGCATCCCGTCCGGCCGGTCCATTGGCCAGAGCTCGCCCGCTCGCGCTTTTGACTGTGGACAATGAAATATAGATTAGAATAGAATAAGTTAGAAAACTAGCACTTTAAAAAAATACATCTTACTAGCGACCGCCCGCGACTGTGGATTTCGACTTCCACACATATTATGTGTATTCAAACCAGTAGTTCCTGAGATTAGGGCGTTCAAACAAACAAACAAAAAAAACTAACAAACTCTTCAGCTTTATATATTAGTAAGTAAGTAGCATATGACGAATGCTCAGCTCGCGAACTAAGGTTCGATCTCCATACAAGCATCGTATCGTATCGTGAGAGATTCATCAAGGGGTCATAGTAACTGCAGAAGTTTCTCCGAGGCGCATTCGGCGCATTAGATCACGATGCACCCTTAGATCAAGGCACGGTCTACTGTCTAAAGCCGAGAAAAGTGAACATTGTGAATCAGAAAGTAATCTATGAATGTATACTTAACGTAGTTTTAAAAGTAACATTGTTGAATGAATTTTGGTTTAACTTATGATTAACCATCTTAACTACTTTGTTTAATGATTACGCTATTTCGCACAATTTTGCTATTTTTAGTTCACAACAAATGTCTCAGAACAGCTTAGGTCATTTTATCCAGAGACAATCTGGACCAGATTGTCATTCGTCTTAATTACAGAATCAATTTATCATGCATTTAACTTGCCAAATAATTTCAAATAATTCAGAATCTGGGCATCCATCAGAGTGTTCATCATTTAACTACATATATAATTAAATTAAAAATATTTTTAAGTAAGTAAATAACAAAAGCTTTCAAAGATATAAAATATTATTCATACTTAGCACACTACAAAATGTTTTGCCTCGGTAAGTTATAACGAGTACTTCAAACCAAGACGAGTGAGACAGTAACATAATAACTGTAATCATTTATACGCATTTTACGCTACATTAAAACTTCCGTTAAACTTACTACCAGCACAGTTGGTAAATAAAGCTACGCGAAGATGAATTATAATTACATATTAATTCGTCTAGTATTTTTTTGGCTGTCACGTCTAAATAATGTAATGGGGTTTTTCATTCTAATGTGACTTATATATGTGGGCATTTAATAATTACAAAGACTTCATTAAGCCACTTTTTGACCATTATAACTTTGTAAATCATAGGTACCTGAAGAAGCCGTTAATTTAATAAGTATTAACGTTTCTTCCTCAGGGTAAAGAGTCTGATCTATCAGATATAAAAGTAAGAACCGTTTCTATCACAGCTGGGTTTACTTATACCCACGTTACTTTAAATGATGATGACTAGTTAATGACTATGATTGACAGCAATCGATATTTTTTATTTTAAAGGGAGCAAACGAACAAGATGCTCATCTGATGGTAAGTGATCACCGCTACTCATGGACATCAACAATCACGCAAGGGTCGCAGATGCGTTGCCTGCCTTTAAGACCCCATACCCTCCCCAAATGAGCGTTTGCTCGTTTCTGCCTTTTTTTGTTTAAAGTGTATTAAATGTTCCACTACAGGTCAAAAAGCCTCCGTCAATTAAAATCACGTTTTCTTTACATAGATGAGTTTTGGCTTATCATCTTTTGTTTAAAACATGAATGTTATTTCTTATCATTGAGGTTACAATGACATTTAAAGTAATACCATTCAACCTGACGTGATATTCAACACAAGTAACCGCTTTCCAAAGATCCAATACATCTCGTTGCAGGCTGCACTTGCGGCCAGTGTAAACATAATAAACTGCCAACGCATAATTTTTCAAGCGACCGTTTACACCAAAATTGGATGATTGGCAAAATGCTGCACGCTTGTTTGCCAAAGAGTAAAACGCGAGCAGAAGTTAAATGCCTTTTTTGTCATGTTTGCAGTAATTTGAAGTTATGATGACACCTTTTTATCAGCACCTTTTTGAAAAGTCTGCCATTAACATTAACTTTTTTATCGACACCTTTTTGAAAAGCCATCAATCTTTCAGTTGTCAAGTCCATTTATTTTTGTTTTATGACGATCACATTAAATTTTGAAAACTGTAACGGTTACCGATAAAAAATAAAAACTTGATAGATACCTACTTAAATACTGTGCAAAAGAATTTCTATGTAAATCAAATTGTAAAATAAACCACTTTGACTTTGACTGTGTTACTTAATAAATAGAAATGGTTATTAATTAATTCTATGCGCTTTATCTAAAACCCCATTTTAAATTTCTACTAAGTTTTTTTTTCCAATTGCAAAGTTTGCAAATAGTTAATCTTTTTATTATTGTTTTGTTGAAGAGAATTTCAAAATTCACTATTTCCCAAGAGATAATATTATGTACATACCTAGGAAGTTGTAGATATTTCTTTTTATAATGTCACAAAAATTGTTTCCTTTCTGCCTGATGGCAAGCAAAAGAGGAGCCCTAACTGCCATGACAACAGATGTCGTACCAGAATGGAAATCTATCAGTTGGCATCGCCATACCGTCCTGCAAGATACTTCTTAACGCTTCTCTTCAAGGGAATCGTAACTATTTAGTGAAGTAAAGACATCTATCTCTATTGATCCAATAATATTGCATTGATCATAATTTCTTACGCACAATAATGCAATTCGGTATCGAAAACGTGATAATACCTAACATAACATGTCATCTCTATAATTGGGTGATCTGTGTCAAGGGAGCGATTTGATGAATCGCCAAGCCACGTTCCCGGAACGGCGTGGACGCATTGCGTTCCCACGCGCAAAACAGGAATGCACGAAACGAGACAGACATATACACAGAAGCATGTATAAGAGAGAGACAACAACACACAGTTTTCAACAATCCCCTGTAATTTACATTTTTGTGTGCAAAAACAGAGAGAGAACTCGAGGCAACATCGCATGAATTTTTTTTTCGATATCTTTATCAGGCTGGCCGTGATTGCTTTTGTAATTTTCAAAGGTGGAATATTTAATAAGGTTTTTGCCCGCATTCACAAATTCGGATGAAGATTCTTATATGTGATATTGTTACAAGAAAAACGGGCTAAGGAACAGGGCCATTTTCCAATCTTTTACCGTTTCCTCTTCATTGTCGAGGCCAAGAAAAATCTAAGACTTGATTAAGTTACAAATAATCAAGCTGAAAAAATTATAAGCAGCAATATTATTCATGCAGTGTATAAGATTATTTTTGAGGTACAAATTCACCTAAAATAACGATGACCGGAGACATACTCTTCTCACAGCAGGCCATTACGTCGAGGCGCTGGTAGGGCGAAAAAAGTTTTGACGTGCAAAAGAATTTGCACGTTACTAAGTGAATCAAATTGCTGAATAAATTATTTTATTTCATATTTTGTCAACACATTATAATTTTCAATTTCAAGTCATATTTAGCCCGCGACTCCGTCCGCGTAGATTTTTGTTTCCGCAAACGTAGTGTTGTACTATAGCTTAAGCTTTTCTCGTCACATGGACTATCCAACACAAAAAATATTTTTTCAATTCCAACAATTTGTTCCGGAGATTAGCAGGTTCAAACAAACAAACTCTTCAGCTTTATTATATGTACAAGTAAAGATTCAATCATTATTTTAAATAACCAGAATCTTTACTGAAATAATACACCAAGCTAAAGAGTTTTTTTGAAAAAAGTTTATAGGCGGCTTCTAGAGAAAATATAAACTTTTTGACCTAACTTTGAATTGTTTTCCAGTAGTGATTAAGAAGCACCCATAATAGTAGATAATATGAATGCTTTGTGTTTTATTAAATTGGTTTGAAAGGACAAATTAAGAAATTAAGAGGTAAATTCTAAAACGTCTTTACCTCCTCAAAACCCTGAAACATTTAAAGTAATTATGTCGTCAATTGAAAATTTGTTTCGTGTCATAAATAAGTAAGACGTAGATAATCTAAGTGTAATAAAATAACTTAATTAAAGTTAGTAATTTTAACGTCAACTTAATAAACATATATCTTGCTTTAAGTGTTAACAGTAATCTAACAAACTACATACATAAAACTTGATGAAGTGTAAATCATGAACGTATTACATATTACTCTTTTAAATGGCTGAGAATTCTTAAACCATTTTAATATGTATAAATTTAATAAACTTATATCTCACACATCATAAAACATTTCATAATCTTTATGTATGTACTTGTATTCCGTAATTAACCGATATCTCATTGATGATTAATCGAACATATTGCAATTAACAACTCGCTGTATCATAACAAGTTAATATTCGCTTTTGTTATGAGTGGAAGGAAAATGAGCAACAGAGGTTTCTAATGGAAAGTAACGACTACCCAAAGACACCTTTCAATAATGAAAATTATTTTAGATTTTACAACCATATTTTACACTCTTTTGATGTGGAACACATACTTTTAAGGGTTCCGTAGTCAAAATGGCAAAAAAACGGAACCCTTATAGATTCGTCATGTCTGTCTGTCTGTCTGTCCGCCAGTCTGTCACAGCCACTTTTTTCCGAAACTATAAGTACTACACTGATGAAACTTAGTGAGTGCATGTATTATGTGAACCGCAACAAGGTTTTTAAACGAAAATTGTAAAAAAAGTAAAAAAAGTGGGGGGTCCCCATAGTCAGAACTGAAACTCGAAATATTTTTTTTCATTGAACATATACGTGTGGGGTATCTATGGATAGGTCTTTAAAAATTATATTAAGGTTTCTTATATCACTTTTTTCTAAAGTGAATACTTTGCGTGAAAGACCCTTCCAAAGTGGAAAAAAGTGTGTCCCCCCCCTCTAACTTCTAAAATAAGAAGATGATAAAACTGAAATAGTTATATAATGTACATTACCATAAAAACTACCGACGAAAATTGGTTCGAACGAAATCTATTCAGTAGTTTTTTTAATACGTCAAAAATAAAATTTGTACGGAACCCTCAGTGCGGGAGTCCGACTCGCACTTGACCAATTTTTTTTTTTTATGTGAGCGGTATGCAAACGAGCTAGAGAGTTGAGTTTCTTCCGGCACTTCTTCTCAGTAGGCCATTCACGTAGAAGTGCCGGTAGGTAAAAATATATGACGTGCAAAAGATGTGCAATTTTTATGTAAATCAAATTGCAAAATAAACCACTTTGACTTTGACTTTGAGAGAGTCACCCGATGGTTGGTGATCAATGCTACCCATGGACATCAACAGAACCTCTAGGGCCGGAATTGCATGCCTTTTCCTCTTAAACCCCATACCCATCCTTAACTGTTTTGGACAGAAGGCAAAACAAAAGGTGTGTATAGCCGTATAAAGATCGAAGACGGTTTAAAAACTCCTTTAATTAATAAAGTCGTTACTCGTTGAAATCATAATTTCTCTGTAGACATGTGAACCATTGAACATAATGCAACCCCATTTTACGTAGCATGCAAGTAAAAATTAACATTAAAATGTGATCTATCAGCATTAAGAAGTACATGGGAATATCTACCGTATTCACAGGCGGTAAATCTAAGTAGAAACAATTGGTAAAGTAATTAAACTCACGACGGGGGGCTAATTCGTCAACGGTAAACTATCAGGACAACTTCACAGTCTGATTTGATTGAAGAATTAAATAAAAATAAAAAGGCAATATTTTCGAAAGTCAAAATAGTATCAAGTCAGTATCCACCGATGCTGGTAGAATCAAGGCAGCAGCAATTGAGAGTAATAAAAATGATTTTCGTAACCTATACTTTAAAGGGGATAGCAAACGGCGAATTAGAAAATGTCATTCAATGTTCGAAACAAATTTCATGGTTGTTGATTGCACAAGAGAAGTATAGCTTATGAGTGCTATTTATACAAAGAAGTTAAAAATGTTAATGCATCTATTCTAAATTATTCTAATCTATGTTTGTTTGACGCGCTAATCTCAGGAACTATTGAGTATGAATCTATTTTGTTTTTGTTTTTCGAAGAAGGCTTTAAGCTTATGGTATTACACTAAGTGTGCGGAAACCGAAATCCACGCGGGCGGAGTCGCTTGCAGCCGCTAGTAAATGATTAAATATTTGTTTGTACCGCTCTCGGTCATTCACAAACTAAAACCAACCACCACAGCCGATTTCCTTTTTCATTAGAAACACCATCCATTCACCACAGCTTAGTTACTAACATCCTCGTCAATTACGTTTAAACACATCGATAATAACACGAGCACACTGACAAATAACCGACGAGCCGATAATGCCTCCGGTCCAGATAATAATGAAATTACAGGGGGTTTAATTGCTTTCGTATCTCCCTGGAAAGTGGGGCGAGACCGGCAAACCGTGGCTGCAATCAGTGCAGTTATTACAGGGTTAGAACGTTTGCACAAGCGTATGTGCATGCGTTGCTGGCACAATATATTGAGGAATTACTACTACGTATAGATTGGACATCGAGAACAAAAAACATGCGTCGACTTGGTGGGTAGGGGGCAGATAAATTCAGATTTGTTGGCTTACTATCTATGAAATGACACGCTGCCACAAGCTTATTTTTCATGTTGTGCATGTTTTTAAAATATAAAATCTTTTTTTTTTCGATTATAAATAGTACCATGGACAACAGTAAGTATAAGAAAATATTTCTTCGAAGTATCTTATGGCAGTGGCAGCAAGTAACCAACGTACATCATATCAATCTTAATAATGTCACGGTTTTCTGATGTCATCAGTCTTACGATTTCAATTAATGCAGGCAACATCCATTGGGACAACAACGTATGTACAGTTGCGACTATGATCCCGATCAGCTTGGCTATTACATTGGAGCGACTGCCTCCGTAACCCTTACACGGGAAACCAGCCAATTTGGATCATTGTCGGGAGCATCAGATTAACGTTCCTTCCGAAGAACGAAATCATCGTTCTTATCAGACAATTAGGTATTTCAAGCTTACAATTTCCTTGCCAAATCGTATATTAATTAACTAGCGGCCGCCAGCGACTCCGTCCGCGTGGGTTACGGTTTCCGTACACAGTGTTACTATAGATCGCTCAATGCCTACCTCGACAAATAGTAAGTGGACTATCCATATTTTGTCAATTCGAACCAGTAGTTCCTGAGTTTAACGCGTTGGCGTGCAAACCAATTTGGATCATGAGTTACACGTGTTATTGTGAGTCAACCATAAAAGATAGACATATGCTGTCAAGGGATATTTTTTAGGCAATTTTATGTAGAATATTTCCGTCATACATGATTTCTATGTGACTTTAACCATTAAGGCTGCACACGCGACTGAAGCTTAAGAAATGGAGAAAATTCTCCCGTTTTCCCCACATTTCCCTTCACTACGCTGCTCCTGTTGATTGTAGCGTGATGAATCCTATAATATGCCCAGGAGTATGAAGAATAATTGTACCAAGTTTCGTCAAAATCCGTCCAGTAGTTTTTGTTTCTATAAGGAACATACAGACAGACAGACAGACAGACAGACAGACAGACAGACAAAAATTTTACTGATTGCATTTTTGGCATCAGTATCGATCACTAATCACCCCCTGATAGTTATTTTGAAAATATATTTAATGTACAGAATTGACCTCTCTACAGATTTATTATAAGTATAGATAAGAACATACGATCTAATAGAATCACGCAAAATACAGATCACTATATAACACACACGTTAAACTTCTTTACTACTAAAAAACAACCATTATTCACATGTTCACTGAACAACAAACGTGTGTACAAGCCTTTAACCCAGATCTAATTGAACAGAACCGATGACTGGCCGAGAATTCATCTGTGATTGAACAGCGATTAAACGCAATTGCTCTTGATAATTTGACGCAGTTAAGACATTATGTGGGAACACACAACAATACGAGGCGATAAGAAAGCAAATTGTTCTAAATTTCTTGGTTTATTTGCAGAAATCATTTTATTGCTTTTGCCATAGATTTAAATAATTAGATAAATGGTCTCCCCTTTCTTCGATCATCTCTGAAACTGGCACTATATGATTTGAAGCGATCATCGCCTTTCAGTTTTTAATAGGCGATATTTGTCCTGTTCATTTAAACAAAAAAAGTTTTTTGCAATTTCTGACTTTTTAGTACTCAAACCTCATGGTCCCATAAAGTAATTTGATACTTAAATGAAACAGGATCGATTGGCATAAAAAAGTTGCCTATTTCAGTATAGTTTTTTTGCTAACTGTAACTTTTTTACAAAATCTGTGAATGCAGATCAAATTATCTCAAAAAGTTATGGATGCCTAACAACGTTTTCTTGTAACTGTAACGGTTAATGTACCTGCCCTTCAAAACCTATTTCGAAATTCCACCCTGTATCTAGCCAGATGTCTCGTCCCATAACCCCCAAACAAAATAAAATCACAGTTTACTGTTGTCATATCTAAAGAATTAAATCTATGGCTTTGACCTTTTTCATCGGTGTCATACTAAGTGGATACTCCTACGCCATAATGCTATTTGAATTTTGATAATGTAATTTGTCATTCGAGTGTTTGATTTGTCATCATCCTAATAGTGGCTTTTGTTTTTTGAATATTAGTTTTTCTTGAGTAGGTACACAAATAATTAATTAAGTGGCAACATCCTACGCTTAGGAAATGAACATTTCTTTATTTTATGGTCAAGATTCTTATGTTAACGTTTGGTAGATTTGTTTAAATTGAAGATTGTTAATAGACGCCTTCATGTGGAAAATGTGGGATTATAAAAATAATAAAACCATTTCGTTAGTTAAAACTTATCTCGCGCGTATTTATTGCTGATGCATTTTTGTAATAATTATGGCGTTTAAAAAGAACAACTGTCGAGTTTTGCCGATTCTTCTCGGCAGAAAACAACCTTCCGAATCGGTGGTCGAGTCATTACTTCTGTAATTTTTTATGACGATTCATAAGTGCTTATATTAAGCCCATATGAATAAAGAATAATTTGTTTTGATTTGATTTGATTTGATTAAATATCATGGAAATTATGCGTACTACCGTAACAGAAACCTTAACAAACTTGGCTTTAAAAATCAAGTTCAAAGTAATTTTACTCTTCCAATAAAATCAAACAAAATTAATAATTAAATTAAAAAATTCTACCTTTCTCATACCAAAATGTATCGGTGCATCAAAAGGGCATGGTATCCCATCACACATTAAAAAACGGCCCGAAGGAGAAGTGATTACATATCCTTTGGGATAACAACCAGTTTGCTCCATCATAATGGAATGCCTTTCGTTTACTTTTTATTTAAATGAGCAACGGTACTTTCTATTCAGGAATTTATCCCGAACACCGTCATTATGAAGAAGATGATTAAAGAGGAATCTTTAAAAAAATAATATACGAGACTGGTATCGGATGTTATATTAACTTAACTGGGAGAATTAAAATTCCAGAGGTACCTACACACACTAGCATGGTACTATAGTAATGTATTCGTTTTGTTTAATACTCGTAGAAACTTTTTTAGAGTCCTAGTTGTTGGCTTTTTGAAACTTCTGGGTTTCAGTGATACAAAATAAATAAATAAAAATTGCAACTAGATATAGCACACAGCAACTACATAGAATAAATACAAGGTTTTGTTTCAAAACCTTTTGACTCAAAATGTCTCAAAAGTTTTGAGACTCAAAAATGGAATAATGTGGAAATATTTCTCCATATACCGAGTGTCGACGGTAGGGAGAGAGTGGACTGTAATATATGAAAGGAAATGAGGTGAATAGGATTAAAATATGTATAATACGAGTTTTTGGATTTATATTAGCAGTAGACATTAAAGATATTAGGATAAAACTCCATAAATAGGAATGTAAAAGACTTCGAATATATTTTACGACAGACAGTGTCATCCGTGATAACACAGTCGGTGTCCAGGTTACGACCAGAGAGATCGCATATCAACACCCATATTAAAATAATAATAACCAAATCAAATTGACCTTACGGGCGACAGAAGAAGAGGTAGTTGGCAGATATTGACTTATCTCGTCGTCTTAAAAGTCTTCCTGGTCAGCCTATAGTCGAAACCGAGCCAGCAAACCTATCCGAGAAAACTCATATCTTAATTAATTCATGTCAGAACAAACATTACTACACAAACTAATCGCTCAAAGAAACTCAATCCGAAACAAGTAAACCCACACCGGATACGTGCCATTAACCATTTGTCAAAAAACACCGTTATTGTACAAACTTCACACTTCTCCAAACATTATTTTACTGTTAACCGTATCTAATCAATTTGTTGTAAAAAGCATGGTGTGGTCGCAAATACCAGTAATATTTGACGCTATCACCTGTTCGTGATTTCGATGTGGACAGGTGATGGCAGTCCATGGATTTAAAACCTTTGATAAGCCCTCGACATACATCGAGCCTCTCTCAAGTTGGCACTAAAATTTGACGGGACTGTCGCTTCTTATCGCAGTAACAGCATGTTGAAATGTACGTCATGTCAAACGAAATATTGCCTCAGTTTTGTGGTGTTGGGGCATAAGTAAAGATTTAAATCTATGGTAATTTCAATGTGATTGGCCCATATTCATTTGCGCTGGTTTTTCTGGGGATTTTCTAGTACTAAGCGGTCGGCTACTCGTTACAGTGCCAGTGGTGCGCGTGCGCTGGTCTGAGCATAGTGATGGGATAGGATGTGATTATGATTATCGATAAAAATCAACTAATGGCTGTAACGTACAAGTAAGTACTCACGTGGCAAATTGTAGTCATTATTTAAATTCGGCTGTTTTAATTGGGTTGATTGAACGATGTTATTGACACATTATATATGTATGTGTTCAATACTCGGTACGAGTTAATTAAGTCGAAAGTTTATTTTTAATTTTTATTTAGCTCAATATCAGTCAAGTTAATTTAAAATGGGAAATATTAAATTTTCGAATTAAAACGTCATTAAAAAGTCAAACACTCTTTTGTAGATCCCTTACTGTACATGTACTGTAATATGTATATTTTTATGTGTATGTAGTTACTGTTAATAATCTCATAGCTACTTAGCACAATCGAAATTGTTATTTTATCTTCTAACAATTTGTTTTAAAAACATACAACGTTGGTGTAGAAACGTCTGAAAGTTTTCATCGATGTCATTTCCAAAGGAACAACTAAAACTAGACTATCGATATTCTTAACAAGCACATCTCTACAATTTGACTAATGCGGTAACGAATCATTGGTGAGCTGCTCGACGCGTGCCTCTTGTCATTACTATAACGACGTGCTTGCACAGAAAATAATACGGTAACACAGCCGTGTTTCCATCGTCTTATGCCAAGCAATCAAAATTTATGTCATATCTTCTAACGATTTGTTTTAAAAATACAAAGTTGCTGAAGGAAAGTCTGAAAGTTGTCATCGATGTCATTTCCAAAGGTACAACTAAACTAGACTATCGATATTCTTAACAAGCACATCTCTACGATATGACTAACGCGGTAACGAATCATTCGTGAGCTGCTCGACGCGTGCCTCTTGTCATTACTATAATGACGAACTTGCACAGAAAATAATACGGTAACACAGCCGTGTTTCCATCGTCTTATGCCAAGCAATCAAAATTTATGTCATATCTTCTAACAATTTGTTTTTAAAAACATACAAAGTTGTTGACGGAAAGTCTGAAAGTTGTCATCAATGTCATTTCCAAAGAAGTAACTAAACTATAGTATCGATATTCTTACCAAGCACATCTCTACGATATGACTAACGCGGTAACGAATCATTGGTGAGCTGCTCGACGCGTGCCTCTTGTCATTACTATAATGACGTGCTTGCACAGAAAATAATACGGTAACACAGCCGTGTTTCCATCGACAGTTATTACTATAGCAGATGTGTTCTTCATTACACGTGTGGTTTCTAAGAGTTTCACTCACCTGAATCGAGGAGAAATAGATCACGCCACAGATTTAAATGGATAGATTTGCCCGAACACCACAAAATTGTGACATTCGATTTTTTTTTAATATGATTTTCATATTTTAATATGCGACGGAGTACTATGGTTCCTAGAAGATTTAGGCTCGTCAGCGCTTCGTAGCCGTATAGGTAGAAGGTAGTTGAAGTCAATGCAGCAGATCACCAATATAGTTGTTTCATTTTACTATTACATGATTTATATAATTATAACTAGCGCCCGCCATAATTACAACTAGCACCCGCCCGTGACTCCGTCCTCGTGGATTTCGGTTTCCAATAGCGTAAATCCTCCTAAAGCCTTATCCTATACAAAAAGATTTTTTCAAATCGAACCATAAGCGCGTTCAAACAAACAAAATCTTTAGCTTTATTATATTAGTATAGAATTTTTATCAATATTTGTTTAGTTATTTACGAGAGCTATGTCTCCCTCCGCGGATTCTGTAGGACTCTTAGGACAAATTTTGAAATTTAGAATTTCCAGCTACCACGGACGTCTGAACATACATATAATGAAGGCTGATAGGAATTGGCACCGTTAACATACTGTCCCTGCGATAAGAAGCTATCTTCTCTGCAAATTTTAGTGCCAACATCAGTGTTGGCCGAAGTTTAAGGGCATATCTAACGAATTTATATCTATAGAACACGCACATAACAAGTCCACATTACATTAATGATAACATTGGCAACAATGGTGTATTATATTTGTATTAACGTGAAATTGTAGTGTTTGTAAGGGTCTAATAATGAAATTATTATTTTCGCTACTGATGGGGTAATGGAGCTAGCGTGAAATAATAGTGTTTAGTATTGTGTGCTTTATAGTGAGGCTATTGAAGGGCTTATTTTATTAGAGCTGGTGTTTGGAGTTAACGCTAGTGCCTTGTATCATTAAGTCATGCCCAAAATCTTCATGCTTCAAAGATAATAAGTAAGATAACATTAATATTACAAAACGAAATATTGATAGAATTTTATTCTTATTAAAAACAATTGTTGATATACTCATTAAATTAAATATTCAATTTGCATGCAATATTTGCCTTAATATTTTAGAATTTAGATTAATTCGAAGGATTAATTATAACACAACACGACGTTATGAATGTTATAATTTCCTTGTCAAATCCCTGTACTCTATTTATTCACAAAATAAGCAAATAATTATTCAAAGACCAAGATAAAGTAGCATTTACCTCGTTTGCGTTAAAGCTCATTATTGTATTTCCAACATGAACAGGATATCCCATGATAGGCCCTTTAGTGTTCAATGCAAATGATGCACTTACTAGGGTTTGTTAATACGTGTTCGGTTCAAAAGGTGGTATTGAAACTTATCAATACTTTTCAAGCAATTTTTCATTGTAATCTTCGTCATCTTTCATGACAAAGTCTTATAGTAAGGATGCGAAGAATCACAAAACGAAGAGATAATAGGCAAGTATAAATGTTGTAAGATAATGTTTGCTGTTTCTACATTTCATACTACTCGTTATCGTTTATCTTATTGGTATTTTTTCAGCTATATCAGAATAGTGGGCAATGCGCAGTATTAAATTTATTTGTATTTGTAGGCAAAACGTTTGCAAAAACCAACAAATCTGTTTTTTCATATACACGTAGGTACACGAATTTCCTCCTTCAATCAATACATAGTATGTATAAAACAAAGTCGCTTTCGCTGTATGTCCGTATGTATGCTTAGATCTTTAACACTACGCAACGGATTTTGACGCAGTTTTTTTTAATAGATAGAGTGATTCTTAAGGAAGGTTTGTATGTATAATACATGTAAGTAAGTACTACGGGCGAAGCCGGGGCGGGCAGCTAGTAATATTAATTAAAAACCTTGATTCTGTGTATAAAATCTTCTTTAGTTCATAGAAATAAAATTTAAGAAGGTAAATTGATCATTTTAATGTCTTTTAAAGCGCAATATACATATTTTGTGCAGTCTCAATACAAACGTTATTCAAAGACGAAACAGCTCTAATTTCATAAGAATACCAATTCCTGGGTAACCGTACCACGTATCTGCGTATCTAATTGTACATTCCAGATGGCTTACTATGACCGCGTACTTTCTCCTTTCCATTCATGTAAACATTAGTCGTAATAGAGTACGCAGCTTTCATTGACAAGTTCAAAGCGGGCTCAGGTGCGGGCACAAAGTTGCTTTGTTATGGTTACTGAGTTATTTAGGTATTTTTGATTATCATACGTTTTATACGTATGTTATACTAGTTTTTGCATTAAAATGCTCCCATGGGATAAAACAGGGTTTTGATAATGCGGGCAAAGTCGCGGGTAAAAATCAGTATAATACCCTTCCGGCCATTTTTTAACGATGGCGGCCGATCTTACGATCAGCAAAGTACGCGGGATATATTACAGTGCACATTTGAGTGCGCTAAACAGGTGCACTCTATTCCGTCACTCTCATAGTTCGGTGGGACAGAAATAGTATCAGCCTATTGCCGTCCACTTCTCAACGTAGGCCTACCCCAAAGTACCCCAGACATCCCGGTCCCGTGCGATCCGCATCTACGCCCCATACCCGCAATCGTCCTCTCATCGTGCCGCATCGCCCCCTACTGCACTTACCCACATTACCACTCCACTACAGAACTTCACAGCTTCATCGCCCATCAATCCATCTGGAGGAATGGCCAGCTCATTTCCATATTAGCGAACTGATCCCTCTAACAATGACGGTAACTTTCGTTCTTTCAAGCCTATACCTACCATAAAAATAAAAAATACTCGTAGAAATGCGCGAATGTTTGGACATTCCAAGAAAGCCACATGAGTCACTATCAACACAACTCTAATCTTATTGCGGCACTGCGAAAGCTTGGAATGTCGATGTCTTCAATTTGAGGAATGTCAATTTCTCTCGGATGTAAATACGAGTATGCGATTTGTTTTGAGTGGCCTTTACGCAAGTAAGAATTTATGTAAACAATAGATTTGCTGTAATAGAAGTTACGACTGAAAAAACTTTGCATACCTAATAAGTAGTCTGAAAACGAAGTTCTTCGTTCTTTAGTGGTTCAATGCAAATTTTGATTTCGGAATTGAAATACTTTTACGTTTAATAAACTGCAATAACTATCAGTAAATTAAAAGCTGAACATAACAGACCAAGCTATTTCGTAACATAAAATATCATCATGCCATCGTAATAATTGCTTCATGATGTCATCAAATATAAATTTAATCATTTTCATGAATCAAATTTGATACGTGTACGATTCAAGTACAATCATCTGTTTGAAGCGATGACTATAACACATGAAAAAAAAACATACGAAACGACACCCAACCCAGTTCTACAAATAAATCATGTTTCCTAGACTAGTTTTTGGTACAGCGGTTAATCTCAATTAAACAACTGTTTTATTATAGTCACTCACTCATTTAGCTTCATGAATGGGACGACTCGACCGGAGGCTTCTAAAGGAATTACTCATTGCGCTACTAGTCCATTTCAGTTTTGATGATCTCTGTGGCAGGAATACTTCTTATATGAAATTAAACTTATTTCAAGGCAAGAAGCCCCAAGAGCTGATTATATGATATTTCACAGAGTTCTTAGTGCTTTACAATAGTGCCGATTTTCCTTTGAACAGTCAACTGTCACCGGGATCCTTTGGGGGAAATGGACTAAGGAAGCTCTAATATTTAAAATCTATCAGCACATTTTTAGTTCTCTGGTGTAATAATGTTACGAGAGTCAGAAGTCGCAACTTACCACTTGTGCGTCTGCCAGTATCTATAAAGAAAGATTACTTATGATATATTAATATTACTTATGTTGGGTTAAAAACACCTGTACAGTTCAAAATTAAATTAAATCCATATGAATATTACATTTAACATTATAATATCGGACAATCTATCTGCGTTGCTAATTAACTTGCTTTAAACATGTGCGTGCACGCTCTATCTCAAATACATTTATCTTCCTAAAAAACCCAGAAAAAAACCACATAAAAAATCAATAGAGATGTACTAATTTGTAAAATACACGAAACCGTCCGTATACCAAATTACCTACGGCTATCATGGGCGTATCCAGGTTCTGAACCAGAGGGGGTCAAATCAGATTTCAATAAGCTAATTGCTTATAAAAAAATAAGTATTTTTTATTTTAATTATCTGAGTGGTAAACATTTTGTATTGCAAACAAAAGCCAAAATTCGTTCTCTTAATTTTTGTCGCTACATACGTTAACATTATCCCGGTTGGGCAACTGCCCCCAGGTTAATGAATATCAATCCTTGTTCACCTTATTAGGAATCACGTGTGAAAGATCAAGATAGCAGAAACACGTACTCCCGCCGCATAAACCATGTATGAAGTGGGATAACGTCATTATCGCTTGGCCGTTGTCTTCCGTTCATAGAGTCTGAGAGAGAAACAGACTAAGTGAAAAGTTAAGTGAATTCTTGGTGGAGACGCTAGAACGTGACATAGGGTGCATCTATGGTATTCCCTAATCTGAGCAGTTCATTCGGCAATATTCGGGGGTCCAGTCCTCCGATCTACTTGTGCCGACGACGGTAAAAGTAGAACCGAACCTAGAGTCTTGGCTGGTTGCATCTATAATATTCATTAATCTGAGTAGCTTAGCTACACCCCCCCCTGACATACCCTGGGTTCGCCCATGACGGCTATATCGTCTGGCTTGGCAACCGACCGGCCGTGTAAATGTCATCGACAACTTTCGACGTCGATGCGTACCGGTGACGCATAAAAACGCGTTCGCGGAGAGTTATTGACTCCTGATAGGGCCGTCAAAGGATTGGCTATTGCAATATTTTTTGAGGCTGGGAAATCCTTATTGGTTTCTCAACTGAAGAGGGTTAAAAATCTTACTAAATTATTTAATTATCACAATGGATAGTCAAGACGGAGATCTGTATATTTTTTATTTATTTATTTTACTGTAATTAAAACGGTACAAACGACCAATTACATTAATTAAAGGTAGGTTACAATAAAACATTAATTGAAATTACACAAAACTAAATAACTAACTTAATAAAACATAATAAATGAACTAATCACCCTCCCACCCCAGAGGGGCCTTAGGTAATATATAGATGATATAATAATAAATGTAAAGAATAATAAAAAAATCCACTATCCCCACTCAGTAGGGATGACTAGGTGGGTCAGGTGGTCAGATTACAATGATGATGGCAGAATACAAATATTAATTTGAACAGATATTTTAGAAAATTATAATTACATATCATGTTATTTATTAAAAGAATTTTCAATGTGCCACAGCGAATTGAATCGGTACCTATTCTCTCGCCAACCCTAACACTAACATGATCGGCAACGGTCTTGTCTCGATGTAAGTATGTATGTGAAACACCGTCTACGGTTTGACGTAATATTCTATTTTCGGTATTTTAGACCTTGTCGGTCTTGAGGATATAAAATGGATCCAGATTACGGATTACGGTGCGATTAATCTGATTATAGGTAAAGATATCGCATGAAGTTTTAAGCGGCTAGGTGCTAATAAATAAAATAAAAATTGTCGTCAAAACAATTATTTTTTTTAAATAATATGTTTCTTAAATATTCATACTATACTAACAGGCTTACGCAACATCTTTTTAAAATAATATCGCAAAAAGATTTAAAACTGTATGGTCTGAAGAGAAAGGTTAACAATGAAAACATTAATAGGTAGTTACACCAACCATCTGTTCATCTCACAACAAAACTATATTCGGGACGTGGTACATAAATAGTGCAATACTAAATCGACACAAATTTTGCCCGACCCAGAAAACGAACCCAGGACCTCCAAACCACGGCCCGGCACTTAAACCACTAGACCATCGATGATTACCTTTGCTGTTTACAGAACGACAATATAAATTCATGTCTAGAAAATAATCGTTGCAGCCGATTAAAAGATCCATAAATATATTATACATTACATAATACAGACACATGGCAACACAACTGTAATGCGGTTTGTTTAACGTATCAAACATAATCAAGCATACCACAGGTACATGAAAACCCTTTGCAGTAATTAAAGATGTAATCAAACTCATACTTATCAAAACACACATCTTAATGTTACTACTTACCTGTTAGCGCGTGCCTTCGATTTTAACCATTGATACTCATTGTCTAAACCGTGTTAATACGAGCTAATATGTCAGTTTGGACATGTGATATTTTGTGGGGGAAGTACAATAATTAACCATCGTGTATTCAATTAACGGGCGGTGAGAAAATGACATGTCTATCCGTGGAGGCAGTCGCTGGCTCAAAGCTATCATTATCATTAAGCGCGGAACTTTGACGGCTGGATGTGGCAAATAACATAATATATAAATGCATAAAAAAGGGTATGCGAACCAAAGCAAAGTTGTAGCTGTGCGAAAAATCGGAGATATAAGAAACGGTTAGTACTATATCAGAAGTTCGAAAAAAGCTTTTTATTTATTTTTCTAACGAGCAATACCGATATGTACGGAATGATCACACCTTCGTTTATATTTTTACTATTTTGTAAATTGCATTATACTACTTAGTTGCATAATACGGTATTTGACTGACAAGTCAAATCACCTACTTTTTTTAAATGTCAAAAACGTAACCTTGTAGGAAAAAATGTATGAAATATTGAATCGTGACGTCACGATGCAATAGTGTCAAATCAATACTCTTTTAACTTCAATTAGCTGTAATAATTTGTTAAAAGCTCAATAGTAACTTTGAGATAAAAAATTGTGCCTAATTTTTGATTTCGTCTTTAATCTTAGAATGTCATAATTTATTTCGTATGCAGTCAAATACCCAATTGCAATAGTAGTGAACAAAAAAGTTCTCGTGTAAGTATAATTTACACATATACATATAACAACATAGTAACAGAAAAGATTTGAGCCTAAAAAGTTCATTATTAAGACTTACCCATTTTACCTAATCGTACTTTCTTTATTAATTCATCTCGACTTCATAGGACTAACAAGCATGAGTACCTTCGCCAAACTCACTGAGACATCTAGAATCCGTAAGTCATCGGTCTTCAGTCCACCTGGCCGGTGGCATTGAACCTCGGACAGCCGTCCACTGACGACACCGTGCCAAAAAACACAACTACACATGTCGAGCGGGTGTGGCATGCTCGGCCGATTCGTGAGAGCCTACTTTTGAATGAAGATGGCAAAGATATTGCTATTTTGTTACTTTGTTACCCAATAAAGTTTGGAGACACTGTTTAATATTCAAGAACAATCTTTAATATATTTAGTTACCCTTTGGAGGAAAAATAGGTAACAAAATATCGTAATGTGAGTCTTAACTTATCGTTACTTACCCACCACTGACGACCGACACCGTGCCAAAAAACACAACTACACATGTCGGGCGGGTGTGGCATGCTCGGCCGATTCGTGAGAGCCTACTTTTTAATGAAGATGGCAAAGATATTGCTACTTTGTTACTTTGTTACCTACAAGTTTGGAGACATTGTTTAATATTGTAGACCAATGCAAAGATATTCGAACGAAAGTAAACCGATTATCCGATATTGCTATTTAGTTACCAGGTAACAAAATATCTTAATGTGTATCTTTATATAAGGTGTAACAAAATATACTGCAAATATTTTAAGGGCGAATCGTTTAGTGTAAATGTAATAAATTTGTCTAGTAATTTTTTTTGTTAATAAGCTAGTTTCCGAGAAAATCAACAAAATAAATTGAGTGAATAATTGGGAAAAGTACAAAATTTGTCATATGCAAGACAGCTGGTCGTGTCTTATCAGTGTAATACAATCACTACACTTGTCCTGCCCCAAAAGCAAAGTGGTGAAGAGGGGGCGAAGCTTACAGGACGAAAAGAGCAAATTGGCCAATGCAGAAAATGCAAAACTTGGTAGGCATTAATTTTGACTTTTTAATATCGGATATTGATTACATTGCCACTAAAGAATTCGCACTTAAAATATTTGCAGTATATTTTGTTACACCCTATATACCGACCACGACTCCGCGCCGAAACACATGCCTACACATTCGCGAGAGCCTACTTTTGAATGAAGATGGTCAAGATGTTTAGTTACCAATTTAAGGTTACAAATCTATATTAATTTGCATTTGTTGCTTCAAACCGTTAACATAACATCCATAACATTGTATGAAAAAAAATGGGTAAAGTTATTCACGTCATAATTGTATAAATTGACTCCTAAGTAAGAACTAATTTTACCATCTATATGTAGAGTCCAAACTCTCAAGCTCTTACCTACTAAGAACATTCCGTAGTGTAACCCCATAATAATTTAATGCCATAAAGAAAACACTTTCTGCGAAAACAGACATAACTCATACAAATGCTTATGAAAGTCAACAAAGTGGCTCGTATAAAAGTAAATGACGACATTTTTAAGGGGTTTACGATTCATTTCTTGTACTTATTTTGGGAAAGCTATTACACCTAAGTCGTACACATTTAATTATGATAATTTTCTATGAATGTTCAGGTTGAAACTGTTTATTTTTTAGTATGAGTCATAAGCAAGTTTAAAAAGAGTAAGTAATGTGCTTATCAAACCCTTGTCGTAACATCTTTTGCAAGAGCTATTTGACAGTTCGACTATAACAACTATTGAACATACAGTTGATCAACAGATAATATTCAACATAATGGGCGTATTTATCACACTTCCATGGTGAATGCTTAAAGTCAACGTATCAGGGGTACGATTCACTAAGCGCAAATGTCATAATCTCACGGTTGTATCATCGTTGACAGTAGAAATTTAGTACTAATTTAGTACTGTCAACGATGACACAGCCGTGAGATTATGACATTCGTGCTTAGTGAATTCAAAGACTGTGCAGTTGACTTTAAGCATTCACCGCCATATCGCCTCAAGAGGAGTCATCAAAGAGGTATTCCGAAACGAGCTCTTAATTACAACTCTCAAAATTTCAACGTTCATTATTGACAAGGGAATAGAATTAAATCTTTCTATTACCTTGTACCTACGCGTACTTACAACGGTTTCAAGTGGATACGTACTAAGCCTGAGGCGCGGGCTACTTGCGTGGTACAGTCAACGTCAGATATATAGTGACAATCAGGGTCCATAAATGTTACGCAACAACAGTCAATCTTCGTCCTGGACTCGTATTCCTCATTACTGAGGGTCATGATCATTGTATGAACATGAAACACACAACAACTGTCCTGGCAATTTTAATGGAGTGGTTTGTCATTGCTTTCTCCATTTCACACACTAACTTTTAGTCTGTAGGATTCCCCACGATGTTTTCGTTTACCGTACAACTGGTATGCAATTACGTACATAGATTTTTGCAAATCCAGAGGTGCGGGCCTGACTGGATTTGAACCGCCGAGCTCCCGCATATGAAGCGACACTCTTACTAATAGGCAACATATCTGTTAAATAGTCAATAATATCAGTACAAGCAAAGTTTCCATATTGTTGACATTATATTCGATCTAAAAGTCGACATTCAAAATGCCATAAATATGGTTACAGACACATCGCCAATCACATTTTGAAAACTTAGAATGCTTCGATACCATTGGCGCGATGACTGTTACTATATTTATAGGGGTTTGTTTGACTGATCCGATCTTTATTACATTTTAAGCGAAAATGTATTCAATAATATCGTATATTTCTTTGAACACCCTGAGTTTGTTCAAATATAATATCTTGCCATTCGTTCACTTTTGTATTTATTTTTATTTTTCATTATTTTTTGTTGTATTATATTCTTCTTATATTGTATTATTTATGTAACTATTTGTGTTTTGTCAATAAATGTATTTTCTTTCTTTCTTCTTTCTGAGTATCACTATCTATCTGACGCTGACTGTACGAGGGACAAATTACACGTTAAAGCTCGAACATCTGTCTTATCGCCGTATTGGTAACGTAATCGCTTACAAATTGAGGCCTAAGGTATAACTATGATGTGCTCACGTGTTTATTACACAGATGAAGAGGTGCGTGGCAATTTTACATTATGTTTTGTAGTGTAGTCGTTATCGTGAGTTTGTATGAATGGAACACGTGTCTCTGTGAAAATTGGACCGAGAAAATTGAAGGGTACGGTTACAATTTATGTTTAAATTATTGGATATCATGGGTTTAATGAGGGGGAGGTGTTGCGGTCACTTCTTTGCCAGTGAAGCAATTTCTGATGTGCTATAAGAAGTGTTACCAAAAATAGATTTACTTGGTTCATTTTCACATTGAGCAAGCTTATGATTGGGAAGTTGTTATGACACTAATCAAACCATAAGCATTATTGCAAAGCTTTACTTGCAGTTTGAAAAGAAATTGCTTTTTCCTGCATACCAGCACGAATTTGCAAAATCAAACTATAAAGAGTTTTCTAAAAATTTTGAAAGAAACGTTCCAGTCAACGAAAAAATGCATGCTTTGTTTAAAATTCAACCCAAAAACGTCGAAGTAGGTAATTTGGCACCGTTATGCCAGATATCACCCGCATGATCAGCCTCTAAAATTAATACTTCAAACATGTTAACGTTAAACTGAAGTCCTATCTTGTTTACGGAATCGACGGTCGGAATGTAAGCAGATCAACTGTGTCTCCGATGCTAGATAATAATCCAATGATGAGCGCTGTTTGCAGTCAATTAAAATAGCGCGGGTTTATGTTGAGATGCATTCCTAAGTTTGATGTGACATTGGCTACTAGTTTACTGGAAGTTGCAATATAAAGCTGGATACAGATTTATTTATTTTAACTGCCTCCGTGGTGTAGTGGTTAGCGAGCTGGGCTCCCGACTATGATCCGAATTGTCTGGTTTCCCTTGTGTGGGTTGAGGAGGTCAGACGACAGTCGCTCCGATGTTATAACCAGGCTTGTCAATCTAAGATCATAGTCGAAGCGTACCCTGGGCTCCGAGGCAATGCTCGACGATGCAACCGGGAGAGGAGCTAGGATGCTCACGCATTTATTAATTTTATTCTATTTGTTTATAGGACTCCGAAGCGACTCTACCGCTTGTATGGCCCGTACCTATCTATTGTAGGACACCCCCGAGGGCGCACTCCATCTGGCCTAAATCAGATTGAGTCACAATCTGCCCATTATCATATATCAGACCATATTTATCCGTGAAAACTTAATATTAAGTTTTCAAATTTATTATATAACAACACAGGCGGAAATGAGTTAATTTTAGTATTTAACGTTTTCTCTTGACTAAAATAAAGCTTATATCGATTAACACCCACGTTTGTACGGAATTGCACCGCGGGGGATATACCAAATTTCCATATTTGATCATCTTGCTGATACGACCATCTAATTACCTGATCTGATACATTCATGGGTATGTTTAACAACCGTAGCATGCACCCAAACTAATATGATCAACATATTTTTTCCTGCCCAAATTAACTCTTTAAATTAAAATTATAACGTAGTTACAATTAATTAGAAACGCGTGGGTGTTGATACATTAAATTGGCGATGCGAAGTTTTAGTTGGTAATCGCTGGTTTTATTATCCGATAAATAATAACATTTTGAGATAAATACTTTGAATGTCTTTAATGTTATGTTCACGTTTCCGCATGTCACGGCAAAATTTTAATTTGCAAATATTTTCCTATTCAGTTATTCCACGACTGAAGGCCGTGGTTTCTGGAAGATTCCCAGGTTAAGCACGTAACATATAAATGAGTAAATATTCATACAACTTGAAGTTACAGCTACCTATGCCTAAGAAACAAAACATACATATCAAAAGCCATTTGGTTCACAAAATAAATCTCACTACTAAGCGAAGGTATCATCCCACAAGCCAAATTTTATGTGATCTGAGCTAAAGACAGAAATATTTAAATGTGCATTTGTTAAAAACTTGCAAATCTGCTGAATATATTTTTAAAAACGATATACGATAGCAAAAACAACGGCACATGGCGAAAAGATAAACACAGATATCAAACAAGTTCTAACCCACCCAGACACGACCATATGCGTCGGAATCCACCAATCACAACAACTCAAAAGGCATCCCGAATCAATCCATCATCGCATTATTACAAGTAGAGTGCGGTAGGATAAACATGGGAAAAACTAGGTTTAACTATAGGGATGCCCGTTACGATACGATATATCGGAATATCGATACAGCACTATACGATATATCGATATTTGTTGCGATATTTTGACCATACGATACGCTTCGATATATCGCACTCTTATAAAAATATCGCATTAACGTATCGTATTAAACTATGTCGGTGTTTCATTTGTACAATTTTAAAAGTTCCTATTACACCATCGCTAAACCATAATAGACAGTGTCAATGTATATATTGTTAGTATTAGTAATAAGAGATAACGTCGACAAAATTGTTTATGGAACAATAACAGCCGACTTTTGTTCAGACTTGGAGGTCGATTAAAATAAATATTTAGACTTTATAGTACCGTCAAATATATGTTTTGTATATGTTCTCCGTTTTCATTTTGTCCGAGTTCGAGCAACAAAACTTTTTCTTCATAATCTTTCCAATGGCACCGCCAGTAAAGTCAACTGTGTGCAACTTTTCTATAAAGTCAGATAGCGGTGGAGAGTGTAAATTATGTCATATATTTGTAAAGACTTTTTTGAAAAATCTTTTCTTTATACATATAATGATACTTTATTAAAAAAAAATAGTAATATAGTAAACCTACATACTAAAAAGATAACCCTTGGTACGATATATACTCATTATATCACATATTAATTGAAAGACATACGATACGGTTACGATACGATACATCGATACAAAGAAAAGCGATAATATCGCGTATCGACACAACGAAGTTCGATACAGTTACGATGCGATATATCGATACAATACACTTTTTTGGGCATCCCTATTTAACTATGTCTTAAAACTTTAGACATGCCCTTTACCAGAAAACTGTGGCATTATTTTAATTGACGAGCCGTACTTTGGTTTCTTAAACTTTACTATGCGATGCGAAGCGAGGGTCGCTTCACATTATAGGGCCTATCTCAGAACGGGTCAAAGTATGGCGAAGGCATATCTAATTATGTTACAATTAGTGTCCGACCGAATATTCGGTTTCGGTTTCGGTTTCGGCTGAGTTTCGGCAAAAACACGAGTTTCGGTTTAGTTTCGGTTTCGGCGGCAAACTGGCCGAAACTACGGCCGAAACCGAATGTGCGTTCGGGAGTTTCCGCGCTGTCATCGGAACGGTCGTGCTCGGAGCGTTGAATGAGTGAATGAATCCGATCAGAGCCAATGTCGTGATTCGCTCGCTTGTTTGTGCTGTTCGCTTTGTTTTGGTGGCGAGTTTTCGAGTGATTTATTTTGAATTTGGTAAGTTTTATCTTGTTTTATGTCGTTATATCATAAGTGCGGGAAGTAAACATCAAAAAAATATTCAATATGACTGATAAAAGTATAATCAACGTAAATCTAACCTACAATTTTTTTGGTTTGCAATTGTAAATTGTAAACAAACATCAAACATTACTTAGGTACTTAGTTATGACTATAGTGCAATTCATTGTGATAGTATTATGAATTCAGAGTTTCAAAGTTCATTTTAGTATTTATCACCAAGGTATACTATCCAAGTGGCAAGTACAGTAGATACTAACTTTCATATTACCAATTTTGTTTTGTGTGAAACTGAGTTTATAAGAAAGAACTAAAGAAGTTTAAGATTATTTGTTCTAAGATAAAAGTGATTTATTTTTGTTTAGTACTTAAATGTTAAGTATCTACTTATACCTATTGTCTATTGTGATTGTGATATTAGTAACTACTAACTACATATGTGATTAAAAGTGAAATCTATGTGATCTAAAGAAAAACAATAGAGACTGATTAAACTGACTGTAAAACGTTATTATAATAATAACGTTTTCTTTATTTTTTCCTCAAAATAAGCAAGGAAGTTTCGGTTTCGGTTTCGGTTTCGGCCGAAACAGACACCGTTGCCGAAATTCGTTTTCGGTTTCGGTTTCGGCCGTAAAACTAGTTTCGGTCGGACACTAGTTACAATGTTTTATTTAGATAAATTACTCGAGATATCTAGCGGCGGCGTACGGATTGAAGACAAGTTGTACTCGGCGCGAGAAAGAGATAAACATCTCGGCAAAGGAAAGCATAAACAAGACAGATAAACAATTAAATTAAACTAAAAACTTTGCCGGATTAGTGTTGAGTCAGACGGTGACGAGTTTGAGATTAGAATGTTGCTAACATAAAGCAGTCTGTCACCATGATATGGAGATTAGATAAGACATTTCATGTTCAAAATTATTTGTCTTAATTTCAGTAACCATTTTCACGGATGAAATTTTATTTTGCGTGTAATAATTACGTCAAAATAATCAAAAACAAAACGAGTTAAAAACATCCTCGACTAGCCAACGCAAAAATACATATTATTTTTTTCAATTCAAACTAGAATTTCTTTAGATTAGCGTGTTCATACAAACAACCGAACAAACTTCAGTTTTATTACATTAGTATAGATTTCTCTTCTTCTTTCATCTTATTTGATTATTTCACTGATTACATTTTGTAATTTCTATAAGTTCAACATTTCCTTTTTTCCGGAAAAATATCGCTGTAAGGGCCTCAACAGCTAAGCCTGCGTATTGTGGAAGCAGATGGCTCACACCACAAATGTTAGAACCGTCCACACTTAACTTTACATTAAGATTACTACAAATTAACACCCAAGCATTTGTCCGAGATACATATTACATTAATCTCCATGTACGATACTTATCTCTAGTCGGGTTAGCTGATCAAAGACGCAAAGACACATGTATGTAACATCCGTTGAAATCAATTAGAAAGAGCTTGCACGCCAGATGTTTATAAGTTTCCTCCTTGAGTCGTAGGTCGTAATGAAGGTCTTCAGTTTAACATTAACACGTTTGAAGTATTAATTTGTGAGGCTGATCATGCGGGTGATAGCTGGTATCCTCCTTGAGTCGTATTCCTCAAATGAAACATACAACAACTTTCTTGACAATTTTAATGGAGTGGTTTGCCATTGCCTTCGTTATTTCATACACTTACCCGTAGTGTGTAGATTTCCTCACCATTTTTTTCTTCACCGTACAGCTGGTATTAAATTACTTACATAGATTTGTGATAATCGAGAGGTGCGTGTCTTGCCGGATTTTAACCGCCGACCACCGTACCACTACGCTTCCGAGCTGTTTATATATTTACCGGTAATTAAGCCGATCGCGCTATGCAAATCGGAACTTCGCAAACCGGCTGAATATTACTTTCGATGGCTGAAACCGAAGTGTTGAGCTTGCATTGTCGAAGTGTACCAACCGTTAGCATTCCGCGACAAAGCGTCATCACACATCTGCATATTCATCAGAATCCGTGGACGGGCAATTTTTAGACCGTTACAGATCTAGCATTCGACTCACGTAAGACGTATCTTATTGTTAGCTAGTCAGAGTAAGGGCGTGCAGACCACACACTAGCGCCGCCATTCGCTTTTCTTTTACTGTTACCTACAACTCCAAGATATTTAGATAAAAAAACGCTCTGTAGTGCACTAAAAAATAACATTTATGATTTTTTGAATCTTCTTTGAATACTTTTCTAACGAAAAGATACCCATTTCTGACAAACTAAGTATGAACAATAATAATAAATAATAAATGTCGTCTGTCGGCCGCCCTCGACTATTTCAGATCCATATTTTTTCGAAAAAAAAGTAAGCCTATGTTTTTTCTTAAGGTCTAAAGATAGTCTGTGCCACATTTCATCAAAATCGGTTGAGGCAGACAGAGTTACTTTTGTATTTATAATAGATATTAATAATTAATTACAATTAAATAAAAACGAATAGCGGCGCTAGTGTACGGATTGAAAGCTCTTAATGAATTATTCATGCGGAATGCACCGCAAATTGCTATCCTGTTGCATTTGAAAACTATAAACTAGTGACCTTGAAGAGAAATGCGCTAACAACACCGCGTACTAGCGATTCTAAAGATTTAAGGTGATGGAAAGTTCAGAGCGATGAGAGCCAAATGCAAACTCGACACCGGTATGTTGGTACACTTGGCTTCCTCAATTACGATCTTATTTTATGTCTGATACTATTAAATGAAAATATTAAGATGTTTAAATAAAGAGAGACAAATCTTAGACAACCATAAAAATGAAATATTTTGATGGTTAAGCACAGTGAGATGATACATATTAGGAAACTATAAAATGTACTTACATTCAATTAAGTTAAGTGAGTTACTAGCTACAATTGTTTTGATGTTTGTTTAATTAATAAAAGAGATAAGAATAAATCACATCCTACACTAAAATATGCATACCTAATTTGTAAATTATACTAATCAAAATTAATGAATGAGCACACAAATTCATAGTCAGTCGTGTAGAATGTAGAAAAATTTAATTGAATTATGTATTAGAAATATGATTTACTAAACAATCGAATTCAATATCCAACATGAAGTATTAAATAAATCAGATAAAAATATATTATTTCTATATTATTCTTATTCACTTCAGTTTTATATATCTTTGAAGATAATTTATTATCATCCTCCTGCCCTTATCCCACACTATGCGGGGTCGGCGCAACATTTCTTCTCCTTCCACTCACTCCTATCAGCCGTCAACTCTTTATTCACTCCTTTCACTTCCATAATCATACTTCACGTAATCCATATTGAAGATGTTCCAAGAAAATCTTTCTAAGAATGCCTCTTCACCGTATGTTTCTATGAGGATAAAGCGCATTGAGCTATCCAATATTGGTCTCACGACCACCTCATACTCAGTATATCGGAGTTTATAAATTCAACGTATTGTTAGCGTCACTCTTATCCTGCGAATTGGTATGGATATGGTAATACGAAGTTTTCTCGGCCGTTATGCATTCTCGTCTGATAATATCTGTGGTTTATCTTGAATATTGTCTCTAGAACGAATCTTGAATGTAAAATGTATTAGCGGCACACTTTCTTGTGGAGTTCGCCTATAACTGTTTCATAGTTCTAGAAAAACAAAAAATCCTTATTTTTAAAAATTCTACAATTTTTAAGCCAAACTACATCTTTGTAACGAAAACATGATTTTAAATGATGGAGACCTTTGCCCTGCAGTGGGACGTTGATAAGCTGATACTTTATTTTTGAATACGTTGTCGATGCTGTTTTTTTAGCCATCTCCTTAAAAGCCACATAGAAATGTCTACACAAAACGTCAGTTTGCGCATAAGTTTCACTTAAGGTTTCTAGAAAAGTTTAAAATACTTAAAACTCTTACAAAGCATTTCCTTCAACCACCGCATAAATCAATCGAAACGCCGTCAAACAATAAATCCATCAAGGAAGTCACGTACGATTAGCTCGAGACGCCTCTGGTATTCTCAACTCGGTCGGGTAATTAGCCATACTGCCATAGATAATTGAGCCGATGGTACGTGACACGCACAATGGGTCACATGTTGCCGCTTCGCACGGTTTCACAAGTCATTACTTCGCTGCAGGACGCGGGCTAGCGCAGGGCTGCGCGATGGGCGGTGAACTATGCGGAATATGCGGTCGGAATGAGGAAACGCTCATTGAACAGTGTAGCAAGAATTTTGATTTAAAAGAGACAGAAGCATTTATTGATTAATTCCCTGGCATTTTGTGCCGTCGTCTGACTTATCGTGTGAATAACGTTTCCTATTCATCCTCCTAGCGTTTACCTCGTCTCTGAGCGCCTTTGACCATGATCCAGGATTTGACGAGTCCGGTTATTGCAGTGAAGCGGTGAAGTTTAGAGGAGATCCAGACAGAATGGATCATGGTTACACATTCAGATCTAACTGAACTACAGACAGTAACTGAAATGTTTCCTCACGGTGTTTTTCCTCACTGCCGAGCTAATGGGACAAATTCACACATAGATTTTAGAAAAATCCAGAGGTGAGGGCCCGGATCTGAACCACGCACCTCACGTATGTGGCAACAGGCAAAATTACTTTGTCGGTATCTTATTGAGCCATCGGCTAGTTTCTTAGTCATTATGTTATATACCTTAAACAGGGTCTTTCAGTTCGGATTTGAATGTGGATGTTTAGCTACAAAATAGTGCTCTTCTATGTAAAAAAATAAAGTACATAAATGATAAATCTTGTGAAGCAGATATGTCATGAAATAACAGACATTCTTTAAGCAGTAACCCTATTAAAATTGGTCTTGCAAATTGTGTATAAAGCAATTCCAAGTGATAGTCCAATCTTATTACAGCACATTATGCATTCGTATCTCCGATGGGAATCTGTTTCATACTTAAAGAAGCATTGTAGAGGAATAAGGCAAATGCAGGTCATGGGTAATCTAAGTTAAGTAGAATTTATACCAACGAGTTAGATAGAATGTAGAAATTATATAATGAAGGGTTGGAGTATATGCGCTTTTGAATATAGGTACTGTAACTGTAACTAAATCATACTTCATACTTAATACAAAATGTTGAAGATTGTATATTTGGATGGTTGTCCGTCAATCACGCTGAAACAGGCAAGGAAATGACTTATGAAAAACTTGTACCAAATAAATGAAGACTATAATAACATACACACTCTATACAGGGTGGAATCTTGAAATGGGTTTTGTTGGGCAGGTACATTAACCGTTACAGTTACAAGAAAACGTCGTTAGGCTACCATCCCTAACTTTTTGAGATATTATGACCTACATTCACAGATTTTGGAAAAAAGTTACAGTCAGCAAAAAAAGTGCTGAAACTGGCAAAATTTTTTTTCATGCCAATCGATCCTATTTCATGTAAGGATCAAATGACTCTATGGGACCATTTGAGGTTTGAGTACTAGAAATGTCAGAAATCGCAAAAAACTTTTCCCATACATTTTGTACTAAAAATTCCAAAAAAAAATTTTCGTGCCATTCGATTCTGTTTCATGTATGAATCAATACTTTGTATCAGACCATATAAGGTTTGACTACTAGAAATGTGAGAAATAGGTTTCGAAAATTTTCAGTACCAAATGTATGGGAATAGTATTTTTTGCGATTTTTGCCATTTCCAGTACTCAAACCTTAAATGGTCTGATACAAAGTTTTGATTCATACATGAAACAGGATCGAATGGCACGAACAATTTTTTTTGGAATTTTTAGTACAAAATGTATGGGAAAAGTTTTTTGCGATTTCTGACATTTCTAGTACTCAAACCTCAAATGGTCCCATAGAGTCATTTGATCCTTACATGAAATAGGATCGATTGGCATGAAAAAAATTTTTTGCCAGTTTCAGCACTTTTTTTGCTGACTATAACTTTTTTTCAAAATCTGTGAATGTAGGTCATGGTATCTCAAAAAGTTAGGGATGGTTGCCTAACGACGTTTTCTTGTAACTGTAACGGTTAAAGTACCTGCCCAACAAAACCCATTTCAAGATTCCACCCTGTTTACTCGATTTTACTTATTAATGGGTTATGAATTTAGGCTCTTAGAAGTGGTTCTATTTGTAAACCATAAGAAGAAGGATACATATTCTCACATGAATAAAGAGTTGATCCAATAAATTTACTATTTCTTACACCATCGATACAAAATACTATATTACCATTTCCATTCATTCGCTGACAAGTCAATAGCAAAGCCTTAGTGTTAAGACTTGTAACTCCTTCAAAACGACAATGGAGAGAGTTTATTACTGTTAATACAATATTCACACAGTATTAATGACTGGGAAGATAGATTAAGAATGAATAATGATAGAGCGACACATTATTTGCTACCAAGTCCCTCCCGAAACTTTGCACATTCGCATTTCAAATGTTAATTTGATAAGACCGGTGCGATTGCAATTTTGCGTCGATCTCCCAAATCAAGCATGCAAGTAGACTTCAATAACAATTCATTATAGTCTTGTAGTATTCATGTACTTAACTTGTCAATAATAGTAAAGTCATTAGATGTCACGATATTTTTTGCTTAGTGAACAAGCTTGGCAAATGCGAATTGGCCATCACAAATCCGGGCTGTGGTCGGAAAAACCGACTCAATTTTTCCTAACCCGGGAGTCGAATCCAGGACGTCGAGACTACGCCCCGACAATTAAACTACTAGACCATAGCGTTAACCTTATATCCCCCAATTTTCTACGATAGCCAGCATGTATTTAATCATCACACTTTGACACCAAAAAAACTAAAAAACCACCTCAATCGGGATGTGAACCAGTAGACCGTTCCGTATGTTTTTACGCGCGCGGTCCAGTTGGTGCGATATGCGCGCTATGTGTGCCACCGGACGCGTGTGCGCCACAGAGCTCAAATGGAGCGGATACTGCGCCGAACAAGAAAGTAGGGGTAGGGCTGGCAACGGCGGTGTTACAGATTAAAATTATTGTTTTTTTTTATCCATACCTAATATTATAAATCGAATAATTGAAAGCGAGTTTGTTTGTTTGTTTCTTTCGCTTTCACGCTAACTACTGAACCGATTGCTTTGATATTTTGCAGATGTAAAGTCAGATGTCCGGATAATAATAGGGTATTTTTTATCCCGGAAAAACATGATGTTACCGAGGGAAAACAAAACTGTTGTTTGCAATATGACAGAATACCACGCGGGCAAAGCCGCGGGTGGAAAGCTATTGTAATCAATAAATAATTACATTGGAATAACACACCATTTGCCCAGTCCCAAACTAAGCTCGAAGCTTGTACTATATTTCCTAGGGAACGGATAGACATACTTAAATACTTTTCATAAACATCCAGACTCGAATACCTACAAATGCCGAAGCGGGTTTAGAAAACCGCGTCTCTCGGTTTTGTAGCCAGGGTCTCTTGACTACTTGATCAACGGGCCCGTCAAAGATTGGGAGGCAAACAAACTAGAGGGTAAATGATCACCAGTGCCAATGGACATCGACAGCGACCCTTGTCCGGTACAAGAACATACAGAACATAGAGAGTATCTTACATTAGCTCAGAATCAAAGAGATAAGTTATTAAATTACTATTTTAAGAAAATTACTGGAAAATAAATTTGCACACATTTTTGCACACATGTTTTCCACATTAGAAAACATTTAGCTTTTTTGTTATTTTACAAACACATCTCTTCCAAATAAGTTTCAGGTTAACCTTTCGGCAGCACAATCGGAAAAAGGATAATATTCTATTTGCATATACATATTTTGATTTTGATGACAGAAATATCCAATCGTTATAATCGATTAATTAAATCCAACAATCGATTACAACCCTACCTCCGATCGGCGCAAGCGACGGGTGACAACGCCATCTCGCCATCTCGTGGTCCGAATGCCGACCTCGCCAAGGACGGCGTTTCGATTCTGCTTACTTAACGCTGTTCTAGGTCGGCTTTTTGTTCTACGCGGACGTTTGCGTTCGATTTTAGAATTCGAATTTGGAATACTTTATTTTTCTTCTGCGGTTGGTGTTGGATATTGACGTTTGTTTGATAGCCAGTATGAGCCGCATATGAAATGTTTGACAATAATCGTAGTTTAAAAAAAAACCTATCCTGCATGAAGGCCATTTATTATTAAAAAAATATGTATTTTTTTATGATTTTCGTTCTATATTAGAACGAACAAGATAGGTAATTGTTAATTGGGCGAGAATATTGCGAGTTTTATAACGGCATATTAGCAAATTAAGCGGCTTTTATTTACTCTTTCTAATTCTAAGTATTAGATCAATATGTTATATGTAGTAAATGTTACCTAGTGAATTATTTATAACTTATTATTACTCACATTTCCTAAAGCCAAGATAATCCATATTAATGTTGTCCTTGGTATATGTGATGCGATGTCTGACGCCATATTGGACCTGCGGACAAAATAAAAACAATATAAGTATTTAATTTTGGTACTCACTAAACTTTAGGAACAATATCAGCATCTAACGGGCAAGTTTTGTGAATCTAAGATAGAAGCCGGATACCTTCAAAAGCTTCATCTTGGAAACGGGTGCAAAAATGCAGGGAATCGGAATAGGTAGCCCTTGATATCTTGAATTTATTGACGATTTATAAGTACTCGTACACCTCTGAAGCCTATAATATACATAGGCTTCAGAGGTGTAATTTTTTTCTATTCATATGGTAGAGAAAACATTATTATACATTGATTTCTTGTATCTGAGTCACTTTGGTTCGCTGAGCCAATGAAGTAAGAGTAGTTTGACTACACGCTTGGTGTAATGGTCAAGAAGATGACTGTGACACCAAGAGGTTGCAGGTTCGATCCCCGCACGGGGCAAACATTTGTGGCCATGAACGAATATATCTGCATGACCTGGTCTAGGTGTTATATGTATCTTTTTGAGTATATTTGTATAAATAAAAAGTATTTAAGTTTGTCTATCTGTTTCGTAGCATCCATAGTACAAACTTCGAGCTTAGTTGTTTATATTATTTTTTGAAATACTTATTTATATCTTAAATTATGATAAAGCTACATTTGGTTTTATTTCAACGTCAAATCATAAAATATTGACGTTTCAATAAAAGGTTTCTGTTGCTGATTGATATTTACGGTCTCTTGACTCACATTTTTATGATCGGGCAAGTTGACGACAGAAATTTTATTAAAATATAAAAGGTGCCAACTCGCCCATTCGGGCGAGTTATTATCGGGCGAGACGACGAACAACTCGTCGGCTAGGCAATGGGTGTGTTAGTCCAAGGAATTTATTTATTGATTTAAGTAAGTGAATCCCTGATCGATAGAGAGTGGTTTAACCAGCCTTGTTTCACCCGGTATCAATGACCTTACCTAATAGGCTTTCCAAATTCGATTAACAGTGGCAAAACAGAAAGTGCATTTCATATTCATAAGTTACACGGCTATATTAGAAACAACCTAATATTAACGTATCTTTCTTAAAATGCCTATCTCATTAATTTTAATTAAACATTAAACTGCGTGCGTATTTGAAACGGAGTGAAACACTCGGTTTCTACCGGAACCATAGTTCACAGGTGCTGATTTCATTTACCTAGGTACCCATGATGGCGGATTCTACTACTGATTCTATCCTGGATACACTTAACCTAATTATTGGGTTTATGATGGGATGTGTATAAATATTGCTTTCTGCTTTAGATCAGAACAATTTAAAAATTGACTGTGGCCTTTAAAATAATCTTGGTGAATTCAGACTGTTGTGGAAACATTATAACAGTTGTAGATAATGTTTTATTTTTTATTAGAACTTAAATTCGATTAAAGTAATCAGAACATGCATAAGTAGGCATACATTAACCGAAACAATAAGTTTGGAGAATAATGTAATGCCTCTTTCTCGCCTAAACAATGGGACATAAAAACCCGTTTATTTGAAAAAGGGCACCAACCGTCAACGATGTTTCTAAGAAACACAAATTAAGTGATGTGTAACTCTACTATACTACAATGGGACATTAAACCCATTGATTATTTGGGTAAAGGGCACCCATCGCCCGGGTGGCAATGGTGCTCAAAGAAACACCAATTAACATAAGTGAAAATATGCGAATAAATATCTGCGTGTAAACTAGTTTGCTGCGATGCGCCTGAGTCGGCAATTTGCTTTCACGCCGCGAACACGGTCAATGTCACTGCCGCGAAGTCAAAGCTTTCGTTTATGTCCTTACTCATTTTGTGTTGTTATGGTCAGATATAACTTTAAACTTTCGCATTGCAATTAGACAGCACTAGCGGCCGCCCGCAACTTCGTCCGCGTGGATTTCAGATCCCTTTTATCGCAATAATAGGCCTATGTTCTTTCTGAGGGTCTAAAGATTATCTCTGCAAATTTTCATCAAAATCGGATGAGGTTTAGATTTTTTATACAAATATTTTTTCCCGCTAACTCCCGTTCCCGTAGGAATTTTGCAATATTCTGTTGCAGCTAAGCTTTAAGTTTACTAAGCTACCTGTATGCCAAAATTCAAGCGGCTAACTTATGCGGTTCAGATTTTTCATATAAAAAGTTTTTCCCGCTTAATCCCGTTCCCGTTGGAATTTCTGGAATTACCCGACTGTAAAATTTCATCTCGAGCTCCTCCGTTGGTCCTGCTACTGCTCCCTACGGTTGTGTTAGATTTCTGTCCCACCGAACTATGAGAGTGAGGGAATAGGGAGTGGCCCTGTGCTTGCGCACTTGTGCACTTTAATTAGATGAATGAACTGGATGATCGTAAGATCGTCCGACATGGTCGAAAAACGGCCGTAAGGGTATTATGTGTACTTATTTTTTACGATCAACGGTACTTGCTACTGTATATTATTTTTTTGAAGAGATAAAATTATGAGATTTTCTATAAGATTACTCTTACCGTATCGTGTTGCGAAAGTACCTATTAATTAAATCTATTAGAGGTATCATTAGGCAAATTAAGGACATAAACTCATTACCGTTTTCCTAAGTAACCTCTACGTATGTGGGCACGATAACGGAAACGTAAAGGCTGCAGTGCAATAATTATTTTAATTACTTTCATGTACGTACATCGGAAAGAAAACGCTCGTCACTCCAGGCTGTTTAGATATAAGAGCAATTATACATTTATACAGTTTTACCAGTTCCTTATTTAAGTCGCTTACAGGAATAAATAACGCCTCGATGGTCCAGTGGTTTAAGTACCGGACCGTGGTCTTGAGGTCCTGGGTTTGATTCCCAGTCGGGCAACTTTGTGTAGGTTTTTCCCAACACAGCCCGGGTAGGATCACCAATCCTCATTCAGCATGCAAAATCTGTATTTCAAAGATGGAAGCGTTAAGCCCTGAAGTGGGTAGGACATTAAAGGCTAATGTCTTCCTTTTTTTACAGACTTAAAATACGTACAGGCAAAACAAATATCTTAAGTTATATTAGAAAAATGTAAACAAGTATTCTTACTTTCTTATGAGAATGAGTAATTGTCGTTTAGATTATAATAGATTGAATGTCCGATAGTGCGTAATCTATTTATAGCTACTCTATCAAAAATTAAATGATATAATGATACAAATCAAGGGTCAAATCTAAAGACCTTTGTCTCGGAGACAGTCAAACCTTTTCCTTCCAACCTTTATCTAGTTGAATACCAATTAATATATACTTGATGTTCAAAAGAGAAATTAAAACTATAAATTATAAATTCTTGGTGTTCCCGCATAAGTCAATTATCGATTTATGGGCAGTATGTTTAGTAAATGGACATCACAATTAATGTTAGGCGATAAATAACTATTCACGGGTTCTTGTTCAAAGGCCTGTTATGTTGGACCTCAGGTTGGCCAAGCGTAGGCCGTATGGGATACCAATAAATAACATATTACGCCCACACATGATAACTAGTGACCAATCCCTACTAACATTGTAAATGCGAAAGTAACTCTGTCTGTCTGTAACGCTTTCCCACTTAAGCCTCTCAACTGATTTTGATGAAATTTCCTACAGACAATCTTTAGACCCTGAGAAAGAACATAGGCTACCTTTTATTGCGAAAAAAAGGATCAGAAATCCACGCGGGCCAAGTCGCGGGCGGCCGCTAGCTAGTCGATAGAAAATCCGTTCACGCATAGTAAAAGGCTTTGAAATGTTGATTTTGTGTCTGACTATCTCATTTCCAATTCAAATTCACATTAATTAGGCTGAAATTCGAATCGCCACGAAAAGATTTATGGGGACGACTATTTTTGCCAAAGAATAACGAATGGCAAAATTGAGACAAATTAATAATGATATCTTTGGAAATAAGATGTTCAGTTTGGAGCCTACTTTTAACTAATACTTGATGTAGTCGTATTATACATTTAAAATGTATAACGTATTTCAGTAAAAACACGAGTTAATAAATACGCTTATGCACCAGATGTTTAAGTCCGCACACTTTTAAATATTGAACAAAATGAGATAACACATGATGGAGGGGCGCAACTTTAGCCATTTTTTAAGTAGGTATAGGCAACATTTGGTTATTTAATAATAAAGTTATCTATAAAACACCGTTTTAAATTATACTAACCAACATACTCTTGGCAGCATTTACAGAAATAAAAATATTAATAAAAAATATATTTTATTAATTCAAATGATGAACTAGCCACAACTTTACACATTAAATATATAATAAAGTAAGTTCACTTTATAGATACTTAAGGACCGTCAAAAGCCCCTTAAAATCATCGTCTCATATTACCCAACCATAAACTCGAGCCACGTTACGAAGATATCAAAGATATCTATAAGAGTTTTATGCGTTTCCTGGGAAACCAACATGCTGCAAGCAATTTTAGATGTTTCCGAGTCCTGTTGCTTTTAAACATTAAAATTTTATTACAGCAAATACCTATGGAGCCAATGATTTGCCGTTGGATGAGGAATTAATATAGAAACAGGGCAGCTGCCTTTGAAATCTGCATCATATCCGAGCCAATACATTACTACTTATTGATTCTCATTCCGTCTCAAAACGAAATAAAATACATACGTCTGTGATAGGTTTAAATTAGTTGTCAAAAAATATAACTTTGGCGTTTAAATATTGTTATGCCTTGATCACACGTACCGAGCAAACCGGCGAGGCAATGCTCTCGGTCGAGTACTAGTAATGATACATGGTACATACTAAGTTCTTCTAGCGTAAAAAAGGTAACGTCTTATGCACTTGAACTATTTCATCGCCAAAAAGAACATTGATTCTAAACATAACCATAACAACCCGCTTGGTGTAATGGTCAAGAAGTTGCCTATTAGCTCAAGAGGTCGCGAATTCGATCCCCACACAGGGCAACATTTGTGTGCATAAACATGTTTGTTTGTCCTGGTCTGGGTGTTATTGTATCTTCTTAAGTATATTTGTGATTACCACTGTTGATTCGGATGTCTGTAACACAAGTGCATAAGCTACTTAACACGGAGTCAGATCAATCTACGTGATGTTGTGAATAATTTATTTATTTTATTCATTTAACTAACTTTTGTAAGCCGAAACAGATCGATAAAAACAACTACAAGATTACATCAATACCTTTCCTGGCTCTCAAGTCTTGTACTTGATCTTTAAGGAATAATTGCATGGAATATCCTTTTAGAAACTTATATTGGCACTGACCAAAGTTGGTTCTGGCCTTTGACACGATAAGGCGCCCGATTTATCTAGCCATTTTATTTGAACCAAGATTGTTGGCGCCGTTTTATGGGATCCCGTGAATTATAAAATAACTTTACTTATTTAATTTTCTCACGATTTAGAACATATAAGTACAACTTCTGTTGAATAAATAATATATATCAACGTAAAGGCGGTGTCCGCCTATGTTATGTATTAATCTTGTTTTGAACATTCACACATTGTTTTTAAACATTCAATATTGTATTGGGATTATTACTGATCTAAATCAATTAAATCCAAGCGAAAAAATTCTCACACTTTAATAGCCATATTTTCGTATAAAAGAACCCCTCAGTCAGTAACACATTTTGTGGTTGCCTAAAATGTTCTATTAACGCTTTTATCAGACTACTATGCTACCGAACTTAAGAGAGTCAAAAACAGATAAGGCACATATTTAATGCTTCAAAGTCATACAGGAGAACGAATACTAACATCAAATTATCAAACTTTGATACAAATCGCCAACCCTAACCCTAACTGCAATCGCTACCACATCCAACCAAACGCTTGTTACGATAGAAAACATTGTAACCACTCCGCTATAGGCTATTGACCCTGTCAATGGACATGACCTACACCTCTAATTGCGGCGTCGCCAACTTGTTAACAGGCAACTGCCATCAGTCAACTTGTCGTCTGTCAAACGTGAAGCATTGTTTCAAGCGTGAGCTGTCAGAATGGCTGTCAGCGGGGTCGTACGGGGCGTGGTGAAATGACAAGGATGGGTAAATGATGTCCTGTCTGATGTAGAAGTGGAAGATGCACTTTGTAATAATAATTGAATGTCTTATAGTTTGATGGACTAGATGGGTTTAGTAAATGTTTAGACTTCTTAAGCTCGTAGTCAATTAAATTAAAATTAACCTATATATCCATAACCTTATACATATAATCTACACCTAAGTACACTAATCTTATAATAATACTATAAAGAGGAAAGATTTCATTTTTGCATGTAACGAATAAACTCAAAACATACTGGACCGATTTGAATAATTCTTTCACTGTTGGTTAACTACACTATCCCCGGTGAACATAGGGTACTTTTGACCCCGGGAATATGGGGGGAAGGAGGGGATAATTAAAAATATAAATTACGCGCGGGTAACACCGCGACGGAAGGCTTAGTATATGATACAATGATAAAACAAACTCTTCAGCTTTATTATATAAGTAATGATTTTGTGCCATTTCCTGACTACTGGATACTTCGACGACGCTATCTAAGGACCATTTAATAAGAAAGATACTAAGTGTGAGATTCATGATCATAAAAGAACAACTTCCCTTCGCAGTCCTAGCGTAATAATTGTCATTAGAACCGAACCATATAGTTTGCACAAACATAATAAAAAATTACATCTCTTTTATCTGAATCGTAAAGACTACGCTTATTCAGACAATGTAGGTACTAAGTTGAGTACCTAGAAGCGTTTATTTTAATCGCCATATAAACATAGTTGCTTCATGACGTGAATTTTTAACTGTTTCTTTATGCATTTGTCTTAACATCGTCTTTTTGTATTAATAATTTGCGATTAAAATGCATTAGGATGAATATGTATATTTCATGTTATTTGTTAAATTTTGGTCGCAGCATCTTGATGCGTGCTTTTGAAAATTGAATCCTAAGCTATAAAGTTTACAGTATTCACATAACTTACATAAACAAGCAACTGCAGTTTCTACTCATAGTTACTACTTTAATGAATGGTTCGTAGAATAGCACGCATAAAAAAGCACTCGATCTACCACATGACTTCATTATCCCTCAAACTCTATGCTACTTAAATTTGATGACGAAGCCTATACCGTTATAAAATATCATATTTTCGTTTTAAATATACCAAGGCGGTAGTATCATAAAACAACCAATGTCAGCGACCCAACCCATGAAACCATTTCTCACTACATCATATACAAGTGGAATTGACTGTCAATTGCTCCAAATTTAATTATACAAGTTCAAATCCCACGAACAGTGCACGTGACAAATATTTATTTCATAAAACAATTAGCACCTCGCGTCTCAATTTGATTTTATTAAACGTATAAATCACTCATTAAATTCAACTGTCACCATTAGATTTCCAAATTAATCTACATTCAATCGTCGCTCACTGCCCACGGGCAAAGTTTTACAATTTAAGAGTCGTAATTAAAAATATTTGAAATTCAAATTTCATCGAGAGCTGTGTGAATCTTTGATACATTTATTCGACGATGCTGTAAAGACGCGTTTGGTGCGCTAAAATATTTCGAGGCGCGTCAAAGAATGCGCTTGTGTTTTTATATTGATGTATTGTAACTTTGGCATCCATGAAACCACAAGATTATATAAAATGCTGTTTTTTTTATAAATGTACGATTAAGGCAAACGAGCTCAAGGGTCACCTAATGATAAATGCCCATAGACGTAGACGTTTCACACAGGCCGGGGATGCATTGCCTATCTTTAAAACTGAGCTCTGGAAAGCTGTGCATTAAAAATATGGTAATGTAGGATACTGTCTATATACTATTCACCGGGGATAGTGTAGCTAGCCAACAGTGAAAGAATTATTCAAATCGGTCTCAAAAACTACTTGAAAAATTCAAAATTATTCAAGTAGTTTTTGAGTTTATTCGATACATACAAAAATATAAAATTACAAATCTTTCCTCTTCATAACGCCTCGATGGTCTAGTGGTTTAGTACCGGGCCGTGACCTCGAGGTCCTGGGTTCGATTCCCGGGTCTGGTAAAATTTGTGTTGATTTTAACTGAACACAGCCCGAGTTTGTGATCACCAACACGCATTTGGCAAGCATGGTGATTAAGCCAAAAACCCATCTTTGTAACGAAAACATGATTCCAAATGATGGAGGCCTTTGCCCTGCAGTGGGAAATTAATAGGCTGTTACTTTACTTTACTTTAATTTCCTCTTTATAACATTAGTGAAGACGAAGATGAAGATGTAGAATGTAGATAGTGTAGATGTACACTAGGAAGATAGTGAAGAATTATAGATATTGATGTTGATAGTGAAGATGTAGAAGTGTAGAAGCGTAGACTGGTGGACACGGCTTTAGGGGAAATCGGTTGTTGCTGACTAATCAACCGGCGCGTGAGATGCGATCGCGTGGAGACATCCATGCACTTTCGTTTTACGAGCAAAAACTCAAGTGCAAGTCCATTTTGAATGGAATTCTTTACACTTAAAATATTTTAACGTGTTAATTTGGTATGTTTTCTATGTCTATCCGATGAGGACGAAGACAACCGTGACTGTTGAAAGTTAGGAAACTGTATTATGTGAAGAGTTTCAGAATTCCTTAGATTAATTACATAGTACAGTTAATAATAAAATTATAACTGCTATTATTATTGCAGTTATTAATTATAGCTTACTCATGAATATTTTGTTCAATCATAATAAAATAAAGCCGCACCCAAAACTACACTATTAAGTGTAGCTTTTCTAAGCGGATTTGAACCTGTGAACATTCATTGATATGTATATAATGACGACCCGCTTGGTGTAATGGTCAAAATGTTGCCTATTACGCAAGAGGTCGCGGGCTCGATCCCCGCACAGGACAAACATTTGTGTGCATGAACATGTCTGTTTGTCTTGGTCTGGGTGTTATATGTATCTATTTAAGTATATTTGTAATACCACTGTTGCTTCTGATGTCTGTAACACAAGTGCTTAAGCTACTTAACACGGGGTCAGATCAATGTATGTGATGTTGTGAAATATTTATTTATTATTTTTATTATTATATAAACTTTCATCATAGTTTTCAGCCTATCACAGTCCACAACTGGACATACGTGTAGTAGTAGAGTAGTGCCTCTTTAGAATCATAATTTTAGTTTTTTTTCGGACGTCGCTTGTGGCAGCTGTAGGCTACCTCTAGAGTTTAGCCGGACAATTGTGGGAGAGAATGGCTCGAACCAAATTTTAGATTATGTAATTTGATTGCGCCACAGGAATTTTCGTAGGTAGAAAATGTAGAAGACAAGCCTTCACATTTTTTACACCATCAAAAAACATGTCTTAATCATTGTTAGCACGTAATTGTTATCATGTATTTTCTTTTTTGTCAGCTTGATCCTATAAGCTCTTACTCGTATATCTGATAACATAAAACCAATAATCGATTTGATCGCCTATGCCATTGTTCTGAGAGTATCAGAATCAATGTTGGCAATTATCAGAATCAATTTGAATAAAAAAAAACATAAAGAAAAAATACATACAATGTACATTGTACACGCCTATTAGGATTATTATAAGATACACATAAGTGGGAAATATGTACATGTACCATAGATTTAATGAACAGACAACACCATCTACTTAGTAGCGCCCTTATATCAAGGGATATAAGTTCTACTATTGAATTGCAAGTGTTTACCGTGAATCCATCGTACCTTTTAAACCAAATCGTGATAAATAACGCAAGGTTCTTAAGGCACCGACTGGATAAAAATAATTTATCTGAAGTATTGAGAGCGAAGAGACGGCCCCAATTGCAACAATGTAACACCGCCCCGTTAGGGTTCCATTTTGAATAAAAAAACATAATACAAAATGGAGTCGATCCCTATATGATAAGGGGCGACTTAATTAATACCTACACCGTTAAAAAGCTTTTTAATAAAAAATAAGTCCTTCGACATTGTTGCATTCGTTAGTTTAACTTCCTTACCTATATGTATAATATTTTTTGTTGCGTTGCAAAACTTACAAAAATACGAGTAGTATATTGTTACCCTTTTATTAATAATAATAATAATACCCCTCCGACCGTATTCGGCCATGGCGGCCGATGTTACGATCAGCCGCAAGTGAGTGCGCAAGCACAGGTGCACTACCTATTCCTTCACTCTCATAATTCGGTGGGACAGCAGTCTGACACGACCGTAGAGAGATCAGGCGCAGGACCAACGGCTTAACGTGCCTTCCGAAGCACGGAGGAGCTCGAGATGAAATTTTTCTGTCACCCATCCGATGACTGGGCATCTGCGAACGTTGCTTAACTTTGTTACCGCAGGCAACCGCAAGCCGAGTGCTCTAACCACTGCGCCATCGAGCTCCCTTTTATTATATTTGTATAATATCAAAAAATGTGTTTTGCATATCAATAAGGAATACTGTTTGCTCGCCCGCCTGCTATACCTTAAAGAAAACATAATCTAGCACTTTGCTTGACATCAATTACAGTGCCTTAAATATTTGCTTTAACATTAGTAACTACTTACATGGAAAAGTTTTCTACAAACAACACGGTAGCTATTTCTGACTGACCTTTTAGGCACGTTTTTAAGTAGTCAAACTAATGTCCAATATAAATCTTCTAATTATATCATTAATTAATCTTTTCCAAACATTAATGAAACGTGCCCGGTGCAAATTTGAAAAATAAGTCTAATTGGAAATGTCCCTCAAATATTTTAATGATAAGATTTTGATCATTAACAACATACTTCTTCTATAATGACAGTGAATTAATAGTAAACAAGATAAATATCTTAAACGTATAATTTAGAATCTTAAGTGACAAGGTGGTAAATTTCCTTACCTTTAAAATAATTTATAACTTCCGAAATGGTAAAATGCTTTTGTATACAATATAATCTCTCAAAAACTGAAATTAAATGACACTCTGGCGATAAGTTCTTTGCGAAGTGTGATTTAACAAAGAATAATTTGACTGAAAGGAGTGATACTGTTATGATCTTTTAATGAACGAGACATCAGTAAATACATTTTTCAACCATTACTTAAAAGTTGTCATCAAACTTAGAACATGATAGAAATCAAAATCAACAAACCAACTTGCATAGAAACTTACGAGTATATCCAATCTGTTAAATTAACAGATACTCAAGCAAAGCATTTGACAGAAGCAAAAATATGTCAATGTACAATAGTTTTGTGTTAGATGAATTTCACACATAGGCGTAATGTGTGAAATTCATGACAAATAGACGCATCCCACATAGTTCTCACGTATCATAAAAGATACCTATAACAATTATTATGTGAATGCGGCGAATCTTCAGCACTAATAAGCCCTTAGGCAATTATTTTCTGAAAGGAACAATAAGACAATTTTATTTATTATGTATTTCTAAAGTATTAAATTCTTGTATACTTTGTATTTAATGTTTATTGCATACAAATAGCGTAATAATAACTTTATACTAACGGGAACTCAATAAGAAATCTCACTTAACTCACCAACTTCGAAGGTACTATTTTGTTTACAGCTATAGTATATCCAAAAGTCGATTATGAAAAATCCTGCTTTACCAACTACGGAACCATTTCCCATTTCGCAGTCGGGTGTGAGGAGATTTCCAACACTTTCTTGAATGAAGGCGGCAACTACCAAGAAATTTGTTTTCATCAATCAAACATTCGCTGCCTTAGGCATCCCGACTGCAATGCGTGCGAAAATCGTACAAATGATCCGATGTGAGAATTAAGAAGCTTAAATAATACGAAATTGCACTTTTTCACTTACTTGAACAGTTTCGCTTTATTAATGATGTTAAGTACGAAATAAGAATCCTTGTAATAGACTTTATATTGAATCATTACATAAATATTAACGTAATAGGAATATTTCGATCACTTTCAGTGATATGATTTTGAGAAATATAGTTTTAAAATTGAAGTAATGAGCACCCCATGACTTTTTATGAAACGGGTAATTTAATCTCGGTTCGTTATTAAAGGCTATAGTATCTATAGCCCTAGCTGGCTGCCATTTATGTTTTACTTTATCTGGTTTTATACTACCTTGATCTGCCTGTTAACATAATTTTCAGTGATTTTTTTATTCAAACTTTCTTGGTATTTAGTTTAAATAATATTCGTATCAGTAGCAGTAATGCGGGTGCTTTTATCGTTTCGTCGCTAAACTACAAAGATATTGTCGTAAACCCATACCTATTAAGATAACCAGGCACATTCTCAGAGCGTGTGAAAAGCGTGTTAATGACCTTTTGTATGCCTTTTGTGGCAGATAGCCTAAACTAAGTCATAGACTTTTTCATAACATAACTGCGTGGTCTCTACCACTCTAGAGGCATAATTTGATTAACTTCACATGGAAATTTCATGAGACAGGTTTAATCTTTTAAGACAATAGGCTTCCCACAGTAAGAGTTTTCACTTTATTGTGCATATTTTAGGTGACCTATAATAGGGACCTTATATTGCTAGGCGTTGCCTCTCTTAACGTCATTTGTCGTCAGTTTGAAGACTGACAATATGTATGTACAGTTGTACACTCAATTTAAAAAAGTATTTTACATAATTTATAAATGGTTTTCGCCCGCGACTTCTTCCGCGGGGTATTTCTATCATGTTATATATTATTTTTCTCTTTGTATTATTAGTTCAGATATAAAATGTAGTTGAAGCCATTTTGCCGTATGCTATCTATTTGAAAGCTATACTAGACGGCACTCTACAGAAAATGACTTAAAATAGACATAAATGTTTATTCTATAGAGTCGGCTGCCGTTTGAAAATTAAGATTAAATATTTGCTCAAGAGCTACATGCGATATTGTGTTAGGTAAATTATACAGAGTTAAAAATTAATCTTAGAGCATCGAAATAACGGAATCGCATTACACCTTATATTTTAGAGACACTCATTTCACGCTTGGTTGCCCACATGAGATTGTACCTCGCAAATCAAAATCTAAATCAATATTTGACCTCTGATAAACAGTTTGATCGAACTCATCAAACAAATTCTAAAAGCGTGAAATTTCATCGGCTTAAATAAATACAAGATGAGTATTATGTTTTTGTGTTACTGCCTAATATGGAATTGAATTGAGTTAATAGAAATTCCTCGCTTGGCTCTACTACCACTGCTGTCTGCTATTTCACGGTCCTGGTTTCAATTCCCGGTTTGAGCAATTTCGAATGTATTGTGTCCGATTGACAAACGCATATTCCTTGTCGCTTAAAACTAAACGTTGTTGTTAGTACTAGTTCAAAACAATGTTAACAATGGAAACATAAACCACTCACAACAACAATCTAAAATAGACGTGTTCAATCACGACGAGGAAATTACACGTACCTTTGCAAATCAGCTCAAACGGACAAGAAAATGTGCACTAATTCCGCACGCATTTTGCAAGGAAAATACAGGGTGAAAAATATTTACACAGTAATGGCGGTGCCGGGATGAGCTCGGCTCATTTTGTCCCAACTGGCGCACCAATGCTAAAGAACGCAAAAATGGAAGGAGCGAAGGGAAGCCTTTGCCCTTGCAGTGGAACACAACAGGCTTCTAATAATGCAAAATATTTGCAGTACTTTAACTTCTCCTGAATTGGTATAATCCTAAAGTGAGCATAGTAAGCGCATGAGGTACTATTTATAGCTATCAAAATCGGAAATGTATGTACTGGAAATAATCAACATCAAAATGCAAAACTCGGAAAAATGCTTCAACGGGCTAGCCAATTATTTCAATAATTTTTCAATTAATTCTTTTGCTAATCAGCCGATAAATAAAGAGGATAACATTTTATACGCATTAAAAAAATAAAGAGGGATGCCGGAATATGGCCAAGAAGTGCACACGATGTTCCATTTTATAAAAATTGCTAAAATATTCGTTGTTAATTATTCGCGCTATTTGTATGTCGCTAAAAGTTGGGGTTAATATAACAAAAATTAAAAGAAATTGAACTATTTATTAACCCCACCGGAATTGCGTCCTTTTGACAGATATGTGTAAACAAATCTATCTACGCCCTACCAGCATTGAAGTAAAGCTCAAATTCGTGTGTATCGAGCCGACCCGCGGCGGGCTCGTGTGTGTTAAGAGTTGCCACTACAGAAATATAATTTCAGATAATCGATTATAAGAGAATATCGAATATTATTACGTTGGTGGATCTTAGCTTAAATAGTGTCATTATCCTATTTATCTTTTAAATATTTTATAATCTTAGTAAAATATTTTCATGAAACGTATATTTAAGGCTGCATTATTTTATAAAACTATATTAGAATCGAATAGATCTAAAATCGAATATCGATATTTTTTTACGCAATGGAAACACTAAATTAACTGCCAATTCAACTGTCAAAGTTCAAAATATCAAAAAGTAATTGTGTTTTTCTTGCATCAACAAAGTGATCGGTTTTATTTCGTGCGTTTAACTAAACAACTTCATCATGAATACTGACTCCGACGATCCGGGTTCAGCCGCAGCAGGTAAACAAATACTTTTTACAACCTTCAACAGCTAATATGGTGGAAATCGTAGATTGTATTACTGATGGAAAATAATGAATATGCATTTACCCAAAAACACTGACTTTTTTTAAACCCTTTCTTTCGCCAGTTAACTAATGACTATTTACTCTATATTTCCATAGTACTTTCATATGTGTGCACTGTGGGCCTGCACTTCTATGGCCAGCCGGCGTCCCCCTTTAGTAATTTTTGACGAACATTTCTTTTAAAACTACGTTCACCCTGTATTACCCATACATTTTATAGGTCGTGCGTATATGACTGGTGTATGTTGGAATCACTAACTATGACGACGCCCCGAGGCGTTTAGGCCTAGAACATGCGAGTGATGGGGAAAATATCGCTGTAATATGAAGGCAAAGGTAAGGGCAAGGTTTAGTTGAAACATTTAGTAAAATTATTTTGTTTCAATATTATTTTTAATGTTATTTCGGTTTCGTTTTTTGAAAACTGATTCTGACTTTCCAAGTGAGGCCAATATCTATTGTGCGGTCTTGTGCGATGGTGTGCCAGTTGGTATAAAATGAGTCGAGCTCATCTCGGCACAGACTGACATTTCAAGTAATTTTGATTGTGAAAATGACTTGACTTGACTAAGGTCTTTAGAATTCGCTTGGGGTACTCACTAACCCAAGAAACTAACGGCAGTAGGAAACATTGACGGAAGTTGTTACTTCTTTTCTTAGTAGGTCACTGTTTGACCGTATCTAATACAGTCAATATTTTAAAGAGATTTGCGCAGGAGCGTTTCCTTTCAGATATCCAGATAATGTGATATTTTGTTTTGAAAGCGCTATTAAATATAGCAAATCTTTCTACGCAACCTTATTAATTTGATCCACCAATTGATTTATATCCGTCATTTGAAAATTAACTGTCAGTGTGTCCTCACCTTAACATTCTGTACTTGATAGAAACGTTCTACACTGCTTTAGGCGATATCCTTAATTAAGTTATATTATTAACTATCAACCTACAATTGAAAATGATATCACCGCCCAAGAGAAATCCCATTAAAATTAATATATTCCTGACAACGGCAATGAATGAATTATCAGTAGGTACGCGGTAACAAGATGTCAATGAGAGTAACTTTTAAATGCCAGATGAATATTAAATTAACAGACCAGTGAAAAATAAACTCCCCGAGGCGAAAATGGAAGCGTTTCGAAACTGTATTGATATATTAATAATTATAACTTAATTATGATGTGACATGTGATGTCATCTTTAAAAAACAAATGACGTGTTTAAGAAGGACTATTTTGTTTATGAGGATATTTTAATTCGTTTGAGTAGCTCGATAGCGCATTCAGAGGCGCAGTGGTTAGCGCGCTCGGCCTGAGATTGCAAAGTTAAGCAACTTTCACGGAGGCCAGTCATCGGATGAGTGACCGAAAAATTTAATCTCGAGCTCCTCCGTGCTGCGGAAGGCACGATATGCCGTTGGTCTTGCTCCTGATCCCTGGACGGTTACTACTAACCGATCTTACGATCAGCCAGATACGTAGCCAGGTACGTGCTTGTACATAACAAGTGAGTGAGTAAGCACAGGTCTCTATTCCCTCACTCTCATAGTTCAGTGAGACAGCAATCTGACACGACCGTGGAGATCAGGCACAGGACCAACGGCTTAACATGACTTCCGAAGGACGGAGGAGCTCAAGATGAAATTTTAACATTCGCCAGGCCAGCCATCGAATGAGTGACCAAAAAACTACTTATTATTAACGTAAAAAAGTACTTCTACTCACCAGGCACCGTGTTTCCGACGACTAGTACTCTTGGCGCGCAAAACCATCTTTCACAAGTCACAGCACTGGCATATATGTATATGTGTATGTACGAGTATGTCGCGCACTGTCACACCCGCGCGGCCGCACCGCGCATTACTTGCACTTCTTGTCCGCACTGCACTCGTTATGCGGTTGTATGCGGTTGCTATCTGCAACAATATGAAATGTTGAAGGAAATGGCGGTGGAAGATAAACATCTTATTATAATGTGCGGGTAGAACAAGGAATATTGAGCGGTGGTTCTGAGTAAGAAAAGTTCCCGGCTGAATAAGAATTTTATGTTTTTTAAAAAGAGAATTTAATATTACTTATTTCATGGCTGAAGATGATTATTATGTTTTTTTTAAAGAGAATTCAGTTTGACTTATTTTACAAAATTACCAAAATACGAAACATTTTGTTTCATATATTTAGAAAACTATCTTACACAGACAAATTAAGATGACACTCCTATATTAGCTTTACAGTCTTCAAAACATTTCTTAACGGTCTTCATACCAAAACAAGCAGACCAAACATCGCGAGTCATCCGAAAAACCATCTTTGTTAACAAATATTTTTATCACGCCGTAATCTCGATACAAATGCGAGTCGATCTCACGATTCTAGTCCTTTTATCCAATAATCGATCATTTACTTAACATCGGTTTTCTATTTTGAAAGTGTGCCGCGATGTCTATCAAGTAAATGGCCATTGAATAGTGCGGGTCGAGATGATAAAGTTTTTATACGTTTTGATAAAAAAGTAAGGAATAAGTGATGGTAATAAATAATCTGTGGTTAGTTTAAAGGAAGCTTAAGTGTTTTGCTACTTCATGAGAACTTCTGGTGAAATAAAATATAAAACCAAATACGAAAAAATCAATTATTTTTTTTACTTCCAACTTTCAAAAACATATTAATATTTTCGAGTCAAAAAAAACGGATTGAGAAGTATGAAATATCAAATTGTCACAGTAGGAAATAAGATTTCACTTTTAAAATCATTTCTGTTCTTTTTATTACAAGGTTTATGTATTTATTTATTGTACAACTAAGAACTAGTAATTAAATATCCTTTTCAAAGCAGAGAGGCATTTCGCCATTACGACTCCGTACTCAGAATGGAATTTGATGGATCGCAGGAATTCCATTTAACGACAGTTTTACTGCAGTAATGAACTATTTACTAGTGTTTACAGGCGAAGTAATATTTTAATTGCTTGTCAGTCGCAGGTGGAGTTTATTTAAAATCATTAAACTCCAGTGTTTTGTGGACTACCTATTACAAAAACATTTTTTGAACGACTACTTCGTGAGATTAGAGCGTTGATACATACATACAAACAAACCCTACAGCTTTATTATACAAGTATAGAACTCTCATCTCCTGCCTGCCATCTCGCGCAAATCGTCACTCCACCTGACCTGAGGGCGTCTTACACTACGATTTTTGTGACACTTGCTGAGTCGCAGTATCCACTCCAGAACTCGTTTACCCCAACGGTTGACGGCATCAGATGTAACTTGACCAATAAAACTAAGCTAGACGGGAGGAATCCAACTACAATTATACTTACAGACTCGTAGTGTTTACAACCGCACAGCTGAATGTAAAGATTTCGTTCAAAAGTGGGTTTCGTCGAATGATAGAACCAGTTTTGTTTAAACCTGATCCACGCTGCTAATACGAATCAAAATGATCATGAATGGACAAATTTCTTCGCTGCTTTCTCATTTTATTAGTACCTATAATTAGCATTGCATAGTAAAAACCATTTTATTTGGAGATAACATCGTGTGATATCCAGATAAGGACTTGAGTTTGTCGTTTAAATTGTCAATGTGCGTTGTAATGTGTCCCAAATTTGATACTAGACAAGTAATATGATTATTTTACTATTAAAGGTACCGTTTTGTCGTTAAAAATTGTTCATATTATTTTTATTTTTATTTTAATCGATCAGCACTAAGCGCAAATGTCATAATCTCACGGTTGTATCAACGGCGACAGTACAAAATTAGTACTAAATTCCTACTGCCAACGATGATACAACCGTGAGATTATGACATTTGCGCTTAGTGAATCGCCCCCCTGATAACCTATACAATGAAGCGTAAGAGTTTATTTGTTAGGCGTTAATCTATGGAAATACTGATTCAAATTGACAAAATTATTTTTGTTTTGGATAGTCAATTTGTTGAGAAAGGCTTTAGGTTATGGTGTAATTCTATGTGTGCGGACAAAGAATTCCACGCAGAGTAGGTAAGTGAAATAGTTAAAACAACATAAAAGTCAATGTAATAACTACAACAGGCTGAGAAATGACTTGAAGGAAAATGCTTTATTATCGAAACGACCCCATTTTTGTTACAATAGAAAATAATCAATTATTAAAACATTCGGTTAATGATCACGAATTAAATTTCATATTGATGATTTGACATTAATAATACAACCAATACCAATACATTCACGTTTCTTTGTATAAGTATACCGTTTGATTTCAAGTCGGACCGGGCCATGAACCTCCAAAATGTGTCCATTATAACAAATGAAGCTATTAAATTAACCGGATAAAACTAACGCCAGATACACAAATCAATTAGGACATTACGGTCAAAGAACACAATGGAATATCTACATTAGTTCCACTCAAATGTACCATTGTCCGTGCCAGCTAATTGTACTTAAGATAAATTGTTTCCGATAGATCGGATCGATTTGACAGGGTGTTTTGTCATGGTAATTTAATCGGCGAGACTGCTAAGAAAGCGATGATTTTAGCGCCTTAAGCCGAAAGCAATCGTAGGTATAGATTAATATTGAATCCATTAAATATGACCTTATTAAGTTCGGACAAACCCAAGTTAACTTTTAAGAATTGGTGAATATAAGATATCTTATAGATGCAAGATCTGATTGATGATTGGAGTATTCAGGCACCCATTGGCTAACAAATTATTAACGAGCTAGTTTAGTTAGTCTAGTTGATTAAGTCGATCTCACGATCAGCCGCCATTATATATTATAGTGCACAAGTTAGTGCGCAAGCGCAGGTGCACTCTCAATTCCCTCACTCTCATATGTAGTTCGGCGGACAGCAATTTCACACGATCGTTGAGAGATCAGGCGCAGAACCAGCGCTTTAACGTGCCTTCCGAAGCACGGAGGTGCTCGAGATGATTTGGTCACCCATCCGATGACTGGCCTCTGCGAAAGTTTCTTAACTGAGCAATCATAGGCCTAGCGCGCTAAACTCTGATCATCGAGCTCCTCAAGTTGGGATTACAAAGGTGATGATCAGATCATAGTCAGTAAACAGCTTAACATGTTTATATAGGCCAACGAATGAGGACAAAGCAAAGATTGTGTCGGCAATTCGATTAACTTTTGAAGTGAGAGTGATATTTAGTATGATGTAATTAAATTTCGTATTAGTAGCTTAATTAAACATACGTCATGAAAGCAGAGGTAGCCCTTCTTCTTTGAACTGTCAATGAATATATGTATCAACGAATGTAAAATAAAAGGAATACATTTTGTACTCAGTTGGGTAGGGTTTGGTGTCTTAAAGGTTAAGCCTTTAGGCTAGCAACCTATCTGCAACCCTAGTCAAGTTGTTGATATCCATGGGCAGCGGTGATCACATACCATCAGGTGACCACCTGGTTTGTTTACCTCCCTTAAACATTTCAAAACACATTTTTACGTTGTATTTTTATTCAGGACAGTACATTTTGATAAAAAAATCTTCGTAAACACAACAAGATAATCTTGGAACATCATTAATGACATTTCGTTTAAGTACTTAAATCACTATCAAATAAATCGATTGACATGTTCTCTATAAATAATTACATTCCATGACCTTTATATCAATCCGTTTTCCAAAAAGCTATAAAAGACCCTACATCATTATTAAGGCCCTGCCGCCGGCCGATTCAAATCGCTTATCGATACAAGTATAATCGAGCAATAGATCGATACTCGATTCTCGGTAAATTTAGCATCCTACAGACGTAATTGGACACGGTTTCCGGTAGTTTAAGTCTAGATTCTTGCCTCCGATAGAATCTAAGGCGTCCTTTTTATTTACTACGAGGAAAGTATAATTGTGGGGAACAGTTACATTAACATTGCGGGATGCTTGAAGGTAGGCTTCTAAGAAAACAGAGTTTTTTTGTAAACATGGTTTACAAATAAATTCATCTATATATCTATATTCTTTACTAATTATAAAGCTGAAAAGTTTGTTTGTTGAACGCGCTAATCTCAGGAATTACTGGTTGGAATTGTAAAATTCTCTTGGTGTTGGAATTTGGATAGTCCACGTGACGAGGAACGCTTTAGGCTATAGTATAACCGAAATCCACGCGGGCTGAGTCGCGGGCGATCACTATTTTAATAATACAAAGGAAGTGATGAAAGTTATGTTAATTATGAGTATTTCTTCGTGGGTCTTAAAATACTTTTCCTTTTAGCTTTAAAAAATATGGTAACCATTTCGTAATTTTCATCTACCGCTAAAATTACAAGAGAAGAAGAACCCAGGGGATTAAGTTATATTAAGTTATTGTTATAAGCAAATTTTTATAGTTCATTCATAATTTATTACGAGTCGAATAAAATTCTTTAGACCAATCCTTGTAAACGACGGCATTGGCAAAGCTTTGAGCAGAAGCTATTATCGCATAAATAAGGCATTTTTTGTATTTATTAAGCAGTTTGAAAGATTCACTTGTACATACAAACGATAATTCTTATAATTAATGAGGTACAAGCATAAGATGAGGATTAATAAGCCTTGCCATCTCCAAGACTACGAAAGATCTAAAAGATAGTCGGTTATAGTTTTAACCGAACGTTTAAATAAACAATGTAATCAATTATAAGCAGAGGCATAAAAGGATCGATTTGTAAGCGTCTCTACATAACTCAGAAGTTAAATCGATTTATCAACTAAAGACCAATGATTTAATATGCGCACTTATCAAACGGTCTTGGTAGTTCTTAGGTACTTACCATATTTGTAACACGCAAAAAGGGAACAAAGTATAAGCGGCTTGATAAATTAAAATACTCGATTTTCTTATTGACACATTCTCATTGAGAGATAATAAATTGTCCCAATATAACGGTAAAAGTGTTAAGGGACACAAATTAAAAACAGATACCGAAGACTTAGTTCACAACGATTTTTTTTTAACAGGTCGTAATTTATTTATTTATTTATATTTATTTGGAAGACTAACAGCTAAAATAACAAATGTAAGTGTTACAATGAATCCTTATATGCTAATTATAAGTCTCCACCTATAAAAATCCAGTGAAGCTTGAGAAAATAACAAAATTAAACAGAATATGAAGTACCTAACTAAGAAGTTATCACTCTGAAGACATTTAAGAAAAAGAAACAATGATAATTCACCTAAATATTATCAAACCACATTAAGTGAAGAGTTTGAGAAGATACCAAACAACAAATCATTATGACTTAAAATATTTATCAGCGAGTCGGCGTTTGAGCGATGCGGTACTGGTGCAGAAGAAGTCGAACTCTGGTGGCAGCAAATTGAATGCCGCACTGGCACGCTGCAGGAACGCGTTGCCGCGGTAGTTCGTGCGCGCGCTCGGCACCACGAGTCTAGTGTTCTGGCGTAACCCCGGGTGACTGTGCCGGATACCTATTTTTGACAACAACTCGCCACTGTCTATAGACCCATTTGCAATGTTCACAAGGAAGCAGAGATCACTAATATCCCGGCGCTTGTCGAGCGGAAGAAAATGGTATCTTCTGCAACGATGATCATAATCAACAGAGTACTGACCCGTTTTGTAATCAAGGTATCTTAGAAATTTTCTTTGAATACCCTCAATACGCGTTTTATATACATCATACTGAGGGTTCCACACCTGGGAGGCGTACTCAAGATGACTACGGACGTATGCGCAATATAAAATTTTAATTATCTTGATGTTTTTGAAAACAGAAGATGTCCTCATAATGAAGCCTAGAGATTTATTCGCTTTTTTGACAATGTGGTCAATGTGTCTATCAAAAAGTAGTTTTGAGTCTATAAAGACACCCAAATCTTTAATGACTTCATTTTTTAAAACGGGTAACCCCCTTATCGTGTACCCTTTTTCTATCGGTTGGCGTTTTCTAGAGAAGGATACATAAAAACATTTGGATACATTGAGGTCAAGTTTGTTACAATGGCAGTACCCCTCAAATCTAGTTAAATCAGATTGAAGATCATTAATATCTAGTTGATTACGTATTGGCTTTAATATTTTCATATCGTCCGCAAATAATAAAATTTTAGAATGAGTAAAACATTTCACTACGTCGTTAATAAAAATAATAAATAATAGGGGCCCAACAAGGAACCCTGGGGCACCCCGGATGGTATGGGTAGCTCAGATGAAGCGTAACCCTGCAACACAACCGTCTGAATACGGTTCCGAACGTATGAGCAGAACCATCTATATAGATCTCCGCGGATGCCTGCTGCATATAGTTTGTTCAACAAGATACTATGCTCAATCCGGTCGAAACATTTACTGTAATCAGTATAGATGACGTCAACCTGCCCAGCTTCTTCCATGCCTTCAGTTATGTATTCCAAGGCAGTAATTAGGTTAGAAGCTGTAGAGCGTTTCCTGAGAAAACCGTGCTGCTCCTGTGCAAAAGAACCCTGGACACACGAATATAACTGATTGTATATTACCCTTTCGAATATTTTGGCGAATAAACAAAGCTTGGATATGGGCCGATAATTTTCCATTTTTGATTTATCTCCCTTCTTGTGTATCGGGGTGATAAACGCAGACTTCCATATAGAAGGAACAGCACCATCCCTCACGGACCGCTCAAAGATTGTGCATAAAGGCTGCAGCAGACTTTTGGAACACCGTACTATAAATATCGCCGGAATATTATCCGGGCCAGCAGATTTCGTTAAATCAAGCTTCTCTAATAGTTTAGATATTTCTGCTGGATCAATAATAACAGAATTGATACTGCTGATACTGGTTGAGCTGTCATCAAACACTGAATACTGACCAAGTCCATCATCGACAGGGTTACGAAATGTCGATTGAAAGTATTCAGCAAAAAGCTGACAAATTGATTCACCTGTATTAGCTTGAACGTCATCACAAGTCATCACTGCAGGTAGGCCAGCAGTTTTCTGTTTACTTTTAACATAATTATAAAAAGCTTTAGGATTTGATTTAATTGACGTTTCAATATTGGAGATATAAAGATTATAAGCTTCTTCCTCTATTCGCTTTGCCCTGTCACGTAATAATACAAAACTAGCATAATCTGCGCGGTTTCCGTAAACTTTGAATTTTTTGTGAAACTTGGACTTTTCTTTAAGGATTTTTATTAAAGCAGAGTTGTACCATTGGGGATAATGCTTAGGGTACACAATTTTAGTAGGTATGAAGTTATCCCTTAGGCTATAAAGAATATTATAAAAATAATTTACTGCCTGATCAATCGTGCCTGTCGATAATGGACTCCAGTCAGTTTGGTCTAAATTAGAACATATCTCGTCATAGTTGGCACGATTAAAAATATATTTAACAAAAGCTTTATCGGTCAACTGTGGCAGGCCAGCAACATCTGACTGGATACATAAAGGGACGTGAAAAGAGTCCGCCGGTACTAGAGGACTATCACATGAGCTAACATAAACCAATGAATTAGATAATACAAGATCAAGTACTCTGTTCATATGATTATGCTGTGAGTTATATTGAGAGATGCCGCAAGAATCCAAAATATCTATAAACTCTAGGACCTGGTTATTACTTATATTGACTGGCAAAAGCCCTTCACTCTGGCTGGATGTTGTCCATGTTACTGTGTCTGCCAGATTGAAGTCACCAAGAATAAGGAATCTATCCAATGGGTGAGATAAAACAATGTCTAACAATTTATTTCCAAAATTTTGCAGTTGTTGCTTATGGGAGTAACCAAGATTTTCATCACACAAGTAAACAGTGCCAATGTGCAGACGCTGCATTTGTATTTTTGTTGAACGTTCGTAACGAAATTGTACAGTTTATCTTTATCATCTAGTAATACGAGTTTTTTTACGTTATAGGGAGGCAAACAAACAAGAGGGTCGCCTGTTGGTAAATGATCACCGCTGCCCATGGACATCAACCACCGCACAAGGGTCGCAGATGCGTTGTCTGCCTTAAAAGCCACATACCTTCCCCAACTGAGCTCTGGCGCCCTTTACCAGCAAAAACGTAGTACAACTGTACCTAACAAAGTGCTATTTCACTGTGGTCTTCTGTGAGGTGGAGATACTTCCCCAGACGAGCGGCTCATTCCAGAGGAAGATCCACTTCTCTGCCTCTCTTATAATGTAGTTAAATAATGTGAGATTCGATTTGTAAACAATGTTATAAAAACATTTTAATCAAACTCAGTAATATTTACTATCCCACGTCTGTACCATTACACCGAATAATTATGGCATTAAAGTATTGAGAATGATTCTTAACAATATTCTTTATGAAAGCAATAACTGATTCACTCACCTAGCAAAGTGATTATTACAAAATCACCGTAGGTATCACAATTAGACTTAATATAATAATCACGAAACGCTTTCACCGATTCAAATTACAATAATAAAATTTCATTACGGGTTGTATCAATAAAGCATGGCCTCACGCATTCGATCAAAGATCTTATCTGACTTTTAAAACTCCAGTGATGTTATTGAATCAAGAAGTTAATGACATTTATATTTAATAATAACTGAGATTTCGAACGTGCAAAGTTAAAGATATATATTTTTGATTCAGAGTGATAGTATCTTTACTTTTTAAAGGTGAGAGATTTAAAAAGTAGAAAAAGATACGATTTTGTTGTTCTCTGTTGTGCTCTCTCTTTCTTGGTTGGAACAGTATCTTCTTTGTCAAATAAAAAAATGGTTCTTGCAACAGATAAATATATAGCCTGGATGGATTGTCTTAGTAAGTTGTGTTGACAAAACCCATTCATATACGGTCGGTTTTGTTTCAACCTTTATTAGCTCGCACAAGTACAATCGAATATGGAACTTTATAATTAGCGGTATGATCATCGAAAGCCGCGGCACGGACGATAAGCAAAGTGTAATTAATATTTCAGAATCGTTATCTCAATCAATCTTTATGCCGCTTCGGTAAACCGCGGTTTAATTGTAAGACACGTTGTTCGACCTATTCCATCTGGTATTCCATTTATCTAAATTAAAACTCGTCTCGTACCGTCAGAGAAGGTTTAACTAACAAATTGATTGCAGTTGCATTCCTGCAGTGAACCAATTAGAACAGTTAATAAACAATCTGAATGTAAATTGAGCGAACAAACACGTAGCGTATTAAAAGGTCGGGACTTTAAAGGCAGAAATGTGATTGATCTTACAATGAAATGAGAGTAACATTTTTTATGGCACATTTAATTGATTTGGGTTTGATAAACAGTAAAGGGGACAATTATACGATTCTAAAAGAAATTAATGTATTTACTTAGATTAATAAAATGCGGTTAGTTTTTTAACCAAAAATGAGATTTAATGACTTTTACTCTCTAAAAGGATTGCATAATAATCGTCAAGTTCAGTATTTTTCATGAAAAATACTCTCCACGGATTAAAATAGCATATACTACGATTACCATTTTTGCAAAGAGAACACAATCATTAAGACAAAATTTATAAAACGGCCATTGAATATATTGTGGCAATTTAGTCACCGTTAGTCCCAAAAGAGTTTTCAATAACGCGCCAACCATGGCGCTGCATCATTCGTTTCTTGCCGTGCGAAACTCTAAAACTAACAAAGAGAACACTTATAAAACGATATTCATATGACATTTAAAGCTTATCTAGCTTCATCAACTCAACATATCTATCATTGTCTTCCTGAGAAAGAAGTAGATACCTACTCACAATTTTAGATCACAGCGAACTTAACTGCTAGCTAGCGTAACCGTTTTCCTATGTTTCTGCTGGTGAGTAAGGTCGCCAAAGCTCCGTTGGGGAGGGTATGGGGTTTTAGAGGCAGGCAAAGCATTTGCGACCCTTTTGTGGCTGTTGATGTCCATGGGCAGCGATGATCACTTCCCATCAAGTGACCCTCTTGTTCGTTTATATCATAAAAAACTCGTATTCCGCGATGATTTAGCTAAATTGTACAATTCCGTTACGCACACTCAATGTTTGCGCTCTCTGAATTTAAATCTTTAATGGCGGACGACTTATACTGATTCAGCGATTCCTAATCAAACGGGCTCCGACCGTGTGGGTGTGTGTACTGGGCAACTAGTCTACTAACGTATAATCATGTGCAATTACTAGTTTTTACGACCTATGTCCCTCCCTCGCTGTGGACTAGTGTTGCGAAACGCTCATTATCGATATCGATAGAGAATCTGCATTTTATTAACCTGTTCAAATATTATGAAATCTGTGTGCAATTGACTCCGGTAGCATTTTATGAATGAAAATGTTTCAATGTACATAGAGTAGCGCGTCGGAAGTCTTCATGTTTTCTATACAAATATTATAAAGAGGAAAGGTTTGATTTTTTGTTTGTTTGTTTGTATGAATTGAATAGGCTCCGAAACTACTTGGCAGATTTGAAAAATTCTTTCACTGTTGGAAAGCTACATTCACCCAGAGTAACATAGGCTATATTTTATCTCGGTACGGGAAGTAGTTCCCCCGGGACGCGGGTGAAACCGCGTGACGGGCCGCTAGTATTTTATATTCTACCATTTAAACTCTACATGCCATTATATTAAGAAACATCAGAAGATTTTATGTTAATCAAACACTCGTGTATTAATCAAATCAGTTTCTGAGCCTTACTTTTAATATGAAATGTGTTGCGACCATAAACGTGAGAAAAATGTTAAATGCCATAGCTCTATGGCGCCAAATGATACCAGCAACTGGTCTACACCATAAGCTCTTAAAACGTATTACCAACTTGTAATACCAATCTGAACTGAGACCGGAATTCAATCTTCCACCTTCGATTTAGGATTCGAACGAGTTATCCAGTATTCGACAAAAAGATATCGATCTGTGACTATTAATATAACGCATCATTGTCGATTAAAAAGCATTTACAACACTACGACCAGGTAACATATTCGCCGTTGGAAGAAGATTGAACATCTTGTTACAATGGATAAATTGTTTACACTTGAGTTAATTGGTTTATGTGGTTGCTGTAAAGATAAAATCGTACAACCAACGTTCGTATTGTTCAAGCATTTAGTTCAATGTTGTAAAACAATTATTTAAAACAGTGTTCGATGAATGATAAAATAATTATGATGTTTTTTTTTTCACCATCAATCATCGCATCTTTCAATGTAAAAGTTGTTTGTACAGTCAGTCGCAAAAGTTACAAAACATTTTAAGTCCTTATTTCCACAGCAATAAACTGTGAAATGTTTAGATACTTTTGCGAGTGTTTGGGCTGTTTATAAAGGTAAAGCATGAAGGAACTAAACGTCAAGTTAGCCATATTATGATATGCCAAACATCAAGCACTATGTTATACTTGTAATATACACATTACACACATATTTCAACTGGACTATACTGGCTTATGACATTGCAATTTTTTCACATATCATCCGATGATATCGTACAATAACGCTCTTTTCAATGTCATCAACCCAATAACATATCGAATTAAGAATATTTAGCCTTATTAACCTTATTAATTCTTTAATTATATTTGGCAGTCGTTTAGAGGTAAAATAAACCTTCATTTTATCCAATAGAAAGTTAGCACTAGGAACTTCTTTTAAGTTAGTGTAACATAGATGAATGTTAGCTAATGCAAATGATCCACAACAATGTTATCAAAATATTATCAGTTCAATATTTTTTCACAGTCGCATTAATGGACATCACAAAGGGAGAAGATATATCGACAAGACCGATTGATACATTAGTGAAATAAATGATTATGCGGAAACAACAATGCTGGCATTAGGGCCTACTTGTAGGAGTAGTTTTGATAAATGTTAAGGTTCTATTACAATCCGCACTGGGCCAGTGGTGGTTTAAGGTCTGGTGGTCTAGCCAAGATGCCACTTCGACCACTATCGCCATTGCCATCGCTTCGACTAATATTGCCATCCCGCACATGAAGTTCTGTGTGAGCGGGACGGAGACAGTCGCGACAATAGCGATAGAAGCAATAGTCAAAGCAACTTGGCTAGACCACCTGATCTCCCTTTACATAGCCAAGGTCAGTGCTCAAGAAATGGGGACGTTAATGAGCTGATGATGGAAATGACTTTATTGGTCCATTGGTCTAATATCAAAAGTGCAGGGCAGGTGATACATATTACCTACATATTTCGTCAATTTCGTTATGGACTTCATTTTGTACATTTAGGTCTTTTTAAACTCAACATTGGCTGAATCTTGCCCTTATGGAGCCAATAAGAATGACTTTAATTGAATTAATAATCTTATTGGGTGGGCCAAAGTGAATAACCCACTTACTAGCAAAATTAAATCACATTTAAGGAATGATTTATTGCTTCACCGCGACATAACGCTGTATAACAAAGTATTTTCCATAATTCTCCTGTCCTTATGCCGCACTAGGCAACAAAGTATTTCTTAACCCACAAAAAAATGAATACTGGTCCACAGAAGTCATGTTGAACTTAACATTGTCAGTACAGTTAGGTAGTCGAACAGAATTATAAATAATTCATACGTGTCCTCAAAAAAAGGTTAATATTTGACTTGTCGTGCAAGCCTTTTTGTGATTCCGATTCTATAATACATATTGGATGCTCGAATGTTTTGTATTACGGCTTCTACACTAGGTATCCCAAAAGACATAAATAAATAAGTATATGATGAAACTAATGAAATGGGTAAGGAAGAAACTACTAGAAATGAATTAAATTTGTTAAAAAATATAACATAACTAGTTTCTCAATAAAATTTTGTCTTTAATTATAATTGTTGTTAATATTTTTTTATATCACCGTCTTCGTCAGTTGATTTCAATAATAGCCCGTTAATTGTATAAAAGCAGGCATGTCGTAAGTACCAACAACTTTTTCAAACATTTCCTATCAACCAATAGGAGCGATCGAGTCGTAAGTATTCGAAGTCATTAAAAGGCAAACGGCAAAAAAGGCTATTATATAGAGGCTTTAGCATACTCCATCGGCTGTCGTAAATGTCATGAGTATATTTGAAACACAATATATCATTGTTGCGTGGAACAATAATGACGATTAAAGTTCTATCTAGGGAAGCAGATCTTAGAAGTCCGATGAAAAACTTATCAAGTGGCAATCGTCTCTATTGACAAGGTTCCGTGCATCAACTGAGACTTTTTTTGAATGCAATATTAAAAAATACCAAAATGATGAAAAATAGGATCAGTGTTCAAATTAAGTTTAAAAATGAACAAACGGTATTATTAACAAGAACTTACGTAGTTTAGCCTAGCTGTTGTCTTTTCATAGTATAGTTAGTTATTAATACTTCAGTGCGTCTCGTTTTCGAGGACTAATAAATATGTCGTCTTAGATACCATCATGCCTCACCCTGGTAGCTGGACAACGCCGATACCATTATTTTTAAAGAAACTCAATAAAATTTTAGTTCACAAATACTGCCTGCTAGGATGTCAATAATGTATTCGCGAACCTTGAACAATCGCTGAATCTTCGCTAAGTTTAAAATCCCACAGAGATCATGCCTCACCATTTTCTCACGGATCGAATGCGATTGATTGTTAAACATACTTGCAAATAGAATTATTTCATAAATTCTCTCAGCGAATTCTTAAAAAATAAAATTACACAATAAACTAATATTTTTGATACAGGAAAAAGACCTGATTCTACCCAAGTATTTTTTAGTGCTTACTTTTAAGTACCATTACTTATTCTTATACAAAAATTCATAAGAGTCAATTTACTTAAGAGTAGATAAAGAACAATGAACATACATTGTAAACGGTAACAATACACCTTCCAAAAAGACAGAAGCCGAATATGTTAACACGAACAAAATTCATGCCAAATGATTTGGAGCAACAACCAACTATGCTTAGCTGTCCATCAGTAGGCACTTATCATAAAGCGCTCCGGTGCTGTATAATGAGAGCGATGTTGCATTAATTTCCAAGGAAAATCGGAACAATTGTTTATAAGAGATCGCGTCCGTTATATTTTTAATTTCAAATGTCGTGCTTCGCTGGTCGGCGCAGACTTGAGTGTATGTAGAACTGGCATGTTGGAAGATACTCGTGTTTTAACTTGCCTTACATGGCCAATGCTTTTATTTGAACTAGTAATTAATAATCCAAAAGTTAGAATGAGCCAGACTTTTTTTTTTTTGAGGGGGGAAACGCATTGACGCGTACCTGGGGCATAAAAGGGCTGCCACCAGGTTATGTGGGACTCCACGACAAGAGTCGCCGCAACTACCCACTAAAACCACCTCTTTCTCCGCCGCCACTGTGCCCTGCGCGAGTGGGGATTGCTCATCGCTTTGCTTCCACGGCGAGAATGAGCCAGACCGCTTGTTCTACTTACGGTTGTTTATTTGTTTTTATTGTTTTTAATAAAAAAACAAGTTAATATAATAAAGTGCGTCTATTCAACGAAGAAGCCAATCATATTAACATTATATAACATCTAGGAAAGATTAAACAGTCAAAAACACTCAATTTTTTTTTACTGTACTCCAACATTTTACTATTCCTCGCTACTAATTTTGCATTATACATACATAACACAACAAACAAAAATAACACTCGTAAATCAAACTACGAATACGCTCGTAATTAAAATAAATATTTGAATCAATTATCCTTCCTTTGCCTCTTATTTCTCTCATCATAAGACTCAAAATCCACCATCCATTTCCAGTTCCCCAGTATATCAGACGACCGTGTCTATACCTTCTCAAGTTACCACATATTACGGTACATTTGTTTCTTGGCGCGCAGGCCGCTCGCGTGCGTCGAACAAGACGGCACTCTCGCGCACGAAATTCATTTTCTACTACACTATACAGCGGTGGGGAAAATCGCTGTGGCAGCTTGGAAAGGCGCCTTATGTTTAGATTATCTTTTTATGCTCTTTTTTATTAATATGATTATCTGGGTAATTTGGTGTAGTACAATCACAAAGCGTAAGTGTTAATTCATTAATAAGTTTCAAAGTAACTATTTAAGAAAACAGTATTGAGAAAAGGCAATATGTGAAACGCTGCATCATAGTTCTGCCCTTGCATGGCATGAAGTGGGCTCGACAGGTAGAATGTTCAAAACTTGTGGAAATCTTGTCTCCCCTAAGTGTATAGAAAGTAAATAAAGGACCACACTAGGCCAAAGTGACATACTTAAAATGGAGGGTGTCACACCATGCCGAAGTTACGACGCGTAACTTATATTGAAAATGAACTTTGGCTGGACTTCGGTCGCGTTTTTTTCGCTTGGTGTGTTGCTACGCAAAAGTACCGTCACACTCTCGTTATATTTATGCTGCTGTCAAAAGGGCCATTAAGAAGGTGCCAGATCGACCATTTCTTTTGTTAGATTAGGTACCTCATCCTGGGGAATACCTGAATTTCAAACTGTGTCTTATGCGTGCTGCGTTCCGCCATGTCTCAATAAGTAAGACATCGTCCACTCTCGCGCACGAAATTCATTATGCACAACAGTGGCTGTGGAAACTCGTTAGTGGCAGTTTCGAACGTCATCTTGGAAAAGCGTTTTGATGTTATTTGTAGGACTTCGGTTTACTGTAGGACTTAGAGTTTGTAATTGATTGTTATATCAAACAACAAATGAGCAACTTTCGAGTTTCTTGCCGCTTCTTCTCGGTAGAGACTTCTTTCTAAAGTCGCTGGTAGTGTAATGGAATAATTGTTGATGATTTATAAGTGCATCTTCGAAGCCTACGGAAATTAAGATTATTTTGATTTAAATTTTGATTTTTATTTACTTTGTTAAGTTATGGATTATACGGGATCATAATCAAAAAGTAATTGCAGTTAAGATTCATTGAATATACCGTTCAATAGCTATTATTATAATTTTCTTAAAATGAACAAACCATTTCATTTTTAACTATTTAACCCACAATATTTAACCTATAACTCTTTTATTAAAAACAGCATTCACAGTTATGAACCATGTATTGTCTGTTTCATGCTTTGTAACTCTACGTTAATGCAAAATTGTATCATCTAGCAAAGAGTTATTTTGATAGAATGTATGCTTAATAACTGTTATATTCTTAACAATTTAACGCAAGGAAATAAGTTTATATCAAGGGAATGATAATAAAATGTTCCATAAACACTAAAACCCTGTTATTAAGAACATCTCTACTGAGCTAACTAACTCATTCCATAATACGATAAAAGAGGAAATTGCAATTAAAATATAAGTACTTTTGTAATGCGCCATTTAATTAAAGAACTTGACGTCAATTAAGAAACATAATTGACATTAAGTTCGTCATTGTGATTGTTAGCGAAGTGGGGTAATGATTATAACAACGCATTCAACCACACCCCAGAAAGTTCTTGAAGTTCGTGAGGTCAAACAACTTGAACAAATATTAAACACTTACATATGTTAAACTTAATCCACAAACCAAGTTCTCTTGTTTATCTATATAAATAAAGTAAAGCTGAGAATCTGCTTGTTTGTTTGAACGTGCTAATCTCAGGAAATAAAACGGTTCAAATTGATAAAATGATTAAACTATGTGTGCCGAAACCGATATCCACGCGGACGATGGCGCGGGCGGCGGCTAATATGACATGAAGTTGCTTGTAATTAAGAACATTGCACCCAACAAAATAGTAACAGAACTGTCACAAAATCTAATCACTGATGAATACAGACTAACTTGTCGTACTAAAACGAAACCATTGTAAAAAAAAGTATAATTTCAATTTAGTTCTTGAGATATTGTGAAACCATTCATTCATTTCCCAAACCATACAAAATCGAAGGATTTTACAAATTTATAATTCGATACAACTGTGCTCTCTTGTTCCCATGTAAATATTTTCTTGTCAGCCTGTCACCGCTCATTTTCACTTTACAAATTTATTCTGTGTATTTGCATACGTAAGTAATTTAGGAGTGTTCGCTTCTTACATAAGTTGTTTATAGATAGCTAAACTTTATTTACATGTGACATCGAAAAAGCTTAAAGAAATATAAATTATGGTCAACATTATCGTTATTCTGTCTTACCTACTTCGAGCTAACGGGACGAATATGACTGTACCTATATGTTTAGAGTCCGGTAAGGTGTGTATTTTTCTCACAGAACTTGTAATCTGGTGAAACGGAAATCTGCACATATTTAAGTATGGAGTGGTGCAAACAACATGTCTGTAACAGTGTCAATAGATTGCAAGTCAGTAGGAAATTTAATTGCACTCATGAAGCCCGATATGATTGGCAATGTAGCTCTCTTTATAACTAGAAAGTATGCACGTATCCAAGTAAAATGTTTTTTTTATGTGTTTGACTTTATACGGAAAAAAGGGATATTGTGAAAAGGCAAAGGTGAATCTTATTCCAGGTAGTAGGCGTTCCGTGAACATAATTGGTTGGATTTTAGCGACTATAAAATACTAAAACAAAGACGAGAATCTAATGTAAACTACTCCAATCTCAGCTTATCTAGAAACGAATTTAGAAGAAATAATATTTCTCTTGTAAACTGATATGTTTTACCTATGGTAGTCTTGTAGCTGCAAGATACCAAACCCATATCAGACAGAACTCCTTCCACCATAGCCAATACCAAAATTGGTGGCAAGAAACCAATTGAACATCGAAGAATGTTCACGTCTCGAAACATTAATGACACCCAACCTGAAGCTACCGAAGGCGCCCTTAGAAGGCCTAGCACAAACATGGCCAATAAATATTTTCTTGACAAATGAAAGGTTCTATGACAAGGTATAGCGCCGCGACCTTGGACACCATACTAGGCGTTTCTTTGGCGTTTCTCCGTGCTAATCCATTCAACACGGCCCCTTAACCGACCAAATCTGTAGCTGAACCACCGTTAAACGCATCTGGAATTGACGTTATCACAACCATCATTTTAGTCTATGAAGCAGGGTTGCCAATTATATTTTGCGTGCGTGTTAGCAAAGTGAGCCAAGTTGAGAAATAACAGAAAATTATAAATGCGTTCAAAAGAATTTCTATGTAAATTAAATTGAAAATAAACTACTTTGATTTCGACTTTGACTTTATGATGCCTCTATCTGTCCTTTTTTGCATCAGGAAAATGTATTTATGCTTAAATTTTATTTTTATTGCAGTGGAAATTCCGTTTAATGTGGGGCTCTCAAAAACACGAACGCTAATTCACGTGAAACTCGAGTTCCCACGTTGCCAAGAGCGGGAGTGCAATGGAAATATAGTAAGAGAACTGGTTGTATCTTCGGCAGCCCTACTAGGAGGATACGGCACACGGCTCGGCCCGCGCACCCACCGATGCGTAAGCTCTATAAAGCGGAGAGAGCGCGCGTTGTATACATTAATAAATTAATAATGATTTTATGGAATTCCGCTAACTCAGCCCGTAAGGCCAACATTTTTACCATTTTTACTGTAAACGCCAGCGAGAGTTCAGATTACGATTAAAATGTAACCCGCGTTTCGATTACGATCGCCGATAAAAATGTTGGATCGTGTGATTTTAATATCGATAAACGGTTTTATGATCGTGTTTTCGCGCGGGATACGGATTATTTTTCGCTTTCTTGACATGTTTATTTGTATTGAAAGTGTTGTGTGGCATGTGAATGAAAAGGTTAAGGTAAAGTACTGGTTAACGTTGAAAATAAATAACCAATTGGTTCCTACAAAAAAGTCTTAAGTTTAGCTTCACCACCTAAAGTCTTTTATCAAAAACTTGCTCGAAATCTTCGATTGCCTCATACTTACAACATTTAATATCAATATTAGTAAAATTAATCCGAAACATTTGGGCTTTGTGGCAAAAAATATTACGAGTAAGATCCCCTTTGTCGGACATCGACAAAACTAGATTATTTATGACAAAAAGAACTGGCACACAAGACGAATAGGAAACCGATAAATAAAGATCAGCTACAAAATAATAGGACCACTTTGAATGCCATAAAGTCGGAAGATTAAAATATAATGAATAGTGTTGATAAATCTGGAGTTATACTAATCCGAAGCTGACGCTAATTTGACGTTTGATGTCCGTAATACGTGTAATTTACGATTATTTAATTGATAATAACTTATTAAGTTTGAAAATGTGGTTTTCTGAAATTGTCATTTTTTTAATAAGTAATAACAACGTATGAATAAAACGTGTGAAGTTAGTCATTTTCAAAGTCTGACACCTGATAGGCAAGCATAATTTTTTCGACCTTCCGATTTTTTTCCTCTCCTTTACTGACAGTGAGTTAGTAACGAGATGTAAGATATCAAAAACATTCAAATAATGTTCTGGAATGATGAATTAAATATGTCAGCAAACTTAGTTCAAATTATAGATTTTTAAGTAATAAATTGACCATTAACACTGCAACAATATTATTATCAGGCGTATTGTAGAGTATTTTGCAAAACTTTCAGAACACGTCTTCAATGAACTCTACTGTTAAATTCTTGCCTTCCGAACTTTCACTGATTCACCAAAACAAACATTTAACACATAATTCGTGCCCAAACATTTTGTCCACTAAACGACGGTAAAAAACAGCGTTAACAAAATTTACGACATTTTTACTTTCATTGTTTTGACATGTATTTTATACTCGTATAAGTAACTAATCATGTGGCTTTCACAATGACTCACTGACTAGTCAAGCAAGCAGGAGTTTTACCCATAAACACGCATAACGGAGTTTTCGCACGTATACAATTTAAGCTTAAGAGACACCGCATACGTCAGTTTAATCTGTTAAATATTAGGCATTAAATACTTGGCTGGAGGGCTCACAGCGATAATACTAATTTGATATTAATTAACTTTATCGCCTTGCCTGCAAAATATACTAAAAGGTCTATAAAATAAAATTTTATTTATTTCGACAAATGCATTACATATAGTTACATTTTCTGGCTAGGTTTCTAAAATTCTTGGTAGGTATATAAGATGACTTTAATTAGATGTTAATAACATATATAGATAGACTTAAATAACATATTTTTTCTTACAAAGTAGAATTTAACTGTAATAAATCTTGATGCTTTTGGCAATGACTTCACAAGACAAAGGAACTTTCTTATTTATTAGCATTATGATTAGGATATAAAACTGCCATGTCCTACTTAAATAGAGATTTTAAATACCACACATTTGAGTCACATCGTGAGAAACATGTTGAATATGGTATTATGTTCATTCCGCACTCGGTAGGCTGTTCGGTTAGATATTATATTACTGTTTCCCATTACAGGAGGTCAAAGGGGTCTATTGTTTATGGTGGAACGTGCGTTTCGTAGTTAGAAGTAATGAACGAATGCGAAATTATTTTCTACCTGCCGGGAAATTGGTTTCCAAATATAGGACCTAATACAAGGGAGTTATTCGTCAACTCGGTTGCTTGAAACTTGCTCGTTCAAACGAGGTGACATATAACTATTTTTTTTTCATTGTCGCCAAATCGCTCGATCATAAAATCTTACCTACAAATGTATAGTTTGAGGAAAGGTTTGAGGTAATTATGTCTTTCATAACGTAAATTATTCAAAACATACTAAACATTCATAAGTAGAAAATAGCAAAGCTAGAAATACTTATTCAAAAACAACATTATTTTTGTAAAGTTTTTGGTTTCAACTGTACTTTATATGTAGTAGTCGAAGAAGTTAACGACAAAAATATAATAAAATGGAAATGTGTTGTCTTATCTCTCAGGATGAGCGAGTTTCAAGAGAGCGAGTTGACATAAAGGTAACTGATATAGTGATAGAACTAACTAATAAAGAAAACTAACTGATAAAGAACAACAACATTCTACTATTCACGTTGCGTATACAGCAGTGATTCTGTCTTATTTGCAAACGGGGTTTCGGAATTCGTGTCAAATCCTAGACAAACATTGATTCGATGAACTTTTGCGATAAAATTAACATATTCACGAACTGACCTTCGTTAATGATGCAACTAGGTGCTTAATTAAAATCAGATTTAGGTCTGCCGAATTTGACTTAATTGATTGATCTTGAACTAGAGTAGGATAAGAAACACATAAGAGAAATCAATAAATATTATACTAATGCAATTTGATAGAAAAATATGATAATAACCCGTGATAACAAATGGTAAGTAGCTCATTCAAAGACCCGACTGTCATTCCCCACTTTAAATTTATCACATTGTCTCTATCTTGAGATCTTAATGATTCCATAGTGTTCGGCGAAAACTAATTATAACAATCATCAATATTCATTAGGCTGGGAACCAGTTGGAGCTGGTGTGAGGGTCACACGTTGGGGTCAAGCGTCATAAATGATCATGTAATTTAAGAAGAGGTGGTCCATTTTGAGCACCCAAATTTTGAGCTCTCGCAACTTCAGAGCCGAGACAGCGTTGAGCGCTTGTGCTCAAATATGTAGCTATTTGTAATATCATCCGTGCGTCGGAAGGCAGGTTAAGCCGTTGGTTCTACGGTTGCTGTCACACCGAACTTTGAAAGTGAGGGAATAGGAAGTGCACTTGTGCGCACTCTCCTGTGCAATATAATATATTCTGTGTACCTGGCTGATCGTAAAATCGGCTACCATGGTTCAAAAACGGCCAAGAGCGCAATATTCAAATACTGGCTTGCTGAAAGTAACTAATAGGCCTATCAAAAACATCATCGGTGCTCAAAGTGGACAAGGCCATGTGCTCATGCGCGTACACAAAAATTGGGTGCCCAAAGAGGACTATCTCCGCGTCATCACTGATCAAGTATGTAATTTAATAAGTGTTGAGGTGTTGTTGATGAGCTGATAGTAACGTACTATTTGTCAGCGGCAGTTAGCACGTCAACAACTGGTGATAACATTGTTCTTGTAGGCTCTTTCCCACATCGTTATCATATTCGATTGAAGCATTTGTAAATTGTTAAGCGGTAGGTACTGTAGCTATTCATAATAATATTATGGTGAATTTTAATAATAAAATTATGTACGTACGTATAAAGATTTTAACATTTATAAAGAGCTTTACAGTTATGGCACCATGGTTTTATTCTCGAATGTGTAAATAATGTTATTGTAAAAGATCATAAGGCATCGAAACAATCAATTTGAAGGAATGTTAATTAAAGAAGTATTCTCGACAAGCTTCAAGAACTCAACCGTGGAATGTGTAAGCTAATGAACGATTAAGTCTTAAGTACAACTAAAGGTTCATACAACCATAAAACAGCAAGCATGCAAGAATATTTAAATTTTATTGCTATGGTTAAAAAGCCATAAATTTCATGCACACATATTCAACAATAGTTCAAAGGTACAATTGCCGTATTAGAATAATAAATGTTTAGACCATGTTGTAATTGATAGGCATTTGATTTAGCCTTGAACACACGCCTACAATTTGAAGACCAGGTGAAAGGCCTTGAGCGAAAACTAAAGTTGCTCACATGAATAAATTGTAAGGGATATTATAACCTATAATTTTATAACTGGAACCATTTTCGCATGTTTGCTTCTCATTATTTAAGTCATTATGGTTATTCTGCATGTTCCAAGTTGGTATACTTTCCACACAGGCCTTTTTTTAATTGAGTAGTTATATATATCATATAGTACCACAAGCATTAATCGTCTGAATCTCATGAACTAGTACAATGATAACCTATGTTAAAGATGTTATCATTGTACTAGTATGTAAAATATTTTAGTGACCGAAACTTTGCTTTTAAATAGATGGTAAAGTAGTAGGTGTAGAATTACTCAGCAGTCAATGGCTTTACCGATCAAATCTGGGCCCATTGCAAGAACGGTGGAAGGATAATTGAGAACGAGACTGTCGGTGGAACAAGACTGACGGTGGTTGGCTGATTACTATTAAATAAATGGTAAAGTTCTTCAAATAAAATATTTAATTTAGGAATATTACACTTCCGAAATAATACTTCTTTTAATCGGATAGAATCTGCGACTGTTACTCACGAAGCAGTTTTAGGCTCCGAGGTTTTGATCATAGCGCTCTAACCACTACACCACGGAGGCAGTTTCAATTAAACAATAATGAAATTAAATCATTGAGTATGCTTAATAACTACATGTTAATTAATATCACTTATAATAATATATTCTACGACCAATGAAGTTGTCACTTAGACCACAACTGCTGCTGCACAACTGGGGCTGACTTGCCCCGTCTGAACCCGGTAATGTTCATAAATTTTACTTATCTAAATGAATTATTGCTCCTACCGAGGTTCTTTTATTTATAAATTACGTAGGATTATATTACGACTCACGACTGAACAGTGAAGTGGGGTAATTCATTAGGTCAAGATTTTATTGTTGAAGTTTTAGTTTGAAAACAATAAGAAAAATAACAGCATCCATAATTAAAGTTCAATAGTCGATGAAGTCACCATATTGAATTCATCATTGCTTCTTAATACAATGTATACCTATGTATACGAATTTTCATATTAAAACTATTTAGTTTTGACGACCCGCTTGGTGTAATGGTCAAGTAGTTATTGACTAGACTAGACTTGACCAAGAGGTCGTTGGTTGGGGTGCGGGCTGGCAGACCTCCGCGTGGTGCACCCTGGGAGGGGTGCGGGAGTAGCTCCAGTTGCGGTTACTCCCATACCTCTGCGAACTGTCAGCGGCGTGGGACGACGGAACCCTTTGGTGTTGTGTCGTTGGGTCTCTTCCGACCGTGTGTCCATTCCCAGCCCCTCTATAGGTAGAGGAGTTTGTGGACGTGGTGTGAGCGACGATTTTGTCGCGGCTCCGGCGGGCTCGACCGAGAGGTTGGGCACTCGGAGTGGTGGGGCGGATTAGCCATCTTCCCCGAGGCCGTTACCATCTCTGTTGCTTCAAAGACCTGCTGGGTGGCTCCTGGGGGTATGTTGCGCAGAGATGGCCGGAGGGCTTGCCTTAATTGGCCGGCCCGAGGGAAGGAAAACCCAGAAAACCCGACAGCGAAGTCGATTAAAACCTGAGTATACCAGGCGACCTGCTCAGTATGTAGCCTTACCCGGGTACAGGGGGCACTGCCCGGGTGGACCGTTTTTCCCCCACACTCGTGGGATTCAATATGAGATCATCCAAAAATACAACAAAAAACCCTGACGAAACGTGCGGGAGAACCGCGGCGGCGCCTTCAAGCGCAAAAGAGAGGCTTCTACTCGAGAGCGACAGCGAGTACGAGGACGCACCCACGGTCAGCCAACTGACTGATTATACCAGAGACGTGAGAAGTGCGTGTCTCGAGCACGGCAGTGACTCAGATACACACGTGTTATTAACTGAGGATCTGCAACGCAAGGCGACCCGATACTATCGCCACAAGGGCGACAGTAAGGAATTGGCGAAGAGGAAAGCCGCGGAAGATTTAGACTGCGTCATGAGCGGCGTTAAGGCGATAAAGGAGAAAGGGAAGCGGCAAGCCGGCGAGCAGGCAATCGCTAGTGCTGGGAGCTGCGCGGGTACAATACCTGACCCTTCCCACCCCAAGAGCAAGTCGCCGGTGGAGCAGAAAAAGCAGCCACTCGTGCCAATAGGCGCGAGTGACCAGCAGATGTCCCTCCTCGAAGAAGCGGCAATCTCGGAGTACTGTCGCGAGGTCAGAGAGGTGTACATGGCCCACGACAGCGACTCCGACACAATAAAGCGGACGAAGGCCGACTACATCCAGAGATTCAGCGCTCTAAAACAAAGAGACGGCGAAACAGAAGAGGTAGCACAGGCCGGTGCAGCGGAGGCCTACGAGTGCAATATTAGGGACTCGAGGTTTCTCAAACTACGAAAAAAGAGACAGGCAGCCGAGAACGCAGCCGTCAGCGCTGGGAGCAGCGCGGGTGCACCACCCGGCCCCTCCCACCCCAAGAGCAGATCCCGCTCTCCAGTTGGGGAGAAGCGGAAGCTGCCGCAGATGAGCGAGTCCGTGCCAATGTCACGTGACACCTCGTGCTGCGATAGTGATGGAACATGTCCGACGTCGGATTTCGATTCGGACAGTTCCTTTAAAGTGGCGCGGCTGTCCGGTGGCCGGAGAGGCAGAGGGCGCCCTCCCACCACAGGGCAGTATGTCGGCATCCGCAAGGCCAAAGCAGAACTCAAGGCCCAAGCCGAGAGGGAAGCTAAGGAGCTGCAAGAAGCCGAGTTTGAGAGGGCCGCGCGAAAGCTCGCTGAGCGGGTTGCGCGGGCCGAAGAGAAGGCGAGCCGCGACGCGTCAAAAATGACAGTCGACGACATTGCCCTCCATGCCCGCGATGCTGTCAACTGCATTGCAGACTGTGCGGCAAAATCTAAAAACCTTAAGGGGACTATTGTGCGTGACCTTAAGGACTCTGCCGCCTTCATCGCGGAGGCGGTCGAGGAACTTAGGAGGCGCAAGACGGATGACGAGGTCCGCCGCGTCCAAAAGGTGAACGCGCAGCTCAAGCACGAGATAGATGAGCTGCGCAAAGAGATGGCTGCGCTGAGGGCTCAAGTCCAGGCGCAGGAGAGCGCTACGCCTGCTCCCATGGAAGCGGAAGGGCCTCCTGCCACGCGACAAGTTGACATCGTTTCACAAATCGGATCGATGCTCAATGCGCGGTTTGAGGCCCTGGAAAGGGATGGCAGGCTTCTGCCTGCCAAGGATTTCCGCCCGCCACTTAGGGCAAGTCAGAGTAGGGTAGAGCCGGCCATCTTCAAGGAGCCATATCCCCCTCCTCCCCTTCCCTCCCAGAGAAAAGTCGCGCGACCAAAAAAAGTTGCCGAACTACCAGTACCTGCGCAACCCCCCGTCACCGACCTAGAACGGTGTTCAGCCTCGGAGCGGGCCCTGGCCCCTCCGACTCCAAAAGCCCCAAAAGGGAAGGGCAAGAAGCGCTCTAAGGCGCCCGTACCGCCACCACCAAGCGAGCCTCGCCTGCTTCCTCCTCCGCCGGCGTCCATGGACGTACCATTTTCCGAGGTAGCCAAGCGTGGCAATAAGGCGAAAACAGTGCCTCAGGCGGCGGAGCCGAAAAAGGCACCTAAGGCCAAGAAGGCCCCGACTCAAGCCGGCCCCGGAAGGACAGCGGCCAAGCCGAGGAAACTGCGAGTGCCGCGTACCGCAGCTATAATGGTGCGGTACAGTAAAGACGCCCTCCAGTCTGGTGCCTCGTACGAGGCATTTTTCCGGATCGCCGCCAAGGAACTTAAACTCCCTGAGGTCGGCATAACGGAGGGCGTCAAAGTAAAGAAGGCCCAAACCGGGGCCCGGTTGATCGAGGTGCCGGGCCCCGAGGCGGAAGTACGTGCGGATCGCCTGGCAGAGGCACTCAGAACTCTGCCGGGCATGACGAGCTCGGAGGTTGTCCAGATCTCCCGGCCTCAAAAGAGGGGTGACGTCCGCGTCTCCGGCCTCGACGACGGGGTGACGCCAGACGACATCAAGGCCGTCTTGGCCGAAAAGGGGGGCTGCCCGCCCAACTCCATCTCGGTGGGCAGGATCGCATCATTTGGCGCTGGCCAGGAGAGAAGCGTGGTGGCAGCGGTACCAGTAGGTGCCGCTAAGCAGCTGGCCGGGTCGGGTCGGCTGCTAATCGGGTGGTCCTCGGTGCGAGTGACTCTACTCGCACCGAGGGCACGACGGTGCTACCGCTGCCTGGGAGAGGGTCACGTGGCCGAGAAGTGCCGCGCTCCCCTCGATCGCACAAACGTGTGCTTCCGTTGTGGCCATACAGGTCACAGGGCCAGAAGCTGCACGGCCACCAAACCCCGCTGCCTGCTATGTGAGGCAGCGGACAAGCCGGCCGAGCACGTGCTGGGGACAAAGAGTTGTCCCCAGCCAAAGTTGCTGCCTGCCACTGCATTCAAGCGGTGGCTCGAGGGGGAGGCTGAAGAGATGGACACGTCCATCCCCGCCCCCCCTCCGGCAAAACCCCGGGGACCGGATGTAGGGGCATCCGGTTCCCATTAAGGGTACGGGAGGCGCGCGCGGAGTCCCCGCGCGCCTTTCGAGAGAGCCGCAAGGTGTTCGAGCGTGGCCAACGCCAACGCGAGGGGGTGTGTGTGGGCATAGCCCTACCCGGGTCTCAGGCACACCCCCACTAAATCGCAACCGGAGGGACCTGTCGGGTTTTAGTGGGTAGTCTGGCTCTTCCAGGAGTCCCACATAACCTCTTGCCGCCCCACGGCAGGGGGTATGCGTCAAAGCATTTCCCGACAATAAAAAAAAAAAAAAAAAAAAAAAAAAAAAAAAAAAAAAGAGGTCGTTGGTTCGAACCCCACACATGAAAAACATTTGTGTGCATGGACATGTCTGTTGGTCCTCGTCTGGGTAGATATATTAGGACGGTATATTTGTCATACCACTGTTGATTCAAATATCTGTAACACAAGTTCTTAAGCTACTTAACAAGGAGTTCGATCAATGCATCCTATATATCCAATCCTATCGTTACCAAATACATATCGAAAAACGGTACGATGCCGATGACTGTAAAATATCGTACGATACTAACACATTTATTGGTTTTCGATTGGAAACCAACGGTATATTAGCTTTAACACAAAAGTTACAGAATTGTTCCGTCGTATTTTAACAGTCATTAAGATAACTGTCAACGAAAGTGAATCAGAGAAAACACACACACCTAAGGATGTCTCTCTTGAATACAAGTTTAGTATTATGTTTTAATACGTCATGAGTATTGTTAATTAATACCTAAATAGTTTCAAAGTTTCACCATATGGAGAATACTGTAAAATGATAAATTACTAGCGGCCGCCCACGACTACGTCCGCGTGGATTACGGTATCCGCACACATAGTATTATAGGCTATAACTAAAAGCCTTCCTCGACTATCCAAAACGAAAATAGTGTTTCAATTCGAACCAGTAATTCCCGAAATTAGCGCGTTCAAACAAACAAACTAACTCCTTAGCTATATAACATTTGTATAGATCAGTAAAGATTGTTCAGGGTAATAGCATCTTGGGGAGATCGTCACTCCACCTTGTCTAAGGGCGTCCTATACTGCGCTTTTTGGGACACTAGCTGAAACGCGGTATCCACTCCAGAACTCGTTTACCCCAACGGCTGTCGATTCTGCGGCTTATTTGGCCAGCCCACTGAAACTTCGGCTTTCCAATCAGGTGACCTATGTCGATATCTTAAATAATTACTTATTTATAACACGATCCCGCGGAGAAACGCGTCAAGAGAAATAATAAGTCGATGACAGCCCTTAATCCGTTCACGTAAATGTAGTCACAACGGCGGTGGGTCTGTGGTAAATTTTGATGATTTAAGTCAGTTAGGTCTCCAGCTTTGTGGTCACCGCACGTAGTCTCTTTTTAGTAATTTATCTACCTATCTTATTTATGGTTGGAGTGAAATTACGATGTGGCTTTGGTTTTTATTTTTATGAAAGGGAGAAATTAACTTATGTAGTATTAAATAACAGGGTCCCATTTATGCGGTCTTAAAGGGTTTGTTAGGTAAATTCTACAATCAGCTTTTATAAAATTGCCATCATTTCTAAACTGAGGTATTTTAATTCATTTAGCAAACTTATGCATTGTTCAATTCAGGTGGCATTCTGGTACTTAGGCTACGCGAGCTATTTTAGAGCGCATCAATGCAGATCCTACATACATATTAGGGATCAGAGAGGTCGCAATGATCGAAATCGGTTTTAAGAAAATAATCAGTATTTGAGCTTCTTTATTCGCAAACACTCAATTATTATCCAAAGTTCGGAATGTAGTAGTGTAGTTTGTTCGACGCGTTTGATTTATTAATTAAGATATGTCAAATAATTACCCCGTCGAAATAAGAGAAAAAGGAAATTGGAACCTATTCTTGCAATTCAGTTATTTGAACACTAATAGACCTGAAATCCGGCTTGTTAACTTAAAAGAAAGAATTTGTTTTTAAATCTGACAAACAGAACGGAACACGACAACTACGAAAAGGAAAAGTAAAATAATTTGATCGTGTTTTTTGGTTCGCTTTGAATTGCCCAGAGTTAACAAAATAGCTTTGATTCCAAAGTAAATTAGAAAGACTTGTCATTTACAATGTGGCTATTATAACACACACACGTGTTTTTGCTTCTTTTATTTGGAATACTACTTACTAAAATGCTTTATGGCCACGGTAATAAGGTCTTTAAAGTTCAGCTTATTTGCCGAATACAATGTTGTCACACTTTTGTCAACTCAACGACGCGTTGACGATTAGTTGTTAAACAACAATCGTTGTTTTCACATGTAGGTACCTACAATATTTTCATATTTGTACGACTATTCAATACAAGAAGATGCATTTCCATGGTGATAGCAATAACTTGTAATGTTCTCGCAACGATTCAAACAATTAATGATTCTAAAATCCAGGACAAAGAAGTGGGTGGCATCTTTATTAATTAACAAAATTACGAGTATTTAAATATACAATAATAGAAAAATGTTGTAATCAAAAGAACTTTTTTTGTATCTATTCGCGAGGGTGTAAGATCAATTCAATCTTGCCATTCACAAACATTGGAGCACCGACAGATTTACAGCCTTTAAACACTCAAGACGAATTTTCTAGTATTCCACCATCATCTATGTATACAAATATTATAAAGAGGAAAGGTTTGATTTTTTGTTTGTTTGTTTGTTTGTATGAATTGAATAGGCTCCGAAACTACTTGGCAGATTTGAAAAATTCTTTCACTGTTGGAAAGCTACATTCACCCAGAGTAACATAGGCTATATTTTATCCCGGTACGGGAAGTAGTTCCCCCGGGACGCGGGTGAAACCGCGTGACGGGCCGCTAGTTCTCATATAACCAGCCATCCTATCTGGAATCTTCAAGTACGGCACCGTTCGAATAAAAAATGTAACACTTCCACGAAGTAGGCTAACCGTAAATAAATTATAATTGGCTTTGTCTCGTTACGCGCATCTTTCACGGCGGGTTAACATCGTAGTTGCGAATCGGTTAATGTAGGAATTACTTCTCGGCCGTATTTGTGTTGTTTTAGATAGTAATTACAACATGAAACTAGGTACATCGACTTGTTCTGTACTGTGTACATTGACTTCATGAAACAAAAAGCCTTAGGAGAGGCCTAAGTCCAGCAGTGGACTGCGATAGGGTGGTGATGATGATGATGATGAAACAAGAATAAATAAATACATTCCTTGGACTAACACCAATTGCCTAGCCCCAAACTAAGCTCGAAGCTAGTACTAAGGATCCTAGGGAAAAGATAGACATAGGTACGTAAATACTTTTATTCACATCCATGACTCGATTACAATTGCCGATCATCATTCAAAGATTTGAGAGCCCTAGGAAACATTATGAAAGCAACCGTAGCCTTTAAACCTTTTATTGAATAAGTGAGGTTGTGGTGATGACACGGTGTGACCAAAGTAAAATGGGAATTGTGTAAAAAAAATTCTTTGAAAGTAATACCGTGTATCAATAGTAGCTCCAATACATTTAATTGTAATCATAAGCACTGCCTAAATCTATGTGGAGCCTACCGGTTGACAAAGCCATACTAATAAGACGCTCCTTCACGCTTCGCTTATAAGAACTTGTATCAAACTTAATCCGATTAATCTATTATCATCTTTTCATCGGATCTTCAGTATATTGATTACATCTTCAACCTGTGACAGCCGGTTTATCGTGACTTATGATCCGTATGCATGCATATGCCCCCGCACCAGAAAACTGTGGCAGTATTTTGATTGACATGACGTACGTTAGTTACTAAGGTTACTATGCAATGTGAAGCGACCATCGCTTCAAATAACAGGGCCTGTGTAAGAGCGGGCTCAAGCATGACGAGGGCATCAAGATGTAAATGTAATCTGTTTGCAGACAATACTCTTTGTGTGTTAGTGACATCGTTCCGAACAAGATCCGCAGTCACGAATTCATGACAAGAAGTGTCCATACAGTACTTACTAGCATTCATTACGCCACTTAATTTACATACGCACAATAAACCTCGTGACGCGCTCGAAACATCGCATAATAATGTCCAAACATTTTCAGTGTATTGTATCATGTTTCATGCTTTTTACTTTCCATTCGCAAAGGCCCGAATGAAATTAAACTTTAAAAAGTTGGTTACTTTCACTGAAAATTTTAAAACAGCTCTAATTAGACTTGTTCGCATACTTTTCGCTTTTGTATATGCAGTTCTCATAATCATCAATGAATTATTTCCTAAGCATTGCTTACCAGACATTGTAGAAAGCAAAATAATTAAATGTCTTGGACTAACACACCAATTGCCTAGCCCCAAACTAAGCTCGAAGCTTGTACTATGGAAGCTAGGGAACGGATAGACATACTTAAATACTTTTATAAACATCCATGACTCGAGTACAAATGCCGATGTTCATCACACAAACATTTGCCCCTAGCGGGATTCGAACCCGCGACCCTTGGTTTTGTAGCCAGGGTCTCTAGCCACTCGACCAACGGGCCTGTCCACAAATTGCAGACGATTTTGATTTTTGCGTATCATCGGTGTGGTAAACGGTAATTATTTTCACTTTAATTTATTAAAGTTTATAATTGAGAGCATGATTTGTCTTTATACATCCATTACATTTCTGTCTGTGAATTTACTACTGTAATGCCAGATTGTTCCATCACTACATAGTATAAAACAAAGTCGCTTTTTCTGTCCCTATGTGTGTTGTATGTCCCTATGAACGCTTAAATCTTTAAAACTACGCAACGGATTTTGATGCGGTTTTTTTTAATAGATAGAGTAACTCATGAGGAAGGTTTTTATGTATAATATCATCCATTAAATAGTGGACAAGTACCACGGGCGAAGCCGGGGCGGGCCGCTAGTTGCTAATAAGAGAATATGCTAGAGCCAACTAGAATGCTTAACCCAGGTTAGAATGAGAAGTACCAATTCTCAAATCGTAATGTCTGTTTTATATGACCATACATTTGTTATTTCTCTTTTCTTTTTACATATACTTTAATGAGATTAACCTTCTTCGTGAGAATCAAATGGAACTAAAAAACTACATACAAACAAACGGACAACTTTCAGTATTCCCAAGGCGGTATTTAAACAGTTAGCATATATTGAAAAATGTTAGGTCCCATCGTGATTACAGCACTTTTGCGGTTCTTGATGAGGTTTAATCACTTCGTTGCCGACCGCAAGACCACCGGTATTTAATTTGGTTGAATCGCTGCGTTCCATACAATGGCTTCTTCAAATAAACCTGGGGGTTTTAAAGTGATTCTCGACACAAAAACGAAATAGCTGCGTATGGTTCACATTATTACTAAAATGGGAATTCTCTGTCCATACCTTGTATCCCACCCATAGAGTATATTGAATCTACCAAAAGATCCTACCTTACAAGGGTCTTGTTTCTTCTAACATAGAAATGTAAGAAGTACTCAGTGTTTGGAATATTCAATCCAGAATTATGTTCTTATTTAAGAAAGTCTCATAGGTATCTTTTAAGATTTTACAACATTTGGGGAGTCCGTCCCTGTGTAGTCGACTTCTTAGGAAAGAAAACGCTGCTCTGACTAGCCATTTTACACATCTGTTTGGTTTAGCCGCCTTTAGCAAAAATCACTAAAACTTTATTTATAAATTGAGATCAAGCACATTCATTCATGTTTATTTAGTCGGATCAAAGAATACGCTGCTCTGAATAATACATAATTTTATACAAATGTTTCGTTTAACCGCCTTTTGCGAAAAGCACCAAAAATTAATGTATAAATTGAGGCCGAACACAATAGGTCACATGACCTGGACAACTAACTACATGCATGAATCTACTGTTCTACTCATATATAGTCTTATCGGGCAAACATATTAACTATCCTATATAAATGGTCACACATCGCCTAGCAAAATTGCAAAGCTTAACTAGAAGATATACATACCTAATTAACTGATATATTTTAATTAACACCTTAACAGTGTTCTTAATTACGACGCGGTACTCCTGGTGAATTTATCAAGACGTTTATGCGATTTCTCTGCTCAAAGGTCCGCATCGGAAAAGGTCTAATTGTGCTCTTTGAGTTTCATAGTTGTTTAGGTGTGCATCAGAAATATGCTATTACTCATCTGCTATTGTATTGTAATTGTTAGTACCTAAACGTAATTACGGAAAAGAAGGTTCTTAAGGTTTTAAGCTTAAGCCCTGTAGCACAATCTATGGATAATAAATATCACAGATAAAAGTAATTTTCATCTCTGTGTATTATGAAATACACAGAGAGGTCACTTGATTTGTGAAAAATATTAAAGTTTTGTTCAACTTATCATAAACATCAGGTGTAAAATCAAAATCAAAATGTACTTTATTTATGAAGGCACTTATAAATCATCAAGATAATCACAATATACAATGATTCTACCAGCGACTTTGGCATACAGGGGTGGTTAAATCTGTGTTCGAAGTACAGTCTAATATAGAGTTTGTGTGTCTCTATACATACTATTAACTTATTAAATTGTAGCGGAAATTATATGGGAAAACTGAAATAGCATGGGTAATGAATGTATTAAATACATATTTGAGACATTAATGCAACCGATGAGCAACGAAAAGCAATCATGACGCCTCTTATTTATGATCCCAATAGTTTGCTTAACAGTTTTGATAGCAGTTTCATCAATCTATGCTACAAATGCGTTAGTTAGTTCAAATACATTTTGCAACCATCAAAATAATGATATCGGTTGGCAAACTTATAGCTTACATACGCCCTCGCGATACTTCGACGCGCTCTAAAATTGGCATTAAAATTTGAAGCGCTTGTCGCTTTATTCCAGCGACAGCATCTAGAAAACCTACTTCACGTCAGTCAGAATAATGCCACAATTCTCCAGTGTCGGGCCCAACTAACGATTTAAATCTATGCCTACATAGACAGATGCCATCGCGAATTCTGTTATCTTCAATGTTACGATCTGAAAGTTAAGCAACCCGCTAATCGGGCTAATGAGCGACAAGTAAACAGTTGATCGAACAATTAAATTTATTATTCGGTACGTGTTTGATTAGTCAAGAAATACAAAACGCGTACTAATGAAATATTAATGCCAAATCATCCTTAAGTCGACGTAATAAGGTTCAAAGGAGACGATCGAACGGTCCGCTTTGCACTACTTACTATTTCTAGTGATAATTAAATCATTGGCCGATCTTCTGGTTCTGTGTAAGGCTTCTCTGTTAATGAGGCTGTCAATGAAGGCAGCTTCCAAAGAGGGCAAAATTTAACATTGTTTGTATTGATGTTAATTCCGAGAGAAAACTGCATGGAATGCGACGGGGTATTAGAGACTTCGCCAATGTTCATTTTTATTGAACCAGCCGACATGAGACAACGTTTAAAAAAACTACAAATTAATACTCATTCAGGTATACAAATAATATTTTAATTATATTTTACATATTTATGGCCTAAGGAGGCAAACGAACAAGAGGATCACCTGATGGTTAGTGGTCAACAACCGCACAAGGGTCGAAGATGCGTTGTCTGCCTTTAAGACCCCATACCCTCCCCAACTGAGCTCGGGCGACTTTACTTATCAGCAGAAACATAGCACAACAGTTAAGAAGTACTATTTCACTATGGTGTTCTGTAATGTGGAGGTACTTCCCCAGACGAGTGGCTCATTCGAGTATATAGTCCTCCTTGTCGTATCCGACAACAGCGACCCTAAGCTATTAGGAAGTAATATTTTAATTAATTATTTGTTTTCCTGACTCATTCGAGTAGTATTTACTCTTAGCTCTACCTCTCTTCACACTCAATAATAGGAGTCAAGGTTCTGGTGGTAATAAGGTGGACATCAACAGCTCCTGGTCATAGATGGAATCTCTGCACAAGCAGGTGCTAAATAGCACCCCTATGCCCTGGCTTACCAGACATAAATGCACAATATCATCATCATTTGCCTGCCCTGTTCCCAGTCTATCGGGGGTCGGCGCAATATGTTGACTTCTTTCATACAGGTCTATCGTCATCGAGTCATTCACACCTTTTTCACTAATTTCATTATTCACACAATCTATCCATCTTTTCTTTGGTCTACCACTTCCTTGCACACTTTCTCCTTCATATTCATCGCTCGTTTCGTCACATGGGTTTCCTCCCTTCTCATCACATACCTACCTACCGATACAATAAACGCACAATATACGAGTGATACCTTTACCTTGAGTACTAAAGCCTGTCCATCTTTACTTTTGATATTTTTTTCCTTCAATTATGATTTAAACATCACATAAACGAGAGTTTTGGTTTTGGTTGTTGTGTACTTAGTGTTAAGCTGCAATGTCATCTGCAAATGTAAACCTACAGTTACAAGCAATAAAGATTCTGATTCTGATTCTGATTCTGTTCTGGTTTTAATTAGTAGTATTTTTTTTCTTTCTGATAAATCACGAAGGATTACTTCCAAAATTGTATATTGGAATTAAAGAATAAAGATTTTTTTATTTATTTAATTTATAAACTTCATTATTTCATAAAAATAATACCGTTAAAACACAAAACAACCCGTATTCTCCAAATGAGACCCGTAGAGAAAGCGTTATCAATCAAGAATGCGCAAGCGCGTTGATGTCTTTTCCAAGCGATATCAAATTCTATCCTATCGTATTTTTCCCGCTATTCTACGACATTAATGGAACCTTATCGTTTTGTTAGTCCCAAGTCCAACACCAAATGCTGAAAAATTCTTGTAGAATGGTAAAGTGATAATTCTTTTCATCACAAAAACCTCATTTTACAAAAACATTTTCTTAGGGAAAAACTAACAGTCCGCATATTAAAACTTTCAGCAAACTCAATTAACAGCCAGAAACAATTTTTATGGGAGCCGTGAGGGTACGAATACACCGTGTCACTAACATACTTTTCGGTTAACATCAAAAAGCGGCGATTTTCACCGTTGCGAATGGTTGTACATAACCTGCTGTGAATCTTACCTAAAAAGTTTTGGCAGCGTAAATCCCACCTTTCACAAGTCCACAGTGCACTTTTTATTTTTTGAAATTAGAACAACAGAGTAAAGGGTTGAGCCACGCACGTGTACCGTTGTTCGCTGTCGATGTGCGTCGCGACGTGCGGTCGGAGCGAGGGCCGCGGGAGACTGGCCGCCGCCGCGTCTGCACCTGCCGCCCGGCCCCCGCGCTAGTGACAGGTGCTAAGGTATCGATGTCGATATACAGCTTCGTGTAGTGCAGGCCTAGAATAGAAGTGATCATCAGCCTGTGGCAGATCATAGCTTGAGTTACTCCCTTCTATTTTGGGGTTGGTGGCCACAGTCATCATCACCTCCTAGCGCTTCTACCGGTTGTATCCTCGGAGCCCGTGGTACGCTGTTATTTTTTATTTTATTTACTATGATCCTGAATTGACAAGTCTCGGCCCCCGCACTAGTGATAGGTGCTGGGGTATTCGTGTAGTGCCGGCCTAGAATAGAACTGATCTGATCATCAGCCTGTGGCAGATCACAGCTTTACGCAGGCCTCTAGATTTTCAGTCAGGAAACACAAACCCATGATATATGAACATCAACGTAATCCTGGTGCTTCTCCCGGCTGCATCCTCGGCCATTGCCCTGGAGCCCGGGGTACGCTTCGACTATGATCGTGAATTGACAAGCCTGGTAATTAAATTGGAGCGATTAGCGTCTGACCTTTGTCACCCTTACAAGGGCTACCAGAAGTTGGGGTTGCTGACCACAGTATGTTGGATTTTAATCCATGTGCTTTTTAAAACACATGGGTACGCTGCTGCCTATCTCTCGATATGTCTCTTAGTCGATTTATACGATACCCACCCATGAGAAGAAATAGAGAAATACTATTCAACACGGCAATGCTTAAATCCACCCATTGAATTACTTACTACCCGACTCTATAGTGGCCTCACGCCGCAGCCACGGAGCGCAGATGTACTGGCCAGTAACAAAACAAACATTAGACCGAAATCCTTGGAACATTTTGAAAGAAGAAAGAGTGATCAAAATTGTTTGTTGCTTCTACTTCGTACTTACTGCTATGTTTAACGTTTACCGTCGAAGGTGAAACCTTGACATAAAAATTAGAAAGAAGGCCATAACAATAAGACTTTTCTTCTACAGTATCAGCAGTTCACCAGGCCCCCGGGCATGTGAAAAGCGGCATAGATCTTATCGATATCGGCAGTCATTTCAAAACATAGCGCAACACTTCTGCTGATTTTGGTAACTTTCAGAGTATGAGTCCTTTAATATCACAATTTAAAAATGGCAAGAATATTTTGCAAAATGACATGCTTTTTTAATTAGGTATCAAAAGCAATCTACATCTCTCTTTATCCGACTGTATCCAACGACAGATTAATTAATGTGGAAATCAATTGCAGATTTTCCGAAGTTGATGACTTAAATGAGAACCCAAACTATTGATGAATGGTTTTCTTTAGGTGCCGGAATTCTAAAAAGCTTGACGTCGTTTCTAATCTTAGTATTTTTTTATCCATTTCATCGGCTACCGGCTAGGCATATGAAGTGTTCCATGAGATTGGACCTTCAATCTTTTTTGATGTGTTGATAGGCTCTAAAAACTCCTCGTCATGATCACAAAACCAGCTACTCCTCAAAACTCCTAGCGAACCATTAATCATTTCCAATAACTGTCAATCATAGTTCGCATAAACCACAGACATCTCTATAACAAACCACTGATAACATCGTGACGATCTTCATCGAAAACCATCAAACACGGGACCACACTACCCACGGCAGCGTACACCGAATGATCAAATTAATTACCGCCTCATCTCGGCAGAGCCACGCTATGAAGAAAAAAAACAACCGTCTCATTCTTACACTAGCAAAAAAAACATATGAAACGTATGACTGTCTCGCTCTGTGTGTAAAAAATGCTTAGAATACCTCGGTAGCGTTTGGTGAAACGGGATGATTTCACCTGGATTTGTGAATGAACGCCTCGATGGTCTTGTGGTTTAAGTACCGTGGTTCTGGGTTGGATTCTCGGGTATGGAAAAATTTGTGTCGATTTTTCCGAACATAGCCCGGATTGGTGATCACCAATCACCATTTAATAATTATAAATAAATAAATATCTCTGGACATTATTCGCACAGCGCCATCTAGCCCCAAACTAAGCATTAGCTTGTGCTATGGGTGCCGACAACGGATAAAAATTACTTATATACTTTTTTTTGAAAATAGATACATATTACATTATACGTAGAAACACCCAGATCGATACAAACAGACATGTTCATGCACACAAATGTTTGTACCGTGCGGGGATCGAACCCGCGACCTTTGGTGTAGTTGCCGTCTTCTCGACCGTTACACCAAACGGCTCGTCAATAAATTTGGCCACAAAATCCATCTTTGTAACGAAAACTTGATTTCTGAAGGAAGCCTTTGCCCTGCAGTGGGACAATAACAGGCTGATCCTACTTTACTCTGTGAATGAACCGCTGTTCTCGTGGTTCCGTCCGATGTGTGCCATTCAGCCGTCGTCGCGTAGTTGCGGGAATCATACGGTTCTTTCACTATTGGTGCGGATTCGACTCGTTTATGGGATGACGCTGAGGTTTTTTTTGTTTGATATACTTATATCCTGGACGTTGGTGCTACTTTTTAGGTTACAAACTGACCATAATAATAAAAATTTTCCAAACTATTTATAAATAGCAATTTATATTCCGGTTTTGTCTATAAAAAATGTTTTGACGGTCATCAAAATGTTTTAGTTATGTCTATTTAAAGCTATCGGGGATCTTTCAAAAGTTAATTGCCTATCTAAATCTTATTAATTTGACATTAGGTTATGATATTTCATTCAGGAAAGAACTGACAATCTTGAAATAGGGGTGGTGCTTACCTACTCTTAGACCGTGTAGGAAGGAAGGAACACACTTTGCGGAAAAAACGCGACCGAATTTACGCGGCTGAATTTACGTTCCGTCGTCTTCATGCTATGACACTTTTATATGGGAGACAACACACTATGCCGAAATTACATCGCGTAATTTGGTATAGAAAATGGATTGCCGCCGAACTTCTGTCGCGATATTTTGGCCTAGTGCGTTCCTACACTAAATCACAAAAGCAACGAAGACCTAGGTATATTAAAAAAAAGTGTAACATATTCGTCTACAAAGTTCCCAACACGGCGAACGTATAAGTCTTTCAGTTTTCGCACACGTTTAAAAAGTGATGTCTTCAATTAAAATCTGCTAACGTGTGAAAATGGATATAAAACACGTATGATAAGCGAGCGCTCTATTGTTTCATGGGTAATAGTAGTAAAATGCGCCAGGGAAAACAGCTTTAGAAGCCATTAGGGCCGAATCAGCTTTTCCACGAGACAAACAATAGCCTTAATAAAAATAATTAGGTACATACTACCGACCCTCACTGATATCGCTCTGTAGAAACTCTTAAATAAATATAAAATCACGCGTTTACAACCGGTCATAAGTACTATACTTAGGTTAATTGGAAAAAGACAATGCCGACTTTTGTAGGGGAGGGGGAGTCATTTTTTCTCGCGTCCATCAACGAAAATATGTATAATACTAGCGGCCGCCCGCGACTCCGTCCGCTTCAATACGCCACAGATAAACTGTTTGAGTTTTAGAGCTCAGTAACTCAAGAATATCATGCCATCAGAACTGCAGCTTTAAAGGTTTTATTACCGTTTGCCACTTCAAACTGGTTTGCAGCAATAAAAAACAAGTACAGGTCAAAAATAGACGTAGAGAAACTTATGAGAGTGGCAATTTCCAAACTGGGGGTCCGTTTTCAAAAACTATGCTCAGAAAAGCGAGCACTTCCATCTTATTAGGAGCCAGCCAGTTTATATAAATATCTCTTTTTTTTTTCATTTATATGTTTTTTTTTATAATTATTTTCCCATCAAATAAAAAAAAAATTGCTGTTTCACTGTAACTCGAGAAGTACCTGCAAGAGCTCGCCAGAATTTTTGGGGACTTTGTTAAGGGGCGTCGTAAAAAAGTAGCAAATACCCAAGGGAGTCACAGCACTAATAAGTTTGGGAAGCCCTGCACTATAGCCTAAAGCCTTATAAGCTATAGCCTATGTGTTATTCTGATGTATAAGCGATATTGTGGTAAAGTTTCATTCAAATCCATTCAGTAGTTTTTACGTGAAAGAGTAACAAACATCCATACATCCATACTTACAAACTTTCGCCTTTAAAATAGTAGTAGGATATATTCTTGAAGGCATTACGATGTTTGCTAAGGCAGTTTAGCTGGAAACTCAGTTCGAACTGAGTGAGACAGCCTAGACTAAACTCCTAGCTTCATATTTGTTTCTATGGGAATGTAAAAGTTCATGCAATTGTAACATTGAGTGATGTAAATCGTGACATCAGTTCAGGTAAAAATGGTCCTTATATTTGGAATTGAAATTGTACAATAACAAGAAAAATTATGTAATAATAATAATAACCTATTCTGGAAACCAATTCAGGAGTTTTCCGTTTCTTTGTACCTGTAAAAGAATAAGAAAAATATTAAACCACTAAAAATAATAAATTTTAACCTTAAGGTTACTTATAGCTAGTTATAGGTAGCAAGTCTTTTCTAATTACGCAGTATTTTTTCAAATATGAACAATTACTTTATTATTAGTATACTATAAAGGGGCTCCTTAAACCTACACGCTGGGTCGCAAGTCCCGGGCGCCGACTGACATTCCTCTCTGTTCCACGCGATGGACCCGGCACCCGCACGTAGAATCCATGGATAGCTAAGAATTTCGTCTCTTCTTACGCAAACACACACATCCAATATTGTACCAAAGCCCCTATGTAGTATTTTCTTGACCTCTTAGCAAAGTCAAGCAAGTTTTCAATTCGTTTTCTTTACAACCAGGCGACCTCAAATTCCTTTCCCATTCTTCTTAAGCTTATCGGATCCAATGTAAACGGATACTGCGCCTAATGCAAAGATCATTGTATTTCAACGTCACGACGTCGACGCCTCACGACGCACTACGCGTCCGCAATAACAATCGTCCTAGCCGTAGATTTAAACTATTTAAATAGACATGCCCTCGCCATAGTTCGACCTGCTCCGAAATCGGAACAATAATTTGAAGCGACGGTCGCCTCTTATCGCTTTTACAGCATGCTGACACGTACGTCAAGTAAAAAAAAAATGCCACAGTTTTCTGCTGTCGGGGCATAATGATTTATATCTTTGCTCCTAGAAGTATTTTTAACGGCTACAGCGGCCAATCTTATGATCAGCCGGTACGCAGGATGCATCGCATGGAGAGCTTTGTGCTTCTTAATGTGATTCCTTCCCGAACAGAACGTTGAATGAGTTTTTTTTTTATGGCAGAGGCGGCAAACAAGCCAGCGGGTCACCTGATGGTAAGCAATCACCGCCGTCCATAGACATCCGCCACACCAGAGGTATTGTTGATGTGTTGCCAGCCTTTTAAAGGGTGTGGGCTTCTGGCACACTCACAAACCATACTCAATGTAATGCAAATTTTTAAAACAATACTTACTTGCACTGTATACATGTGTAGAACACCGTCTGTCCCTCATCAGCCGATCGCAACTGTAGTGTCGCATATGACATTCTATCATTTCCACATTTGGGGCATTTCCTTTCAACGACTGGACCTTCCGGGTTGTCCATGTTAATTATATTCTTGTTACTTATCACTGATACAGTGTTGAAGTGAATTGTGTAATTGAATTTTAGATTGTTGTAATCTGTAAGAATAGAATGAGTAATAATAAGTTTCTTGAAATGTGAACACAATACATTTCAGGTTACATACAAATTAAGCAGCATTATTTACTGCTTGACATTGCACCCAAAATGTCAAGCATTAAGTAGTATAACTTCACAATTAATATTGCCTATATTACTTACATACATTTTAGATAAAGAATCTAAGTCGCTGGGTATCAGGCCAGATGTAGAGAGCCTTTAAATAGGCCTATATCCAGCATTAGACTCTGCTAGGCTTATAATGATGACATTATCTTAGATCTTAATTTATTGACAAAATTTAAGTAAAGAATGGTATTTGTATACTCACTCGCAGCATCATAAATAGCTTTGCATGTATAGCACTTGACCGAACCAAACTTTTTCAAAAGTGGCAATATAGAACCACATGCATGGCAGAATGCAGTACTGCTAGTGAATAAGCTGGACTCCGTCATGGTATCTGGAAGGTGGAAGTAAAAAAAATAGAAAACGTATAAATAGGCATAGTGCGCCGATCCCAAATAGACTGGAAACAGGGCAAGCAAATGATGATGTTTGATGACAGAATACAAAAGGAGAAACAAAGAACTTTAACGATTTTTAATTTAGTTAATTTACGAAGTTCTCGAATATCAAATTCAGAGAAAAGTTTGAAAACATAATAGTATACACAAAAAAAAAATATTTCGCTTACTTACTTATTAACTACAACGCAAATCTGTCTACTACTGTAAGAACACACACAAACTGATATAATTTTATGTTTTGTTTATTTAAAAAAAATGCACTAAAAATTACTTTTGAGGTTATGTTACTTTTTTTTCTACCGAGCCGAGTACCGACCAATCTGTCAACCAAAGATTTCCAAGTTATGGTGTCTAATGAATAATCATCGAAAAAATAACAATTAATATTATTTACTTATTGTATTGAAAGTACATAAAACATCTGAATTGCGGATTACATAAAATTTTAAAATTAACAAAAAAAATTGGTGAAAATTCCGACACGGATGGGATTCAATGAATTCAAGCGTTAAAATAGTTTGTCAGATTACTTTGACAAAACAAAATCACAAACGTCAACAAAGCAAAAGCAACAAGCGTCGAAATAACATTGTTTTTCCAGTTTTAATTACGCGTTCCCAAAATTTCGTTAAATGTCGTTTTAAATAATAATTAGTGATTGTTTGTTACGTGTTTATTTCTAATCCAAGCTCACAATATGCCCAGGAAAAATAAACCAGAACCATGGGAAGGGGGTTCAAGGTAAAGTTTTTAGGTTAAGGATAAGTATATCTTCGAATCTTGTTTTCAGTTTGGGGTAAATTATAGGAAATAGGAAGGAGTTCTTATAAATAATGTTGTTTTCAGTGACGACAATGCTTGGGAAGACGAGAATCTTGATGCTCCTGAGTTGATGCCGTCTTATGATGACGCTCGTCCAAAAAAGGACGCCGATGCTATCAAAACAGAGGCTGTGGACGACAGCCACGCTTCTCGCAAGAGGGGAAGAAGAGATAAGAAGAAGAAAATAGAGGTACACTGATTAATACTATTCATCTTATATACTTACTATGATGCTGGCATCTTGAACAAGAAAGTGTCAAGTAAATCCTCTGGAATACACTTTAAGACAAATGATGATGATGAAGTAGGCAAATACTAATATTTAAAAGATTCTTAACTGTAAAATACTCAAAAGTATAAGTGAGGGAGGCATATTTGCACATCATTTTAATATTAAGAGACATAACAGGTCAGAATGATAAAAAAAAATTATGTGCAAAAGAATTGCACTAATTATAGGAACCAATTGTGTAATAAAAATCTTTATCATTATAAAAATCAACTCATCATCATCATCAAAAATTTAAGAGCGTTGCTCTTGTCGGTGAAGCAATCTCCATTCCTCTCTGGACTCTGCGAGGTCCTTAACTTCCCTATACTCCTTGACATTCAGCCTTTCCTTTATTTGCTGGATGAAATTCCTTCTCGGTCTTCCCCTCCCTCTTCTTCCTTCTACTTTCCCTCAACTCAAAAATCAACTGTGAAGAGAAATTTTATCACTGCACTGGAGGGAATGTTTATTGGTTGAACATGGGCATTAGTACTTGAATACTTGAGAAACCATCTCTTGGCATCCATAATACATAATTAAATTAAATAAAATAATAATATACATTATTTTAATTTACAGGAAATAGAGAAACCCAGAGGAGTGGACAGAGGCCTGCAACCAGAGAAGATACTTGCTGCTCAGTTGTTGAATAGCAATTTGTACTTCCTTGTGAAATGGTATGTTAAATCAATGTGTTCAATCAAAATAATGACTGACAAAATAATAATCACTTGAAATTCTCAAAGGTGATTCTAGAGGTGTGCGACCCTGAATATATGAATCCTGAATCCTGCTGGGGTCTTACGTTTGTGAGATGCATGTTACGACTTGGTGTTATGTCAACTAACTTTCTAAAATGAATCAGACAATCTGGTTACAAAGTAAAAATAATTTTTTTAATAAATTTCATTAAACTTTCCAGGCAAGACTGTTTGGAGCTAGATGTGGTGCAAGGAAAAGACATGAATAAACATTTTCCTGAGTTCGTCATCCAGTATTATGAGTCATGCATGCCTATGAGTGTCCGGCACAAAGTAGGCAGGGTCCCGAGAATAGCACCTGAGGTTTGTATATGCAAAGGAATTGAATAGACTGTAACATCTTGCAATACTTTGAAATACAATAAATTAATAAATATCCCACAACATCACATACATTGATGTACACAAATGTTTGTCGAGTGCGGGGATCAAACCCGCAACATCTTGGCATAATTGGCAACTTCTTCACTGTTACACCTTGCCAGTACTCAAATAAATAATTGAGTTCACTCACTTGAAATTTAATTTTTACAATAAATAACTCTGGCAATGACTGCATATCTACTCATTCACATTTCCTGGAATTCATTGACATTTAAAAGTAATTAAAAAATAATTTTTAAAAAGAAGTTTATTGGATCACCTTATTCCAGCAGTTCATTCAGATTTAGATCCCCATAATTTCAATAAGTGTCGACTGCTGAGAATAAAACATCTTGTAAACCAAATTGTAATGTTTGAGTTTGTGGTAGTGCAGTACCTACATACAACAACAAACATCATTTGATTACAGCTTCCTGAGCCAGAGCCAGAACCAGAACCAGTGCCGGAGCCAGCGCCAGAGGAACCACCTCAGATGCCAATGGATGTGTCAGAAAACTTGGAGCCACCACCAATGTCCCAGCCGAGTCATGAAGAACCAGGTAAAGATTGAGTTTGAACTGATTTGTAATACAAGCACTGAAGTATCTTGCGGTTGATTGTCTGGTATGGCAATACCAGAACATTCACCGCAAGAAAGGTACATACTTCTAATCTAACAGATAGGATGGTATTGCTTTCGTTTTCATGGCAATCAGACAAATATCTTTATATGGAACCGTTATCAAATACTTGCACAACTAACTCTTTTTATTCATGATCATCAAAATTTTTGGATGATTGTTCCTCATTACACACCTATAGATCATGTGTTGGTGAGTGATTACCGCCACAGTGCCCATGAACATCAACAACCGCACAAGGTTCGCAGATGCATTGCCTGCCTTAAAGACCCCTCACACTCCCAACTGAGCTCTGTCACCAATAACAAAATACGAACCTTCTTATGTTTAAAATTAATTGCAACATGACTTTCCTTTCACTATGTTGTTGATGTAAGGTGGTAAAGCAATGTTAAAAGACAATGCTGCACTATTTTAACTTCTAGTAGCTCATTTAAAATCCACTGGCGTATTGGATATTGAAAAAAAACTAACTGATGAACTGGATTATATTTTATTAATCTGCAAAATAACCAATACCAACTTGTTCATTTCTCTTTCCAGCAGAGCAGCCTACGATCAGTATGCCATCGCTACCATCTATGGAACCGATGGAAACCATGGAAGGCCTGACTATGCCGGACATGTCTCTACCGCTGCCCGAAGTGCCACCTCAAGAGGAGGCTCAACAGCTGGAAGTACCGGTCAACTGATTAACATTTTACAACGCTAGTAAAAGTGATTACTAAGTGCAAGTGATGTGAAGTGATAGTTTTAATAGATAAGTGCGTTGAAACTTTGAAAATGCTATTTTTAGTATTTAAGTTTTATATGGATCAGTATGATATTTTAATTTAAGGATATAAACAATAGAGTATTTTAAAACCATTGCTTGAAATTCTTGTTTATTGGGTGCCTGTCGAAGGCCCCTATTGTATATTTCGATAAACATTTGCTGGGCATGCAGGAAACATATTATACAATAATTTTGATTTATAAAAACAGAAATGTATAAGTAGAATAAAACACAAAATTTTGCAATCTCATAATTATATTTCATTTATAAAACTTATAATAATCCCTGTAAATACTGTAAGTACATAAAAAAACTTAGATTACTGCGCTTATACTAAGAGTATCGAGGCTTTGGCATCACGTCGTTAGATTTATAATAAAAGTAAGTACTTCGAAGGTAGATAAATATTAGGCATTTCAAGTGAAATCAAGTGTAGGTATTTAAAATTAATTTTGATTATTCTATAGAATTTGTACTCTAATTAATTGTTTTAAAAAGATAAAAAGAAAAAATTGGATTTACCAATAGAAAAGAAATGGATACAATTTTAGATTGATTTTTGGATGTAATTATCTCAGAAGTTCAAGAATCTATTTTCGAAGTACCAATCTACATCGCATATTGCAATTAAAGTGTTCACTTTACCGATATTTTGAATACATAGATTCAACTGGACAAAACAATATTAGGCTTTCTTCATGTAGGTCATACATTTCTTGGAGCTATAATAATTCGTTAAAAAGCTATAGAGAAATTGGGGCATGGTTATTATGGTGATTATCTTCTAATTTCGTCACATAATATAAGAATTTTATAAAAAATTTGTTTGCAGGCAAATACCTATTAATTCCTTGGACAGGGCTCGAGCCCAAAAGTCCGAAAAGATAAGTTACGAACAGATAAATTACTTTGTTAAACAAGCTAAATCAGGCATTCAATATTTTTTTCATACTTATAAGTATAAGATCCTGGTTTTATCGGCATAGCAGATTTCATCTAACGTTATCAATAACTTATAGTTTGTTGAGGAAAGGCGAGATGGAGGCGAAGTCCTCGCACTCCGGAATGAGTTTTCCCTTGAATTTGATGCAGGATTCGGCGCAGAGGGGTCCCTCGAACCACGCGCCGAGCATCTTCTTGCATTGAGCGCAGTTTTCTATGCAGATCTCCATCGCGTCGTAGCCGGTAGCTGTGGGATGTTTTTGTAATTAATATGATAATATATATTCATCGTATTTTATGAACATCTCCGCTCTTAGCACCACTTGGAACCAAGAGCCGATATGTTCTTAAATAGGGAAAGATAGAGGTCCTGGAATGATTAGAGAGATACAAGTCTGTTAACTAAAATGCATGCTTTTATTGCATTCATAGTACACACTACCAGAGCAATATGTACCTACCTACTATGTAGTAGTGTAGGTAGGCTACCACTAAAACTTCAATTTAAAAGCTTTTTAAATGACTTAACTATTAATGTAAAGTTGAACACACTAAAAAGCTACATATTCGAAATATAACGCCTTGTAAAGTTTGTAACAGCTTGTCGTATGTACCTTCGAATTACACCTAATTAACGGAAAATAAGCTCTTTACTAACCACTAATCGGTAATACGAGCAATTATCCTATCAAGTGTTGCTCCATCATAGGCCTTCCTACACAGAGCTTAAGGGCCATAGCACACGGCGTTTTTTAAACGCGCAGATTTCACGCGTATGCGCGATTCAAACGAGATTCTATCGCAACTTTGTAACTTTTGTATCATGATTGCAAACGTAACAATCAGCATTCACGGCGCCGAAAACGAGCGTTCCTGAAACGCGCGTCGTCTGTGCGTTTCAAAAACGCCGTGTGCTATGGCCCTTTTTTTTGTTTACGCTGAGGAAAACGCTTTACGCGCCGTCACATCTGACGGGGGTCAGGGTGGTGTGTAGGACTCCCGGAGTCCTGAAAAGGACGCTGCTCCACCCCGAGTGAGGGTGGGGTATACCCACTAAAAACCTCCGCGATACTCCCTCTCTGCCATAGGTAGTGCTGTGGGACTCCGAGATTCATGAACAGCCACGGCAATGTGCTATGGCCCTAAGTGAGCGATCGCTGGCAAATATGCACGTGTGCACGTGTACCGCACAATACACAATACTGTACACAATGGCACCGTTCAATAACACTGTCCTCCGAGGTCAGGTGTAAGCGGCTAAGGTGAAATTGCGTAAGGCCCGGCGAAAGTAAACCAGCTAAATCGCGGATTGGGGTCATTGCCTCGGCGCGTCTTCAAGCTATTATAGTGTGGAACCGATGGCATTGCAGGGTCGGATATTGTGTGGAGCCAAGCAGGTTTAAAAAAACAAAGCTGCTATGTCTAAAAGTTAAGTTCCATATTTAAAAAATACTTAAGTAAGTAGTGTCTAAAATAAAAAAAAAAACATTTTAACTGCAATAAAAAGGAATATTTGGGAAGAATCATTGTATTTTTTTAAACCCATCAGGTAAATTCTTTTAAAAATGTTTTTGATATACATATTAAATATCTTACAAAAAAAGCTTTACATATTTGGAAGAAGTACCTACGCTACGAATTTTATTACCAAGTCCTACCTACGACATCGAATCGTGTACACAAAAAAAGTTAGATGGAAAAGAGGAGGATGACATGAGAATAACTATTGCCTACGTCTAATTCATTACTGCGCTAATAAAAATACCTTCTTTCGTCAAAAACACATTTTTTCACCGGTTATTATTCCATGACAAAATATAAATAATATTAAAAACGTATTATTATCTACAGATCGCGACTATATTTGTATATGGCGTAGATAGGTAAACTAGATACTATGACGAAATAAGATTTAGAATAGGTGGAAAAGGTTCTAGCGGATACACGAATATTCTATCTCGACAAATGCTATAGTTAAACAGCTCATGTCAACAAAATGTTTATTCAGGACCTGGCGTAAGTAAATACCTTAGTTGTTTCAGTTCCGTAGTACAAGAAGATTATGCCCACATGTAGCATTACTGTTGTTTCAGCTGTCTGAATTTAGACTATAGGTAGGTAAGTATATAAATCTATAGAGACTATAGAGATTCGGTTGTGTTAAAATAGGACAAGAGGCTATATGTTTGTATTACCCACAGGTATTTGAGTATGCCCTATAGTTGGATCTTGTACGCGTAGGTATAAAATATACAAGAAGGTACTTAGATAAGGCTTCAATATTAGGTACCTACTAGGCACTTCATGCGAGTGTGAATAGTGAATGAGAGATCTTCTTCGTGTGATATCTTACATAAGAATATGTCAAAGGAGTAAGCTCTTATTGATTTGCAGTTTGTAAGATTAATAAAAGTGAATTCAGGTAAATATACATACCTACCATGCTTTGTGCATATCATGTATGTAATATGTTCTTTACGTAATCTGATAAAGTTATTCGGCAGAAGTAGTCATGCTATGTTTGTTTTAAATATAAAATGTCCCCATGAATTGCCATAAAACGCAGTTGAAAAATGTTTGTACTTAAATAAGTCATTATTAAGCTCTACCTAGTGCTATTGTGTCAAGTTTGTACTTAGAAACCTGCTTATTTTAGGGTCAAGGGGACTTAGAAGTCGCATAGAAACAAAATATATGCAGACTACTATATTTGCTAGCTTATGGTCTTCCAATGGTGGTATTGGGTGACTTAAATTTTATTATAAAACAATTATTTTTTATGTCCAATACAAACTAATATGTATGATCTAGATTCAAGCGAAAGCAATGTTTCTTTTCTTTAATTTTTAGACCCAACTAAAAGTTGTCCTGCAAACTCAAATTAACTTCCGTTGTAAGAAAGAGATTTTTTTTTGTAATACATAATTAAATAGTTTTAGTAACTTCCAAAAAAATATGTCGTTCGTCTTGTGTATTAGTTTAGTTTTCACCACGCTGGGCAGGCGGACAGTTTGTATCTGATGATGTAGACTGATGGACTGACTGACTGATATAGTGATCTATCAACGATTCATCCAGTGGTGTGCCATACCACTGGATGAATCGGGCTGAAAGGCATGTGGGCAGATGTTATGATGTAGGCATCCGCTAAGATGGAATTTGATCAATTCTACTCCGAATTGGATAAAATGGGGATGAAAGTTTTTATACAACTTTGGCTAATTTAAACCGATCGAACTGAGACTTTTCAAGCATATTACTATGCAGTAGGAATCTCAAGAAAGGAATTTCATAAATTCCATCCCTAAAGGGTGAACATAGTCCTCGCGGAGGAAGTCACGGGTGGTATCACTCTATACAACATTATATGTACTTAGGTTAAGGTCTTACCGATAGCGGGGCTGCTGACAACGCTTCCGAAGTTGGCAGCAAACGCGACCAGGGCGATGATGGTGAGGAGTGCAGACATCTTGGCGGCCATTTTGGATTGGTGTCTGTCAAAAAAAGAATTAATTTTAAATTAAGATGGATGGCGTTCGCGATAATTTTGTCGTGATTTGGGTGACGTTGAATAATGCGACGATTAAGGACTTTCATATGAGACCTGAAACTCCTCCTTTAAAACCCCATACCCTGCCAACTAAGATCTGGAGAACTTACTCACCAGCAGAAACATAGTACAACAGCTGTGAAGTGATGCTTCACTGTGGATTTCTGTAAGGTCAAAGAAATACCTACCCAAGGAGATATGTATGTATTCTGTCGATTGATAGGTATAGCTTTTTCTTCTTTTTTCATGTCATAGGGAGGCAAACGAACAAGAGAGATACCTGTAAATGATCACCACTACCCATTAAGACCGTTTACCCGCCACAACTGAGCTCTGGCGACCTTACTCACCAGCAGAAACATAGCACAACCGTTACGAAGTGATTCTTCACTGTGATCTTCTGGAAGGTGGAGGAACTTCCCCACACGAGCAGCTCATTCGAGTGGAAGTTCCACTAAGCTCTATCTCTCTAAAAATCCACTAAGCTTTCTTCAACATTGTGAAAATGAATAATTTGTGGGTGAAAGACATATTGGTCATATAAAAGGTACCTAGTACTATCCTTTTCAAACTCTATACCCTGTGAGAAATTTTAACCTGAACAATACATAATAGCTACGGTAAACCACTGGGATATTCGACTGTGATTCTACAGCTACCGTATATCCAAGAATCCCGTTGTTAGTCGTAAGTTAAATGGTTCAGTCGAGGGAAATTGAATCCTGTCTGACCCAAGTACATTGTTACACTAAAGTTAAATCACAGGCGATACCTATACGGTTAGTATTTCTCGTAAATCTAAAGCACAACTATAAATCTTTACTAACCTCAAAATTTACGGTAAATAAAATCGGTGCAACAATGTAAAAAGTGGGACTTAGTTAACGAGAAAATACTACTTTTCTAGTAATAAAGACTTTACTCCTAAGTGGGTTAATATGATGGGAATGAATTCGTTATAATAAATTATGTTGCAACTTAAAGTTTGTTATTTAACTGACCGAAAATTGTACCATCAAAAGCAAAAGTAGTGAAAATAGCTGTCGATAATTTGAAACATGTAGGTATAAAGGCTTGAAAAATCATTTCTATCCATAGGTACATTTTTGTGAAAGAGGTTAATCATAAAACAAATTGGCTGCCTATATTTGATCAGAAGTAATAGTGCAAATACCAGAAACCCTCATCGTGCAAACATTTCATTCTCAAATTCATAAAACCCATTTCGTGTTATGTTTTCAAATGTTTTGGGAATTTCAAAAGCGACGAAGGATCCGGGATGTAGATTAGTAATAAAATATGGACGTGTTTCCCAAAACCCTGCGACCCAGAAACAATTAGATACAAGTTGGCCACTATAACTAGTTTCGTCGAAACGTATGGAAACTTTGCAACACCGGAAAGCTTTTATATCTTAGAGAAATGGATAGCAATGAAAAGGTTCATGTTCGCCATTTGGCTTGTGTTCATTGAAGTTTTTCACCTAATGTTTTACTTACTATTTAGAACTTGTTGGTTTTGGATATTTTTTTTATCAATTTTAGCGGTAATAATATGTACCTACTTGACAGGCCTATTGGTCGAGTGGCTAGAGACCCTGGCTACACAACCAAAGGTCGCGGGTTCGATTCCCGCTAGGGGCAAATGTTTGTGTGATGAACATCGGCATTTGTACTCGAGTAATGTATGTTTATAAATGTATTTAAGTAGGTCTATCCGTTTCCTAGAATCCATTCTACAAGCTTCGAGCTTAGTTTGGGGCTAGGCAATTGGTGTGTTAGTCTAATGAATTTATAATTTATTTATTTATTTACATACGTAGTAAGTTTATTCGTCAGATTTTTGTATCATAAAAGTAATGGGCAATACCAATTCAATCCACGCTCTATCTTTTTTTTAAGTTTAAGCGGTAATTTTTACAATTATTTTAATATTCTTGCTCTCTCTCTTAAATGGTCCTTTAATAATTTCTAAATCAAGGAATTTCTCCTCTATTATTTATTTTACTTTTTTGACAACAAAACATTATGGTTTTTTTACGCATGATGTTTTATTTAGATACAAATACTCACCGAAATTATGCGATAATATATTTCTTTCACAGAAATCTCACGTTAACATTGTCACTATATCACTGTTTTCGGTAACTTCACATTAATATTATTAATTATGGACATTTATGCGAAACTTGTATTTTTGTTTTTTTTTTTAACTATGTAATAGGCAGCAAAGATTTTAGAGATTAAAAAACAGTAAAAACTCTTCGCAACAATTTTAAATTTCGAACTAAGACCTGGTGAGTGAAAACTTTTCGATCTTTTTCGAGTGTGGTCGTTAAGGCACAAAGTTGGGTCGGTCAACGCGACCTATCGATAATGGAGGTTGTTTAAATATGTATTCTGTTACGGTTGCGCTATGCGAGGTGGGGCGAACGGAGTAAACCCCCAGGAAACGGATCTGTGCCTTTTCGAAAGACGAAAGTTCTAAGTAGGAAGTTGACGAGATACTGGACGATGTTGTTGTGGACCTGGCGGATTAAATTATAATGAATTAGACGTGTTTTTTTAACTATGAATTGTGCAGGTCCTTAAAAAAAAATATTCATAGATATTATTATGAGTAAAGTGTGTTTTATTCATCTTTTTAATTTCAAGTGAGTACCTAACAAAAAACTCCAAAAAGTATTTTTTTTCGTCGTGATAAAAATGTTAATTGTGTAAGTAATACTTATTAATAATTAATAAAGAAAAAAGTTTGTGACTAAAAATAACTCCAACTTCAAGTCCAAAGTAAAGTTAACTTAAACAAGAAGAAGAAAGTCAAGGTTGCGCATCATTCACGGAATCTAGGACTGTGGTTCAAGGCTATTAAAAAGTTTAAAATTCAACACTGCTTTTCGCGTCCGTATTACGCAAAGAAATGACGATGACTAAAAAAATTACCACCTGAATTGTTACATTCGCAGAAAAGAATGGTGTAACATTGTGAAATTAAGGAGTGACAGTTTTTTATTACTTACTGCAGTTTTCCTTTTAAGATTATCTTTTGACGGTATACCAAAAACTAATCCTTAATTTTTTTATTCACCTACATTAAATGTCAATAGTTTTCGGTAAACATCTCGTTTAACATCAAGTGCTTCCATTCCAAACAGTACTTAATGATATAATCTCAAGTTACCAAGTTAGTTTTAATTCGTGTAAGTGAAAACTACGTGTTTGTGCAATGACGCCAAAATACTGCATTTGAGTGAACTCTGGTAAGTTTTATGATCTTAATCACAATTTAAGCGGATATAAGAAATAAAAAAATGCTTTTATTATATACCCAGTATCATTAATTCATTCATAAAATAATGAGTTAAACAGAAGGTTATGGTGATGACGCAGTTTAAAAAGTACCGCGCTACTTGGCGCCATAAATATACTTGTAAGTAAACGTGTACGGGGACTACTTTTGTTATTTGCGTAGTAAATTATGATGACTACATCATTTATCGATGCGAGATCTTATGAGGCTCAAATATTAGAAAAGTCGCAAAGGAAGTAAAAAAAATAATTATTAACCTCATCTAAAGAAATAACGAGTTAGACGAAACTGTTATGAAATTAAGGAATTCCAAAATTAAAACGCCGAGAAAGGTTAACAACATTCCAAAAATCTAAAAATAGAATCCAAAAGAACAGACACGATTTTGTAAAGCTATTTTTAAATCTACCAATAAAAGCTTAGTGGCATATTTCCTTAAAGCAACAAAAATATTTTCCTTGCAACCAGATTTAACAAGTACCCGCTACCGACAATTATTTCTGCAATAAAACACTGCAACTGCCAATCTATGGTCAGATTAACGTAGAAAGTATCAGAAGTAATAAGCTTGATTATAACGAGCGGGAACCGTCGAAAAAGGAAATAATAGTCATGTCAATACAATTCTTTCACATCCGTGCGAAGTGGATTGCCTTGGTCGGTAACCCGGGGCGTACAAATGTGTGGATGATACTTTAGGGAGATTCAATAATGTTTTACCGGCATTTAATAACACACAGGTTTTGTGGAACAGTAAATATAATTAAACGCGAAATTGGAATTTTACGACGGTATTAATTTGTTTTACGTTTAATTACGATGGAGATCGTTCAGCCACGAAATATTCATATTTTGCACGGGCTGACGTTATCTGGGGATCAAATGGTTTATGAATAAAAATAATAATAATTACACTTTTACATGGAATTATTAAAATTGTTCATATTCTCTTTGACATTCATATTATTGCCATTTCGATGGAAGGTTTCCAGTAGGTACCTTATTTTATATTGCATCCAATCAATTTCATTTTTTGAATACCAATAATTTTAAAATTAACTCCATGCCACATTGAGTAACAAAGCTTTTAACAAAATAAAAACAGGAAAATTTTGAGGAAACTATTTTAGGTACATCAAACAGTGTGAGACGAGTAAGAAAACACTAAAAATATTTTGTATTTTTACTGATACTAACAAGCGGACCCGAAACAAAAACTTTATGAATTACGAATGTGTAGCAGAGTCTCCCACATTTAGGACAAAAAGCTTTTTACTTCCGCGCGTGGACAAAAGTCAAATGTAAATAACCTCTAGGCGCGACTCGCTAAGTAATTCATAGCTGCCGATTGTTTCGACCGTCTGTTCACAACTCACTGCTCTCACAAAACACACAAAAAAAATAACAACAAAAACAAACACAGCAATGGACACCGACTAACATCATACCTACGTGATGCATTAGGAAGCGGACTTTGTAATCACGAGATCTGCTTAAAAATCAATTATTGACAACACTTCCTAAATTATTTACAATAATCCGGATACAGATATGTGTATTATGATTGATAAGCAGACATCTTTTTATATGGTCGCAGTTCCGCGTATGAAATCAGACAGACAAAAAATATTCCAGTTTGGTGCGTACGTAAGTTGTTCATTTTCGAGACAGGTTTATATGTTGCCTAGCTTCTGAACGGATAAACGCATATTTCTCATTAAAATATGCTGCGGTCAAATTGACGTCGCGTAGGTCGAATTTATGAATGATTATTCTAGAACAGAGTGTGACGACTTGTCCTCAGAAAAATCGAAAAGTTGTACGTAAACAAATTCAAGATTTGTTTATTAATTTTGTCAGTCAATGGAAAAATTTAAGAAAACATCGGTCATCGACCATCGTGAGCTTTTGTGATAAGTATGAGTATATGGCACTGAAGTTAAAAAGCGAACTACTTACAAACAAATCTTAAAAAGCAAGTATTCTTTTATCTAAAATATGTGGAAAATAATTTTGAAAACGTTTATTTAGGTAGGATAAATATAAAATAAAGACAAAATCTTATTTAAATTACTAACATTAAAGGGTAAATAGATACATTGCAAACTTGTTATTAAATAAGTTTCATTGGAAATACATATTCACATACCAAATATAAAATAAATATGTTAAAACCTTTTATTGATAATCCAAATTCCGGGAAAGCAGTTACACTACACCTCACTTATTTAGCTGAGACTGACGCCCAGTATAGCGGATTTTCTATAATATTCCAAAGCCTGCAATGCTATCTTCATCAAGATTGCTGCAAGCACATCTCATATCTGATATTCTTCAATGCTCTACACTTTTTTATGAGATCAGGGTTGCTTGTTTGAGGAGGGTTAGAGCTTCCAGTATTCTATAAGGAACACCTAGGTAGTAGAACGTTTTGGTGTTCCACGGGTCAGAAAAACCGATTCAAAGGTAACCCAGTAGTTGATATGTCTCGATATTTCTAATTCGTTTCGGCTTATTCTCACTTCAGCCTACTCCCACGATAAAAAAACACATAAAACAACGCAATAACAAAAAGAGTTTGTAATTAATTTATCTATCTGCCAAATCAAAATTAAATTACAAAGCCAATAAACATTAATCATTCAGAATTCGTTCTCCAAGAGTTATCGTGTTTACTAATATGACCAATACGATACGATATTTAATATCGTCGTAATATTTTTTCGCTGTCAATGCCCTAAAATTACCGGAAATATTGTCGAGTGAAACGGCGTCTGTATTTTGCATTCCATTACGCGTTAATTGGCTGGAAATAAAAGGAACGTCACCTTATAAGAGCGTAATGATCAGCGTATTCTAGTTACAGGAAATGAGTGGAGCTAAGTTTATCTTGCTCTTGTGTTGTCAACAGCATTCTATCTGATGAGCTGGCTGATACTCGTGGTAATGATTTCTTGGTAGGTTCATTTGTTGAATATTTCTAGTATTAAATATTTTTAATTTGCTTTATCAAAATGTAGTTTAATTAACTTACATTTAATATCGAATTAATTTTAAAATCTATTTAATCTCAATACTAAACTCCTTTCTTAATCTCAAGGCTTTCTCAACAAACTAACGCTACTTCAAAAAATCGTATTTTGTTCGTATCGAAAAATGTATTATTTGTAGACTTGTTGCGCGATTTTAACTGAAACAGTAATGAAATCCTCATTCCCATGTTAACAAAAAACAACTGCAAGAATATAATATTTGAGTAGGCCGTGTATATTTCATTCGGAGAATATTTAAAAAATACTTTTAACGTAAGAAATGTTTTTTAACAATCCTATTTTATCTGGTAACTAGACTACGACTGGAATAAACAAAAAACGTACCATGCTGGAAGCAGAACTTACTTAACGGATTGGTTTCAAGCAAGATATAAGAATAAAAGCAATACATTTTTGCAACGCAGAACTACAAACTGTTGATTAAAATGTAGGATACTCGTAAAGAAAGAAGATATAAAAAAGATTTGAAATATAGTTGTCTTTTATTGAAATTTTGCATCATTGAGCAAACATTTAGAAATATTTTACTGTATGGCAAAAGCGTTAAGTATATTTCTTTACGACAAATGGTGCAAGCAAAGATATAATATTGATTGATATTTTGGTAGAGGTAATACTAAAAACATAATAAATTTGTATACGTACCGATTATGGGGAAAATATGCAAATGTATAGTTTTATAATAACAAGATATAAACAAGAACAAGTTGCACAAAGAAAAAGAAAATTAAAATCAGGATAATAATACTTACTTACTTGGCTGTTTGGTTCTCGTTCGAAGTTGTGAAGAGGTGGAAGGCTGAGTGTGAAGATGGAAGGAAATTCAGGCTTCTTATACCCGTAGTCCATTACTGAATCCAACGAACCATGGTGGATCAGCAGGCGGTGTCGTCCATTATCTATATTCTTGGCTATATGGATTGAAGGCATAGCCATCTCTGTACTAGCGCCGAAGAATGGAATATACGAGTATATGCAATTAATATTTCTAAACGGAACGTTACAGTTTTGTTTTCTTCTGTAGAGCTTAATTGTGGAAGGCAAAGGTATTAAATTTTGATATAGTTGGTGTTAATTTTCATGATGAATATAAAGAGAAAGAAAAATATTATTTCATTACTAATTTATTGAAAAACGACACAGTCATTTACAAAACCACAACAACAACATCGACCACCATAATTTTATAGTTCAGACTAGAACATATTGGATGAAGTCAATGTCGACACACTTGTAAAAAAGTTCACAAAGGCCATTCAAATCATAATTATTTCAAAATTGGGGCGATGCCGGTTACTCCAAAAATAATTTTGATTTACAATATTTTTTTCTAACTCCAGGGTTGTTACAAGCACGAAAATTTTCTTTCCATCAATTCTCCACATTCGGCACTTCATCTTGCATGGAGGCCAGCACGAGGTTCTTATCAGTTCCTTGAGGTCTCTTGGGCTCGAGGGCCGCCCTCATCTCGAGGGCTCGTGTATCCGTCTCCAAAGACTGCTCCTTGTTCGTCAGATCTATCGTTATCTTGATCGATGCCGCCTCGAGTGCGTTGTATGTCGCCCTGGAAAAAAATAAATGGCCTATAAAAGATGGGCCCTATTTCTCGGTAAACATTGCAGTTCAATAATAGAGTTAGTTATTGCCACGAGACGTAAGCCCGGTCTGAGGTCCAAAGTCTGAACTTACTGTCCTATTACTCCATTTTGTACAAAAAAGTTTGAAATAAAGAGTTTGTGTGCTTTATGAAATTACTAAGGTCTTTAAATATGTTTGTTTGCATTATAAGTTAGTATATACATTTATGTCCATAATTAATTAATATATAGAAACATATTAAAACAATTTATTAATATATAAACTTAATAAACTTCATTATTCATCATAATAGAAGTTACATTCAATATTTTTTTGTGAAACATGTCTGAATATCTATAAATGATGCATACAATTTTAGGTGATAATATAATTGATCCGACAGACTACGAGGTACCTTATTTATATGAGTTTTATACTTGAAGTAGCTCCCAATGCCGAAATAAAAATCAGGGCTATCGAATCCCAAAAAAGTTTAATGGGCCAATGTACTCAATCTTACGAAAGTTTTGTAAACAAAAATGATCGGAGTAGCGCTTTTGATTTCCCGTAAGGCACATTAAGCCGATTTCCTCAAATTTTCAGGAAATTGGAAAAAATATTCTACGTCGAAAAGGTTTGTGGAAACTGATCTGTTAGAAGTGCCTCAGTATAGAGACAGTTGAAAGCATTTCTAACTCCGGTGAGAATTTCAAAAACATTTCCGAATGGTCTCAACCATTGAACGTTTGTTTTCTAATGGGGAAATGTGCTTTCACGTCGAATCATTTATTTTTTATATGGGTGCTACATCAATCATTGATCTGATGTTTTTCTGTTGTTGTATTGAGAGCATAATTCTGTAATGGATTTTGTAATACGTTATCATAAGCATTTGTTATTACGAGGACATTTGTCAATGCATCAATGAGCTTAACAAGAGACATCAACTCAAGAACGTTACTTATGAGACAAATTCATAACCTCTTTGTCTTTAGCTTTGCAGAACCACTTCAATAGGATATGTTACAAATCTTTGCTGTTAATTAGTATTATTGGCACTTCACTTTTATACATAAGTACGCAATATTCCCAACTTAATGGGATCTTATGAACACTGCATGAGTTGAGTTTGAGCTATCTGCGTGTTGCAAGAAGGGTCACCTAATTATATTTATATTTCGCTTCTATAGGAATATGCAAATTAATGTTAAACAATGGGAGAGAGTGGAAAATGTCAAGCCTGGGATTGCGGATTAAGACTACCGTTGACACAAAAAGCCAAGAGGTAATTTTCCCAGAAAAGGTCGTTTTATGATTTGCATACGAAACGGAGATGATTTTTCATTAGGGATTTCTAGCCCCGTCAGACTCAGGTATTATGAAGTATTATTATTTGAACTAAATAACGAATTTGGTCCTTTCACGGCCACAGAACTCTGGAGCGATTTGCATAATATTAATTAGAAAAGGTTGGCTATAAGCAACTTCCGATTTAAATTGTTGTGAAAACAGTCGTTAAGGTAGGATTTGGCATGGATTTAGGTATAAACTTTGGTTTAATAATATTATAAAAACCTTCTTAAGCGAAGAGTTAAACTTTTGATTAGTTTGTCTTAGGTTTTAAACCAAATCTTGATTTACCTCATCTTAGGATATTTTTTAAGAAACCGTTTATAAGCCTGAGACCTTGCATGCATGCAAACTATCAAGGAAGATCTCCACAGCTCTGCCTGAATTTTTTACTCTGGGACTCTCTAAATTTACTCCCATCTGGTTTCATTGTATTTTGTATTTCATTGCCCGTTGGTCTATTGGTCAGAAACCCTGGCCACAAAACCAAAAAAGGACGCGGGTTCGAATCCCGCTTGGAGCTTATGTTTGTGTGATGAACATCGGAATTCGCACTGAGTTCTATCAGTTTCCTACAAGCTTCGAGCTTAGTTTAGGCAATTGGTGTGTTAGTCCAAGGTATTTATTTTTTATCATTATTAAAACAAAACTTACTTAGCACAATCCAATTTATCTTGCAACTGGCGAATAGTCTCCCTCAAGTTGCGGACTTCCTCTTTCAACCCTATATCGGCCTCGTCGCCAGCTAGTTCGATTCCTGGCCGGTATCCGCGCGTCTCCAGCCGTGTCTCGGCTACCTTCAACGCGTTGACCTTATCTGCGAACTGTTCTCCGAGGGTCTTGAGTTCGTTATTCAGTTTATCCATGTTCTCTTCCATCTGTTAATTAACAGAAACAACATTTAAATGTTGCGTTTTAAATTATTTAGTTTTTCTAAATTATATTGTAGGAGGTAGGTACATGAGTCAACTTTTGGTTTATTTAATGGTAAGAAAGACACAACTTACCGAGTGTCCATAAAATATTACATGCCATTGCGGTTTATGATAAACAAGTTCCTCATCAGGTTCTTATGGCAGTATCACTAAGATCACCTCAATTTTATATAAGTAGCAATTTTGTCACACTCCTCCACTTGGTAAAGACCAATAAGTCCATCAATCATCATCATTCGTGTCCTATATGCGCCGGCGCAGCATGTAGTTCGTGACGTCGGTCTGCGCGCGCCGAGGTCTCCCCGCGCGTCCACGAGCGACGAAGAGAGACTCGTGTAAGCGCAACATGTAGGCTAGCCAATATGCCACTTTGACGATTATATTAGGGCCTTACATTTTCAACCCGCTCACACAGATAGTTCGTGAGCGGGATGGCAATATAACTCGCGACGATAGCGTTGGCGAATTATCGTCAAAGTGGCATCTTGGCAAGTCTACCTGGCCTTACAGCTCAGCAATAGTCATATTCTTTAACGACTCACCTTCATCTTCTGCCACTGCAGCTCGTTTCTCGCGCGCTGCGTGTCGTATATGCGCCGGCGCAGCATGTAGTTTGTGACGTCGGTTTGAGCACGAAGAGCGTTCCGCGCTCGTCCGCGAGCGACGAAGAGCGATTCGCGGAGACGTAGAGTATCTTGCAGCTCGGCGATAGCCATGTTCCTTGTCGACTCGCATTTCTCCAGCCATTGGTCGTAGGTGATCATTCTGAAGGAGGAATACACGTTCGTTGTTTTTTTTTTATGTCAGAGGCGGCAAACGAGCTAGCGGGTCGCCTGATGGTAATTGGTAAGCAATCACCGCCGTCCATGGACATCCGCGACACCAGAGGTATCGTTGATGTGTTGCCGGCCTTAATCCCATACCTCCCCAACTGAGCTCTGGCAACCTTCCTCACCAGCAGAAACATAGTAGTTGTAGACGTAGCACAAGCAAAATCGTTTCGAAAGAGATGAATTTTTGGTGTTTTTTTTATTGTACATAATTATGTGTATTATATGACCTTATGTAAGAAAAATAAACACAGTTGTAAATGATGCCAGTTTAGTAATTAGAATCTTAAAATGAGATATTTTTTACATTTTCCTGCTATTTAAGACGGAGTTTAAAATCTTCATTATTACGGATAAAAATAAATGACATAAACCGCCAAAGAACTTTCTTAAAATTCTTTAGTGCAGACTTCAAAAGTAAAACATTTGCGACCATTTCCACCGTAAAATAGTTTCGAAGCTTTTCAAAGAAATGAAAGCGTTAATCAACAGTTCATTTTACATAATTTTACGCCGACGTTAAACAGTCTTCATGGCTCCCATAAATGGCCCGTTTAGTGCAATATTATTTTGCATAATGCTATCACAATTTAAATTACGGCAGGTAGCAGGTGCACTCAATGTGTTTTTGATTGCATTAAGCAAGATAGAGTGATAACTTAGAGCGATCGTTTTCCTTTACGCAAGTTCATTAGGGAATATTATCTTCATCTACAAGGGTTTTCGTTTACTTTTCCTTTAAAGCACGTTGTAATTTTTCATTCGTCTACTTTTTCGCCTTTATTCTTTTGGTACACATTGCGCGATCCTTTAAAATTGCATTATTTTAGTAATGAGTTTATTCTTATCTAAGGGGTCGTTTGCTGGTTTGTACATAACAATTTAATATTATGTTCATTCAATAAAACTTAATTAAAATCACGTGTGGCAAAAACAATATCTCATGATATTGTTTGTGTGAGACCCTCGGAGATCTTGTAATAACCGCAATCGCACTACGAAAGAAGAAAAAATAACTTTAGGTACAAATAATTTTTAGGAAATTACCTCTTAGGATTTTTCAAGGAATCAGTCTTGTACGTGATATTAGCACAATCTTTGTCCAAGGAGAGCATGTCCTTGTCAATCTGGAGCGCCTCATTCTTGTCGTTCAAGTCGAGCTGTAGCTTAAACTTAACCACTTCCAGCTTGTTGATCTTCTCCCAAGCAGATTGGCAGCGATCGATCAGCATCTTCTTATTGCTTTCGGTGACGCACAATTCCTAAAATCAAAGTTGTTATTGTCAAACCCGTAAATAAATTACAAAGAGTTAAACATCGCTGATCTAATGTTTGAAAAATTTGGTCTTTCCTACATCTTATCCCAAGTACAAAAAATTTCGTTACATTTAGTATAGGAACACAATAGGCCGACAAAACGCGATCAAAGTTCGGTGCGAATATGCTTGCAATAGTTTTTAAATGGACATGCCATTCCATGCCGACATTACATCGCGTAATTTTGAATAGAAAATAAACTTCGGCTGAACTTCAGTCGCTGTTTTTCCGCTTAAAAGTATTAGAAAATATTTTGTATACCTTTTTGAGCTCAGTGTCAGCCAAATCGTAAGTAAGCTCAGGACCACGTCTCCCGTCCCTGTTTGACAGACATTCAGAGCAAACCAGCAGTGGAAGGTTAAGCTGCTCCAACTCTCTCTCCGTGGAAGCTTTCTCCTCCTTCAATCCCAGCATTTCTCTGTCCAAACGTTCCAGAAGTTCTTGGAGTGTCGACTTCCATTGTTCTATTTCATATACTCTGTAATTAAACAAGTAATGTCAAAGTCATCATCATCATTTCAACTATCATATACATGGTCTATCGCCTAGCGGTTAGCTTAGCCTTTCTGTTGAAGTGGAAGATTTTCAATTGCGAGGAATAATTTGATGGAGGTTGATAACACCTTTCGTTATTATTGTCATTATTGACGGAGAATGAAGTCCCCAACGAGCCAGCACTCAACTATAATATCCAATTACTCCTTAATCAGAACGAGTAATTAAAGCCGTCAATAATAATTCTTGGGAAACATCTTGTAATAAAGAGATTAAATGTGATTCTTGTATACTTGTCGATATTATGTACATAGGTATTTTATATATGCTGTACAAACCTTGCTCTAAGACGATTGTTATTATGGTAGCTATCCCAGTTAGTTTTGATCTTGGTCTCATTGCGGAGTTGATGGGAACTGTAGCGAAGATCGAAGGCATCAGCTCTTCTTGTGTCAGAAGTAACCTGTCAACCGTCAAACATAAATTAAACAAAACGAAAATACATTTGGGTTATATCACACATAAAATCCTGTTTTAGGAGGTTATATCCTCTTTATTTTCTTTTGCCATGATTTTTTTTTTAAATAATAAGCAAAATATGCATCATTGATATAAATCAATGATGCATATTTTGCTTATTATTATATTTAGTATTAATAACAAAAGAGTCATCTCAACTGTCTCAACAGAATAATTAAATCAAATATTAACGATACTTTAGCTAAATAAGTTCCGCATTAAACGTAATAGCAACAAATCATATAACATACATTAAGCTTTCATATTGCATCAGGGATATGATATGGCCATCACGAGTATATGAGTATATTATATAAATATCTCGTTGAATCTTAATTATGTCTTTTCACCACTAAACACATTTTACGTAATATTTATCGTTGTTCAATGTTTTCGGGTGTTTAGGCTATCGTCGTCTCATTATATGTAAATACGACGGATATTTAAGGAAACCTAAAGCGGGAAAGTCCTAATATACATGATGCGAATACAATCCATGTAAATATTTTATCCTATGAATGGAAACGGAAACTTCCCAACTCCTCGGCCATCCCTCACAACGGGAATCTGTCATTGTTATGCAATGAACTCCCAACAATAAGCTAGGAATCATAAAAAGTTCTAAAGCCATTATTCAAAGTGAAAATTGAGATACTCGGTCGAGATTCGAATCTTTCCACGATAGGCTTACCAGGCAATTTTCGGGAGACAGAAACTTTTCTAATTTGCCAGCGAAATCAGGCGGGCCCATAAAATTACCGAGAGTGCTCTAAGTTAGTGTTTATAAAATAACGGGCGGTGTCGGTCCCAACGAGACGAAGTTGGGAAATATTCAGATCGATTAAATATCCAGAAAAGGGCAGTGTTGAATTTGTTTTCGAAGGTAAACGAAAAATGCTGGAAGTATTTTGGATATGACATGAACGGTTTTAATATAAATGTAGAGAAGGGAGGGCCAAAATTAAAAAATGGATACCCATGCTTGAGACTCGGGTAATCATATTATGTATAAATTAAAAATAAGAATAGCACCCCGATTTTTGCAGGTACCGGAATCCCTTCTTTTTATACGCATTATCAGGAATTTCAGTTTTAATTTAAAGATATCTGCTTAAAAGCTAAGTTCCTTAATATCTCTACTAACCAAACCGTAGGTGTAGAGAACAACTAGTAACTAAAATATCAAGACGAACTTAAAAATCCTACCTGTAAATCGTATAGTCTAGCGTCCCAATCTGGTAGACTTAAATGGGGTAGTGGTTTCTCAAAAGTCACAACTGATTGCATGTTTGTAGTATTATGTAGATCAAAAATTAAACTTTGAATTGAATAATGAGTAGAAAGCAATAAATCTAAGTAAGTATGTCAAAAATATTCCTTAGAAAGCGTGTCACTGTCAATGTATTGTCAATGAATTTAAAAATAGAAAAGACCTGAAAAGACACGCATTTATATGTGGCCTGTCAGTAACGACAACAATTTTTAAAGTATTGTAAGGATGGTATTTTTTTAATCTAAGAGACGCAATTGTCTGGACCTTTTGAATATAACAATGATAAACTATAAAAAGTCAGGGCCTCTTTCCAACAGTATCATTAGTCTAGATACGTTTACACATACTAGTAAACTGCGTTCTGGAATCTGTTTCCATATTCGCCCTAACAGTCCTCAAACAAACCGTGTTAGCTCTCCTCTCAGTTTGTTACGGAAAATTCTAGCCGCTTCTTGCAAAGCTGACGTAAAAGTGTAACCACAACGTGAGACACCCTGTATAAGTGTATAATCTGAGTCATGAGTATGTACGTATCTTCACTATTGTTCACATACGTAAAGTATTATATTAAAAACTAGTTACCCCGTAGTTACCCCGGGACGCGGTTTCACCCGCGTCCCGGGGTAACTACTTCCCGTACCGGGATAAAATATAGCCTATGTTACTCTGGGTGAATGTAGCTTTCCAACAGTGAAAGAATTTTTCAAATCTGCCAAGTAGTTTCGGAGCCTATTCAATTCATACAAACAAACAAAAAATCAAACCTTTCCTCTTTATAATATTAGTATAGATAAGATTTTGCCATAATTATAAGCGGTGAGACTACAATTGAGTCATCGATTGAATCCCATATTAATATTAGTAGGCCGACACATAAACTTTAGTCTGCTACCATTTTTAACCTAAATAAACGGTGTTAGCTCTTTTCAGTCTGTTGTGGAAAATTCTCGCTGCAAAAGGCCCCTGGCAAGGAAGCGCGGGGTTTATATTGAGCACATTTCTTTATTGCTAAGGACAATATTGTTAATTATTTATCTGATGATCGTAGTTAGGAGAGAATTTGTAGACTACAAATAGTCTCCGTCTGTGTCCCATACTAAGGTAATAATACCCTCCGGCCGTATTCGGCCATGGCGGCCGATCTTACGATCAGCCAGGTACGCAGGATATATTATAGTGCACAAGTGAGTGCGCAAGCACAGGTGCACTCCCTATTCCTTCACTCTCATAATTCGGTGGGACAGCAGTCTGACACGACCGTAGAGAGATCAGGCGCAGGACCAACGGCTTAACGTGCCTTCCGAAGCACGGAGGAGCTCGAGATGAAATTTTTCGGTCACCCATCCGATGACTGGCATCTGCGAACGTTGCTTAACTTTAGCAACCGCAGGCCGAGTGCGCTAACCACTGCGCCATCGAGCTCCTCGAACTAAGGTAATATGAGAATACTAACACATAAACTACGGAGTCTGTTGTCATATTCAACCCAGCGTGAGATAGATAACTGTCCTTAAATAATGCGTGTTAGCTATCTTCTCAGTTTACTAAGGAAAATGCTGCAACGACGTGCAAAACTGACGTAAACGTGTAACCACATCGTGAGACACTCTGTATAATCAGAGACATGTGTTTTGTCGGCGTGTTTGGATTGGTTAAATTTTGCACTCGTAACTTTAGCAGTACTTTCAGAATAGGCCCCTGGCGAGGCAGTGAGGGGTTGTATGTTGAGCATAATTTCCTTATTGCCAAGGATAATATTGATAATTATTTATTTGATGTTCGTAGTTTTCAGAGAATTTGTAGAGTACAAAAATCGCCGACTGTATCCCATACTTAGGTAAAATTGGAATACTGACACATAAACTACGGAGTCTGTTATCATATTCACCCAAACCGTTCCCTAACTTTCCTTAAATAAAGCGTGTTAGCTATCTTCTCAGTTTACTACGGAAAATACTGCAACGTGCAAAACTCACGTTAAGGTATAACCACAACGTGAGACACTCTATATAATCAGAGACATGTGTTTTGTCGGCGTGTTTGGATTGGTTAAATTTTGCACTCGTAACTTTAGCAGTACTTTCAGAATAGGCCCCTGGCGAGGCACTGCGGGGTTGTATGTTGAGCACAATTTCCTTACTGCCAAGGACAAAACTGTTGAATAATTATTTGATGATCGTAGTTATCAGAGAATTTGAAGACTACAAAAAGTCTCCTTTTGAATCCCATTCTACGGTGAAATAAGAATTCTGAAAGACTGGTTTATAATGTTGTAAATAAGCAGTTTATTTTTCCAACGATATCATATAGTGAAAGTTAAAACCATATCTTTTACTTCAAAGCTTTTACTATGGCTATGGTTTTTTGATGAGATATAGCGATAAACAATGAAAAGGGTTCAGTCGCTTGATATAACTTAAATATTAAAAAATCTAAGTTTAATAAGTAAAGAGATTTAACTCATTTGACAGATAAATATAATGGTTTAATTTTTTTTATAAAACTGCTAAACTGTCTCAAATTTACTTTCAGGCAATTAAGAGACGTTATATACTCGTACTTTTGATTGAAAACTTTGAGTTCAAAAACGAAAACCATAACTGGAGAGAATATTTAGAAAAATCGGAAAATAAGGTTTATTATTCTTCTAAAAAAGAAGATGTCCAACTGGAGACAATATTATTGAGAAAATTCTGAAAACAGGGTTTATTTTAAGTTAAAAAAGATATCCGCAACTCATCTACAATGTGGTGTCCCTACGAGCAAGGAGCCATGTAGTCAGTCACTCCCCAGGGCCGTCGGCGACGTAATGTTTGTACTTGTCACAGAATTTCTTCAAACAGCACAACTTCCAGATTCTTTGAAATTAGTCGACGTAATTATCACGACCTTTATTTGTTTTAATCCCCATTCCTGTTTATAGTGCGACATTAAATATATTATGTAGCTTTAAATACTTGCTTGGTTGCTTGTAGTATGATAAAGCCGAATAGAATTTTATTGTTTGAACGCGCTAAAATCTCAGGATCTACTGGTCCGAATTGAAAAAATATTTTTGTGTTGTATTGTGTAGTACACTAGCGGCCGACCGCGACTCCGTTCGCGTGGATTCCGGTTTCCTCTCACATCGTGTTACACTACCTATAGCTTATAGCCTTCCTCGTCAAACACACTATCCAACACAATGAGAATTTTTAATTCTAAGCAGAATTTTCTGGGATTCAAATAATATTAGTAGGTATGGATTAAACTGGACAAAATTGGCTACCTTAGCCCACAATATATGCCATAAAGTGGTGGTATTTCTCATTATATGTAGATTAAAATACCATAGGCCTTTAATATTTTCACCAGTTGCAAAGTGCCAGTAAGATGTGTGGAAATATAGTGCTGAGCCATTTTAATATACTTCCGCAACCAAAGGCTTGCTTGCAATGCACAGAGAGAAATCGGAATCTGAATTTTGACGCCTATCCGGATAGCAGAAAGACCGCACAGGAAATTGCTAGCTTTTGCAATCATTTCAAACGTACTACCCCTACGACTTCTCCATGTATACTAATATAGTATAGCCGAAGAATTTGTTTGTTTCAACGCTCAGGAACTACTAGGTCTAACTGAAAAAAAATTTTTTTTTGTGTTGGATAGTCAAATTGTCAAGGAAGGTTTTAAGCTTTAGTATAATAAATGAGTGCGGAAAAACCGAAATCGCGGTGGCCGCTAGTTTGTTTGTTTAATAAGAAAACCGGACCAATAAATTAATTACATTTGAATTGCCTTTTGGCGTTAAATGTAATGTTATGGGTCGTAGGTCGTTTCAATCTTAGAGAAGTGTCTGTTAACTATGTCTGTTGGAAGATAGCTATAAAATTTTCAATTTTGACTTCAAATACATTACTTGTAGTAAACTACTCGTAAGTAAATAGTACAAGTGATACGTTGATTACGTGGATGGTAGTAACTTAAAAAAAAATCAATTAGCTGCCATATTATTTCATAACTTATGTTCTAAATTGGAATAGATACTCCTATTCTTTCTTTTGGACACTTGTATTCACCACATAGAAACAGCGAATCCAATAATATTTTCTTTAATAAATAAGCTCATTATTTTTGTAGAAAAGTCTTTATATTTCAATTAACAACATCAGATTGGGCCTCCTTCTCTGACTAAGTTCAAGCATTATAGAAAACTCTCAAAACATTCAAAACTACTTCCAAAGACTTACTTTGTCAACAAAGCCTCAAACCAACCTGCCTCAAATTCAACTCGTGTCACCAGATCCAGCCAAGAAAAAGAACAAACAAACTACCGACCAGGAAATAGAATTATGGCCGCCGCCCTACTTTTCCTATTAGAAGAAAAGTTCCGGCCAGTGAAACGTTTGGACACGCGTGAGCATAAATTCCCTCTCAACCTCCTTGCGGATTTGCCTTGGAGGCTTGCCAATGGGTTCGTTTCCATTCTGAGGGACGATATGGCGGAATCCTGTCTCTCTCGTTTCCAATCTGAGGGACGATATGAAAAAATGTCTCCCTGAGGCTCTAGGCCAGAAAATCGTAATTTAATGTCCCATAACTTTGTTAATTTGCGATTGTAGGTAAATTAAAAGAATTAATTAGAACAAATACTAATGTTAATATTGTTTCAGCCTTGTGTAGCGTTGCGCAAGAACATAGTTAATACACATGCTCAAGAATCATCCTAATTATAATGCGCCTATAAGTTTAGTCGTATCAAATAGCAACAGACTCATACCAATATCACTAAAAAAATATTATAAATTGTCCTGTACTTTATGACTCATTTTAAGAAGGTTATCTCCATATTATCTGACAGTATAACTAAAATAACTTCGTTCTCTAAGTAATGATTTCTACTCTCTTAGTATCTCTAATCAAATCAAACACTATGTACTAAAATCGTATTTTATATTATCGTTTCGCTTTGAACTTTGAATTCTTATAAGACACTCACTCAATAAAACTGATATCAAAATCGAGCCGTCCTATTAAATGGAAATGTGCTCAATAGACGGGGCTTTATGTACATCAGGAGATGTACGTTTTACTCGGGCTACGTTTTAGGTCAGTTGAGAGAAATACTTTCTTCGACTGAAGTAAAGTATAGTGATTTTTAGCTTGTCCTGCTGTCATAGTTTTGTATCTTTAAATAAGTCTATATGATTTGCTTTTATTTTTATGCAGAATTATGAAGCGCTAAGAGAGAGGCATTGAACTTGTTCTTCAATTATAGCCAATATTTTAATTTCAAACAAAAGACAGCATTCATCCCTTTGTAATTTGATAGCGAGTATTTGAATGAGAACTTACATTTGTGCAATTTAGGTGGCAACGAGCAATTAATCAGTGTATTCAATGTGGTAATCCTCTTTGCTGGTTGAATATTGTTAACTAGCAGATGCCTTTATTTTGGACGTTGTTAAGATCCGTAAATAGCCTATAACAAAAGATCTTTTGTTAAAATATTAGGTATCATCCAAATTCGACGACAATTTAAGTACCAACGATTAAACTTAAAATCGAAGTAAACTTCATAATCCTGTCTTTGCCTAAAGACAGTGCTGAAACGTTTATAGTCCATAATAATTTTAGCACTAATTAAATACTCTACTCTCGTTTTAGGCTATAACATTGATATCCAGATTTAAGCGTTTTCTTTTAATGGTGGCTTAGGTGCATGAGGTTAATAATATGTTGATAAAAAACTACCCACGTTCAAATTATCTTAGACCTAACTTTTTATAGAATGAAATGCCACATGAAACATGGCTCACCCGGCAAAAGACACATTCTGGTGAAGCACTACAATTTTATTTGTAGTAATTGTGCTTTTTAATTCGAATCTGGCTTAACTATGCAACTCAACTTTCTATATTTAATATTTTTTATTGCCATTACGTACTGTTTTATCCCATGGGACTATTTGATCGGGAACAATATTCTACCACCTAATTCAGCCCATACCCTGCCTGTATATCAAAATCCGTTCAGTAATTTTAGCGTGCTTGACGGACACGCCATCCAAACAAACAAACTTTCACATTTATAATATTAGTGTGATTACAGATATTAGATGACTTTAGACCTTGCCAGTGAATGAATTGCTGCTCCAAAAGAAACGGATTTATCTACTTAATAAAGTTTATCAAAACCAGAAAGTACTCCATGAGATGTTCTAAAAGTTTATCAAAACCAAGTACTTCAGAGATATCACCTTGATAATCCCCTCTCATTCAAGGCAGTTCTTAAACGTTTATAGTTCATTACGATTTTAATTAAAAACGAATTAAATTAAGATGCTTCGCGGTCGTTTCGGGCCGTAAAACTGATATCGTCGGAATATTGCGTCTCCTTTCATGGTTGCTTAGGTGACAAGCACCGTCATAACTTTGCTGGCCTGAAACAGCGAAATGTAAATAAAATCTAGAAACAAGATTCGAGGCAACCTCGTTTACAGCCATACTAAAACATGTTAATTTAATGTTGGAAGCTGGAACGTTTATAATCTTGGTGTCAGCTTGGTTTTACGCGTACTTGTAGTTTGTGTAATAGAAATAGTTCAAGAGTAGCAGATTACTTAAATGAAGAAAATACGAGGTTTCTTGCCTTGTATTATTTGCCATTTCATCATCCATTGCCTGATATTATATTTGGATCTGTCTAATGGGCCCAATAAACTAATTTGCTGTAATGTGCAGTTAACAGAAATATATAGTTCTCAGGATATAACACAGGATTATATTTTAAGTAGTTTAACATTACATAAAATCTTTAACTAATGTATCACTTTGTTTTATTTAGGACACTTTATTTGGGTCATTATAAAACTCGCGTGCGCGTGGCAGCAACTTCATCCTATGATCAGGGGGTGGTTAAAGTTTAAACCAGCAACCTAACGAGCCATACTGAATACAAGTTCCATTATGTTAAAACATAAATATTCCAAACGTCTTAGCACTTAACGAAAGTCCTAAGATTCACAATTCCCTTAACGGCACTTAAGCGAAAGCATCATGTTGTGATCTGAAAGTAAACAAAGCCATTCAATTTTAAAACGCTACTGTAATGTATTCTACCTTAGGGGAAGTAAATTTTGTTTTAATAACTTGCCTTATAAGCCTTGGCGCTGATATAATATCTCATATCAGGCGGGACTCGATATGGGATACGGGAAGGAACGAGTGAAATGTTAATTCGGTTTCTAAGGTAAAGCGTACACTGGGTTGTACCTACTGAATTCGGATGTCGAAAAAAACGACTAGGTTTACCTGGTAATCATTATTATTAAATAAGGATTCGTGTTTCATTATCTCTATAATATAATTATAATATAATAAAGCTGAATACTTTGTTTTTTTTTTGAACGCGCTAATATCAGGAGCTACTGACTCGATTTAAAAAAATCCATTTGACGAGGCTTTAGGCGTATAGTATATATATATATATATATATGTCGCAGTAAGATAGATAAAGCCGTAATATAGTTATATCCCTAGGGATATAATTATATACCGTAACATAGTTATACGAAAGCGATTCATTACTATCTCACTAGGAATATAGTTTCGTATAACTATGTTACGGTATATAATTATATCCCTAGGGATATAACTATATTACGGCTTTATCTATCTTACTGCGACATATATACGTATGTGTGCGCCAACCGAAAACCACGCGGACGGAGTCGCGGGCGGCCGCTAGTTAATACTAAAACTGACTAAACACGATATTTTTAGGGTTCCGTAGCCAAAATGGCAAAAAACGGAACCCTTATAGATTCGTCATGTCTGTCTGTCTGTCTGTCTGTCTGTCTGTCTGTCTGTCTGTCTGTCCGCCAGTCTGTCACAGCCACTTTTTTCCGAAACTATAAGTACTATACTGTCGAAACTTGGTGAGTAGATGTATTCTGTAAACCGCAACAAGGTTTTCACACGAAAATAGAAAAAAAATAAAAATAGTGGGGGGTCCCCATAGTCAGAACTGAAACTGAAAATATTTTTTTTCATTGAACATATACGTGTGGGGTATCTATGGATAGGTCTTTAAAAATTATATAAAGGTTTCTAATATCACTTTTTTCTAAAGTGAATACTTTGCGTGACAGACCCTTCCAAAGTGGAAAAAAGTGTGTCCCCCCCCTCTAACTTCTAAAATAAGAGGATGATAAAACTGAAATTAACATATAATATACATTACCATAAAAACTACCAACGAAAATTGGTTCGAACGAAATCCATTCAGTAGTTTTTTTAATACGTCAAAAATAGAATTTGTACGGAACCCTCAGTGCGGGAGTCCGACTCGCACTTGGCCAATTTTTTTCTACTTAGATGTTTGCTCATTTTCAGCTTGCCGTTTCGTCAGTGTTGAACGTCTAGGCTTAATAAAATAATGTTAAGCCCTTTAGATAATTTTAAAAGTACAGAGCTCTTCAGATAATTTTTGATTTCCGCGACTACAGCTTATTGAATAACAACTAATAACTCACTGAATCTCGGTTATGTTGTGACTAATTTTTTGTGTTTTGCACAAAACACGAAAATTCTACTGCCGTTCAGCAATCGTAATAACAGATTGAATAAGGTATATTGTCACAAAGTGATGTTTAAATTATTACATCCTACTACTATTATAAAGGCGAAAGTTTGTATGTGTGGATGTATGGATGTATGGATGTATGGATGTTTGTTACTCTTTCACGTAAAAACTACTGAATGGATTTGAATGAAACTTTACCACAATATAGCTTATACATCAGAATAACACATAGGATATTGGAAATCGAAATCCACGCGGACGGAGTCGCGGGCGGCCGCTAGTTTTCTATATATCTTTCATTTATATGCAGTCTTCACAATGTTGTTCTAGACTCAAACAAAGCGGAACCATATCTGTTTAATAATATTGCACTATTTAGGAAATAAATGTCCTTCTAAAATCTAGTACGCTACCCATTGTGTACTTCAAGTGAAGTGTGTACGTGGCATACAGTATTATTCCTTTCCCACACTAGGATTTACTTCTAGTTTCTTTAGAGTTCAGATTTGCTTCGTACAACGCTACACAACAAAGAGGTTTTTCTTATGTAATAGCGAGGCAAACGAAATGAAGGTTTACCTGATGGTAAGTGATCACCGCTGCCTATGGACATCAACAGCTGCATACACAAGAGTCTCAAAAATGCGTTGCCTACCTTTAAAACCCCATACCCTCCTCAACTGAGCTGTGGCGACCTAACTCACCAGCACCAGCAGAAACAAAGCACAACCCTTACGAAGTGCTATTTCACTGTGGTCTTCTGTAAGGTGGAGGTACGTCCCCAGACGAGCGGCTCATTCGAGTGGAATATTAGTTTACCCCTTATACTACCTACTCTAACTTCCAATTATTTAACGCGACACGTTGTATACTGGAATAAGCCTCAAATGCCATTGGCAATTTGATACCGAGCCCGCTGCCTTATAAATTATGCATACATAAATTAATGTTCACAAATGCTCATTAAAACTGCCGTAGAGGCTTTTAAGCTCGTTAGTTTACAATACACCGCTAATTGCTGATTAGGTGGGGAATTGGGACGATCTTCTGTATTTAAGGCAGGTCACATTCCCGTTAAATTCCCCCTGAAATGAGATACGGTGGCGGTGGGCTCTATGGCGTACACACCTGTAGAAGCTATTGTATTGCCTTTAGTATATGCATATTTATTAGTTCGCAGTGCCTGCGGTTTTATGTAAGCCTATTTGAAGCTTCGGGTCGCGAGGGGATGGTAATATCTTTTCCTTTTTGGAAAACAAAAGCAGTACATGTTATTTTACTGTTAGTGGATATCCCGTTGAAATATGTAAAATATTTGTGTTAGTTGTTGAAAAAACAACAAATTATATTTTATAAGTATTTTTGTAAATTAACATATTATAAAAATATATATTATAATAGTAAGTTGGCAAAAGAAAAAATACATTTCAATTTGAAATTTATTTGGTTATATTGTAACGAGTCTACAAAATACGCTTATAAAATGGAAAAAAAAATCCCTTCGCAGCTGGTTACATAGGTTGGTTACGAGAACGACGATTTATTTACGAGTACTTTTTTCGTATCTGGTCACGAAAATAAAAACAGAAATCCGTGTCCATTGACTAAGAAAAGACGTACCTCTTTTGAAGCTATGGCTTTTTAAATTATCGAAATCTCTTTACTAATTAAATGTTTGTTTTATTTATAACCATTTTCAATTTAACTTGTTTCCAAGAAGTTCATTTATGATACTAGTTGATAAATAATAAAAGAGATGAAAAGACAAGTAACAAGAAACTGTGACAGTCGAGTTTCTCGAAGCAGTGCTCACCAGGTGTGCAGACAAGATAAAAAATAGCGTCTTGAAATTTAATTTTCAAACAACTAATGAGTTCATTTCTCAGCGGCAACCACGGAGCTAGTGGTTTGTTTCTTGCCATCATTCTCGTAATATATTTCAAATTATTCTCACCTTGCGGCTTAGCAATATTCATTAACATTGAAACATTTACGCATATTATTATGAATGTGAAAATCGACTATTTTGGGAAATATCAGCAGCTATTTAGGATTGCGGCCGACGTTCGGTAGCAACATTTATGGCAAGCCACCTCTCACGGCGTATTCTTTTGCTAAGATAAGCTGTAGTCTCTTCATGGTGTTAAAAATTGGGTATCTTTTATATCGTAATAGTAGGGGAGGCGAAGCGGGGATTTTTGAAGTCACTCGAGCGTGTCAGATTAGTATTCAGGGAGAATCCTTGTACCCTTTAATGTACCTCTACCGAATATCAACCCTTCATATGGCGGGGTATGCTGATTATAACTATTTTATATGAAAAATGGTCAGAATAACGATATCCCTCAATATAATTGGCAGATTATTCTACAGAGGTACTATTGACGCACCATGTCGCCGCGGGCTAGCTAAGCCCGCGACCGTGTGTGGGGCTCGGGCGCACAAAATAAGCGCCCACTACCCACTAAACCCCTCCAGTTTCCCCTTTTGCTCGCATCAGGACGGGTCGCTGCCAGCCGCCAGGTGGGCGGCTTATGTTCCTGCATAAAAATCTAACGCGCCGGAGTATTTCCATATACCAATTTTTTTTTACATTTTAATTTTTTTTTACACGCTCTCCCCATCGCTAAAATACAAAACTTGTAATGAACTTTTTTTCATTTTGAGACCTAAACTATCGAATCCAATAGGTCTCTAAGACGCTCGAGTAACTACAAATTTAGCATCCCGGCCTCCCCTACTATAAGTGAGTAACATTGTCAGAGTACAGTGTAAGTGTTGGTATACTTAGTGATTTTTCTTGTACTATCAATAAATACGAGGGAATTTTAGTGTTTTCGGAAATCACGTCAAGATACATCTGAGTCAAAGATGGAAGACTAAATGTTAGTTCCTACACTCTATCCAGCGTTATACCATAGAGAAACAGCCGTCCATTTAACACATTTTCATATGAATAAGGTCACCTAAGTAATTTTCGCTTGCCAGATGTACTCTTGAAACCTCAAATTCGCTCCTGCTTCACTATGTGAAAAGCTAAGATTGCGGCAGTTATTATCAAGTGTTGACTTCGCCACACGCGTGCTGCCGACGTGCGGTAGAAACATTTATGGCGAGCCACCTCTCGAGGCGAAATTGAACATTTTCAACAAAATCAGTGCTCTTGTGCCATGTTTACTCTTAGCTTAGCTGGCTGGTTAATTTTGTCTCCTCATTTATAATAGTTTTAAAAATGGAGCATCTATCCAATACCTCAAACTTCAGTGGAACTGTAGGAATAGTGATTAATGGCTTGCAAATCACGTCAAGATACATTTGAATGTAAAATGGAAGACGGCCCAAAGTTCTCACACTCAGTCTAGCGTAATATCCTAGAGAAGCAGCTGTCCATTTTAAAACACATTTTCATATGAATAAGGTAACCTAAGTAATTTTCTCTAGCCAGATGTACTCTTGAAACCTCAAATTCCATGTGAGAAGCTAAGATTACTGCGGCAGTTATTATCAAGTGTTGACTTCGCCACATGCGTGCAGCCGACGTGCGGTAGCAACATTTATGGCGAGCCACCTCTAGAGGCGAAATTGAACATTTTGCTCAGTATGAGGAACAAAATCAGTGCTCTTGTGCCGTGTTTAGCGTGCGTAAGGTTAGCTACGCTAGTTAATTTTGTTAGCCGGGTCTTATCACTGTGCTATTAAAATGGAGGACCTTAAATTTCAGTTGAACTGAAGGAATAGTGATTTTGTATCGTATAAATAACATACAATTTATTAATGTAGCATTTTTTTCTAACATAAGTCAAGTCTTTTTTAATGACCCAGAAATTCACCACGCTGCTTCTGAATGAAAGATGAAAGACAGTCTGAAAGTTTTCGAACTCAAGCACGCACTTACGTACCATACGCATTACGCATACTGTATGTACCATAGACGACCACACAAGTATAACAAAAGCGTAGCATAATATCAAACAACTCAATCATTACCATACGGCATCCCCAATTCATTGGCACGCGTATAAATCGCACAAACTATTTCGAATCAAACACACATCGCGATGCACACAACAACAGATTTGATTTATGACGTAGATGGAAACGTCTGCCTCAAAGGAAACTTTCCCCATAACAAATGCGGACCTTTCCACATAAAAGTTAGATCCCTGCGAAATCATAGCGGCCTAGAGGGCTCGTAAATTTGCTAGCTGACGGCACTTGTGTAGGAGATACATTTTATAATGTAGAGGCATAACGTGGCGTGCGTGAAGCCATACAATTTTAATGTAAGACAGGATGTTTTAGTATACAGCCATGATTTTGAAATAGGAAGACTTTTATTGAAGGGCGAGGTATCCGAATTTCCTTGCTGAATTTTGGATTTTGTGACTTCTTCGGTACGTCAAACTAACATAACAAGTTAATTCAGGTTATGAATACCCAATTTGTAAACATTACAAAACTTTTTACGTATATACAAGCGTAAACTGTGATTTAAATACGATATAAAATGATTTATGTTTAAATATACCGAATGTACACTTCGATTAACGCTAATAACAAATTCAGTTTGAATAAAATTAAATATAGGTTGAAGTTACTAGTACTATAATACCTCTTCTTCTTTGTCCTAGCCTTCTCCCATTATTTGGGGTCGGCTCTCCTCGTTCTGCGGCGCCAGGATAATCTATCCTGGGTTGTCGAAATATTTGTCTGGGCAAGCTTTAAGTCCTTGGCCACCGTGGACCACCAGGTGGCTAGTGGGCGTCCTCTTTTAGGCTTATTAGTTTCGAGTGCTAGAGCCTGCTTTACTACATGGTCTTCAGGGCGTCTCATGACATGACCGAACCATCGCAGGCGGCTTTCGGTAAGTTTTTCTGATTGCAGAACTTACCACTACCGCCTATTGAGGCGCAACCTTAAAACTTCCTCTAATGTGCTCGTTTCTCACTTTATCAAGTCGAGTTACACCTGCAGCCCATCTAAGCATTTTCATCTCACTGACGTGCATTTTCTGTTCATGGGTTTTCTTTATAGCCCAACATTCAGCGCCGTACGTCATGGCCGATCTGACAGCAGTCTTGTAAATCTTGCCTTTGGTTTTGATCGGCATTCTGGCGTCGCATAAAACCCCTGTCAGAGCTCTCCATTTCTGCCATCCTACGCTGATTCTGTGGGTAACATCGACCTCGATGTTTCCATCGGCTGTCAGCATCGCACCAGGATATTTAAATTTGGATACCTTTGGCAGTGGGTTCCCGTCGATATGAATCGCGTAAGAGTCGTTGTCCTTACCACTGAATGCACACTCCAGATACTCAGTCTTACTTCTACTGATTCGAAGGCCGTTGCTTTCCAGTGCGTGTCGCCACTTCTCTAGGTTATTTTGGAGTAGTTGGGCTTCCCTATCAATGAGCACTATGTCGTCCGCGTACAGCATGCACCATGGTAAGGGAGACTGGATGTCTTTTGTAAGGTAATCCATTACCATGTTGAAGAGAAGTGGGCTCAGGGCTGAGCCTTGATGGACGCCTACTTTGACTTCGAAACTTTTGCTGAGCCCGGCCAGGCTTCTCACCCTTGTGTAACTTCTGCAGTACATGTCTCCCACTAAAGTGACGTAGCATTCTGGGATCCGTTGAGCCCTCATGGATTGCCATACCAGTTTTCGAGGTACCCGATCAAACGCCTTCTCAAGATTTATTTATTTATTTATTTATTTTATTTATAAAAACTTTATTGACCACACTAGTAAGTAAGGTACAAAAGGCGGACTTAACGCTAAAAGCATTCTCTACCAGTCAACCTTTAGAAAAATGAAATGTTTGTATGCGGTAGTGAGCAAACCAAAACATAATTTAAAAAGATAATTAAATTACTATAGCATAAGATAATCAGATAATAAACCTACACAAATAACATCTAATATAATACATATATATTACATATAATATAATACATATAATAAATACATACATACAAACACATATTATTGATGATGATGTCCTGAATAATGACTCAAAAAAGGGAATATAAACCAATTCAACGTCAGGATTCTGACAGAAAGTCACGAACCTGCCTTTTAAAAGAAAACTTATTTGGTGCTTTTCTTATACTGTCAGGGAGACTATTCCAGAGGCGTATAGCATTAAGAGTAAAGGAGTCGGACATGAAGCCCGTATGAAAGAGAGGAGTAGAGAGCACTAAAGAGCTAGCAGATCGAAGTTGTCGGTCATGAGAATCGCAAAGAAATTGAAACTTACTTTTCAAATAGTCGGGAGATTTAGGATTAAAAAGAATAGAAAAGAGTGTGCAGAGCAGTCTAAGCTGTCTACGTTGACGTATTTTGAGCCAGTTTAGTTGAGACCGGTAGGAAGACACATGATCAAATTTACGGAGACAGAAAATGAAACGGATACAATTATTTAAGAGACGGTCCAACTTATTCAAAAGGTCTTCATTAAGATCAGGATAACAGACATCAGCATAATCAATGAGAGGAAGAATAAGAGAAGTGACAAGTAACACTTTAGTATTGGTGGGCAAGAAATTCCTAAATCGATTTAACAATCGCAACGAAAATATAACACGACGACTGACCTCAGCGACCTGTGAGGTCCAACTAAGAGTCGAGTCCATGAAGAGACCAAGGTTCTTAACGCTTAGGCTAAAAGGGATGATAGAGTTCCCAAACATGACAGGTGAGAGCGAACCAACCGCAATCTTGCCAATCTGCTTAGCACCACCCACAACGATTGCTTGACATTTAGTAGGATTGACAGGAATCCCAAAATTGGCAGACCAATCGCTAATACTCTGCAGATCACGATTGAGCAATGTAATAGCCGAATTAGTAGTCTGCGTGTAAATTTGCAAATCATCTGCGTAGAAATGGTAAGAACAGCTAAGCGAGAAGGAGAGGTAATTAATAAAAATAGAAAATAGTAATGGAGATAAGATTCCACCTTGCGGAACACCAGCAGACAAAACATTCCACTGTGACACATTGTGTCCAGCACGAACAGCCTGCCTGCGGCCACGCAGATAAGAGGAAAACCAATTCTGCGAAGATGACGAGAACTGTAAAGACATAAGGATAGCAAGTAGAATGTCATGATCAACCATATTAAAAGCATTGGAGAAGTCAATGAGAACCAATATGGTGACCATTTGACTCTCCATGCCAAGCCTTATATCCTCGGTGACCTTAAGTAGAGCAGTTGAAGTACTATGTCCCGGGCGGAACCCTGACTGATAAGGAGTAACAAGGGAATGGGAGTAGATAAAAGAGGAGACTTGCTTATGTGCGACAGCTTCAAGGACTTTGGATAGGAAGGAAAGAATGGAAATTGGTCTGAAGTTTTTAAGCTCCTTGGGAGAGGAAATTTTTGGCAAGGGAATAACAAATGCTTCTCGCCAACAATCAGGGAACTCACCAACAAGCAGGGAAAAGTTAACAATGTGTTCGATAACAGGCAGGACATAGTCAATCACATTAATAATCATCTCTCTACTTACATTGTCACTGCCTACAGCCTTGGATTTAATAGACTGTATGATTTTCAGTATCTCATCACACGTCACGGGAGAGAAAGTAAATGAACCAGAGGAAGGAAGGCCTTTGGAAGATATGTATCTGATGGTCTCTGCCTTAGTGGCAGGGACCATAGGAGAAGTAGTAGAAAAGTGATTGTTTAAATCGTCAAGAGAGAAAGAATACGAGTGTGGCTGAGCAGAACCCTTGCCCAAACCAAGAGAACGAAGAAACTTCCATATATTAGCCGAAGAGCAATTCGAAACATTGTTATGAAAATACTGTCGCTTAGCAGCCCTTACCATGCGGTTACATCGGTTTCGAGAAATCTTGTACAATTCCCAGTTCGCATCTGACCTGTCACGCTTGAAAACACGAAAAGCCCGATCCCGACGAGTCATAGCCATGCGGATGCCTCTGCCAATCCACGGAGCAGGAGGGCGCTTCACTCGGACAGCCTTCAACGGTGCATGAACATCATACAGTTTCAATAAAAATGAATTAAAATGGGAGACTTTTTCATCCACTGTTGATGCATCAAACACCGCAGAAAAGTCAATTTCAGCAGCATCCTCTTTAAGCCGGTCTATGTTTAGGCGGGCAAGTAAGATCGATAAAGACAAGGTGTAGATCTTCGCGGTTTGTCCGATGCTTCTCCATAATGATTCGGATGGCCTGGATGGCGTCTGTAGTTGTTTTAGACGGCATGAAACCATATTGGTTTTCGGATATGACCACGTGTTTGAAAAGGCGGTTATTGAGAATTCTCTCCCAGACCTCTGGAATAGTGTATGAAGCTAAAATGATGTTGAATAACTTCACAAGCCACTCCAGACCTGTGCTTCCCAATCTTTTCCAGAGGTCTGCTGGTATTTCGTCGGGGCCTACCGCTTTGTGGTTTTTCATTTGGGCGACTGCGAGTTTTACCTCTGCCATTTCAATTCTGGGTAACGGTCCCAGAGTAGGTTGCAGTGGTGGCAAGAACTGGCTGGGGAATTCTTCGTTCATCAGCTTTGTGTAGTATTGACACCACCTGTCTGTGATGCTGGCATTCTCAGTGAGGAGCTGTCCATTTTCATCTCGTATGTATTTATTGACTTTTATATCCTGTGTAGACCGGTGTCGCTGCTTGGCCAGTTTAAATACCTCAGCATCGTTTTTGGCGCTTTCAATTCTTTTATATAGGGTCTCCTTTGAATGCGCAATTGTTTGGGCCACTACACATTTCGCCAATTTCTTCTACTATACTATATATAGTACTATAATACCTACCCCTTTTATATGTATAAACGAGATGAAACCATTATGTCTTCCGATTTCTTTTTTTATCAGTAAACTTCTATCGACGGCTACCGATTCAAGAGGATTATCCGGTTAATATTGAAGTAGAAGGTACATCATAACACCTCATGGGAAATACATTATCCACTCTCAACTAATAGCTTGTTCATTGAAACTGATGTGTATTGAAGGCTACACGAGGGAATATGGAGTTGTTAAAAATGCAAGCACTTTGGAAGCGTCAATATAAAGATTAAGGGTATAGTTTCTATTTAAATTTTAGGTAAGTAAAACACTATACGTTTTCAAGTAGTTATTTTCATAATATAATACTGAAAGATACTTTTTAACGTTAGTATTTGCACATAATACTAACTACATATTACTATGACGTAGTATTATTGCAACTTGTTATAATGAACATTGCTTGTCAACAATGTCATTGCTTACATTTTTTATATTGTTCATTAGTAGAAATTCTATAATTGTAACCACGTGTGTAGCTACTGCCTATAATATGTAATTAGGATCTAAAAGTTTGGAATAATATACCTTTTTTGACCAATGATTATAATTATAACAAACGTAACACTCAATGAGACGAGTATTTAACAAGAACACAACTTTAATTGAATGAGGCAGTCCCAACCAAACCCTTTTGGAAAAAATAAATTAAATAACTTTAAATTTACTTTCCGAAGTTGTTTTGAGTGTTATAGAAGATTTGCAATCAGACGAGTCGGGTGTTTCTTGATATTCTTTGAGATTGACTTTTAAACGTTTTTAAGAATCAAAAGTTTGAAAGGTTTCATTAGATAACATCCTCAGTGGAAGTTGTTTGAGTAAGGATTAACTTATAACTTCTTTCAAGCCAAGGAAAAGAAATAAAACAAACTCGGATTAAAACGTTGACAGAGCGTTTGTTGCTTCCTATACTGTGTTTATTTGACACGCTTTTTTAACTTTATCTAAAAATGTTCTTGTTGTTCAGTGGTTTTAAACGGCACTTCACTCATGTCTTTGGTTCTAATCTGGGTACACACTTTTGCATTTTTCTATATGCGTTTTTATATAGCTTTGTGTTGATATCTAAAGTCATTTTAACAATACAAATCAAAAATGGCAATATAGTCATATTTCAACAGGACCTTTCCTAGAACGAGTCCCTTGAAGCTAACTAAATTGAAGTAGTAAGAAAAATAGTCAATCATATTTCACAAGCAGCTATTTCTTATCTAGGCTATCTAAGATAGCTTGAACGTCTTCTTGAAGATTTTCCCCTCCGTAAGATATATCACTGCGCCACTGATTGTTGTGAACAACGATCTAACATAAACCTCTGGTTGTGAAAGGTAACTAAAAAGTTATACTTTATTATACTCTTATACGTAATAAACTACTTTCCTAAATGACAGCGAATGCGATAAGATACGAAAACTATCATAGTTGTCTTAATAAATAGTAATATTAGTATGTTACGGGCAACGTGATTAATCGGGAATTATGAATAAGGGCCGGCCTTTATTAATAATTCCCAAGAGCGTTGGGCAAAGTGATTAATTTATCACTTTGACCGGCCCGTATTAATAATTCCCGACGCCTCTTGGTCCATGTAATAAATCAGTGTTTGAGATGGCTTGTATTTATCACTTGGACCGGGCATTATGATAAAAAATGTTTAAGGGTCACAAAAAAAAAATAACCCTAACCTATTTTAGACCACCTAAGAAGCGGAAGACTAATGGATGGATATAGGTTAGGGTTATTTTTTTTATGATCTTTTAAAATTCCCCTAGTCACGAACATAACACATGGTAACGACTTTTCATCTTATGTAATATTTTTATCTAAATAAAAGTAGGAAGTTAATTATATCAATAATTGCTTTTTTAAGTGTTTATTTTTAAATGTTCAATTGATGTGTCCTTTAACTTTTCATGTTAATATTGTAAGTTTAATAAGATTTAATTAGCAAAAACACTTCAAATAACCTATTTTATCACTTTGTCCAATATGGGTTGGGAATTATTCATAATGGCCGGGAAAAGTGATTAATTTCGCAATTTTTATCACATTGCCCAATTGAGTAGGGAATTATTAATACAGACCGGGAATTATTAATACGGCCCGGGCTTATCACATGGCCCGTAACAAGTATATCAACACTAGACACGGAGGGGACGTATATAACTAGATAACTAAGTATTTGAAATATGCTCGTACAAGCGACCGTCCGCGACTTCGTCCGCGTGGATATCAGTTTCCGTACACATAGTACCTATTATACTATAGCTATAAAAATATTTTTTCAATTCGAACCAATAGTTTCTGAGATTAGTGCGTTTTAACAAACAAACCCTCCAGCTTTATTATTAGTAAAGATTTGTAATTGCATTTCATCTGATGTAGTAATTTATTTTTCAATACGTTAAACTATTTTATTATCTGCAATGCAGCGGCTGCAGCCATATTAGTTTTTTGGCAGTCAATATTTTGTATATTCTCTCTGGAAAGAGAAAATGAATAGAACCACTATCAAAATTAAAGTATTTTTTCATAGCGCGGGGTCCGCTAAAGGTTTTTGAATTGATCCGTCGCGCGGTGGTTTCTCGTTCAATTCATCAGGTACAACAGATATAATAACAGCCCTTTTTGACGGGTGTCAGTTACGCTGGGCTCTTTAAGGATTAACCAATTAAGGGAACTAAAAGATTTTAGTACAGGTCCGATTACATTACTTATGGAAAATTTTGGAAATATGGAAATTGTGTTTGACAACTTAACATTGCGGTCTGGCAGCCTCTTCGCTATAGAAAAGTTAACGAAACATATACAGCCAAAACACACGCAATAAAACACCATTTTTTATTTGAATGCGGAATTTGCAATAGCTACTATAGTCCATTTCACCTAAGATGATCCCGGTGTCAGTTGAATGTTCACAGGAAAATCGACACTATTCTAGAGCATTAAGAACCCTATGGAAAATCATATAAACTGCTCAAGGAGTTTATTGCCTTGAAATCGAGTTTCTTCGTATAAGAAGTCATAATTGAAATGGTAACAGTCTGACAAAGCAATGCAAAAGAAAGCTGGGGCTGGGAAGCAAAACATACCATAACAACTTGGTATATCTTGTATTGTACGTCGACTTTAAGATGGATCATGGTCAAAGCGGACCCCGTATAGAAACGGGATAAACGCTAGGAAGAAGAAGAAGAAGAAGTACGTCGGCTTAAAGACTCGAGTTAATAGGTCAAGTAAGACAACGAACTAGTGTTTAGAACCTATTATGTGCTAGTAATTATTAATGTCTTCGCTTGCACTCAACTTATACATGTGTATGTACGTACATAGAAGTAGTATAAGCGGTCTAAGATGGAGCTTAGAAAAGATCCTTCTATGATGATGGTAGATTCAATGACATGAAATTGAATTTAATATTTCCACATTCTCGCTCCAATGAATCATAAAACAAAACTTACTTAACTAATTCAGCAACAACCAACATTTCTATGCGAAAAGAGATGTCCCAGAAATGTATGAAGCCTCGGCCTGGTCCATGTACTCTATACCTAAATATAGGCGAATAAGTGTACTACAGTTTTAATCACTCCAATTTTTATGGAAAACCTTAGTTTTTTGGCTGAAACAATAAATAATACCACAATATTGCAACTCAGTACAATATGGCGGAGGACGCATCCATAGAGTAAAGTACATATACCAAGACGCATCTTTGAAACTTGAATGACGTTTATGTCGTTTATCCGTCAGTTTATTTTTGTTTTGACAGTATGCAGTTTATTTCACAAAGTATTTATATTTTTAGGTTACAAACGACCTAAAAAGGCTGGGGCCAAAGCTGTAAATCCCAGTAAAGAAAAAAATTACAGTTGCCATCTTTACGAAGTAAAGTGAACAATTATGAATTTGATTTTATTTTTAAGCCACTAAACTACGGACCAAAAATGTTTTATTGTATTTTTAATGGAAATAGCAATATTTTACCGATTTTTTGGTACCACGTACATGGTGCGGGCCTGGGATGGGACATCTCATTTGCAGCGAGCTCCAATCAAAACACTAGCATAGATAAGACCCAAATTAAATTATAATTTTGTCGTTGATTCCATGTATATGAGTCTCCGGAATAATTAATTTACTCAGTAATTAGACCCTTGTCGGATGGAACTAAGTTTGTCTATAGCGGATATTATGTCGGCGATCTCTGGAAACTAATTTCATGTGGATATTCAAGAAAGAACTCGTATACCTAGATGATCGACCATGCGGTTTCAATGCCATGACGAGGGTTCGGGGCCCTGTGTTCGATTTCTTAGAAATAATTTATGTTCGATTTTAAAATGATATTGATTGGATAGCGAGATGTGCCTGGTTCGAATCCGGCCTGTCGTCTGAGATCTTTGACTTTTTTAAGTGTGTTAATAAAGAAATATATTATTTAAAGACTACTCGTAGTAGGCCTTTGTCCTTTAATAGAAGTTTAAATATGTAGACTAACACTTAACTTTACTTTACATTTATACATATACCAGCGGCCGCCCGCGACTCCGTCCACGTGGATTTCGAGTTCCAATAGCCTAAAGCCTTCCCCGTCAAATGGGCTGATTTGAAAAATATTTTTCAAATCGGACCAGTACTTTCTGAGATTAGCGCGTTCAAACAAACAAACATACAAACAAACTTTTCAGCTTTATATATTAGTATCTTGATGGTAGTATTACGGCAACACCCGAGAATGTTGATTTCGTCGTGATCTCTAATTTACAAAGTACTCAAACTAAGGTACGTTCTTAAGTTAGTGTTTGAGATTATAAATGACTTTTCAGCTGTCCGCAAACTTCAGGATTAATTTGTTTCAGTTTGTGTTTCGGGTAGTCGACTAATTTTTGTTCTAAAAATAGAGTTGTCTACGAGTAAGATGAGCTCTGTAAATAAACTACCATTGGTTTCAATGTAATTAAGATTAAAATGTGAAAATATGCAGACCTTAGTGATTTTCAAAGAAACTTTAACTAGTTGACTTAAGAAAGCAAAATGAAAAAGGTACTCTTCTATTTGGTACATGACACAAACCGGCGCGCGGCGACTTGACAAAAAATAATCTATTACAAATTCAAAGCGATTATACCTCCTTGTTTGAAGCATAAAGCATATCAAAACTCGTGAATTACGAACATAATTATCCAAATCATATTCCGCAGCGTAGGCTTCTGAAGCTAGTGACATTCAAAAGAACGAAACACGTTCCGTATAAGTTAGCGTACAAAGAACGCCTGTGTAATGAAATGCCACTCAGAGGTGTTTACTCTGCTTTGAAAGTAGATGAAAGGTGAAATAGGACCATATCTTGCAGGCTTATACATATAGATAGCCATTGTATTCAAATGGATATTGGATATTGATTTTATGTTAACACAAGTCGACGACAATGTTGCTTTTTCAGTTGTTTGTTCCATTTTCGAAAAGCTTGTAAGAGTGAAATATTTATTGAAATGCCGACTATTGTGAGACGTTTTAGAATGGAAGAGGTTCTATTAGCATCTCCTGCACGATTTTCTAGTTTAAAATCTATCTCTGTAGACTCTGACAGCTTGTTCGCAATTCTGTGACACAGCCTTTAGCTGTATAAATCTGAGTGTCGTTACATTTTTGAATAATGTTTCTCCCACACCACTAAAAAAAATACCTAGGTACTTTAAACATTCAAAATCAAAATCAAATCAAAATCAAAATATACTTGTTTTATGTAGGCCTCAGTGAGGCACTTATAAATCGTCAATGATATCGAAAGTCACAATGAAACATGATAACAGTGATTTATTTAAATAACTATTTAAAATATTTAAGAAATACTGTACTCGTGACTCAAGAACACGTAAATCTATTCTAGACCACGTTATCACTAACATCAAAAATAACAATTTCCATATGGCAGTAATCGAATCAACAATGTCTGACCACAAACAAATTTATGTTGAACTGAAAAAATTCAAACCTCCGCCAAAGATTCACGCCAAATATGAAGCAGTAGACTATGCGAAACTATACAATGCAGTTGAGGAAAGTACGCTCGACGAATATAGTAACGAATACCAAAAACTGGAGACTGCTATAACATACCATATCAATCGCTGCAAAATAATTAAGTCTAAAATCTTGAATCCTCCCCAAAAAGATTGGATTAACAAGAACATAATCCACGAAATTAACCAAAGAAATCAGTTATGGGCAAAGATAAAGGAGGAACCTGAAAACACCGAGCTAATAGAGAACCACAAGTCTGCAAAAGAACATGTCATAAAATTAATCCAAGATACAAAGGACAGTTATTATTACAAAGAATTTACGAGATGTACAAATAAACCAAAGAAGATGTGGAACCTCATAAATAACTTAGCTAGTAATAAAATTGCCAGAGGCTGTGCTCCTACAAAACTGATAGTTAATTCTATTGAAATAACTAAACTCGAAGATATATGTACAACATTCAACCAATACTTTTCTACTATAGGCCCCAGTCTAGCCGAGGCAATACCGGAACACTTTCATAGACACTTCACTAAAGCACTACCGGAAATCATTACCACCTCAGAACTCGCTACACTCATCCCATGCAGTAATGACGAAATTATAAAAATTATTGATAATCTTGACCCTAATTCTAGTACTGGACTTGATGGAATCAGTACCAAGTCCATTAAATGTATAAAAAAATTAATAGGAAATAACCTAGCAATATGTTTCAATTTTTTATTACGCAAAGGACAATTTCCTGACACTTTAAAAGTAGCAAAAGTTATTCCTATTTATAAATCAGGTCCAAAAACTGATCCCGGAAACTACCGACCAATTTCGGTACTACCTATACTCTCTAAAGTTCTTGAGAAAATATTGCATAAACGTCTGCAGGATTATTTGAACTCAATTAACTACATTTCAGAGCGCCAATACGGATTTAGAACCAATTGTAATACTCTTGCTGCCACCATCAATCTTGTCACTGAGATCAAATCTAACATAGATAATAAAAAAATCGCGCTTGGGATTTTTATAGATCTAAAAAAAGCTTTCGACACCGTTAGTCACAGATTACTGCTTAAGAAATTGGAAACGATTGGTGTCAAAGACTCTGCGCTAAAAATGTTTCAGTCATACTTATCAAACAGATCCCAAGTTGTAAAAATTGATAACACCCAGAGTAGGAAGTGTGAGTTAACTTGCGGAATCCCACAGGGTTCTATATTGGGCCCTCTACTTTTCTCAATATATATAAACAACATTCAGGAATTGGGATTACATGGACAGATAACACTGTACGCAGACGACACATGTCTTTTTTACTTCGGGTCCTCTATTCAGGATATTATTTCAAAAGCCCAAGAAGATTTGAATAGTTTGTACTGCTGGTTCCAATATAATCTTTTGACTATTAATGCAGCTAAAACGTGTTATGTTATTTTCAGGGCCAAAAACAAAATAATCCTCCCCCATGAAACGCTAAAAATCAATAATGTAGTTTTACAAGAAAAAAGTTGTGAAAAATACCTTGGCCTAAAACTGGATAGCGGTTTGACGTGGTCTGCGCAACTTGAGCATTTAAGATCAACACTCTCTTCACTTACTGGATCACTTCGGCGCATAGTTCGATGCATACCCCGTCAGATTCGTTACACTATTTATAATTCACTCGTGAAACCTCATCTCCTTTATCTGATAGAGGTTTGGGGAAATGCCCCAAAATCTAAGATAGCGGACCTACAAATCCTACAAAATAAAATAGTCAAAACACTTTTTCATTATAATTTTTTAACACCTACTACTAAAATATACCGCGAAACTAAGCTAATGACAATAAAACAATTATATATATACAGCACATGCATTCTCATTAAAAAAATAATCGACGGCTCTCTCCATACTAACCTAACACTTAACAAACGCACAACTAAACGTAGCACGCGTCGAGCTAGTTTTCTGGTATTGCCGAGGGTAAGAACAAATTATGGGAAAAAAATGGTTACGTTTGAAGGAGTACAGTTTTATAACAAATTTCCCTCAGCTATTAAAAGTGTAACTTCGTTTAATGTGTTTAAAATTAAACTTAGCCAACATATTGTCGAAAACTATTAATATTATGACAAATTTAAATATAAGTTTAGTGTTTAGTGTGAATAGTGACGAACATCACACTTATAATTTAAGAAATGTTGTTCTCATGTAAGTGACTATTTGTCTTTTTTGAGAATAAATATCTTTAAACCTAACTATACTTTCATTGAATAGTTACGAGTATGTATATTGTTTATGTATGAATGACGTGCTGAAATAATGTAAAAAGATTGGAGCCTTCATACATACGTACAAAAACTGAAGTTAATAAATAGTAATAGTTACATGTTCTCAATATGTACCGAAATATTTTTGTATGTTTATGCCATCTTTTAAGATTAAAATAATTTCCTCTTTATACTCGCCTAACAGCAGCTCCAGAATAATTCTTGAGACTTATTTACGTACATTATAATTAAATGAGTGCGGAACCCACTCATCGCAACCATTAAATTGTGCGCAGGATAATTTTCGCGAACTCCTTAGCCGTAGTCGGTTGAATTTAAGCACCCGCCCGTTATAACCTCTCTAATTAATAATTAACAGATACCCGCGTGTTCCTTGATACTGTAATAACTGTAATGTGAGTTAAACATAGCAATTTTGAAACGTTACCGCCACTTGCGTAACTGTACCTTTTGTTAGTGCGATAATGTGAGATGAGGAGCTAGATGGCGCAGTGGTTAGCGCACACGGCCTGCGGTTGTTAAAGTTAAGCAACATTCGCAGATGCCAGTCATCGGGTGGGTGACCGAAAAATTTTATCTCGAGCTCCTCCGTGCTTAGGAAGGCAAGTTAAGCCGTTGGTCCTGCGCCTGATCTCACTACGGTCGTGTCAGATTGCTGTCCCACCGAATTAAGAGAGCGAAGGAATAGGGAGTGCACCTGTGCTTGCACACTCACTTGTGCACTATAAAATATCATGCGTACCTGTCTGATCGTAAGAAAGTGAAGTGAATTCGGCCGGAGGGTATCATTATTATAAATGTGAGATGTTAGAAGAATCGGGTTAACTTACATGAGATAAATTCCTTGGACAATTAGACCAATTGCCTAGCTCGAAATTAAGCATAAAAGCTGTAAAGGTGCCGTTCTCTTCTAGCCATCATGGAAGTCGACGCGATTAGGTTTTGTGACCAGAACCTCTTAGCGGACAAGTCTACTAAATAGGGTTAGCACTGTAAAATTTCCCAGATTTCTTTGATGCCATGCATTTTACTGGTTAATAAGAAGCTGTTGTAGTCTGCCTCCTTCATTAATGTTTAATAAAATATCTACTTGAAGATCGCAACGATATCACGGCGGTAACAATTTGAGCGAGTTGTCAGTGAAGTTTACCTTAACACAAACTATTCAACAGGTGGGGTATAAAATTGCAAGCTAGCTGCTTCCAGCAAACTCCATCATTAATTACAATGCTGCAGCTTACGGCTATCGAAGTTTTTTCCCGAAGTAATGGACGAGACTACAATGCTTCCAATCAAGTAAAGTTCTATAAGAGAAATGCCTTGGACTAATAAGCCAATTGCCTAGCTCCAAACTAAGCATTTGTCTTTTACTATGGTTGCTATAAAAACTCAAATACTTTCATATAAATATGTACATCCATGAATGGAATGCATAAGTAAATGCCGGTAATTATCACAAAAACATAGCCAATTGGATTTGAACCAAAGACCTCCTGTTTTGAGGCTTGGACGTCTTAGCAGGCCATTCAGAATATACTTTGATTTCACTTAGTTATTGTTGCAGTCTGCCACTTATTCGTCATTGTTTAATTCTATACATACTATGGAACGATCTCCCGGTGGTACCAATTCGTGCGATGTTTCAGTAAAGTTTACCTTAACACAAACTATTCAACAGGTGGGGTATAAAATAGCAAGCTAGCTGCTTCCAGCAAACTCCATCATTAATTACAATGCTGCAGCTTACGGCTATCGAAGTTTTTTCCCGAAGTAATGGACGAGACTGCAATGCTTCCAATCAAGTAAAGATCTTGCTAGATGCAGGCTAAATAGAGTTAAACCTGGAGCTATATAGTTTCAAGACTTTTAAGCGCTTAGTTAAGTAGTTGCTTTATGTCCTTCTGTATAAAAGCGATTTGTATTTACGGTTGTATGGGAAGACATTTTCGATTGTATATTGTACAAGTGGCCGCCCGGGACTCCGTCCGTATTTCGGTTTTCGCTCACATAGTTTTATACTATAGCTTAAAGCCTTCCTCGATAAATGGACTATCCAAAACAAAAATAATATTTCAATTCAAACCAGTTGTTACTGATTAACACGTTCAAACATACAAACAAAAATGCAAGCTCTTTAGCTTTATTATATTAGTGTAGATGTGTAGAAAATTATTTTAGTTAACCATTACTGAAACTCTCTGTATTCCGGGCTGTATTCGGAAAAACCAACATAATATTTCCTGACCCGAGAATCGAACCCAGGACCCCTAGATCACGACCCGGTACATAAACCAACTAGTCCATCGAGGCGTTCAAAGTGAAAAAGTGTTCCTAAAAACCTATAGTACACAAGAAGACACTTTTCTCCGTAGTATTATTAGAAGTATAAATTAAAAAATCTAAATGCGAGCAAAGAGTTCCATTTCTAGATCGACAAACAGTAGTAATTGCATAACTTTTGAACTTTAACTTTGAAATCTCCAGTGAAGCGATGGAATAGTTGACTGCTGTCTGGTTCTATGAATAGGGGGTGAGATGGCAAACACTGAACATATTGTAGCAATTAATAACAATGATGAACGTTGCATTTAATTCAATGGCCCTTAATAATAATGTCTAGGAGAACACCGAGAGTCTGCATCTAGCCGTGGCGTACGATTAATTAACAATTCAAGGTATGTATAAGTATGTTTAATGTTACCTTACAATTGTTTATAACGATCGATTATAATACATTTAATCCATCTCGCGAGATTGTGAATTATGGAAAGGTTGTAATTTGTATCATACCGTTTAAAATTTAAAGTATTACCATTTCCATCCGCCATAACGCTTCGATGGTCCAGTGGTTTAAGTACCGGGCTTTTGTTTAGAGTTCCTGGGTTCGATTCCCAGGTCGATCAAAATTAGTGTTGCTTTTTCCTTAGACAGCCCGGGTTTGTGATCACCAAAACGTATTTGGCAAGCGTGGTTATTAAACCAACGCCCATCTTGGTATCTATATTACACGATATCTGACGGCGTATATTTACCGCCGTCGGAATTGGGGATCAGGTGGAAAACTCGAAAAAAATATATGAATTCTGTTAATACACCAAAAATAACTTTGTTACGCACAACATGTTTTATTCGAGTAATCCCTCCACAAAGGGTTTAAGCCCTCTTCTCACGCTATCCGCGTATTATCATTACAAACTGTATCTTTATTTCATTAGGATGCCGCTACATGAGGCCTACTATATCCAATATCGTTTTTCAAAGGATATTGAGCTTTATTACAGTGGGTAAAGGTGGTTTGGAAAGTGCGAGGAATGCTATAAAACAATGATAAACGCTCATAAAGACACACTATTCAGTCGGCACATGCCCATCGTAACTTAGTTCATTAAATGTGCGCCGGTTAGTGAAGAGTAGTTTTCTGCTTATTCGAATTTAGTGGCAAGAGAAAGATACGTTGATGTGGATTGGTTTCTTTATTACCCGAAAGAAATGTGATATGATATGCCGGAATTGTATATCCGATTAGTGTGTGGTCCAAAAAAGATGTTATTTGTAAATAATACGACCACGTTGCATTTGTCGCTGTCTCAGTAAAGCATAGGTTATGCTTTCCGAAAATAGTCTTATCTTATTATATGAATTTACTACATATTATCTCAATTATAAAAAATCAAAGCCGTAATCAAAATAAATACTACTTACTTAAGAACATTGTTTTAGTAGATAGTTACCTATATATCTATCTCTTTACCAATACGCTGTACTTATTTGAGAAAACTAGTGGCCGACCTCAACTCCGTCATCACCTGGATTTCGGATTATGCACTCAAAGTGTTATACCATAGCTAAAAAGCCTTCCTCGACAAATGGACTTTCCATCCAACACAAAAATATTTGGTCAATTCGAACCAGTAGTTCCTAAGTTTCGCGCGTTCCAATAAGCAAGAAAGAAACTAACTCTTCAGCTTTATTCTATTAGTGTAGATATGTTGTTGTCTTCATTTATGAAATCATGGAAGTAAGAACAGTATAATAAAGAGTGCGCGATGCCTTAAATGTGGATTTGCTTGGAAGAAAAATATGGAAAAAGGAACACGAACGCTAGTAAAACAATAAGTACCCCAAAAACACGATAACTTTTAACCGTATCTCCTTACATTCTCCGTAACATATCAGTGTGGCACAGAATTTAATTGTTTGTTTTTCTTCCCTCCCTGATCCTGTTTCCTTCATCATTTAATCGGATACGGGGACAATCTCAATCGACAAAGTCCCGTCAAGTTGATATTAATTAAGTGTATGTGAGAAGGAGGTAATTAATTACCAAGCCGTTTCAAAGAAAATCGATCATTGCGTAACATTGACTGATTTATTTACGTCATCTGAGGATTTGGTATGTAATTAGATCACTTGTTTCTAGTACTTGCGAGAAATCTGTCTGAGTGTTTAATTTTAAATGTGAAATATGAATCAGGTATATGTGTACCTATATGAATTTCTTGGAAGTTAGGCGTCTATCTAACAACGCTCTTTTATGTCTTGAATAGTATTAAATTAAGTTATTAAAACCTAATATAGGTAACGTAATTTTATACAGTTCGGTCACAAATTTGTTCTAAGATTACGTACACACATCGATACCATAAAAAATACAGGTAGATAGGTACAAGTAGGTATAAAGAGTTTTAAAATTAAAGGTTATACGTGTGTTGAATTTAACTAGTTTTCTTTTAAATTTATCCTATTAATTAATAAATATAACACTCGTCACGGGTAGTATTAATAAATTTATTTATAAATTAATAAAAGGGAATCCAAAATCTTTCTTTCAAAGATAGTATAGTATAGGTAAGTCATTAACGTTGAGCACTTAATTAAATCCGGTGCATTAACACCGTCCAACGGCTAATAGCTTTCTGTGAACGCGTTTAATCTTATTCTCTTGCTCGACTTGCAACAAATTTGTTTCGACATTTTTTCAGTTGTCAGCGGCAAAGTTTAAATGAAGCGCGACGCCAATGATCGCTCTGAGACAGGGAATTGTAAACTAATATAAAAGCAATTCCATTTCTCAGACGTCGATAAAAGTCCGGCGTCTGACCATAAAGATTGTTAGTCACGCCAACATGATTGTATGAATTGAGTTGCTCGATTGTACGCGAGTCGCGGTCGTCTGGAAACTCGAATTCGATTCACAAACGCGACCGATCTCGATTCAACGGCCGATCGGGCCGACCTAGCGAATCTTAGCGATCAGTGAGCGTGCGATTGCCGCGCGGTGTAGACGTGCCACGTCCGTGACGCTCTCGGTAGCAACTTGCCGCCTTTCCGATTGTCAGAAAGTTAAAACTTTTATAAAAAGTGTAAAATGTTTGTGCAAAATGACGAGATGTGACGACGTTTCGTGATAACACGACTGTGTTTCTGTGTTTTTAGTTTGAAAAGTTGTGAAGTTTGATTTGCGTCTCGAGTGGATTTAACTTTAGTTTACCGGCGTTTATGAGTGTAAGTACCTATTTCATAGTGTAATTTTTAGGTTATAATGCGGAACATAGTTTCGAGGCATCATCATTGTACTTTTGACCTAATTTTCTCATATGGATTAACAGCAGTGTATTTTGATTGTTATTTGTGGACCGGTATGGTTTTATCATGTTATCGGTAACGTTTTTAGTTATTAGTAATGCACATTATCACACCACTATCAGCACGCGTATTAGCTAAACCGGATCTAGGTACTTTCTTTAGCTGATTAATAAATAGATTAGGAAGGTAAATTATTGGTTACCAGCTGTGGATCCCTGTTTGAAAAATATAACCTAGCTTCTAGTTTTTGGAGTTTTCAATCTTAAATCCGTTAGGCACAGTTTTTACCCAGCTAGTTAAGCCTAACCTATCACTTACAAGTGATCTAGGTATGAAAAGAAAATATTGTTTTAAATAAGATTTACTCTTATAAAGATACGTCATAATGATGCAGGTGTACCAGACTCGGGTATCTACGTAGGTAGTTAGTTCATTGTTGAAAAAAAAGGCACGTAAAAATACTGCCTAGGTAGGTACCTATGGTTCTTGACTCTGTCCTTAGACTTATTAATAATTAACTACCTAGGTAGGTAGGTACCTACTTAATGTATGTGTTTTCAATTAACATTAGGTATTTTAATAGTTCATGCCTGTTGTGAAATTTCTCTTCTTTGAGACGAAATTCAGGAGGGACGTCGTCTTTTGTTTCCGATTAAAACTTCCACAAGATAAGCCCCACCCACCTACAGTACAGATTAATGTAACTCCAGGACAAGTTTAGGAATTTAAAAAACAACAATAACTAGCTACATAAGTACCTAGGTATTAAGGTATATTTTTAACTAGACCGACGAAAGCAAGGAATATGCAATGTTCCAGTCACGAAATATTGAAGCACCTTGCTTACAACATTCTCATTATCTCATAAAATATAGCCTCATGTGATGGCTTGGTTTATTCAGTCATGTTTGTTTGAATGCGCACTACGCCACATAGGTAACATACCTAACTCCCACTTACCTCTACGTTATTATAAATTTCGCCAAACTGAAGGAGTGACTAGGTAGGAGTTAGCTAGGTTTACCCATATAAGTACTTACTTATCTATGTAGGCATCCTTGCGCCCCCAGAAAAGGCCAATCTATTCTGTGCTTCTGATGAATGAGAGAACGAGAGACGGCGTAGGTACCTCAATTAGATGAGTACCTAGGATGTATCTAAACTTTTCCATAGACTTTCCAACGTTGGCTAACCTGCTTTCAAGCAGTCTACCAAACACCAACTCCTCATATAAACCCCTCTATGACCCATGAAACAAGATAAATACCTACCTACCTAATTACAGTTAGGTACTTGCAGTACATAGGTGTAGTCTTGTGTCTTGCAGAACTAGAAGAAGACTGTAGTCTTGCAGTACCGATGTGTTCTGTGCTTGCTATAAAGTGAATACAAAAACATTCCAATTAGCACTATCGCCCTTATTAACATAAGACATTATAACCTTTACTATTCTTTATGTTGTATCTCGTGACTGTACTTAATTGCCTAGGTCATTTAAGTTCATAGACTGATAGTGATAACCATAATTATAAAATCATTCAATCATTACGCTGATCAAAGCGTGACAGATCAGTTTTATAGGTGTAGATTGCATAAATGATTTGGTGGTTTATCTTAAGATTTTATTCTTTATTGCAAAGCTGAAACCCTGCAACACAAAGGTTTTATCACGTCGTAAAACGCAAATTTCTGTTGTTTCTTGTGTGGGACACACCCATCCTACAGAACCAACCTACAGAATATGGGATTGTTTTGGTTATTTGAAACTTACGACAAGAGTACTCAATCTATTCATGTTAAATATGTATTTTTTTTACTTGAAAGATTTTACTATATGACCTGGTACACGTACGAGTATGTTATTATTAATTGTACAGACAAAAATTGTAAAAATTGGTGATTGAAAAGAGCAACTATCGAGTTTCTTGCCGCTTCTTCTCGGTAGATGACTGCATTTACGAAGTCGGTGGTCGAGTCATTCTATTGCAATATTATTTTATTGACGATTTTTAAGTGCCTTGCAGAGACCTATATAAATAAAGAATATTTTGATTGATTGATTGATTGATTGAGTAAGTTAAGCCCAGGTACTAGACGCAACATACTAATTTATATTTGACTAGCGGCCGCCCGCGAATCCGTCCGCGTCTAAAGCCTTCCTCGTCATTGGACTATCCAACACAGATTTTTTTTTCAAATCGGACCAGTAGTTCCTGAGATTAGCATTTTCAATCCAACAAACAACTCGTCTACTACTACTACTACTACTACTACTAGTAGTAGTAGACGAGTTATTATTTCGTCAGCACTAGCTTTATTATTTCGTCAGTACAAGCTTTTTTTTTTCGTCAGTTAGATACCTAGTATCGATTTCTAACGAATACCTAATTTTAGTCTCCCACATTTAATAAGCAAAAATGCAGACAAAGTCACGAGACCACTCCTGTATCTAACTTGTTTAACCAATCCTGGAAATGTAATCGTGAAAAGGTACATTATTAATTAAAATTGATTAAAGCACAGCCCGATTGTCTCATAACATTAGCAAAGATTAAAAATTAATTAACAATGTAGATTCAAGGATATCTATTTCCCAACCGACCTTCGTTGTGGTTCTGAGTTTAAATATTATGACATCTATGTTTTAACCTTTGAAGGCCAAAACAATGAGCTGTGATGAATTTGTCGTTAGACGTGAAATTAAGATTCATAACAATTCATTAAGATTGCGATCAAACGGTGCGACAGCAAGCTATGCCAAGGTTAATTACTTGGCATGCTCCCTGTGCATATTCCGTTTAGGATTACAGATGATAAAGATTGGCACTCTTTAATAATTGTCCTAGTTAATATCACATTACGACAACAAACGTCAATGTTAGTAAAACAAATGATAAACTAGGTAGGTAGGCATGTTGCATCATAATCATAACATCGTTATAAAAATAAATAAATAAGCAATCTGTCTCATTAGGTGGGTAAGTAACTATCTTGTTTATGTCACCAAACGTACTTTTGACAATTGGTAAATAGTTAAATATTTTAGCTTCGTAGGGAATCGACGTTTCAATAAATTGTAGCCTTTGAATCAGATCTATGAACTAGGGTAAGTTCGCCGGTTCGCGTCCATCGCCCAGTTCGCGTCCACTTTATTTTTAAATCCTCGAAAATAAGTAAACTGCTACACCAATCAAACGAACAATTTTACTACTTAAACCTATATGTTTAAGAAGCTAGCACATATAAACAAAAGGTCCGTACGTCAAACCAAAATAAAATGAAAAAAATATTTGTCCTTGCTGTTCAACAAAAAGTGCGAAAACGCTGGATTTTAAGAAAAAAAATAGTGTGCAGCGGCGAGTTCGATGGTAAGTATTTTATAGTTTCATATGTATTTTGGGAAACTTAAATGTTTCTAAACTTTTATAATGAAAAAAGGAATAACAATTATAATGAATTTGTTTATTTTTTTTATATTTATCTAATAAAATAAGGTGGACGCGAATTACTACATCAAATTTTCAAAATTTCCACTTTGCGTCCGGGTGGACGCATACTATAAACATAATAGACCAAGTTGCGTCCACTATGTATTTTTGCTAAAAGCAATTGACTTTTTTGTAAAAATAATTTATAAGCTTAAATTCTTAAATGACAAGTGGACAAAATTTCTTTTAATCTTATTTTATCTTCACTTACAACTTTCTGATTTTCGGGTAGTTACCGCGACGTTGGTTCTATGGTGTCCTTAGACGACAAAAGAATTCTACCATTAGAAGATACTGCATCAAACTCCAATATTAAGTGATGAAAAAGAAACTCTCGTAAAGGAACTTACTCCAAAAATTCCTTTGACTTCATCATCAGCACCAACTGTATCGCTACCATCTTTATACCCTCAGGGTCTTAATTACAACTATTTTCAGTCACTACACAAAAGGGAACTACTGATTAATTTGAACACCACCTGGTGCTGACCAGCTGACCAGTATTTTTTTACAATGCTGGAAAAGATAATCCCAGTACTCCAGCAACCATACCTTCTGCTGCATGAAGAAAGTGTTAGGAAGGAAAAGCAGGAAGCGCGTTATTATTAATCAATACTGATCTTAGATTGAAATTAGGAGTCATCCATTACCGCGTAAGGGTGTCCTTAAAAAACACGAAATGTCACAAGGGGGGAGGGGGCGTAGTAATATGTATTCATGTTTATTTTGTTTCCGGCAAATCCTTCTACTATTATAAAGGCGAAAGTTTGTATGTATGGATGTATAGATGTTTGTTACTCTTTCACGTTAAAACTACTGAATGGATTTGAATGAAACTTTACCACAATATAGCTTATACATCAGAATAACACATAGGATATTGGAAATCGAAATCCACGCGGACGGAGTCGCGGGCGGCCGCTAGTATGATATACTTATTCAAAAATCGGCGTTAAATCTGTGGTGTGAAGACATTCTTAATAAAATTATGTTCATCTAGTGTTGTAGCGTGGGGGGGGGGGGTTTCTTAAACCTCACCTAGGGGGAGGGGTGTGGTCAAAAAAACATCACATGATAAATGGACCGCCCCTTAACAGAACTCATAATGCTTATCTTTAAAGGTGCCAGTACTGGTTAGGTTCCTACTACATAGTTATCTTATTTTAAGTTCAATAATTGTAGCGAATTAATTTTTAAAGTGATTACAATGTTGATTTTTAATTATTTATATTTATTCTTAAATAAAGACACTGATAGAATACAATCTTTCTTTTCATATATCACCCCTATTATCCTTTACTAAGCTGGTGGACGCAAACTGGTCCATGGGTGGACGCAATCTCGATTTTGTGGACGCAAACTGGGTAAAACGCCAAATTCCGATATTTTTATTTTTTTGGAATAAATACAAAGTGTTTTAAGCAAATTTGAAAGTTAATCTTAAAATAGACTATATAATGAACTCATAAAATAATTTCGAGATAGATACTAGTGCTGGGATATTTTTATTTTCGCCGTCAAACTTGGGAACTGCACTAAATGGACGCAAACCGGCGAAATGACCCTACTGCACTTAAATTGAAATTGATGAAATGAATTTTATCAATTCATTTTTAGTTAAGTAGGTAGGTACCTACGTTATGATGGGATCAACAATGATCCTAGTGGTCTATCATACAATAAAATTATTTTGTCATCTAGGTATTTAAATTATTTAACTAGGTAGGTATTAGGTATTATTTTTTAACTACCGTCATGCCAATCAAATATGTCATCATCATTATCATCTCAAGCCTTTCTCGACCAATTTGGTGTATGCCCCTTCCTCCTCTTTGGTGTAATCAAATAGGAAGTTCATGATAAATTAAAAAATATTTTATAATATTAAAGTCATGGTGCAGCAATTGTACAGTTGAATGCATAAAAACGAAGTGAGTTGAAAAACAATCAGGCCGGTGGTAATTGTCTTTTTTTACTATAGGATTGTTCGTCATGTGTGAAAAGGATGGCCGCGGTGGTAAAGCGGATTCATTATAAGTGATGATAGCAAAAACTAAGCGAGGTCAGTGCCCGGATAAATTAGGGAAGACGGTTTAATATGAGACCCAGGATTTTAATGACGTAGCCGTACTTAAAACAATGAAATGCGAAATGGATATCATATGTGTAAAATTGTAAGTAATGTGTAAATAACATGAAATACCTAAAAATGTTAGGTCGCGAAACGAACAAGAGGGTCACCTGTTGTTTTTAATCAATATCCAAAAAAAAGTAAAGTATTTGGCCGACCCATCCTAACGCATTTTAATTTAGTTGTAACACCAAAGCGATTCTTTCATGCAAGTGTATGAACCTGGGAAGCATAATTTTAAATTTTGTAAGCATCGAACAGTTTAATAATGATGTACAATTTGGTGTAGACCTAGAGTTACAATTTAATTAATCAAGCCAATGCTAAAAAATCTAGCAAACTACTCATCGGAAAAACGAACTGCGAACTCAGACACGGATTTCCACTTCAAAGAATTAAAGGAACTTTGCGATCAAAGGAGCACTGATCGCTTTTGACTGCATTGCTGCATCGGTTTGTCTAGTAAAAAACTATCGTAGAGCTGTGAATTCCTGCATTCGTTTAAGTGAAAAACTTGTATAGAAAAAATACTAAATGTTAGTTAGGTAATCAATGTTGACCTTTTGCAAGTCTTACCGCTATTCTGCTCTTCTCAAATGATGACGATGATTTTAAAATATAATTCCTATTCCTTTCAATGTAGGTACAAGCTTATCTAAAAACTCAATACCAATTATACATTGGAATTTCGTAGATGTTTCGAGGGTTTTTATTCACAAGGTACATAATGTATGTACGTTTAAAAACTGTCTTATCAATTATCGTGTTGTCCATACAAGTTGGCTTGGAACCATTGAAATCTACTTCAAGATTGAAGGACGACATTTTCAACAGCTTATAAAGCGACTTCTATTTGCTACAATATCAGAAAGGTGTTTTACCAGTTTTGACAAGTTACGTAGGTACTACCTATGTTTAAAGTATTTAATTCAATTTAAATAGCTCGTGCTATTTCGCCAAGATTATTTATTAGTTAATTAATCTGAAAAAAAAACAGTTCGTTTAGTTGAAGTGAATCAAAGCTTTACAATAACCCAATCATAAAGTTCCCATCACATTCGTACAGGATACTTACGAAGTTCAATAAAAGAAGCCGTAAAGAGAAAATGTGGAAATACTATTATGACATTCAATGAAAGTCCACATTTTAAACTTTGGACATTACACGTTAAGCCACGTTTCGTGCTATACACACGTATGAGCGATAATGGCTCTAAACAACATCTTTATTATTCAATATGGGTACGTGTTCGACTTTTAAATTCGTCGTTTGTATATTTTTAAATTCAACCTTTGGTGTAGGTATAAATGTTTACCGTTGATGGAAATAAAGTAGTCCGTAAACGTTTAATATTCTATTAACTGAGGCCCCTTATTCATTTTTATCTAACGTTTCTTGCACAAATGTTGCTCGACAACGATGTTTGTCAACATCAGTGTTGCCGGTAACAACATTTAGACATATTTTTAATTTATACAGTCAAATAGTACAGGTGGTTAACATGGTATCATTCGTGTTGTATCAACTGTACTTATGGAATAGTACACTTAAATTTGTACCACCAATGGTACTATCTTATGGTACAGCTGGTCCATCGTGTAATTTTCCTTCCCCGTGAAAAGCCCCACAAATAGGAGTGTTGCATACAACACGTTAGCAAAAAACTTCTATTTAATATGTTTGTAAACAAATTCTTATAATGAATAGGTACGGTTTTAGTTAGAACTTAATCGCGTTAATACGAACTCCGAAGTATAACACTTCTTTTGGCTCCCATTGTACAACTTGAGATGTTTGGCGAGTTAACTATGTTCCTCAGTAAACTAGGGTTGATTCTTGTTTGTTTTTAGTTCATGTCGACGCATTATTTATAAGGGGTCTAGTTAGCGATTGTTTCGGCCCTGTGATGGGATCTTGCGAACAAGGGTTCATCAAATCTTCAATGGACTTCTGTATTTGTGGAAAAACCCTTTTGTAAGTTTTCAATGCTTGTGTACTCGTTCATAACTACTGTTTAAAAATCCTCAGCTTGTATGATATATATATATGTTTTTGTTTGCTTATTCAAGCGAAAGAATTATTTATCACTAGCGGCCGCCAGCGACTGCGTCCGCATGGGTTTCGTTTCCGTACACAGTGTTACTATAGATAGCTTAAAGTCTTCCTCGACAAATAGTAAGTGGACTTTCCAATACAAACGATTTTGTCAATTCGAACCAGTTGTTATTGAGATTAGCGCGTTCAAACCAATCTGAATCAGGAGTTACACGTGTTATTGTTAGTCAACTATGAAAGATAGACATATACTGTCAAGGGATATTTTTTAGGCAATCTTATGAAAAATATTTCCGTCATACATGATTTTTATGTAACTTTAACCATAAAAGCTGCACACGCGACAGAAGCTTAAAAAATGGAGTAAATTCTCCCGTTTTCCCAATATTTTCCTTCACTACTCTGCTCCAATTTATTGTAGCGTGCTGAAAAGTATCCTATAATATGCCCAGAAGTATAAAGAATAATTGTACTAAGTTTCGTCAAAATCCGTCCAGTATTTTTTGTTTCTATAAGGAACATACAGACAGACAGACAGACAGACAGACAGACAGACAGACAGACAAAAATTTTACTGATTGCATTTTTGGCATCAGTATCGATCACTTATCACCCCCTGATAGTTATTTTGAAAATATATTTAATGTACAGAATTGACCTCTCTACAGATTTATTATAAGTATAGATATAGATTATGAAAGGAGCCTTTGTGTCATCCTAGATCTTATGCGAAAAAACCTATTCAAAAATAGCTTCGACTAGTGTTAGCCCAGAAGTAAATCAAAGCGAATAGGTAGGGTATTTGGTTTTTATAAAAATATATATTTCCAAAATGTTTTATTGAAAATTTCAGACTTTATCCATATAAAATTATAAATTTATTTAAATTCAGAGACTAACGATGTAAAGTTATACATAGTTAGGTAGGTATTATAAAGTTTCCGTTACGAGAAAAAACATCTTCCGAAGCTGACGAATTCATATTGTGTTAAAATTTATTCAACATCGACAAACTACTAAAATGTTCAAAGTTCAGGGCTATTAACTAAATAATAAATAAAGGATAGTTTTACTCCAATATTTGCGCGTAATAATGAAGTGTACTTTAAAACAGATGTTGAAACCGTTCAAATAATGTTCGGAATACATATTTTAGTTAAATAGACGGCCGTGACCGGTCGGCACTCGATATTTGATGGTATTCAATAATTATTTAATATTTACATTGTTCTTCTACATTGGACTACACGTGTAAAATATTATAATTACCTACTTTTTTATAATACATAGCACGGTACATTGGCTCCTCCCTCATCATCATCATCCTAGCGCTTGTCCCGGTCGCATCCTCGGCTGCTGCCTCGGAGTCCAGGGTCCGCTTTTCTGCTGCACCTACTCCACTTCACGCAGTCTTGGGCACATTGGCTACTCCCTGCCTGATAGTAAGCAAAAGAGGAGCCCTAATTGCCATGACAACGGATGTGGTATTATTGGCATCGCCACACCGGCCCGCCAGAAACCTTCATCTTCACGCTTCTCTTGAACCATCATTTGATCTTTTGTCGATTCTCACATCCCAACTAATATTATAAATGCGAAAGTAACTCTGTCTGTCTGTCTGTCTGTCTGTCTGTCTGTCTGTTACGCTTTCCCGCTTAAACCTCGCAACCGATTTTGATGAAATTTGGTACAGACAATCTTTAGACCCTGAGACAGAACATAGGCTACTTTTTATTTCGAAAAAAAGAAATCCACGCGGACGGAGTCGCGGGCGGCCGCTAGTAGGTAATAATATTAATTACAGGTATAAGTAATAAAGAAAACAAAGTCTCATATGATACAGGAATACTCGTATTTTAAACAAACTGAAACATTGGCGGTTATAAATCTGTATAGCTTAGCGCAAAAAGGCCGGCCGTACTTTTTGTTCCTCTGTTTTTGTTTCCATAATTGATTCTACAAAAAACAGCACGGAATATCTTCGTATTGTAGCTGTTGCTAAGAGGTATAGCGGTGGAATAATTAAGAGTTACTTGGTGAAGTGGCACCGCATCACGCATAATAATATTATGTTTATGTATGAACTTTTGTAGACATCGCGCTCCGTAACATGAACTAATAAGAAGTCTTGGATGAATGACATTAGGTCGTCGGCGAGAGAAGTAATTAAATGCTGTTTCGCAAAATGACAGGACAGTATAAGTATCAGCCTATAAATGTTCCACTTCAGTTCAAAGGCCTCCATCATTTGAAATCATGTTTTCGTTACAGAGATGGGTTTTAACTTGATCACCACGCTTGCCAATTGCGGGTTGGCGATCACAAACCTGGGCTTACTTGGGTTTAGAAAATCAAAACAAACTTTGCCCGTCCTGGGAATCGAACCCAGGACCTCGAGACCACGGCCCGGTACTCAAACCATTAAACTAATCGAGACGAAGCTGGTGAAATACCTAATTAAGAGTAAGTTGATGAAGTGGCCGCGATCGCATCACGTATACTTATATTTTGTTTAATGTATGAACTTTTATATCTAATAAGGAGTCTAGGGTAAATGATACTGGGTCGACGTAATTAAATGCTGCTTCGTAAAATGACAGGACACTGCTGCTGCTGCTCATTTATCCAACGCTTCTGTTAAGATAATAATTGCTAACCGAATTCCAGTTAAATTAGTTAATCCCAACGATTAAAGGGCTCGGAGCTGGCTTTGTAAAATGTCAGAATTTTAAGAGGTCCAATAGGCAGGATGTTTGTGACTGTAGAAGTGTGCGTGCAAACACAGGTGCAATCGTTTCTAACATAGCTATTGTTAAGCGTAACTTTTATGGGGTGAATGACTTCAAAGTCTAATGTTACTAATATGAATAAACACTTTGATTCGGGATCTAAGAATTATGTCTACCGATATTTATTCGTCGAAATCTATGTGTGGAAAACACCGTGAGGAAACCTGCACATTCAGTGATTTCTGACTTTAGTTCAGTTAGATCTGAATGTGTAACCATGATCCAATCTGTCTGGTTCCCCTCTATGGGTTACGAAGGTCTGATGGCAGTCGCTTCACTGTAATAAGTAGACTTGCCAAATCCTGGATCATGGTCAAAGCGGACCCCGTATAGAAACGGGATAAACGCTACGAAGAAGAAGCCATTGATTCGTACACATCACTGTACGAATCAATGGCAATGTGATAATTAACAAAATGTATTATGGATTCCATTTTGATGTTTCATTACTGTGACTGAAAATTAGAATTCCTCAATGGTTAATCCAATTAATGTTCAGTTTCTAGCAGCCGAACGGGCTTTGAATTCTGATCATTCATCTACTACAATCATTTTCGTCGTATCTCATTCTGAATTTGATCGGATTTACCGATTATTGCTGGCTCGTTACCATAATTAGCAAATCTTTAAATAGATAAATCCAAGGATTATTCATCCGAATTGTACAAAAATATCATAATACTTACCTCCATTTTATAAGTCCATAATTCTTTCCGATTCCAAATCCAACATTTCCAGCTCTTACCAATGCACGGCTGTTTTGTTTTCAAATTCAAATGAAATATGAATTGTTTTGTGCCACTTGGTTAATTTTAAATCTACCCTTGTTTATGAAATATTATCATTGCCGGGTCATTGAGCATGTCGTTTACATATTAAATTTTCGCATAATTAACCAACGTATGCTTTGAATTTTTAATTGCTATTGTAACTTTGTCCAGTGCTGTTTCAATTTCACAATTGAAATCTATTCAGTTTATGCTCTAGTGAACAATCGCTGGCTGATAAGGTTTTGTGACCAATTGTTCCGTGATTGAGATAATGAGAGTTTGATTAAATTCGAGTTAGCACGGGTTCCGATTATCCTATTTTTTTCCATAATATTTTGTGATTTCACACTCTTTTGTGTCCAATAGGATACTGAAGGTGACATTGAAATGGTCGAGTGGAACATAACCCATTACAATAATACTCATTTTTGATAAGGAAACTAAGATTAGTGTTCAAAAGTATTAAAACCATAAAATTATCTCTCCAACGTGTGACTCGCTGCTTGGTCTCAAACCAAGTACAGTGCCAATGTACGCGTAAGTCATTCAGCAATCAAAATACTATAAATCCGCAAGAGCCTTTAAAGCTCAGACCATTAATGTCCCGTATATTCGAACGAATGAGGCATACCAATATTCATAAATAAGCACGTTTGCATAATTTCCATAAATGCAATTATTCTCTGAAGATTTTGTAGTTAAGTAATTAAATTAACAAGTAAAAAACCGGCCAAGAGCGTGTCGGACACGCCCATGAAAGGGTTCCGTAGCTAAAAGATGGCCCGACCGCTTAAGACACCATTTAGTAAGGGCAACTGCACGTCATAAGTTGGTCGAGTTGGATAAAAATAACTATTTATGATACAGAGTTCGCTATAGTTTTAGTTGAAAGTACTTACTTGGAGGTATACAGGACATTATTTTCAGAATTATTGTAATAGTATTTTAAAAGTTAAGGGGGGGGGGACGCTCTAATTTTAACTTTGTATTAATATATCTCGAGACTGGGGTGTTTGATCCACATGGTTTCAAGGCAAGTTTTATTGTATTAAAAAATACCTTTATAACGATACCCCACACGATGGGGTAAGTCGATTTTTTTTTCGAATTTACTTTTCGATGTATGGGAGGGGGGGTAAAAAATAATTATTTTTCGATTATTTTAAAAACCAATTCTTGAATTGTCACCATGCATCTCTCCACCAATTTTCGTTGCAATCGGTTCAGAAACGGCGGAGAACGAGCCAGGACAGACAGACAGACAGACAGACATGACGAAACTATAAGGGTTCCGTTTTTGCCATTTGGCTACGGAACCCTAAAAACGGATATAAATTGCGTTGTAGTTGTTTTATTCACTGAGTATTAGTCGCAAAAATGTAAGATTTCTTTATGTAGTTCGTTTTTTTAGGTATCCTACCTACTATCCTACCTACCTACTAATATTATTATCTGAAGAGTTTGTTTATTTGTTTGAACGCGCTAATCTCAGAAACTACTGGTCCGATTAGAAAAAATATTTTTGTGTTGGATTTGACGAGGAAGGCTTTAGGCAATAGTATAAACTTATGTGTATGCCAAATATAATATATATATGTCGCAGGCATTTTGTAAGAATGGTCTTTTTACATATGGCGTCGTCATTTTGCAAACGGGAAGCGCTTTGTAAATTGCCTAAGGCATTTAGTTGTTGAACTAAATGATGTCAATGAGTATGCAGAAGTGATGATGATGATGATGATGTCCGACCGATTTCGGTCATGGCGACTGCTTCGACTCCTAATCGTTACGGCGCTGGTGCGCCCGAAGATGGCTAGAGTAGCCAATCTTATTGGTAAACACCCGATCGCAAAGAGCGCACGTGAGTTTACCTTCAACGTAATTATATGGAATGGACGCGGGTTGTCGGGCTTTTATGTCATCACGCCTGACGTCGAGGTCAACTTTACGCTGCTCTTCAAAAGCGCGCACCTGTCTTCGTACATACCCGCGCCATTCAGGACGCTGTGCTGCCAAGTCTTGCCATTCGGAGGGCTTGATATTGCATTTCTTTAAATGGCGTTTTAGAACATCTTTATATCTGAGGAGTTGGCCACCCCTCTTCCGCTTGCCCTCCTCAAGCTCTCCAAAAAAGATGCGTTTCGCTACTCTTTTGTCGGACATACGCGATACATGACCGCACCACCGAAGCTGCCTACGCATTAAATACGACTCAATGCCACCGACATTGGCTCGTCGCAGGACCTCCGTGTTACGCACGCGATCAGCCCATCTGATGTTCATGATGGCACGTAGGCATTTGAGGTGGAATCGATCTAACGTGCGTATATGATGACGGTACACACACCACGCTTCAGAGGCGTACAAAAGACTTGGAAGCACGATCGCCATGTAGACTGCGATTTTGGTGGCCAGTTTTAGATCATGCGATCGGAAAACCTTGGAATTGAGCTTACCGAAAGCTGCCGCAGCAGCACTAATGCGGCTGCTTATTTCGGCGTCAAGGTCACATTTGCTGGTAATAGTGCTTCCCAGATAGCGGAACTTATCAACTTGCTTCAACACGTCCTCACCAAGTTTTATGGACAGAGCCTCCTGACCGTGAATATCTAAAGACATCACTTCCGTCTTCTTTACGCTTACCTTCAAGCCGAATCTGCAGCAGGCCTGGTGAAAACGGGACATAAGCTGCTGTAGTCCATCTGGGGACTGCGAAACAAAGCACAGGTCGTCGGCATACATTATTTCTGTGATTACCGCAGATGAAATCTTGGTACACGACCTAAGCCTGGCCAAATTGAAGATACTTCCATCAGTTCGGAAGCGAATGTGAACACCCTCAGAAGACATCTGCAAGACCTCCCTGACTACTACGGCAAAATAAACAGTAAACAGTGTGGGTGCTATAACGCACCCTTGTTTTACCCCACAGGTGACCGAGAAAAACTTTGACTGTTCACCATCTATAGCGACGCAGCATTGCATGTCGTCGTGCAGGAGTCTTGTAAGCCTTACAAACTTCTCCGAGCAACCCAATTTCCGCATTACCACCCAGAGAGCTTCACGTGGAACACAGTCAAAGGCCTTCTCCAAGTCAACGAAGCAGAGGTATAGCTGACGGCCCTGCTCTCTACTTTTTTCTTGTAGTTGACGGATGGAGAAGATTGCCTCACCCGTCCCTCGATCAGGCCGGAAGCCAAACTGGAACGCAGATGCACCTAAATATCTCCTGCGCAACTGACTGCTTCCGATTTTGGACTCCGAAGACGTCAAAGTCCTGCGGCGATGGTGTGAGGTAAAGAGGTCTGGTATTATGCAACCGGGCTTTGTCTGAACTCTGCACGTAGGCGGCTCCAGGGATGTTGTATTACGTCGTGGTCGTTTCTGCACTAATAATTGGGAACGATAGTGTGGATTCGGCAGCACCTGGGGTGACAAAGCAGCCCTATTTAGGGAAGCACTGCTTTCCTCGTTCAGCCGGGGAGGGGGCTAGAAAAGGTGCCCTAAAAAAAGCTCGTTCCCTCTAAGAGGTGGTAGTAGCCACGGCTGCCATTGCATCTTTGCGACGTGGCCGAAAACGCATTCAGAAAAATTCAAATATAATAACATCTGACTTGACATTTGGTGCATGGAACGTGAGGACACTACTCGATCGAGGTGGAAATGACTGTCCAGAGCGGAAAACTGCCATTGTAGCCCGTGAACTACGACGTTACAATATAGAAGTGGCTGCTCTGAGCGAAACTCATCTTGCTGATGAAGGGGAGCTTGAGGAAGTTGGTGGTGGGTACACTTTTTTCTGGAAAGGTACTGCTACAACGGAACATCGACGCTCTGGAGTGGGATTTGCCATCAAAAATCGTTTAGTCAGGAACCTTAGGGAATATCCGGTACATATTTCAGACCGCGTTACCACGTTGCGCCTTCACTTGGAAAATGACAACTATCTCAATATTATCAGTGTCTATGCCCCAACACTAGACAAAACTGATGATATAAAGGATAAGTTTTATGAAGAACTCGCCACTTGCCTGGATAATATTTGCTCGAAAGAGCAAATATTAATACTAGGCGATTTCAATGCCAGAGTTGGGCGCGATTATGAGGCCTGGCCTAAGGTGTTGGGCAGACATGGAGTCGGCAACATGAACGGAAACGGACAGCTGCTGCTAAGTCTCTGTGCTCAATACGAACTTGCGATAACGAACACAATGTTCCGCCTTCCCGCTAAGCACAAGACCACGTGGATGCATCCGCGCTCCAAACACTGGCATCTGATAGATTATGCTATTGTGCGACAGAGAGATTTTAACCAAGTACGAGTTACCCGCGTTTTGCGTGGTGCTCATTGTTGGACAGACCACAGGCTCATTATCACAAAGCTGCATCTCCGTCTTCGTCGGCCTCGAAGATGCAATGCCAAAAAGCGCAATAGTATCAATCTAGATAAGCTGGCGGATCTTGAGACAAGACAATCTTATGCCAGTGCCTTGACTGAAACATTAAAGGATAACAACGGGAATCTTGATTCTGTTTGGGAATCTTTGTCATCACAGATATTGAATACAGCTGCACATACTCTGGGTTTTAAGAACCGATGTAATGCAGACTGGTACGATGATAACGACGAAGTTCTCACGACGGCAATTCGGAAACACCGTGATCTATTAAGGCAACAACATGATGGGCAGGGTTGTGATGCAGCGAAGCTTAAAGCAAGTAGCTTGGAGATTCGTCGGCTGGCTCGACAGATTAAGGACAAGTGGTGGCAAGATAAGGCCCGTTTCATACAGGGGCTTTCGGATACCAATCAGCTTGGGGAATTTTATAGTGAAGTGCGGAGGTTGATTGGCACTTCATATCGCTGTAGGGTTCCCCTAAAGTCAGCAGATGGTGTGCTGCTAACTAGCAGGGAGGAAGTATTAAACCGTTGGGCTCAGCACTTCGATGCTTTGCTCAACGTAGATCGGGCGGTAGAATTGCATCATATTAACTTGATGGCTCAACTTCCTACAGCTACTGAACTTGACGGGCCTTTATTGCGTGAAGAAATTGTCACTGCTATTAGACAACAGCAAAACAAGCGAGCGGTAGGCATAGATCTTATACCAGGAGAGCTGCTGAAGTATGGAGGCGACGAGCTTCATACTGTACTGTGGGAACTCTTTGTGCGTATGTGGGATGAAGAGCACGTCCCGGACAGTTTTAAACTGTCCCGCATTATTCCCCTTTACAAAAATAAGGGTGACCGCTCAGAATGCGGTTCCTATAGGGGTATTTCACTGATTTCAGCCCCTGGTAAGATTTTTGCCAGAGTCCTACTAAACCGCCTGAAAAGTCTTTCTGAGAAGATATTACCTGAGACCCAGTTTGGTATGCAGAAGTACTACTCTGACGGAAGTAGGTTAGAAGAGCAAGGCGGGAGCTCTGCTCCCGCCTTGCTCTTCGTGGTTATTTTTTTTTTAAACCCTTAAAGAATATTTTTATTTCTCGAGTTTGTTTCTTTAAATAAATATTTATTAAATAAATATTTATTGTAAACGGCGCCGCGTCGCCAAGGTTGCAAGGTATTTTATAAAATTACGACATTTTACGATATGCCTTCGGCAATTTACAAAGCGCTTCGCGTTTACTTCTGCATGTACTTCGTACTTCTGCATACTCATTGACATCATTTAGTTCAACAACAAAATGCCTTAGGCAATTTACAAAGCGCTTCCCGTTTGCAAAATGACGACGCCATATGTAAAAAGACCATTCTTACAAAATGCCTGCGACATATATTTTATAATATTCGTTTGATTTTTCTAATCTTATTGTATGAAAATAACACGATATTATGCTCTCTGATATTAACACTCCCTTTCCTTCCAAGAACCATAACTTTTGGATTACGATATCACCGCTTTATCGAAACTTCCTTTACCAAAACTTTCCGCAACTTTGCCCTAACAAACGCACCAACATCGATTTGGTTTAGGTGTAGGTTAAGTCACTACACCAGAAGTATCGTGCTTGTTTACACAAAGCTTATTTCTATTTATCTGGGTGTTTGCACTTTATATCATTAGTGAGTTTAACCTACTTTGATGTCTTAAATTGAGTATTACTTATTTAATTTTTTTACAACACCGGATGTTATCATTAAGAAGTTAATTTACTCACAGTAAGTTAGGTAGGGGTTAGTCGTTTCTATATCAAGTGTTACACCAAGCACAGACATCGTGATAAACAATTCATGAATCGAGTACAAACGCCAATGTTCATCACACAAACTTTTGCCCCTAGTGGGATTCGAACACGATCGTTGGTATTTTAGCCAGGTTCTCTGACCACTAGACCAACGGGCCCGTCGAACATTTTCATTATGACTAGGTTTATGTTACCTAAAATACATGTAGTTTGATGTTTATGAGATCATGGCAAGTAAATAGCATAAGCCTGGGAACACGTCTTAAAATCCCATTTTGTGGAGGCACGACGGATATTACCTACCTACTGCGAGAACCGGGCCATTTCCGTCCGATTTTGACATGAATCCGTGAAGGTGTCCTCACACCTATGTACCTCTGATCTTCGCTAAGAAATGACTTTGCTTGGTAGTTTTTAGACACAAGGGTTTTTCGGGTTCCGTAGCAAAATGAGAAAAAACGGAACCCTTATAGATTCGTCATGTCTGTCTGCCTGTCTGTCTAATAAAAGAACTTGGGTTGCCTCATACGTGTGGGGTATCTATGGATTTATGTCTTCAAAAATGATATTGAGGTTTCTAAAATAATCTTTTCTAAAGAAAACAGTTGGCGCGGGAGACACTTCCAAACTGGAAAACGACTAAAATAAGAGAACGATAAATCTTAAAAAATATATACCTAATTTACATTACCGTGTAAAGTTACATTGAAAATTCGTTTGAACGAGATCCAGTTAGTAGTTTTTTTTAATACGTCATAATTAAATAGAATTTGTACGGAACCCTCGGTGCGCGAGACTGACTCGCACTGTTTGTTTTTTAATAGTAGCTTGGGTTGCTTGGAATACCTCTCTTGCATTGTAATGCAAGATATTCTTGTTATTATTTAAGGAGTTGTCCTTCGGTACGTATATTAAAAAGGCTTTTAGCCTTATAATAAACTCAAGACATTACAAGTTTGCTTCTTTACAGATAAAAACTAACGTCCACTAACTCGTAAATAAGAGAAGCTAGAGTAAAACGCCGCGATGAAAGTAACCAGCAAAATTCCGTCTAAATGAAAATCGTAAATTCATGTCACGGTGTTTAAATAATACACAGTGCCCGTATTACGGAGGGCCGTGTGAGAAACGTTACTTCGCCATGAAACTCAGTTGGTTTTAATGAATAAATTCGCCCGACTAATAAAATATGTCTTATGGAAGCTTGAGTCTGAAGCTAACAGAATAGCAAACTAGAATGTACCGGAACGAGTTTTAGCAAGAATGAGTTTAAGGCAAAAGTAACGTACTTACTAACTTCGTTTTGGGATCATCATCATCATCATCTTAGCGGTTCTCCAGGTTGCATCCTCTGCCGTTGCCTCGGAGCCCAGGGTACGCTTCGACTATGATCCTGAATTGACAAGCCTTGTTATTGGCGCGGCTGTCGTCTGACCTCCGCGATCTACACAAGGGAAATCAGACAATTTGGATCATAGTCGGGACTCGGGACCAACTGCTTGACGACCCTTCCGAAGCATGAAATCGTTATTTTTATCAGACAATCAGGTGATTTAAGACTATGTCAAACAATGTCCTAACAAAAAAAACATACGGGTCGAATTGAAAACCTCCTCCTTTTTTTGAAGTCGGTTGAAAACTGCGAAAACCTACACAAAGTCTTGTTCACGCGGGATTCGAACCCAATACCTCTACGGTTTTTGTGCCCAGCGTTCTACTACTACACCACATATGTAGTTACATACTTCGTTAAGGGGATGGCTGATTTAATTTTACCTTCGTATATTGGTCTGTTATCGTGCAAGTGTGTTACCGAGGCGGTAAGTACAGGTTTCTCTTTAGGTCAATATATACCGGTACGTCAAGGACGCATGACGCAATCATGATCATATGTCACGTGCATAAGTGGTAGTAATTTTCGTTGGTTTTGGCAGCAAAGTACGGTACGATACGGTACTTTTTACGAAAGAATAAAATAATATATAGTATTTATTTATTTTTGTTAGCTTGCGAGCATGGAAGTGCATTGTGGTTGTTACCGATAAAGCACCTGCACTGGCAGCATATTATCTCAATGTTAACCTTATCGGTTGATAAAATTGATAAATTGTTGAAAGAAGTCTGTCAATCGTTTCCGTTTTACCCAACTGTCGAACAAAAGAGAGATACCTAAATCTTAATCATTAGGCATTTTACGTTGTCACTTTAATATCAACAAAAACGGGTTCACCTATCCAAATCTAATTTTCAGGGTTTGTTCGGTCATAACTCAAGAACGGGTTCACCTATCTATACCACATTTTCAGGATATAGGTATTCGGACTATTTAGAAGAAGGTTTTTGTGAAGTTTGCATAAAATCGGTCGCGTGGTTCTTTACGTAGCGAAGCACGTACTGGGCCGCGAGTAGGATATGTTGCAGGCTCTAGTGATTAATATCATTGTACCAAGCACGTCTCAAAGATTGGATTCTAAAAATAACCAATAAAAAACTTAAACCTAAAAATTAAACGGCTACTACCTACCTAGTTCATTAAACGGCATGACTGTTGCGGGTTACACTTTTTAATTTTCTAAACCAGCCGTTTGCAGCAATGGAATTGAAACTATTTTCTTTTCAAACGTAATATTGCTAGAAAAGTTTCCTATGGCATTTCAAGTTTGATAGTGAGAAATAAAAATGAAACCCTATTTCTAGCCTAGCGTACTCGTACGTAGAACGCAGGACCGAGTTGTAGAAAACTGACATCCGTTTAATTGCTTCTGTAGGAAAATTAAAAAGCAACCATATGACCTTTTATATCATGATCAGAGGCCAAGGCTAAAAATCACAGAACCATCATTCTTCAGACAATCAGTAGATTCAAGCCTGAAATGTGAAAACCTCACAAAACTAAACGAATTTGAATCCACAGCGTCCGAGGTTTTAGAACTTTGCTCCCTAACCACTACACAGATGGGTACAAAAACCAATTCTCGCGACAATTGACGCGTAAAACAAGGCCGTGTATCCTTTTTGTTGGGTATGATTCTGTTAAAACGTCACGGGAGTGCTATGAGCCAGCACGCTTCGCTTGGCGCTTGTAATCTTTTAGCAGAATCGGACCCTGGGGTGTAACCATGAAAGCGAAACTCGCTAATGTTTTTAACTTTTTAAAACTTCGCAAGCGACAAAGATATCTTTTTGTCGTGTAATGCGCTTTAGAAAACGATAGGAAGGGCAAAGTTCGGACGGAACTGTTGGCCTTTGTATCGATTTGGCTCATCGGAAACCAATGTTTTTTGTGGTAACATGATCTTTGAACACTGTATGGCAGTACCATAAACGCGCACATGGGATAACAACTTGTGCGTTGTTACTGTTTAAATATGTACTCTACTCGTAAGACTTTAAACAAGCAGTCATTTCATTTAATTCATTCATGCACATGACTTTGATAATATGTCATGGAACGAATTACCTACTTCAATACTTGAGTATAAGTTATTCATGAGCCACAAGTTAAGTTTACATAAGGGATTTATCCGCGAATGCTTGCACTAAGTACTTGGATTGAACTTTAAACGCTAGAGAGTCAGTCTTTATTATCTAATTATGATTATAATATAACTAAGTATATATTGATGGTGTGATTTACACATAAATACTATCATATTTTGTGCTCAAATGAATCCCTGCTATAACGACTTTATTTAGAACTGACGATGATGATGTTAATTAAATATCTTATAAGCAGGAAAAAGAGATCTTATAAAATAGTATTCTTAAAGAATGTTGTCTCGTTTCTTAAAGGGGTTCAATCTTCCTCGACCAACAAAAAGAGACACGAAATAAGGTAATTTCGTTACCATTCTGTCGTAAATTCATTCAAATTCGCCATTTAAACGACGTCCCTAATTACTTTCGCATGCCGAACTTTTAATTGGATTTGGGGGCCTAATGAAAATTCCCGTATGTATGTTAGTAACAAACAGAAGAAATGTCAAATAACAATCGCCTATTCAGACGCATCAAGTGAATTTTGTCGATAATCGATGATTTATTGTGTTGTTATAATTACACTCACACGATTTACTAGAACACATAGACTAAAATATTTACATTAACTGGAAAGGCCTCAAAATTAATTACACAGACAAAACAAAAAATATATATTACTCCTTTGAATAGCTTCATTGCTTAATTCGTCGCTTGCCTTTCTAACTGACGTACCTGACATTTTTATCGAAACTGAATTGTCTACACCATCTTAATCAATTTTGCAAGATGATTAAAAAGGTGTAAATGACTCAGTTTCAAAAAAGAAAATCAGATACGTCAGAAGGCGAGTCAAGCGACGAATTGATAACAAATATTATGCCTAGGTACCTACTCTTTTACCCAAACCTGTACCCAAAGCTTTATTACCTTGATTTATTTTGAAATTCTAATGAACCGTATCTACAGAATCAAATACCTGAATCTACCCTGTTCATAAGCAAATTTAACTTGTTTCGCTTATTCGGAAACCTTGACGAATTTATGATTACATCTCGGCTGAATTATATTTGAGTTGACTAATTACAGAAGTTGTAATGAATGTACCTTTAAATATTTATTGTGTTTGACTTTTATTCCGTATCTAGAAGACGAATCACGTATCAGAGTTTATTAAAGTTGTACCTAGTCGCAATTAGCAACAATGAGAACCTCTATTAAGGGCAATTTCATGTCTAGAATATTGAAATGTCTAATGTAGGTGGGTAGTTGTATATTATGTCGTAAATAATCCCTTAAATGTAGGTAGGTAGTTGCATCCTCCTCCTCCTCGATGTATAAAAATACATTAATATTTCGGCCCCAGCAAAATACATGCTTGTGTTCTACAAAATTGTTTTAATAGGGGAATCATGTATGATGTAAGTTATAGGTACAAATAACATATAATATTTAATGTGTATCTTCTTAAAGTAATGCAAGCGCACTTTGTACCGTTAAGTATTTATTGATACAACAATCGAACACCACTTGTAGAAACTGACAATTGAGAGGTCGTCGGTTCAATTTCAGGCACACAATAAGGATGCCGATGCAAAATAATATTGCTTTTTATAAATAGCAACTCCTCATGTAGCGTTAAAATCATATGACATAGAACTGGGACGTAATTTTAAAACACATGCAAAATCTGACTGTGACTAGTTTTTAGCTTTCCTATTAGGTATAGTTTGTATGAAAAAAGCTAATACGACTACAGTGTTTCTACAGTCGTACAGAAAACTAGTCATCTACTAAAGTATTATACTATCCCATTACACATCTATACTAATCTATAAAGCTGAAGAGTTTGTTTGTATGTTTGTTTGAACGCGCTAATCTCAGGAACTACTGTTCCGATTAGAAAAAGTATTTTTGTGTTGGATAGTCCATTTGACGAGGAAGGCTTGAGGCGATTGGAAATCGAAATCCACGCGGACGGAGTCGCGGGCGACCGCTAGTTGTATTAATAAGGTGAAAATAACAATTCCTAATTGTAAACAGCCCAATAGTTTTCTAAATGGCGAGCAACGCTATTCAGAAAATGTCTAGTCAAACATTACGAAGAGTAAATATACTCTTCATAATGAAACAATGAAGTCACTAAGGTGACATAACAAAATAGTGATGCAATCTCTCGGTGTCATAATAGGTCGGGGAAAAAGTATTTTCGCAATTAGTATGTACAAACTTGTAATAAAATCTCTTTGGCTGTATAAGTTGTAGCTGGCTGATTTTGGTTCCATTAAAAAGGTAACATTTCAAAAATAGAAAAAAAATATAAGACGTGTGCTTCCCGCCATCTTTCATTCGTTTTTCATGACCTCAAAATGAGTGACTCTAATGAAGAAATTCGGTATATTTTGAAATTTTATTACAAAAAAGGAAAGAATGCAACGCAAGCCGCAAAAAAAATTTGTGCCGTTTATGGACCTAATGCAGTATCAGTCCGAGTAGCACAGAATTGGTTTAAACGATTTCAGTCCGGGAATTTTGATGTCAAAGATGCAGCTCGCTCTGGTCGCCCTGTTACGGATCAAGTGGACGCCATTCTTGAAAAAGTGGAGCAAGATCGCCATATAAGCAGTTATGATATAGCTGAAGAACTAATGATTGACCATAAAACTGTTTTGACCCATTTGAAAAAGGCTGGGTACAAAAAAATCTCGATATTTGGGTCCCACATGAGCTTACTGAAAGAAACTTAACGAACCGCGTACTCATTTGCGATTCTCTGTTAAGACGTAACGTAACCGAACCATTTTTGAAAAGGTTGATCACTGGTGATGAAAAGTGGATCACGTACGACAAAAACGTGCGAAAGAGGTCGTGGAAAAAGGCCGGCCAGGCTCCGCAAACTGTTGCAAAACCCGGATTAACGCGCAATAAGGTAATGCTCTGTGTATGGTGGGATTGGAAGGGTATTGTGCATCATGAGCTCTTGCCACCGGGCAAAACCATCGATTCGGAGCTCTACTGCAAACAGCTAACGAGACTAAAGCAACAAATTCAAATAAAACGGCCGGAATTGATCAACCGAAGAGGTGTGGTCTTTCATCATGATAATGCTAGACCACACACATCTTCAGCCACTTTGCAAAAGTTGAGAGAGTTTGGCTGGGAAGTTTTGATCCATCCGCCGTATAGCCCCGACCTCGCACCCTCAGATTTCCACCTGTTTCGGTCTCTTCAGAACTCTCTAGGTAGTGTCAGGTTAACATCAAGAGAGGATTGTCAAAACTACTTGTCGCAGTTTTTTGCTCAAAAGTCCCAAAATTTCTATAGCAACGGGATCATGTCTCTGCCTGTAAGATGGCAACAAGTTGTTGAACAAAATGGTACATATATACTATAGTTGAATATAAATAAAGTAAAAAAAATTAGTTTTGATTTTTCATATAAAATACGAAAAGACTTTTTCCCCGACCTTATATTTAGGTGAGAGTAATTTTTATCTCTACAAAGCGCTGCGTTCTAGTTTTTAGCATCTGTAGTAAGATAATGAATGTTTGCCGATGTGCAATATTAGCTCAGTTTCTTGTTTCATAATTCACGCATACACGTGTCAACTAATGTTTTCCTAGAAAGTAGTGCGGATGTCGGGTACTAGGCTTATAGTCAACCCGCCAGTTTCCTTGGCTCTTAAGTCACTGGAGGGACCTCGTAAGGTAAGGTAGGTTTTCAGCAGGTACTTAGTATTGTTCTGAGACATAAAGTTCGATCGACATAAGGGTCAATGAGTATTCAACTATAAAATGAATCCTACTACTACTATAAAGGCGAAAGTTTGTATGTATGGATGTATGGATGTTTGTTACTCTTTCACATAAAAACTACTGAATGGATTTGAATGAAACTTTACCACAATATTGCTTATAGATCAAAATAACACATAGAATATTGGAAACCGAAATCCACGCGGACGGAGTCACGGGCGGCCGCTAGTAAATAAAATAAAAATCATTTATTCGGTTAGCATTGCATAAATAACTTATAACTATAGTTAGTACTATTTATTTCAAAGGTGGTGGGCAGAACGTTTAGACTACAGGCCCGGCAAACATTAATAGATTTATCGGTGGTTACGAATGCCGTACAAAAAATATGTGACCAAAATGTACCCAGTCTACTTGTGCTTTTGAATTCTCACCAGCAGCCAGGTGGACAGTTTACAAGTGACAGCATAGTGCTGAATCTCATTACTTTTTGCTCTTTTATCGATCTAGATAGGTCACCTAGTGGTTCAAACGACCACTTTTTTTTTCAACAAGGGCCTGTAGTCTAGTTGTAACATAATATAAACACACACAGCAACAGTACGAATCATTACCGCTCTGCGTTCAACTATGCATGTATACGCGCATTTCTTGAAGAAAAACTATTAACACTGATGTTGGATTGTTTCTGGAATGCCGTGAAGGAATATTTTATTTGTATTTGTATGTCCCAGTTCTAGGCTATTTCAGAGATTTCTATTATCTTCGTTTTTGGTTTTTCATAAAGATGTATTTTGGACGGCTAAGTCTTTACAAACTTATGTCTAACTCTACACACAAATACAAAAATCACATTCATCTGAAAAGTGTTGTTTTTAGAGTAACCAAAACTTTGAAAACTTTTTGTGGTAGAGCCGCCACTCTGTTTTAATATTCCCGCCCTGACAGTCTGAAAGTTCTAAAGCCATAACTCTAACTTAAAACCTAGGTTAGACAAACGGCCATCATTTCATTCCACCGGTATGTGAGAACGTGAAATAAATTCTGAGATTAGTTTTGGTCGACTCCACTGTGAAATATCGCCAGTGAAACTTACACTGGCGTTAACTGAATTGGGTCAACTCATCGAAATTGATGCTAAACTAAATGCCCCTCGATTCAAACTATTGGCTTAATTACTCGGAGAAACTTCCACTCGACTTCTCAAAGTTATTCATTTGCAAAATTCACAGTTTCGCATCGGTTTTTATTGTTGTTTCGTACTTTCGGTAACTCGATTCTTATTTTTGTGTTGTTTATTTGATCCAATTTATCCACATCATCCATCAAATGTTTGAAACCGTTCGCGAACGATTAGGTTATTTTTACTGGGAAAGTGTTGGTTTATTACGTCTTTCGTCTTATGCTAATATTTTACTTAATAAGTCCCTAAACGCATCGAGGAAAACGTTGATAGAGTAGGTTCCGACTTTATTAAACATAATTACCATCCTTCTGATAAGTGGAAATAAATTATTCTTATATATCAGTCTAAAATAAATGATGCTTACCGTATTCAAATAAGTTTTCGGAATAACAATAGGTTTCTTATCAAATGATAAATAGAACCTCAATTCTGTGTATACGGTTAATTTAAAACTGTCACCATACATTGCCGTTTTAGTATGTCGTGTGGCCTTGGACTTAATGATTCACTGGAATTTGATCTTATGCGGAAGAAGCGAAGTTCACGGACGAAATATTTGTGATGTTTAGTGAAAAAATTCAATGAACGTTAAAGCGGTTTGACAGCTGATATCTCCGTGTGACTATTCAACACAAATGATTTGTAGATGTTCTCAATGTGCCTGATATGAAATAGTGTGATTTCTTAATTTTTTTAATTAATCAATTATGGTCAAAGCGGAACCCGCAGAGAAACGGGATAAACGCTAGGAAGAAGAAGAATAAAAGAATAAGATAATATGAAATAAATATACCTTGTTAATATCGATAGACGATAGCAATACTAAATACCGACTCCCTTGTTAGCTGTAGAAATTTCTGGCTGAACCGAAGAGAAACCTTGACCTTACATAAAACCAAGTGAGGTAGGATTGTGTACAGCGATTTGCCATGAACGTGGACACTTGTTGCACAACGCAGTTAGTGCATTTGTTTTTTTTTTTTCAAAGATTAACCACGGACCAACTTGATCCAAACCGGGAATCGATCTTTGAACATCCAGACTTATCGATATAATTACTTACTACCATTACACTGAGCTGTCTTTATGCATTCACTGTGATGCGTCATGATTGTTTAGTGTCCTATTTTGATTAATACTATTGGTCTACAGTGTTGAGCGGAAATTATGGGCAGACAGTTTATTTATGAATGCCGTACCAACAGCGTTGATTACTTCAATAACTGGGGTCAAATCAACACGGCTATCACGGTTTGATTGATGAATGTGTACCTATCGAAAGTACAAACGAAACCGTAGTTAATACAAATAGAGATTTTATTGTCTTTGTAAAATTTTGCTGAGCTCATGGGTGTCGGTGATTGCTTACCATCAGAGGTGGAATTCACTAAGCGCAAATGTCATAATCTCACGGTTGTATCAACGGCAACAGTACAAAAAAATTGGCCAAGTGCGAGTCGGCCTCGCGCACTGAGGGTTCCGTACAAATTCTATTTTTGACGTATTAAAAAAACTACTGAATAGATTTCGTTCGAACCAATTTTCGTTGGTAGTTTTTATGGTAATGTACATTATATAATTATTTCAGTTTTATCATCCTCTTATTTTAGAAGATAGAGGGGGGGGACACACTTTTTTCCACTTTGGAAGGGTCTGACACGCAAAGTATTCACTTTAGAAAAAAATGGTATTAGAAACCTTAATATAATTTTTAAAGACCTATCCATAGATACCCCACACGGATATGTTCAATGAAAAAAAATTTTTCGTGTTTCAGTTCTGACTATGTTCTGACTTCTGCACTCAATTGGCCGTTTCTCGTTTATGACTTCACCAGGCAGAGCTTAACCAAATTGGATGCATTAGTAACTAAATACTTAAAATCGTGGATAGGCCTAGCTCATCCAGCTGACCCATCGACTTTATTCAGAACTTTTAACAGCTTTGGTTTAAACATAAAAAAGCCGTCGCTAATCTTTCAAAATGCAAGAATCACCAAGTACTGTATACTAAAGGAGTCAGAAGACAGTACCATCAACGAGTTACCGCAGTCTTGTATTTCAGTAGAAACTGAGTCGAGATTGGTCTTCTATAAATCCTTTCAGGTTGGTACCCGTACTAACAGGGCAGGCCTTGGGCAGGAAAAGAGAAAGAGCGACAAGGAGATTTTAAAGGGCTTTGCTGTAGAAGACATGAACCAGAACTTTACACTTCATGCCCTAAACCTAGAAATGCAAAACGACTGGGTAAAAATGGGTGAATTCTGTATCCCTCCAGCTTTGAAGTGGAAATCCTTAATATATAATTGGTCTCCTGAGTTACTCAAGTTTTATCTCAATGCAGTTCAGGCGACGCTTCCCGACCAGAGCAATCTTGCCAGATGGGGCAAGCAGGTAAGTAATACGTGTCTATCGTGTAGAGAAGGTGTCGGCACAGCGAAACATATTCTATGCGGTTGTAAGGTATTACTCGATGCGGGACAATACTCATTCCGGCATGATAAGGTCCTTCAAGTGATTCGGGAAGCCATAAGTTTATCCATAGCAAGAACAAAGAAGGGGTTAACTGGCGGTAATTTTCAGGTAGTCAAGTTTGTTAGAGCTGGTGCCACTAAGCTACAGAAGGGAACACCCAAGCCAATTTCAATCTTAGGTGCAGCAACTGATTGGACACTGCTGATGGATACATATGAAAAGCATTACGAAATGCCTTCGGAGATATGTACCACAGCCCTCAGACCGGATATACTTATTTACTCGAAAGTGACAAGACATGTAGTGCTTGTGGAACTTACTGTACCATGGGAAACAAATATCCCTAAAGATCACAATTAAAAGTTAAACAAGTACTGCAATTTAGTCGACCAGATAGCAAGAAGGGGATTCAAGACTGATTTATTTGCAGTTGAAGTCGGTGTTACGGGATTACCTGCGAAGTCGGTCTATAATTTCTTTAAGAATCTAGGATTGCCAAGATCTGCAATAAGCTCATTTATGGATAGAGCTTCAAAAACTGCTCTGGAGGCTTCTTATCGGATTTGGATAGGTAGGGAGAGGGAGGTTGAGCACGGGACTGGAATTGCTCCACGTCCTAACCAATCGCAGGTTAGCTGACGAGGCTTGACGCGAGCCGAAACGTCTGGCGCTTAAGTGAGCAACGGTGGCCACCGCTAGTCTCGTTCTCAATAATCCCTCTTCCTGTCTTGCAATGGGCCCGGATTTGCTCGGTGAAGCCATTGACTGCTGAGTTCTACACCTACCTACCCCTACATTTTTTTTTTTTTTTATATTTGGTGTCAAAACCTTGTTGCGGTTCACAGAATACATCCACTCACTAAGTTTCAACGGTATAGTACTTATAGTTTTGGAAAAAAGTTGCTGTGACAGACTGGCGGACAGACAGACAGACATGACGAATCTATAAGGGTTCCGTTTTTTGCCATTTTGGCTACGGAACCCTAATTAGTACTAAATTCCTATGTCGCCGACTTTTTTTTTTCGCTGGTGGAATGCCGCCCTCCCAGCCTCGGGGCTGCCGGGAGGTCGTGGGTCTCTGCGTCGAGACCCCCTTGACACAACCGTGAGATTATGACATTTACGATTAGTGAATCACCCCCCAGGCGACGCTTGCTCGTTTTCCACTTGTGCCATTAAAAAACAATGCGGGTTTACTAGATTTGACCGAATAAACTTAGGTGAACGCTGCTGCCCGTAACTCCCCCGGAATGTCCCTTTGTCTCTTCTTACGATAAAGGTGGGGTAGTACTACATGTTTTAGGCATAGCTAAGCAGGAATTAGACTGCAGCTTACGATATATAAACATTATTTACCAGACAATGTTTAATATTGAATGGTAGGTAGGTACTTTAAACATTCTTAATGTTCATTTCATGAGACGGAACGCTTTTATATTATTCCGAAGCTTCAATCAATTTGACGAACTATTATCTCTCTTCTGTTATCAAAGATCCTTTTGTTTGAAACAGTCGGTACTTAAGCAATCAGAAATAATTGGCATTATGACACTTCATTGAGTAGTCTATTCGACAAGTTCTATTGTTACGACTGAAAGCAGAAATGCGACCCATCTAATTTATTAGATGTGCTGATTGCAATCTGCAATCCGACAGACGGTTTCTGAGATTCTGGCAATGGATTAACTTGTGCTTAGTTACCCGATAAGACATTTCGCTTGATTGCATTTTAATCTACTCTATTGTTAAATTTAAAGTGTTTGATAAGAGCACTTAGGTATATAATATTTATTGGAAAGGCTATATTTGTAGTAGGTACGTTTAAACACAACATGGGTAAAAAGAAGAAACTGTATAAAACTTTGGATTCATAAGCGTCACATGTGTTTCCTCCATCCCATGATATGATTTTTAAAAAGGCTCCAGAAAACCGCCTGGGTCTCCGTCTTCGCTCACTATTGTCAAAAGAGAATAGGTACCTTCTTACTGGTTAATCCAATGTGTAATAATGTTTTTCTTATCCTTATTCATAACAATGCAACATATTTTAATCAACATTATTTTCCCATCAACTGTGTGCAATGCTTGAAGAAATAATTTGTTTAAACAAATATGTTTGAAGACGTTTTACGTGTTCATGTACGTACACCAAAGGCTGAGAAATCAGTTAACACTTACCACTAAGTTAATCGTCTGTTATAATTTAATGAACTCATAGAGCAGTAGTTAAACTTTACGGTCTATTAGAAGGGTATTTCATTTCACCTTAACAGACCGTAATTAAATATTGCAGGGACTTAACTAATAGCTTGCTAATATTGGATCTTAGAATCTGAGATACAAAATGTGGAATGTAGCTTTGAAATTTCATTATGATTTATACTAGCGGCTGCCCGCGACTCCGTCTGCGAGGATTCCGGTTTCCGCATACATAGTGTTATACTATACTCTAAAGCCTTCCTCGTCAAATACACTATCCAACACAAACGATTTTTTCAATTCGACCTAGTAGATCCTGAGATTAGCGCGTTCAAACAAACTCTTCAGCTTTATTATACCTAGTATAGATGAAATTTCATTATGATTAATACAACATTCAGTGCGTATGAATTATAAATATTTGTGCATATTGAGTTCTAGCCACATGGCCACCACTATTTTAACGCAGGCCGATTTAATGCTGAAAGCGGTTTCTAACCCTCACATTTGATAAATGACCCCTGAGGGAAAGCAAAAATAGACCATTTGAGGTAAATGAACGTTCGCAACACTTTTAAAACAGCTCTATCGTTGGAATTGACCTATCACCTTGTAACTGCTTGTAATGATACAGAAAGGTTGACCCCTTTATCTAGAAGCTCTGACAGTTTGATTTATAAGCTGCGGTCTCGCCAAAGAACTCTATTATCCTTTGGTGTGTCTGCTACTGTGAATGTGTTTTATGGCTTCGGATTATTAAATATAATTTATGGCGTATAAGACTCTGTATTACATATTTTTGCTTTTAGATACGCTCAAATACTATTGATCCGCGAACAAAACATTTTGATATTGGCAATGATGTTATCTTTAAGATCAATGTCGATTGGTTAGGACACTCACGAATGTATTGATTTTTGTTGTCATTGGTTTGTAATTGAGTAGCAAATATAATTAATGAAATCAGAGCCTTTTAAAAGTGATCTTATTTTTATATTTCTTTGAAAAGGAAAACCAAACAAAATGTACCTAAATACCTTCGAGCTAAGTAAATAATTTAATTATTCCTAAGAACTTCGTGTAGAATCTTTAGTGGCTTTTCGGCTGAACTAAACACATATGTCATATATTGTCATATTTATTCAAGACCAGTTTAATTCAACCAAAAGAAATATAAAAACCACTACTACCTTGTTTAAGCACTTTTAAATCACCAAATAATGGCCTGTTAAAAGCCCTTACTGGTTGACCTTCTGTGAAGTGTTTAATATTCTCTGCCTTAACGTAAGATTCAAGTTAAAATAAACATACTTTATCAAACTTGTTCAATTTAATTTCACATAAAATTTTATCGTAACTGGTTTTAAATATGGGAATCTTGTTAACTATACTTCAATTAGTCAGAGCTACAGATAAGTTAAATTTAAACATTGACTTTCCGGGCCTTTTAATCTAAAGCAAATTAATTTTTGTAGCTCTATCTTGGGACATCCGTAAGAAATTTGATTGATGTCAGATAGATGATGGAATCATTTGCGATCCAAAATGTGTTTTTTCACACACACATACACATAATCACTATAACAATTGCAAAGTCGCATAATTTATGTTTTCCGGGTGGAAAGAAGCTATAAAGAATTGAATACAAACGTGCGTAACTTTACTTCCTCAATAAAAATTGGTTAAGCTTGTTGGGAGGGCCTACCGAAATACAACTGTAATTTTATGGTTTTGTGACCTTAGAAATACGCATATTATGACTCATTTTTTATTATTATAACTGTTGACAGTGGCTAAAACAGAAATTACAAAGGATGGCCACTTTGGTCTAATAGTGGAGTCAATGAATACATAAAACAGGCAATATTCGAAAGTCCTCAAGAACAGCTCCGATTTCGATGATTTTTTTTTTGTTAATTTTGTTTTTTTATATTATTCAAAATCAGAAACCTCCTAGAGCGGGGACGGAACTATTTATATTGTATAAACAATATCTACGATATATTTTATACACAAAAAAAAATTCTCCTATACAATATCCATTAAAAACTTGTAAATATATTAATGAATGTTATAAACAATCTATATATATAAAACTCAAATCTATATATATAAAATAAAGCCCGATCTTATATATACAAAACTCAAAGGTGACTGACTGACATAGTGATCTATCAACGCACAGCCCAAACCACTGGACGGATCGGGCTGAAATTTGGTATGCAGGTAGATGTTATGACGTAGGCATCCAGTAAGAAAGGATTGTGATCAATTCAACCCCCAAGGGGGTGAAATAGGGAATGAACGTTTGTATGAAACTTTGTCAATTTTAAGCCAATCGAGCTGAAACTTTGCATACATATTAGCTATTATGATGTGAGCATCGCCTGAGAAATCATTTTGATAAATTGAACCTCTAAGGGGATAAAATAGGGGATGAAAGTTTGTATGAAACTTTGTCAATTGTGAGCCGATCGGGCTGAAACTTTGTATGCATCAAGTTATTATGACGTAGGCATTCCCCATGAACGATTTTGGTAAATTTCACTCATAGAGGGATTAAACGGGGGATGAAAGTTTGTATGAAACCCAAATATACGCGTCAAAATAATATTAAATTATTGTTAAAATCTTTTTTGTAACAACTATTTGTAACCATAAGATTATTTTATGGAGATTTTTCTACAAAAAAATAGAGACTAAACTTATTTTTTTTATCCATATCGTTGATACTGTTAAAACAATATAAATAGTTCCGTCCCCGCTCTAAGAGGTTTCTGATTTTAAATAATATAAAAAAACAAAATTAACAAAAAAAAAATCATCGAAATCGGAGCTGTTCTTGAGGACTTTCGAGTCAAATGCTTCATTGACTCCACTATAACCTGATTTAAAAGAAACAGTTCTCCATTTAAAGCTATGTCATTGGTATTCTGTCAATGTCATGTCAAAATTCACCAATCACATAACAGTTAGACCCTACGCCTACTGCAATCTAGCGGATTTTTCGTTTGCGAAAACCCCATTTACGATGATTGCGAGTATACAAAGCGACGTACAAAGTTATTAAAGTGATAAATGGGACTCAGCCTACTAACAATGTTTCACAAATTGTGTAGGTTTTGTCTAACTAATCAATGGATTCTGTGAAAAACTATTTTACTTCACACCGTTTACAAGTAACCATGGGAATCATTAGTGTTCTTACACAATGTTGACCCTTTTGTTGAAGCAATGTATTCTCATGCAGTACTTGTACATTGTACACTCGTAGTCGAAATAGGCGAAAATTGTTAGCTTCTTAAATATGTACGTGTGTAGAAATTCTTGTTATTTCCTGAGAGGAAGAGAGACTAGTGTAAACAGATTATTATTAATACTTCAAAGTGAATTGGAAAATTATTATTATACAGTGGAATACAATACCGTGCGTACTATGGGTGTCTAATGCATAATTTCTTCTCGTGTTTGTCGTAAGAAGCGACTGAGATATGGAGAATCTGGGGGGATAACTAGCGTTCCATTTTCTATTGACTACAATGTGGTCACCAATCTGTCTGTCCAGTGTGACAACTATGGGCAAAACCACCCATCTCGGGGAGGCCTACGTCCAGCAGTAGACTTGGCTGATGATGGCTGATGATGTTGATGATGATGATGATGATGATAATAATAATGTTGATGATGATGAAGACATAGACTGGTCAATACCCGCAAAGAGGAAAGCGTCTTCTTTTAATTTCCAACCTACATAACTTGGTTCCTCCATAAATATTCAAGGCTCCATTATTTCTCTGAACGTTGAACGTGGTTTTTGTTTCATTTCCCACATTTTCATATTTAAATCTCAGCACGATTGTTGTGTTATGTTTATTTCGTTGATTGAAATCGTTTCCCAGTTTAAATTGAGATTTTTATATATTCAAATTGTTCATTGATAAGAGCTGAAAAAATGTGTTCATGAGAGAATTACTAACACGAACATTTCTAAATGTGTGGAGTTACGAATCGCATATCTATTTATTGAGGAATAATGTATCAGTTACTTGTGTTACGCAAAGTTATTCGGACAGTACTGAATCCGTAAATAATATTTTTCGGTATACCTAAGAGTAATTATTTTTTTAAATACATTTCATTGAAAAAACAATTCAGGGATTTTTTAAATATATAAATTCTCCTAAGCATAAATACCTATGTATTTGAAAAATGTTTTGGGCGAAAACTCGATACACTGATTCTGCAGTCGGATCTTAGACTAGGTATATTTATTTAATACAAATTATTACCAGTAGTTGCTGGGGTTTTGTCAGTCAAGCAAAGATAATGTCTGTCTGTAAAGTCCCTTCATAATAATTACCTTCGGACACCCACGCTACAATGTACCATTACTAATATTGCAATCAATTCTTACGGGATATAGCGGTCCTATCTATTGATTTACCATAATACTATGTCATTTGTGTTCCGAAGAATCATGTTTTAATGTCCATGTCGAATTGTTAAATAGACCTTATTCATTAAACTAAGCAAAGGGCGCGGAGATTTGTCATCTTCGTTATTTATTGAATTTTCTGGTTAATCGAAAGACAAACTATGCCTAAATGTAAATAAAATACAGTATTAACTAAAAACTTAAGTGTGTGAGAATTTTCCCGAGCCCCTTACACAGTTGCAGGTCTACCTTGCTGCTAGGGAGGGTAAATGCGTCGTTCGTTGACGGCTCCTCTTTATCCTCCTCAGGGCCCGTTGCCCTCCGAGTCGGGTTTTACGCCAATTTCGCAGGCAGAGATGGAAGTGGTGACGGATCGTCTACGTCTGAAAAAAAAAGCCCCTGGTCCAGACGGTATTCCAGGAAGAGTTTTGCCTATACCTCTCAAACATCTAGGAGAACAACTACAAGCGATTTTCAATGACTGCTTGGAGTCGGGGGTGTTTCCAAAGCTATGGAAGAGGGGAAGGCTATGTCTGCTGATGAAGGAAGGGAGACCAGCTGACTCTCCATCAGCATATCGACCAGTCGTCCTGCTAGATGAGTTTGCTAAAATGCTGGAACGCATCATTGCTGACAGAGTTGTTCAGCACTTGGAGGAAGTGGGCCCTGACCTAGCGGAGAATCAGTTTGGTTTCCGAAGGCGACGGTCAACAGTTGACGCAGTGCTTGCTCTCAGGGAGATGGCTGAAAGGGCTTTTAGTAGAGGGGAAGTAGTCGTTGCGGTATCATTGGATATCCGCAACGCATTTAACACCCTCCCTTTCGCAATAATAAAGGAGGGTCTTCGATTTCATGGCCTTCCACCTTATTTGATCCGAATCATAGAGGATTACCTACAACAGAGGGAAATCCTCTATCCGGCAGCGGATGGCCATCTTATGGCAAGAGAAATGGTTTGCGGGGTTCCACAGGGGTCGGTTCTTGGGCCACTTCTGTGGACCATCGGATACGACTGGGTGCTGCGAGGTGTTTTGCTGCCCCGAATGAAGATCTTTTGTTACGCTGACGATACAATGGTCACTGCTCGGGGCAGTACATTTGAGGATGCCCGGAGGCTTGCTGGTGTCGGAACATCTTTGGTGATTGAGCGCATCAGGGCGCTAGGGCTAAATGTAGCCATTGATAAGACCGAAGCCATACTCCTGCACGGTCCGCGTCGTGGTCCTCCTGCAGGAGCAGAGCTGGTAGTGGATGGGGCAAGAGTGCCACTAAAGTCTAGCCTTAAGTACTTGGGGTTGGTCTTAGACGGACGCTGGAAATTCGAGGAGCACCATAAACGTCTGGCACCCAAGCTTAAGAAGGCAGCGGCGGCGTTAAGCCGCCTTCTTCCTAATCTTGGAGGTCCTGATGCCAAGTGCAGGCGGCTATATGCAGGCGTTGTGAGGAGTATGGCTATGTATGGGGCCCCGGTTTGGGCTGACCGCCTCACTGCTGCAGGAAGAAGGGCGCTTCGAGGGCCGCAAAGAGCGATCGCTATTAGATCTGTGCGTGCATACCGGACCGTGTCCCATGCAGCCGCGTGCGCTCTCGCAGGTATGCCTCCCTGGGAACTTGAATCCCAGGTGCTGAGGCAGATGTATCTGGAACGCAAGGAAGCGCTAAGGAGGGGGGACAGATTAACCCCAGAGGAGCTTGCAGCTGCTAAAACGAGAGCGCAGAGTGTGCTCATGGAGAGATGGGTTGAAGAGTTGCGGTTAGAGACGGCCGGAAGGCGGACGTTAGACGCAATCCAACCAATACTGTCCGAATGGTGTCGTCGCAAGCATGGCACCGTTACGTACAGATTGTCGCAGATGCTTACCGGGCATGGATGCTTCGGTAAGTATTTGTGCCGGATCGGGAAGGAGGCGTCTGAGCGGTGTCATGAGTGTGGCGTTGCGGTCGACAGCTGCGAGCATACCCTGCAAGAATGCCCAGCATGGGACACGCCGAGGGAGGCACTGAAGGCAGCGATTGGTCAGGACCTTTCCCTGCCCGGTATGACACGCGCTATGTTGGCCTCCGATGAGTCCTGGGAAGCGGCGATCTCCTTCTGCGAGGAGGTAATCGCGCAGAAAGAGGCATTGGAGCGAGTCCGCGAAGAGGAGGGCCATGCGGAACGCATTCGGACACGGCAAATAGGGGCAAGGAGGAGACGCTATGCGCACCTTATCCCCCTGTAACGAGTTTGGGTGGATGGCTACACTTCCTCGGCCATCCACTCCAAAGCGAGGTGGCTCTGTTACTTGAGCATGTCGCTGCTGCCAAATTGGGTGCATGCTACCCTGGTCCCCATTGGGCACATAAACAGCGACCGAGAGGAAGTACTTGGTGTTTAGTGGGTAGTCGCACTCGGAGTCCCACATACCTCCGTTCAATGAGCGGAGAATGCGTAAACGCATTCACCAAGGATAAAAAAAAAAAAAGGGTAAATGCGTCGTAGTCCGTAAAAAAACTCTTGTTATTTTATCATCATGCTCATCATCACTGCCCCTAGACTTTAAAAACCGCACCCGAGTCGCCGATGCGTTGCCTTCCTTTATGACCCAATTCCCTTCCCGACTGAGCTCTAACCTTACTAACCAGCAGAAACATAGTGTTATTTCACTGTGATCTTCTGTAAGCTGGCGGCTCATGCGTGTGTAATTTCCACTAAGCTCTACCTCTCTTTAAAATTGCGTCTTCATCCGTAAAAAAACTGTTCTTCATATCATTTTGACTCTCGATTCTTGACAGTATGTGCCAACCCTACGGATTCTCCGTACGCAAAAGATGGTCTCATGTTTCCGATTTAGGGAATAATTGCGTATCGTTAACGCGACCCGTCCGGTCGAAGACAAGACAGCGCCGGCATTGTATGCTAATGCTCTTATCGCTAGCCAGAACTTCAATCAGCCACTCTCAGTCGTTTTAGTACTCATTCATTCAACGTTGCTCAATAGAGATGCGCAGTGTCTCTTTGATGGAAAAGAGTGGAATTGATCATTCAGATCTAGGTATGTCTCAGTCGCTCATTTTAGTCAGTAAAACAACTGCTCTTTCATATATGAACTAGTGAACGAAGTGTGTTTAGAGATGCATAATTGCACAGTGTCTCATTGAACGGAAAGAGTGAAATTGATCATTCTGATTATGGTATGTCTCAGTCGCTCATTTAAGTCAGTGGGACAGCTGCTCTTTTTGATATTAACGAGTGAACAAAGAGTGTTAAGAGATGCGCAGTGTCTCATTGATGGAAAGAGTGGAATTCGTCATTCCGATCTACGTGTCAGTCGTTCATTTAAGTCAGTGAGACAGCTGCTCTTTTAGACATGAACCAGTGAATTAAGAGTGTGTGTAAATAATAACCTCCATTCCCGCACGGTACATCTTAACTCATTTTACTCACATACTATTTACCTACTCCAACAATTTATCTAAATATACCTGTCTCGCTCTTGTACATAGAAGCTCATTCATATTGCTTCTGTCTTAAGTGTCTCTCTAAACAAGTCGGCACTGTTTCGTTGATCACTCTGAAATGAGCACATATCATCTGATAAAAAGATACACAAACTTGCAATGCAACTTAGCAAGTGCAATAATTGCTCACTTAAAAGACATACTTCATTCTTGTCTCTCACGTGTGAAGTACACAAAGCTAGTTCAATGTTTGCACAGTGCGTGAATTGTAAACATAAGTCAGTGGGATTACGTTATGATTACTTAAACATTATGCTCGATAAAAGGCTTATGCCCGAAGCGAAGTCGCATTATGGATTCAGAGATGCGGTCGTGATCTTTTTAAAGATTACGGATTTGTCATCGCAATGGGAGTGTTTATTTTTTCAAAGCTTTTCGCATTATGTTCAGTCTATTTGAATGTTAGTTTTCTGCAGTAAAGAATTTCTAAAATAGAAATAAAACCTCTTTCATGTTGCAGAATATAAATATTAGTATCAACAAAATAAACTTTGTAAAGGGAATATAGCAATTAGTTTACATTTAAGTAATGTTAATGTTTTATTTAATTCCAGATAAAGTTATTTTACGTGTTTTTCTTTATTAATAATTACAACGGGTTGTTTCATTCCTTGTGACGTTTCAGTGAAAAAATATTAATTATTATAAAATATGTATTTGCGGTTTGTTAAATCAGCTAATTAACATTTACACATTGGTGCCGTATTAACACAAATGTTTGCGTTGTTGGAAGCAATTTTCTCCGGTTAATTCATTATTGTCGTTCCAACAACATATTTCAATCTTTAGATATGCCCGACACCAACATACTGTGGCATTATTTTAATTGGCGTGGCGCACGCTTGTTGCTAAGGTTATTACGCGATGTGAAGCGACCGTCGCTTCACATTATTCACATTACCGGGGCAGAGTATATCGATAGAGTATATCGACGTATGAAACGATTTAAAATTATGGTTTCAACATTACAATAAAGGCCTGTCACTGGATGAGTGACCGAAAAATGTCATCGAGCTCCTCCGTGCTTCGGAAGGCACGTTAACCCGTTGGTCCTGCGCCTGGTCTCTCTACGGTCGTGTCCGATTGCTGTCCTACCGAACGATGTGTGAGGGAACTGAGAGTGCACCTGTACTTGCGCACTCACTAGTGCACTATAATATATCCTGGCTACTTGGCTGTTCATAAAATCGTCAACCATTGCCGAAAATCGGCCGTTGGATATTACAAATACAATTCACACGATCTGTTTTTTATTTTATTTTCTCTAATCCATTCCAAAAATACAACAAATAGTAACTCATTACCCGATCTCTTGGCGCTGACGTATCTATTAAGCGGTATTGTTAGATCACAAAGCCGGCCGAGCGTCAATGATGCGTATGACGCGAAACCATTATCTCAATTGTAAGCCGGCCCTTTCATGTACTAGTAAAATAACCGGCTTCCACCCACGACGCAAACGCAACGTGGGAAGCTTTGATCAATGTTCATTATGGGACCTAGTATTTATAGTATCTATCATAATTTGTTGCTGCAACAATCTTGTAACACCGTCATCGGAGTGCAAAGTGGAAAATGGAAAAAAATAAGTCTACTTTATATGCATGCGTAAAGACATTCAACAAGGATAAAAAAGGATCTGGGACATTTAAAAAAAACCAGTGGTAAACACACAAAAAAATGCAGTAGGTAATTAAATATCAAAAACTATTGTGATGAAACAAGGAAAAAATATTGAGTGTTGTTTTTGATTGATAACGAGAAATCCTCTCCAGTCGTTTCTTTTACATGTGCTCTGTTATGGAACCAACCTATACAGATGTTTAAATCCTTATAATATCACAGCATATTATTTATCACAGCATCAACTAGATATTATGTTCCTACATACACCTTTAAAGCACTCTTTATAAACAGCCTCTGGTGTATGGACCATTTAAAAAAGTAAGAGTAGGTACGTACTAATATAGTTTATGCTTATAGACGGGAAACTTAAATGTTTTCTGTTATGTTTATGACACGTTGCCGACTCATAATACTAGAATTAATGCTCAAAGCCTTTGACCGTAGACCACGGTGGAACCTTGTACGCCGGCAGTGATCCGTGAAACGCGTAATTAGTTTCTCGATTGGAAACATAACATACCGGACGCTTTGAAACTTTACCCACGTGTTAACAGTCGGAACATACAAAACATACAAACATATGTATGCAAAGGAAGTCTTGTTGTTACAGAATGGTACGTAAACGATATGACGTTGCGTTGCATTGTTTGGTTCAGTTTCAATATTTGATTGCATGCTAGTGTTATATTTATATTTTGAAGAAATATAAAAGAACCGAACTTTGATTTGTTTTATTAGTAAATGCTACTTAAATAGCATGCGATAAGGTTTTAATAAATGTTTATCTTAGTTCTGTTGAGTTCAGTTTGATGTTTCTAATATAACAAACATCTATTTTATAGTCAGTGAATTCAAACCTTAAAGAAGTAACATGACTTTACTTATTAAAAAAAAATATTTAAAAGAGAGTCATTGGTTTGTGTAATACCACGTTAGGTATTACCTTAAGTCATTCACCTCACCTTTTCTACATAAGTTTACATCGTGAATCGTGCTTACTGTCTTCCATGTTAAATAGATAGTCAGAACAAACATATTTTTACAAGTAATAATGTTTTCGTTATGATCAATCAAAAAACATTATTCATTTAATAATATAATAACCAAGTAAGTCAATAAAATAACACAAAGAAAATAGTCAAAGTTTTAATTAATATTTAGAACAGATAGAATAGTACTGAACATTTGTTCAAGTTGTTTTGTTAAACAAGATATATGATAAGGAACAGATCTGGTTTCGTGCATGTCATTGTACAAGAGCGTTTGTCAATGTTTATCAAAGAGCCTACTCTTGGATACAAATTGACAAACGACAAAATTTGCCAATTACTCTCTCCAAACGGTACATAACATGTACATACATTTCAACGATTTTTTTTTATTGAATTGATATCTTCTCTAGTGTTCGTTTGTATGCCATTGTTATGGATGCATATTTTGAGTTAGTTGTTTTTATGCTTTTATTGGAAACAACAAACACGTTCCATTCCGATTCACGGCTTGTATTCAAACAACAATGTTGGCGTGCAAATTCTTACACTTGTTCCGTTAAAAAACATTTGCATAACTATATTCAATCACTGGTTGACGGGCCCGTTGGTCTCGCTAGCTAGTCAAACTAAAAAAGGTCGCGGGTTCGAATCCTGCTAGGGCAAATGTTTGTGTGATGAACATCCGCATTTGCACTCGAGTCGTGGATGTTTATAATGTATTTAAGTATGTCTATCGGTTCACAGGCATCCATAGTAAAAGCTTTGAGCTTAGTTTGGGGCTAGGTAATTTGTGTAATAGTCTAATTAATTTACTTGTTGTATTATTAACTGGTTCATATTGGTAACACTCGTTAATCGTAAGAGATGTTTACTGTTATAAAATGGTAGAAGCCCAGAAAAAACAACACCACGTTAGTATTTTAAATGTGCATTTTTATGAATGGCACATTTCCATTTCTCATCGTTCGTATTGTGGTCGTAAATGTATTTGCATTGTTTAATTCGTTTCAAGTGAAGCAGGAACTGGTATTTCCGACGGAAACTGTTCCGAGATTTTAGGATGTGATGTTAAATGGACGGTATTATTCAAATATTCAACATCCTTAGTTAATGTTGTAGTGTTGTGCAGTTGTGCTATTTTGCATAGACAAGTTCAAAAGCCGGCAGAGCAAGCTGTATTTTGTATTTACGGGAGTTCAATTACATATGATATGAAATTATAACATTTAAAAATATAATTATTCAATACATATTAAGGAAAATGATAGCCCAATTTTTTTAAGCTATTGTTTAATGAAGTTTTTGTTTGACACAATTCGATTTCAATTAAACCAAAATATGTTACTTACTTATGAAGTTGATGCAGCCAGCATAGTGAGTCTTGGCCTCCGTTAATACGAGTCACTATCTTAATCCAAAATATGTTAAAATACCTAATAAAAAGATGACACATTATTTTTTCAAAACAATTTCAAATATTTATTAATTTTAATATGGTCCTTTTACTCTGCAAAATGCTTGTAACACGTCCAAACAGTTCTCATGAAAAAGGTTTAGCCGAATTGCTTAGCACATATTGGCTGTCGTGTTGGGTGATCGGTCAATCACTAGAATGCTGAGTATGCCGATCAGTCAATGTATGTACGTACGGGGAAGTCCGACTATTTCGATAAAGAGGCTGTCTAAATGCCGATCTGAAGCCAAGTCGTACTCATGAAAGATTGTTTGCTTCCATCAGCACAGCACCAATGTATGCACCATTGTACCTAGGCCATTCAATAAGTACTTAGCCTCGCTGCCAGATGCCGCTATTATTTCAAAAATGATTTACTATCGTGCAGTAAATATGTTTTGAAGTATACTAAGGACTTTTCAGTCTTCTCCCTTCATTTGTTTTATTTTGACAGCCTATGGAAGTGAGCCTGTCGGTCGGTTTGTACAAAAATGGAAAGGAACAAAATCGTTCAGTGATTAGATTCTTGTTTTTGGAAGGGAAAATGCGCTTGGAAATCAAAGAGCGCTTGAATGCTGTGATCGGTGACACTTCTCCTTTTATGTTGACCGACAAAAATTGGTTTAATGAATTTGATCGTAGCCGCACGTCGGTTTTTGATGAGCGAGGCCAACCCAAGCTAAAGACGGCTTCTACGGAGGAAAAGGTAAAAAAATCCACGTTATTGTGTTGGCAGACCAGCGATTGAAGATTCACGAGATAGCTGAGAATGTGGGCATTGCAAAAAGAACACTGCATCATATTCTGCACTATGAATTGGGTGTGAAAAAGTTTTTTGCGCGGAGGCTGCCGCGTTTGCTCCCACCTGACAACAAGCGCAACCGTAAGACAATTTCGTCAACATGTTTGGCCCTGTTGCAACGCTTCCCATCGCAGTTCTTTCAGCGTTTTATGACCTTCAACAAAGCGTGGGTTCGCTGGAACACACCAAACCCAGGGAACAGTTGAAACAGTGGACTTTTCCCGGCAAATGTGCTCCTAGGAAGGCGAAGGCTGTTAAATCGGCCGGAAAGGCAATGGCCGCTGTTTTTTTATATTCACGAGGTATGATCTACATCGATTACATCGAGAAGTTTAAAGCAACTATGGGGCTCCTCTTTTCTAACATACCAGGCCGATTCGACGACAAATTGAAAAAAAAACGGCTGCATTTGGCAAAGCAAAAAGTGCTGCTCCACCACCGCAACGCGGCGGCTAACACCTTCGCCGTTGTCATGGCCAAATTGGTAGAATTTTGCTACAAATAGTTGCTCAATCCATCGTAATCCCCAATTTTGACTTCTTGTGACTTCTTCTGGTTCCCAAAATCGAAGAAATCACTCGCCAGAAAAAGTTTTGGGTCGAATGATGCGGTCATCGCCGCCCCAGAGACCCATTTTGCAGACCTCGGGAAGTCGTATTTTTTGGATGGGTCAAAATGGTTGCAGCATCGCTGTGCCAAGTGTATCGATTTGAAAGGAGACAGTGTTGTAAAACAAATCTAAACTTTCTTAAAAATTTGAGTTTTTCATATTTAGGCTAAGTATTTATTGAACTGCCCTCGTACATTGCTTGTATCTTACTAATATTATTATATTATTAATGTAAATGTTTGTTTGTTTGAATGATTGTCCGCCAAACACGCTGGAACTGCTGAACGGATTTTGATAAAATTTGATATAGGTATGTATGTATGTACATGCAGGGTGTGGGCTGACTTAGGTGATGATTTAGATATGGGATAAAATAGTAATAGGTACTACTAGTACAAACCAGTTAGAAATATTTAAGTATAATATTATTACGAGAATGACTTACTTGAGTATTCAGAAGTGCACCACTGAAGCATACAAGAATAAATAAATGGTTTGGTTTGATAAGAAACAAAACAAACAAAATAAATGGTGTCTTTAAAAAAATTGCCGCGTATAATAAAAAAATAAAAACGCTAAAATGTATTTTAGTACCTATTCTTAACACAATTTTGGTTTGTTATAATAAATTATCGGTTCTCAGTAATTTCTCCTGCTCCTCCAAACATTTCAGCAGTATCTGTTTGTACAGACATCTAATTAAGTTAATTTCTGGTCTTGAACTTTAAAATATGGTTACGAAATTCTCCGAAAACAACATCACTGTTCAACATAAAGGCCTCTCGTTAGGGAAATCGTTAGTAAATGTCATAGATATAAATCGGTAGATATGCCCCGAGTTCTGAAAAGTGTAGAATTATTTTGTTTGTCATTGACGTACGTTTCAACATGCTGTCACTAAGATAAGAAGTGGCAGGAGCTTCTAGTTTAAGTGAGAGCGGGTCGAAGTATAGCGAATTGGCGAGGGCACATCATCCTCCTAGCGTTTATCCCGTTTTATGTGCGTGTTTTGCTTTGACCATGATCCAGGATTTGGCGAGTCTGGATATTAAATTGAAGCGACTGCCATCAGACCTTCGTAACCCTTAGAGGGGAACCAGACAGATTGGATCATGAACCTGACTGATCTCAATGACCATGAGGTCATTCAGATCTAACTGAACTTAAGTCAGAAACTATCTGAATGTGCAGGATTACTCACGGCGTGTTCCCTTACCCGCCGAGCTAAATAGCACAAATCGCCACTGAATTTTCCAAAAATCCTGAGGTGTGGGCCCGGCTTCGAACCACGGACCTCGCGTATGTGAGGGGCGGTCCTTACTTATAAGGCACATCATCATGAGAACCAGTATCTTTTGCCACATCTAACGATCTTAATCTATGGTTAACGTTTAGCACAACCCTGAGCGAATTCTCAATGTTAATATTATGAGCGGTATGAATTTTGTTAGCGAATCTTTTTTAGTACTTAAATGTTGAGTAACCGTCACTTGGCTTCTAATTTTTATTAAAAGGTGACAGTTTTTTTTGGGCCCACCAACAATCGGTAACGTTTAAGAGAAAGAGAAGTATGTAAAAAATTTATATGTTTTTTTATGAATTTTGCAATTGAATTGAATTTCAAACGAAACCGGAGTCAGTAAACCAAAATAAAAAACCCTTATTTTGATTATATCCGTGAACTATCTGTCCAAAGATTAGTAAACAATGGCTGACATACAGACAACTAAAGTAAAAAGGTTTTAATCAAAATAATTAAAATACAACACTTGAAATCGAACATAAAGGAGACGCAAATTACTTTTGGAACGGTTTTCATGCCTATTTTTATCTAAGGCGGTGATTGGAAGTGACTTTCAATCATTTAATTAATGAAATAAAATAATTCGAATAAACAATACAAAAAAATCCGTATAACGGAACGCAAGTGCTAGTCTATTGCCGGATTTTGATTTTATTTAAAAACTGAATACAAATGTCAGAAACCTCCCGTCTGTTAACTGTCATTAGTTACTATATAATAATTATAAAAAAGCTGTAGTTCGTTTGTTTGTTTGAACACGCTACTATAAGGAACAGCTGGTTCGAATTGAAAAAATATTTTTGGCGTGGATTATCCATTAGTCGAGGCGGGCTTAAACTAAAAAATGTAAAGCTATAGTTTAAGACTATGCGTACGTAAACCTTATTCCACGCGGACAGAGTCACAGGCGGCCACTAGTCATAATAAATTGCTTTTACTTCAGATACATAGGAAAAACATAATGGAAAATCGCCCTTATGTGTAAGTATTTACGGTTCAGGCGTTGAAAGTCAGGAAAGCAAAATGACAGATTACTTTATGAGGTTTATATACTTTTTCACATCTTATTTCTAACGATTCCGGTTAAAATATGAAAAAGTAATGTTACCACTATAATCTAGAGATTATAAGGAATAAATTGATATCCATTTCGTAAATAAACGCTAAAATTTTAAGTGGGCCTAACTCTCCATACAAAAACGATTGACTCCTTTGATTCTTTTTGTTACAGGTACTTTGAATGTATATTGGAGACCGAGATACTTACGTTAATTAAGGTAACAGTTTTATATATATTTTTATCTTGAATTGGAAGCGAAACATGAAGATGTGATTGTGTTAGCGAATTACATTAATTTGATAGATGTGGTCCAAAGTCAAACCCGACTTCTGTGGGTTCAAATCCTAAGCATGTAAGGGTAAGCTGCTTAGAAAATGGTTCTTTGATGAACATCACCTTCGGCTCATGGATGTTACAATCCGTTCTCTACTGGTTTGGAGTCAGGCAATTGGTCTACTATTCCAAACAAAGAAAAAAGGCAGCTTATATTCTCATAAAGTGAAAATATATCAATATCTTTGGCTAATAACTTTGTTCAGCTCACATTTTGATGGTTTAAATTAAATGTCACCAAAATGAAATATCGGCCGACGCGTTACTTCAAACCGATATAATGGATGATATGTGAGAGCTAATTCCTCCAGGGATCAGAAATGTTTAAGACAAACTAAATGTTGTGTTGACAGTGGAGAAAATTGATTTCCATATTTGATTTGTCACAGTTTTCTGTAAACGACTTTCATCTTAATTGAATATATACTCACGTATTTATAACTGTCTCTTGTACTAACAAGATTAAAGAATAAATTAATCTTATGTACCTACTACCTATTAAACATTATCAATAGCAAGCGTAGTGAATGGTAGGTGAAGTTAAAAAGGAAATGTGATGCACTAGAGGTCCATACTTTAAACATCGGATAAAAACCCCATTAGCAATAACCAATTAAATTGTTAAATATCGTATTACACTCTTCCATTACATGAGTTAAGGTATTCTTGCACCTCTTAAGTCTTTTTTTTCCTCATTTGTGTAGCAGGTGAGCACATACTTGAAGGAACAAACACTTTTATTCAGAAATAAAATCCGTAATAATAATTTTATTGTGACATAATTTGGAACAGCCTTTGGACGTATATTATTGCCAATAAAAATATTTGGCAGCCGTAACATCTGACTCCCCATAAAATCCAATGTGATTAGGTAGTTTTCCCGGAATAAGTGTTTAGACTAGGTAGGTATTAGTATTTTTGGACATGATCTTATGGAAAAACCGTATAGGAATATTACATATTTATTTTCGTGCGGAACATTTAAGCGGACATTCACCTTGGTTACCTTACAATATAATTATTTGTTTTGCAAGAGTTTTGTACTTTTACCAACTTTTAATTTGATTTATTTATTCTTAATTGCACTACATAATGATCAAAGGCGTACGTAAATCCACTAAGTTCATTGGTTCGGAATAATTACCTGGATTAATTGAAAATAGCTAATAACGGGTACATTTTGCAATTGATGCAATTGACAAGCAACCGTAATTAGGTGAAGGTAATGCCAATTCAATAGTTCTATGTTATTTCGTTTTTGTAAGATTGTAATGAATATGTTAATCTGCTCAGGCGCACTAAATTGGTAAATAAATTTACCATAATTGTAATATTGAAATTAATTTAAATAAATGCTTATCTGCTGACTCCGTCGTCTCTTCTCAGCAGGCCATTCACGTCGAGGCGCTCGCTGGTAGGGCGAAAAAATTTTGAACGCGCAAAAGAATTTACTAAGTGAATCAAATTGCTGAATAACATAGTATTTCATTTCCATATATCTTGCGGTAGTCAACTTTTTTGCTCTACATGTAACAAATTCGTTATTTAATAATTCTAACTTAGGTATATCGTTATCTTACACATGTTTCGCTGTTAATTACAGTCGGCATACCCAGACGAACATTAATACCATCCCCGCGATATCGTTCAAGGATCCCACTTCTATGAATAATACAGTAGACATTAGAACAGACTTGCATCTATGTAGGGAAGATTTAGCTTTGACCTGAGAACTGCGATAGGGTTCGTTCTAGTACGTTTGTGATTTATTAGTATTGCGTCATAAATATGTATAATATGCAAATGAGTAAAAGTGTCACGTGGTAAGTGATCACCCTCATAGTGAAGTAATGGAATTAGATGTCGTCAGGTGATTGATTATGTAGAACAATCCGTTTCTCTATGCTTTGTCTCCTTTAACTCTGTCTCCCTCTCTGTATTTCTGTGAATTACCCGCTCTTAACTTAGTCTGCGTATCATGACGCGACTTCGCGACACGAATTTAGCGCGAATTTAATAATGACTCTACAATCGCAGTGTTTTGCGGTGTTTTCACTCTTCGCTCGTGATCCGCGGGTTCAGTGTAGACCGGGCTTGTTCCTTCCATAATTCTCCAATTCTCTTTATCCAAAGCAAAAGATGAATTTAGTTTTAATGTGATCGACAGTTGTATACAATGTATGTATGTATATTAGCGTGTATTGGACATTGTGCAGTAGGTACAACATACTTTGTACGTATGGATGTGTTTGTGTATTCCTAAAGTTATCACTTAAACACGATGATAGTAGTCGCTTGGTTTACGGGTTAATTCAATGAAAAACTCGCACCCGACCGTATTTTCCCACTTTTAAAATTAGTCCGAATGGCGGATTCGATAAATCGCGGCTTCAGTTAAAGGCAAAAAGATTTCACAGGGAAAATTTCGCCGACCGCGCCGGCCGGTGTGCAATTATCAAAATTCCGAATTTCGATATTGCACAGCTGGCCTGAGTCGTCGGGTCAATTAAGGAAATGGTGTGCGTTAACCATTTCGCTTGCTCAGTTTTGTTCGCAGGTAATCGTGATTGAATTGAACGTGATCCCATCACGCTGCGTTTGCATTTTTATATAATATCTTTGTCTGTGTTCTTTGATCTTAGGGTCTACCTATGAAATTTTGAGCTTTAGCCTAAGTTCTGAGAGTTGAACATAATATAGGCTTAGTATAGTTTAAGAGATGAACATATGTATACATATTATAATGTAAATTTTGACTTAATTGACAATATGTGACGTTAATTCCTTTGTGGGTACTTTCAAATCTCGTGTCTTAAAGGTACCTATATTTTAGGTTGGTAGCTAAAATCTAGGCTTCTCTCATCTTCCAACCTTAATGTAGGTAAGACTTAAAATACATCAACCGCAGACTTACTAATTGGATAGGCATTAATTATAATACTAGATTGTTCCTTACCGACACTGTTTTAGAAAGACTTAAACAGTCTAAACTTCTGTACTCGTCAAGAACAAACTATGTAAGCTTTGATATCAAATATTAATGTACAAAATTGCTTTAATTGATCTCGAACATAAATTCCGCACCATCATTCATCCCACAATGTAGTTCATATCGTCACAACGATACAATGCCATTAGCGATCGAAACGATCCAGAAGTTTTAAGATCCCATAAAAAACTAGTCAAAAATAGATCGCTGTAAAGATGTTGCTGACTCATTTCATTGTTTAAAGTGGATTCCCGAATGAGATAATCGGTTTTATCATCAACAGTGTTGTTGCTGATCTAATCGATTCTGATTCGACGGGCGTTGAAACTACTCGTATCAATGTAGCAAATGGTTTTGTATTGCTGTATGACGTATTGACGGCCGATTTAGCGTAATGGAAGTGAGTTCTGGGCACTACGTTTGAGCTAGTGGACTGAGATCTTTATAGAGTACGAATGCTCGTATGGCAGTTCTGTATTTAGAATAGTATATTTTGTACTTTTTAATTAATTGCGTGCTTCATAACAGTTTTATTAATAGGAATATAAATCCAAGCTTGTTCAAAACATTATCAGTATTAAAAAGATCTGACAAATTAATTAAATCATTTTAATATAAATACTGAAATCGTGTCGGGCACAGACTTCGCATGAAAAAAAAAATCAATGCGGCAAATACACCAGTAAGTCCATTAGAGGAGCTCGATGGAGTGTTAACCGCGCTCGGCCTCCGGTTGCTAAAGTTAAGCAACGTTTGCAGAGGTCAGACATCGTATGGGTGACCAGAAATATTTATCTCGAGCTCCTCCGTGATTCGGAAGGCTTGTTACGCCGTTGGTCCTGCGTCTGATCTCTCTATGGTCGTGTCAGAATGCTATCCCACTGAATTATAACCAACGTGGGAATAGGGCGGGAATAGGTGCTTGCATACTCACTTGTACACTAAAATATATCCTGCGTACCTGGCTGATCGTAAAATCGGCTGCCATGGCCGAATTCGACCGGAGGGGTTTTATTTATATTCTGCTAGTAAGATTTTCATTCCATTACATACCCACCAACCGATACTGACCCTGTACCTCCATCGATATATTCCGAATTTCCAACCAATGGATTCAAGGAAGCTCTTTCGTAAGGTAAAACCGCATGATTCAAAGGATTTCTATGGAGTCCGGATAGTTACGAGTACGAGAACGCAGCATTTCTCAGACCTGGCATTCTCTAGGTGGCACCGTTTCGAACATAGGAAAGGCCGTACTACTTCGAACTGGCCCGTTGTACTTCGATCCAATAGAGACGCACGGAGATCTGTATGGGGTTAATATTCTCACTGCAATGCAGGCCGATGCGAAACGCGGGTGAATACTCGGTCAAGAAACAAACATTTTATGCTTGCAATTTTGAACCTTATCGCTAAGAATTGATGTTATGAGATTTTGAAAATATGTTTGAATTACTGATACATATATGAGCCCTGGTATTGCCCAGATTGGTAAAGTTACTTCTGGATTTTTCGAACAAACTATGATTTCGTACATTAACCTACATTTTCGACTCTATCTTGCAGGACACTAATAAAAGCTGTTACCCAGAATTCAGATACTATTTGGTTTATTAATAACTAGCGGCCGCGTGGTTTTCGGTTTTCGCACACATAGTGTTTTAATATAGCCTAAAGCCTTTCTCGACTAATGGACTTTCCAACAACTATCCAACACAAAAATATTTATTAGATTCGAACCAGTAGTTCCTGAGATAAGTGTATAAGTGTTTTCAAACAAAGAAAAAAAACAAACAAACTCCTCATCCTTATTATATTATTAATAATCGTATACCTAAGTAAGATATAGGTAACTTTTGTAAATACGATGTCACGGCAATATAAAAAGACAACTGATCTTCTTTCCCAGTGGGACTGGCGAGATAAAATATGTCTATAGAAGTAAGACAGCCTCTCACGAAATTCCTATCTATGAAAAACATTTTTTAGAAGGACTTCATTTACTAAAAAAGATAAGAAAAATCTGTGACGTTGGGAAAGTCTCTGTAGACACGTTCTAAAGATTTTCATCAGTGAGCTGTGTTAGATAAAACACAAATCACTTGGACCCATGAGGGTAGAACTTTATCATTACAATTCACTTGAGAGGAGGAACTACAAAGAAATTGTACTTAAATTTTCAATTGCTTACACGTTAATTTACTTTTCTGAGATTGGTCGTAATTTAGCTCAGTTTGTTTTGTTTTAAGGCAAGTCGCCTAAGGTTTTTAATTCCTAATGTTACAAAGAGAAAAATAATTAATAAGTAAATAGATGTGCGTAAAGAAGGGAATCATTTTCACGTTTTGTTTTCTTTTTCAACGATTTCATCACACTATTATTTTTATAATGTGCCTACTAGCGGCCCGGTACGTGCTTCGCTACGTGTGGTAAAAGAAGAACCACTCGACAGATTTTGTGCAAACTGCACATGAAACGTCTTCTAAAAGTCCGAACAAACCCTATATTTGGTTTCAATAGGTGAGCCGGTTCTTGAGTTATTAAGTAACAACGAAAAATGCCACTTGTTTTTATATATTAAGATTAAGAAGATTAAGATTTATTTCATTGAATTAATCCTCTTGTAAAATAAAGTCTTGTGAACATAATTTTGATTAGATTTCTATGAAGAAAAAAGGAGAGACTAACGAATTCACACAATGAATAAACTACATGTAGTCGATACTTCTCATGATAGAATTACGATATTGATCGGTGATAGGTACAATACGCTCTAAATAATGTCCCTTAGGAGACTTCAGCCTATATGAAAAAAGTTGAACATCCACTCAGTAGCAATATTGGGTTCTAAATATAACCTACCTTTTGTTCCCGTTTTAGCTTTTCATATTCACAAGTTTTATTAGACAGATGATAGAAAATGTTTAGTAACTCTTGTGTGAAATAGATTTAGAAATGATACTGTTACGTATATTTTGTGAATTGATCTGTTATGCGTGTATATGAAGCAAAATATTTTTGTAGAAATTTAAATAGGTACATAACGAAACTTTATTGATCTAAAGGCTGATTTTCAGGTACTTTTCACCGTACCTTACTTGTTTGTTAGTACTATTTCGTTGCTTCCAAAATCGTTAACGAACAAATAAACTACGGTTAAAACTACCTTAGAAACTTGCTCTTAGTTAAGTACCTTTGTGCATCAGAAAGGCAGTTGCTCTCTGTTAAACGCTAAATTTAGTTTAAAATCTAAATTCTGGTGAAAAGACGTTTCAAAAGCCAAGGTTAACTGTCACTTTCCTTTGTAATAACTGTGTTGCTGTCATTTGATTGTCAAATGGAAACAATTCGTTTTTGCTGACGATGGTTAGTTCCTTATAGGCACCGTGCGTAGCGATGACTCTGCCATCTTGTGCCTCATATTCAAAACTTTTACGCTAAATGTCGGTAATTCTACTGTCAAATGTCAAACCACGGAAAAACACGGTGCCTTATTCTGCCATCTAGTGACTCATATTCGAAACTTTTACGCTATATGTCAAATTTTACTGTCAAAACACAGAAAAAAAATCGGGATTTTAGCGCCCTCGGTACCTATAACTTATCTATTCTTGTTTCGTCGTGTCAAAAGAAACTTAGTTCTCGCAAGAAACATATGTATATTTCAAATCCAGTGTTTCATAGAATTACTGCTCCAGTAGATAATTGCTGCAGCAACTATGACTTACGATTGTCTGAGTGCCAGCCCGCTTCTAATTACTTGCATTACTGCGAAGAAAAACAGAATCCCTTTATTCCATTCGAGACATGTGCAGGTCAGAAGCTCAACGGTTTTTGTTAGGAATCCTCACTAATATTGTAAATCGGAAAGTGAGTTTGTTTGTTTATATGTTTGTGAGTTTGTTTCACTTTCACGCCGTAATTACTGAACCGATTGCTTTGAAAATTTGCGGACGTATAGTTAGAAGTCCTGATTAAATAAAAGGGTACTTTTTATCCCGGAAAAATATTGTTTGCAAAATAACCAAATTCCACGCGGGTGTAGCCGCAGGCGGAAAGTTAGTTATGTAGTTATAACTCGTTATATATAAAAAGTTAAAATTCGTTATCAAGATTCCTATTTTATCCCATAAGAGCATATCGGGACAAAAATCATACTATCACCTAAGTCACTCCATACCCTGCCTGTATACCAAACATCGAAATCCGTTTAATAGTTTCAGCGTGATTGGCGGACACACATCCAAACAAAAAAGTTTCACATTTATAATATTAAATATTAGTATGATACCTTTTAAAAGCAGGTGCTGGGGAGTTGCTTGAACTGTTTGTTACATTTGCTTTTATCTTGATATATACTAAATATTATGATATACGAAGAACTTCTGCTACTAAATCCATGGGATATTGGGTTGTGTGATTAAATATCTGGAGCGATGTACAGGATTTTATGTCATCGAGTTTTGGAGTCTAATAAATTATTATCACTTATCTACATCCTTGTTTAACATATCTTCTGTTATAAATGCAATAAAAGTATCTTCCGGATTAATTCATATCCTATGATGAGTATTTCTAGGTATTTTGTAGGTAATCCTTCAAGTCACCTAGATAATTTAAAAGCGTGTGCAAATTTCAGTTTGACAAAGGTAGTGAAAATTAATCGGTATTTTAAGTTAATACACGTTCATTTTAATGAGTATGGGAACACATACAAGGTTTATTATTTGAAATTTATATATTATCATAAAATATACATTCGCATAGATGAGCAATTTAATCATAATATCATGAAGATTAGGGAAGGCGGCAGTGTTACCTTAATTAATAGGTAACGCAAAATGGTTTAATGATTACATTCTCGATTCATCTAAATTACAAGTTTGATTGAACGATAAATTGTACGAACACCCAGTATTTTTCAACATCATGAATAAAAAACTTATATAAAAAAAGTAAAAATCAATATCAGCCTTTAAAATGAAAACTGTAGGTCACATAAAATCATGCAATTTTTTTCTTAGCCTAGTAGAACACGAGATCATCGAGGAGTTTAAAAAAATAATACTAAAGAGGGCATATCAGTCCACTAGATAAGTCTATTACATTTGGCCTATAGGTGACGACATCAAGACTCAATTACTCTACCGGCTTTTAGGATTAGCTCCGGTACCTACCTTCATCCAATAAGCATCAGAGACTTCTGCGAATATTCAATTTCACTGCTCTCCCGTGAGTCGGTGAGGTCTAGGAAATGCAAATTAATGCTTCAAGACGACGCAATGTTTAAAATATGGAATCTATTAAAGAGAGTCGTGTTAGTTGCACCATTTTATTAATACGAGTTACTCTAGACTGTTTTGTCTTTTCCTTATTTCATATTTTAATGTATTTAAAAAATATTTATGTATTAATACAGAAAACAAAAAATATTAATACAAGAAAACGCTCATGTACCTACCGACTTTTAGACGGAACAAAGTTTTACATTGGTATCTTCTAATCACCACGTGAGTGCATAGGCATACACTACTGTAGTGTATATGAATCCACATATGTATGTACTGTGCAGGTGATAAGAGAGTAGGTAATAAAATTTTGAGTTCTTAGCTTGTACATAAACTACCACCAAGTCGACCTTTATTGTTCGAGCTTATTCGTGCCTGTTAAAAAATTTAGTATTACCGCTCTCGTAGAAGCTTAGGTACAAAGGCTTAAGAATTATAAATGAAGCATTTACAAGCGGCGATTAGGATACGCATAAATTAAGAAAAATCCATTTAGTAAAATTCTCTTCCTAAAAAGAGGATTTCCTTAATTTATTTCATCAACACCTTATGCAGACCATGGATTATTCCCTGCTTAAAGTATTCCACGAAGCTGTCACATGGAAATGGTTTGACAAAAAGATTTTATGATAAGATAACATTGTATGCAAATTACTTTTGAACCTGACGTATGCTTTTGAAGGTTAGATTTGTGCGATTACGCGTCGCTGTGCTAATCCTTGCATAATCGTTTAATATTTAAAGCATCACCGCATTCCAATAAGCTTTATCGGTGCGATAATCATGATGATCTAATATGTCCTTATGTGTGGCGAGTTATCAGTTCATTCATTGTGTCCTTCAGGTCATCGATTCAATTGTATTCCGTTTTGTTCTACTTGTATAAGAAATATACGGATATAAATATAGTTTTTGTTAGTAGCATGATGACGTCACAAGGGTTTGGTTAACGAACTCCGATTGCTTAAATGTTTTGAATATAATTTACACTGATAACCATTATTTACATATTTTTTTGTAAAGACATTTAACACTATCTATAATAAAAAAATGCATAAATGTTTCGACTGTGCGAGAATTGAAGTCACGAGATCAGACTGTTGACATCTGAGTCACTCAAGCGGTAGTCAAGGCCGAAACTACAATGTAACGTACGCATATTAGTAACTTTACTGATTTTATAAAACATCTGTCATAGTGGGATCTTTTGATCTTAATTTATTTGAAATAAGGCTTATTTTTTTGTGCGTCGGGAGACCGAATCTCATGCGGGTCGGCTTATAGACAATATCTACTATTCTACAAAATCAGGTAATAATGTCAGTCTCTAAATTTCTCTCTCATGTAGGTGTGTGTCCTGCGTCTTGTGTCGCTATCCTGTAAAGTTTTCTCCTATATTTATAATATTATCTGCCTCTTTACAAGTGCAAATAGCTCTAGTAGCGCAAACTATCACATCACTTTCATACAACAATGAAACATTTATTCTGGCTCATATCAGAGGAATGATTGTCAAACACGCAACTAATACTATTTCCACAGGCAAATGCGTAATCAAGCTAGTCTTATGCTTTTGATTCAGCTCAAAGCCAATTGCTACCACAGTTACTGTTCAGGCACTTGCATTTATGGTCTGTTTGTACCAAGAACCGACATTGAAACTTGCAGCTGTCATGATTCTACGACATTTCTACAGCCGAATGCGCAATCATGCTTGCCTTATGCTTAGGATTCACCTCAAAGCCAATTTCTCCCACAGTCACTGTTCAGGCACTTGCATTTATGATCTGTTTGTACCAAGAACCGACACTGAAACTTGTACCTGTCATGATTCTACCGGGCACTTGCATTTATATAGTCTGTTTCTACCAGCTGTCATGATTCTGCGATTCAAGTGAATATTAACCAAGACGTATTGAGCATCAGGCGGAACGGCAATTTGAGATAACGACACCCGCCGGTATGGTATGAACGTCGCCTAATTTATTAGGATTCCTACGGTAGGCGGTCCTTAATTATTTGATGTATGATCATATTCAATGTTAATTGAAACTTGGCAGAATATTAATTATGTTTTAGATAGCTTTATAAGACTAATTAGCAAATTTTTTCGAAACATAATCGAATGTTTTTAAGAAAAATCTGTCTACCTACATAATAGTTAGGTAAGCTGATTAACGATATGATTCACCCCTTATGTACGTCTTAATTAATTTAATAAGTTACCTTATGTACCTATAATAGGAACATAATATTATTTTTCTAAAATAAATAAATCGTACCGAAACTTTTACATATGAGGTCGAGCAACTATACTAAAACTAACCGTATTGCAACTTGGGGATTGTGCTACGAATTGCACTGTAACTCAGTAAGAGTCCACTTGCATTGATATACCGTCTTCACATAAATGCCCGGAGGGCATCCCACAGTGAAATACAAGCCAAGATTTTGGGTGAAAATTTACTGTGGCAACACTAGCGGTAATCCCGCCTGGCTGGCTGGAGGCCAAAGAAAACTGTGCGAGGAAATTATGAATTTAGGATGTTTTACTGGATAGCTGGCTTTTCCGACGACTTTCTTGTTAAGGGGAGCCTGTAGTTACCATTTTTTTATGTGATTGGAAGGCAAAATAAGGTACGGGTCACCTGGTGGTAAGTTTTCACCGCTGCCCATGTACAACAATAACCGCACAAGGGTCACAGATGCGTTGCCTGCCTTTAAAACCCCAATACCAATTCCCAACTGGGTTCTGGCGACCTTACTAGCCTTAGCAGAAACAAAGCACAACAGTTACGAAGAGCTACTTCACTGTGGTCTTCTGTAAGGTGGAGGTACTTCACCAGACGAGCAAGTCATTCGAGTGGAAGTTCCACAAAGCCTCTCTTAAAGACTCTAGTTATCATAGTTTTATCCTTATGTCAAAAATATTCATGGTATTATTATTTATTATTCGTGAGTAGGTAATATAGACATCAATTGTTATTTTAACAGTTAAAACAAATTATATGAAAGAAAATAATAGAAAGGAACATTTAATGAAAAACATGACGTCCAAAACGCAAAACCATACGTTAAAATAATGATCGAAACAGATGTCGAACTGTGATTAAATCCACATGTGAAAATGAACGTAATGGTAGGTATTATTTATTTATTGGAATTCTGTAATTATAACGCTGATATATGTGGTCGTTAAAACCAACTGTCACATATGAAGAATTGTGGACCTTCCACTTTAATTAGGCTGATCATTATTAAACCTTCAATGGTAGTTATTGTATTCTAAAAATTATTTCCATGTGAATAATTGGATTATTTTGTGATTTATTGACCTCATAGAAAATTGTGAAACGAAAAACGATGTACCAAGTATTTAATTTATTTTAGTAGCCGTGTGAACACATTAACTGTTAAATTGAATAATCACACAACAAAAACATCGGTGGTACAATTTTAATAAAATAACGACCATGCAATTTTAATAGAATAATATTTAAAAATATTTTTTGTTCAAAATAAGATTCTAACACGAGCTTGGAGCTCCCCTTAAAACTATTTAGAGATTCAGGAGGCGTAGTAAAAGTCGTGTTTTTCCTTGTTTCTAATTACTTTGGTTGATATGGTGCTATGCGGCAACACGGGTGCCTACGGAAAATGTTTCTTATTTCTTCCTTTATATGATACGTTATATATTTTTTATATAGCAGCAGTGGCTTAGCCCGCGTGGACCACACGAAAACTTCCCGTGGAAATACGAGTAGGTGTGTAATTTTTGCGGAATTAAAAGTAGTACACACTCTTCTGAATCCAATATCCTTTAAGTTTGAAGAAACAAAGTGTTAATAAATACTTTCAGTGATTGGATGAAATACACTTACGTAACATTACAAACTGTTTATTTTATTTATTTTATACTGTTGATGAATACCGTACTCGTGGTCCATTAGTAGTCCGCAAAATCCATTAGTTTTGTAAGTATTGTTTTACGGTATAACACAGTCAGATAATGCACCAATGGTAATAAAAATCTGGTATTTTATACTGTATTATATATTTTTTACTGTGATCGACGATCACAGTGAAATAGCACTTCGTAACTGGTTTGCTTTGTTTCTACTGGGGAATAAAGTTGCCAGAGCTCATTTGGGAGGGTATGAGGTTTTAAAGATAGGTATCAAATATGCGACCCTTGTGCAATTGTTAATGCCCATGGGCAGCGGTAATCACTTCTCATCAGGTGACCCTGTTGTTCGATGGGCTCCCTATAAAATGAAAATAAAAGTAGATTGACGATACAAGATTTTTTAGATCTTACAAAGTAATAACGATAACAGCAGTGTATCTTTCCCCGGAATAAGTGAAGTACAAGCACATTGCCATTCTTGAAATGCTTTTATCTCAGCCTATATTTGTTCAGTTGCGAACCGTAGCAATTGGTGTGTGTAAAGGGAAGTGAAACATACCTTGTGGGAAAAGAAGGAGAGGCGCGTTGGTAAATTTCCCCGAATAAGTTAATTATGTATTCGTGCAAACTGTGTCAGCATAATTCTGTCCCACAGAAACGAAGGACTTCCGTAAAATTATAATTAAAATGTATTTTGCAACGTCAAGGAAGTATAAATAAATTATACGAGTGTTTGTAATTAAGTATTTAATTTGATCTAAGAGGTATGTTTATTGTCACGTTTTGTTTTGTTTATTAACTGTGTCTTTCGAACTGACGTTTTCCGAAAAATATGAGATGACTTCTACATATAAGTGCTCAATATTCTTGCAACCATTTGATCCAGCCGCGGCTTCGCTCGTGTCATAGTTGAAAATAGTGCCGAAGGATCCCGCTACCAGAACAACACGTATCCTAAAATCAAATATTTACGACAAGCTACCAAACGACCGATAGTTTCGTCGTATTTCTAACATTACCAAACCCACACTACATTCTGATAAATCCGCCATCACGTTAGTACTAACCATCAGCGGTATTGGCCGGCATTAGTACTTATTTGCCGATGTCTGACCTAATCAGGAACCCAATTAGCTGCCCGCTCTGTTCCCTAACCAGTAAGTGAGCTATTTGTTATTCTGCTTTATTGCATTGAGCAAGTAGCCTATACGTTTCTGATAAATATTTTTGCACGAGAATTTTATCTTTACAAAATATTTAAGAATCTTTTTCTGTCTAATCTGATTTGTTATTTTCAGTATTTCGTATCTTAGTTTCTTATCAGAAAAACATAAAAAGTATTATTTTTGAAATAGACTTTAAGAAACAAGATGTCTAAGGTCAGTAAAACATTAGAATATCTAATCGTTACCAAATGTAAATCTGGCTGTCTTTGTATCTATTTGTTTCGTATTTTAATAAATAAAATTTGGTCGATCAACTTGGCCCATTCAAGCTACTGCAATGCCGTTCCCACGATTATCATTATTACGATGGTACAATAAACGAGCCATACCATAGTCAACATGTAGAAAATAAAATTAATGTTATTGACGTAACAACACTCAATTACCCGCGATTACAATAATTTCTAAATAAGTACCTATGTATTTTTTCACCTAATTTACAAAATTGAACGATGTTTGAAGAATAAGTCCATGGTAGATTATAAACTGTTTTACAGGAAGAATAAAAAGTTAAAAAAATAAGTCCACGGAAGATTCTCAACTGCTTTATAGTAAAAAAACATATGACTTTATTTTCCGACATATAAAGGTACTTTTCTGACTTTTCGATTACTTCGCAGCGATTCCGTTCAATCACAATGGCACACAGTAATCGAAATGTCAGGTTAACAGTAACACGTGCTCGGCGGGACTCGCGCAATAGAAGCTTAGCCTATATACGAGCCAAGGCCTGTTTGTTATACTAATTTTAAGAAGAATGGTCACTGATTAAATATCGACAAAGGGGCTGTTCCAAAAGATTCCGAGATCGATGAATTAAGTTAGAGGTTGAGTTTGTGGCTTGTTTTGATCCGCACAATTCTGCATCGGAGAATCTATTCTCAAAGCCAGCACTTAAAAATACACCTAGATAAAAAATATTCAGTGATTTCTAAGCTTTTAATTCCGAAGAATAGAGCAAATAAAATATACGTAGAAATAAAGAAAAGTATCATTCTGCTTTATTTCAGAAATATGAAATAGCAAAGCATCAAATCCTGCACCGTCCATATTTTCCGACTCTAAAATAACAGAACTGCATACAAATTTTTATTTTGGTCTTACAAAAATAAATAAATAAGAATATAAGAAGAACACTTATTCTGAGACTGCATTTGTATCTCAAGCATTCCCAAACCTTAGTAGCAGTATATCACGGTCGAACGCGGAGCCTAGCTGTGTAAATAATAAATGTTGCAAAAATGTACACATGTCGCTTCCACTGACGACACGCTAGAAATTTACTTAAAAAGTTAAGGGAAAATACTTGACATGAATATTTCTTAGGAGCGACGTCGAAGCTCCTGATGGAGTGAGTTAACAAACCTTTTAATAGACTCATCAGGACGGAGTCAAGCCTTGCCATAGCACCCACTTTTGTACGTAAACAAAAGCTAAATACTGATAGAAGTTTTTTATTATCGTTTTTTTTCGGTTTTTTTCAAGTAAGTACCTAGGAGTTTCGAATACCGTTATTGTTAAATGTTTGTGTGACGAACATCGATTCGAGGCCTGCATTTATAAATGTATTTGAGTATATATGTCTATTGTCTGTCCATTCCCTAAGGCTATACAGCATCCATTCGCACAAGCAATAAGTTTAATGTCAACCTCAGCAATTGGGGCTCTTAGTCTGAGAAATAATTATTATTTTTAAGAGAATGCGGGCCGGTATTCTTCAAGTTCTCGGACTCATTATGTACCTATAGTATATTTATTTGATCTAATACATTCAAATCAAGCATGCCTACTAAGCTTTAATGTTTAGGTAACACAAACGCGTTTCACCACTGTCAAATAAGCAAAATATGTAAAGTTATGTCAACCACCTGCCAAGTCGGCTAATCGTATTAGGCACTTATCTGGTGGTCGCGAAACAGCGTCTTAATAATATGTATAATGTATTTTATTTATACAGTGTTAAGTAACGGTAAACTCTTTGAGGATAATGTTTAAGTTTTAATCATTTGTAAGGGAAGGTACAAATTCAAACACAAACTCAGGAAATCTGAAACACAATTAAAGAGAGAGCTGTTCACTATTCGGAATCACACACATCCTTAACTTTATGCTGATTAATGCTTCTAATTGGTTTGGTTTGAGTTAAGCCAACCTCAACCGGAAAAGCTTACAATTACGCAAGTCAAGAGACTGTTCGCAATTAATGTGTATTTAATTTGACTGTACGTAGACTGAAATGTTAGAACGATAAGAAGTATCTGGAATAGCCGATATATCTTAGTAAAAGTGCTCTCTAGGGAAACTATAACGTAGCAGTAAGAGTTGGTCCGGCCGAGTAACATGTTAGTTTATTGGCAAGTAATCCTCTAATGAATGGATTGGTTTAGTACTATCGCTCCTGACATATTCCTGTTTTAGATTTGTATCCTTTTTACCTAATTTGATGTAATAAATAGCCTCAGCGGTGACTACACCTCTAGGTTAAAGCGCTGGGCTCAATAACAGTGGAGTCGTGGGTTCGAACCCTCAGGAAACATTACATTAAGAGCCTGTAGTGTCCCACCACATCGGGAAACACCACCACTTTTTGTAGGTTTTCTCAGTTTGGTTAGGACATTGCTCTCGAGACTGGATTTCGGTTACTGCGCACATAGTGTTGACTATCCAATACAAATATATTTTTTCAACTCGTACTAGTAGATTCAGAGATAAGCAAACACACTCTTCAGGATTATTAGTATAGATACCTACTAAATGCTGAATTGATGAATTACGTGATGGAAATCTTTTATTTAAGTAAAACGAATCCTTTGACTGCAGAATCAAGTGTGCACGGCAAAATCAGACAGAAAAATAGTTGCATGAAAAGTATTCTTTACGTCAAATCATATATACATGTACGTCGATGAAACGCTTTGCTTCAGTAAGGTTCTTTTAAGTAATATCCGGATCATGTTCTTTGACGAAAGCGTGGTGTTGCTACGCTTTTAAAACCTTTATGTACTCAATTCTATAGCAAAGAAAAGTGTTTCACTACGTTCCGATATTGCATTTCGCTTTTAATGATACAGAAAATAAATAACCGACTTTATGTTGTACTATGGAATTCAAAACGAGTATGTTTTCACGAATTTAATCGTTATATTCATCTTTCAATATTATAAACTTTCATTTTAAAATACGTTACCAGCGTGCGTGTTTCCTCCTTCCTATAACCTGGATTCCTTTAAGAGAAGCGTGAAGAAGTATCTTGCGGGCCGGTATGGCGTTATAAACGGATAGGACACCATTATGGTACCACGTCTGTTGTCATGGCAGTTAGGCCTCACAGGATGAAAAAATGTTGGAAGGTATAAAACTAGAAGCAGGCTAGTATAAGAACAGTCGGATCAATTGTAAAGGTAAATGCTATACTTTACTCTTGTTTGCGGTGATGCATAATAGGTGTACAATTTATATGTAGTTGATTGTAATGTGTGCCGGAGATGACATGATAAACTGTATTTTGCTTTGCAATGATGAATTGCATCCAATGGTCTGTTGGTGATCAAGCTAATTCATCACACACATCTAAACCAAAGTCATCGTCACCACTGAACCCTGGTTCAATGATGTAGATTGACTCAATTTTTTATCTATTCTTAATTTTCTTTAAACGTCAGGACGATAATTCTTCTTATACACTTTTGCTCATACATAAATGTACATTCATGATAACAACGTTTCCTATTGTGCCTGAGTCTAATTCGCAACGGCAAAATATTCAATTACAAGCTACAAAATCAAATCGGTCATCATGTACAAAATACCAAGGAATTCTTAATAAAATATAGTGAACATAAAGAAATCTTGGCATGAAGATATTATAAGTACGTTAATTAAAAATGTTAAGAGGCATCGAGTACTTGGTGCGTTTAATCAAAACGAAGCCTCTCGTAATTAGTTTCCAGAACCAACAAAGGGAAACCGGGTGAAGTAGATCACTGAAGCAAGTGATCTAAAATGTATTACAAATGATAAAATATCTTCCATTTTCTTTATTGTAGCAATATTTTCTTATGACTCAAGGTTGGTTGGGTGGAATGATTTTGCGACGCCATTTTCAATTAAGTAAATTGTTCGAATGCCTGACAATAAAACGCACGCACATTAAGTAGAATGATGTATGTTGTAATAACTTGTGACAACTGGGTTTATGTAATAACTCGTTTGTTGTGTTATTTGCAGTCCTAGATAATGTATTAAATAAACGTAGTTATGGTTTCTTCTCGTAGCCTTATTAAAAACTATTATTATCACTTAATATTGTATCCTCTAATCATCTAAATTTTAGAGCGTTGGTCTTGGCGGTGAAGCAATCTCCACTCTTCGTTGGGGCTCTGCGGGGTCCTTAACCTCCTTATACGCCTTGACATTAAGCCTTTCCTTTATTTGTTGTACAAAATGGCTTCTCGGTTTTCCCCTTCCTCTTACCTATAACCTACTCGTAGTAATTATTTTCTGGGGTCTTCTTTCTTAACTATACTTGTACTCTCTTGTTATTTTTCATAATGTATTTGCATTTCTATAATGTTAAACGTGTAGTTTCGTCATTGACTGACGTGTTGTCTTGAAGGCTATGTTTACATGTGTAATTATCCGTTCAAACGCTTGACGTGTGTGTTTTAAGACTACTTATGTGACGTATTCTAATAGACGTCCTATTATCAACATTAAAACGAACCATTAAATTATAAACAATGAAATCATACATATTACTGCTATGCTTCAATAATACTACCGAAAACAAATATTCTATTCTGAACATTTCATCGTCTTCCGAGCGTTATTATTCTTGGTTGCTTCTTCGGCCATTACCTCGGAACCCACGGTCCACATTTTTGCATGTTTTTAATTACTAATTTATCTAACGACAAATTATCTAGCGATCCCCAATCCATTATTGACATCCGAGTTGAAGCTTAACATCCTTAAAAAATATTTTCAGTCAAGTAAAACTATATACCTACTTATATCTACAAATTAAGCCATTGCAAATGACCATAAACCTTTTTGCCTTAGCCACATTCCACAGTTAACAGAGTCATAAAAGTCATAAATCGAGCAATTGCGTTACGAATGGACAGCGTCCACCGTTCCACTTGAGCGGGTCCTGTTAGTGGAAACATTCATTAGGCCACAATGGATGGCGGAATAGTAGAATAGTCGGCGCACCGCCGCCGCGTAGTTCTGAGCTGCCGATACCTACTGTACATTGTTATGCTTGACCAATGCTTCGGTCTGTGGCTTCACTGACAGCGAAAATTATTTTGTATGGCACTTCCCAACGAGCGAGTCAAGAGGGCAGTGACTGACAGATGAGCGTTAGGTGTAGTAAAATAAAGAAATTAAGCTGTCATTATCATTGGCATATATATCACTGTTGGACCACAAAATTCATATTCATTGAACGCTTTCGATAGATTTCGTCTTCCCGTCATTAGGAAATAATCGTACTATATATTGTGTTGGAAGGTATAGTAGTATTTATTGTAGCACAAGTTGCAAATACCTACATAGTAGATAAAATAAGTATGGCTACCGTTAGTGAATGATAAAATATGAATTTTACCGTGTTCATACTGGGTTTAAAATTATGAGTCAAACTGATAAGACTTAGGTTTGTCCAGATTTCATTCAATGTCATTAGTGTCACCCTTGACACGACATTTTACTCGAAAGTCATATTTATTATTAGCATCAACCCTGCAGAAAGTCTGTGTTTACATTAACAATAATAGTTGAAACTAAGTCTAGTCATAATTAGATTCTTAGTTAAATGGTTGTTTATTCATACCAAAGCAGAATTAAATTACCTTCTAATATTATTATAAAAAAATTGTTTTAGATTCATTACTCCAAATTTGTTTCTTGTTATTTTTTTAAAAGTAATGTTGTATCTGGCTTCTCGATTTCATCCCATAATTTTTATGAATTTTAATTTTAATTAGTACTCGCTTTCGTTGTTATTGGTAATTTTAAGACGATTTTACGTACCAGAAAAATCGATGACCATTGAAAACTGTTCTTCTGATGCTTCAAAACAGTTGTTTGTTATGCATGCAATATATTCTACTGTTTCTCAAGTGACACTAGTATTATTTAACGGGACTTAACGCGATATTAATTATGTAGTATATGTATACTACTTACTGCTTGACGTTTCGGCTGCGTTACAACAGCCGTGGTCGCAAGCGGACTGGTGAAGCGGGGCGTCGTCCACCACCACCACCACCACCAGTCCGCTTGCGACCACGGCTGTTGTAACGCAGCCGAAACGTCAAGCAGTAAGTAGTATACATATACTACATAATTAATATCGCGTTAAGTCCCGTTAAATAATACTAGTGTCATAATGCAACGCGAAAGTCTAAAATCCTATGTTTCTCAAGTGGTCTTATAATGAGAAGTATTCAAAAAGATACGTCAAAATTACACATTTGCGGTAAATTGATGTGCAGAATTATCAATTTTTAAATCTGTGTTACCCGACCCACCTACGATTACGTGTCTAATAATCATCATTCATACATTTTTGCCCCAAATAAATTAGGACGTGACTTGAACGACAAATCCACGGTTTTATTTTTTTTGTTATATAAAGGTGAATACTCACTAGTATTTTGAGTTATATTTACATGTGAAAAAGACGAAAACTGACAAGCCGAGCAGATGGTTAGTTATAAATCATCATAGCTTTGACGATCTTACCATGCTATGCTGGCCCCTCTAGTACTGAAACTGCCCGTAACAAATATAATTTGAAACATTGCATAAAATTTTATTTGCAACTTTCAAGTTTCGACGCCGCTATACTCAGCAAATACTAAAGAAACTGACTTTAGGTGCGTTTTAAAGTAGCCAGTCATATATAGCAAAAGAATGAAAATTACTGTATATTGGATATTGTTGATAGTTATCGTAAAAACACAGGAATATAAAAAAAAATATGCAAATGCACCTTTCGACTAATCTACAAAGTCATTTGGTCCGGACATAATCTTCTGTATTCTCTCCATCTAAACACGGACGGAGTGCGTATTCACCTTAACATATCGCAACGGAATCCTTTTTACGTCAAGAGTGATAAGAGCGGAAAACGTACTTTTCACCGCACTGAAACTTCCATTTTGTAGACGTTCCAAGATTGGAACATGGAACATGATGGATCGAATATCTTTTTTTTCTGCTCTTTCGTTAACGTTTTCACTTCGCCGAAATTATTTCGTTTCTGCGGACGATCTTCAGATGTCTCAAGAGGAATCGCTGTTTTATTAGTGTTTAACGCATTCAATTTATCGTAAATCACTATAACTTGTTTATATTGGAAATTCAAAATGGGTAGAAAAATGTTCGGGGTCGTCACTTCGAGTAAATGATGAATTTCTTGTGAACTAAGCGTCATTTCTATATTGCTGCAAAAGAACTTGACATTTGAAAGAAGCTCTTTTATTAATTTTTTTTTGTATTTATCATTTCTTTTGTATTATGACCGGAGTTCATATCAATAGAATTTAGAATTTTGTTAGGACATGGTGAGAGAGGTACAAAATAAGTACACTTTAAAATCGGACAATATATATTTTCTACACATTTCCCCAAACGGGAGTCGAACTTGTTACTCAGTTTTATAGTCGCGGTTTCTCACCACTAGGCCACAGGACCTGTCAACAAAGCTAAGTCATTAATTATTTTGGTATTTCATTTCCATTCCTTTTCCTATGTCACCTCCATCTTCCTTCTAGTTCAATCAAAACAAAATATTAATTTATTAATATGAGATACTCAAGGCTGTATATCAGAGATGTTTCATCGTCGCTTTTATCTAAACCGCAGCCAGTTTCGAGAACGTAAGTCAAATTGCCTACGTCGTTATGACAAATTGAAGGACTTTACTGCAATGGCGCTTGACGTGCTCCGAAGCACTTTGCTAGCGGTTTCTGTAGTTTTAGCTAAAGCGGGTTATACGTACTTGCCATAGTTGGATCTGATGAATGGTTACAAATGTGTATCTAGATGATATTATCTTGACTAAAGTACAAGTTTGGAATACAAATGTAACAATATTATGCTGTAAGTGTAGTTGCTTAGAGCATGGCTTTTGTAAATAAGATGAAAGCGTTAAATTTGGAAATGTGTAAGTGAATCTGAATCTACCACAAAAAATAGGTTCCTTTTCCTTCTCATGTACCTATTCGTTTTGAAATATATTTAGATTAAAATATTTTAGATTCTATTTGGCAATGTGCTTCCTATAGTCACATTTTTCGTCCTTCGAGAATAATTTTATTATCACCAGAAGAAGTTTATTTGATAATGAATCGAACATTCAGAGTCTTCCAAATTGAAAGGAAATACCACTAAAATATGCATTGTTGGATTTCATTCGTAAAATGACAGCATCGTCGGCAAAACCTGAATTTATTACCGCACGTATTGCGTATTATGTCGGCGAATGTCTAGAATAACTCGTCGGCAAAAGGCATCTTATTAAATATCTCCAGCCTTGTGAAATATGCCGCATTGTGTTTTTAATTTTAGTTTTCTGCCTACGTTTTCTTAAGCGTCTGAATGAATGAGAGTTATTTTTTAGTGTAAAATTTTATCTATTATTGTTCATGACAGTGACTCCCTCTTTAGTTCGATTTACACAACTTCTTATAAAATGTCAATATTCACCCATAATAAGCACAACAAAGCATAGGTCAAATTAGTACAACCTAAAACCGCTAGATGTCGCTGCGCCGAGATACTACGCGGTAGCGTTTTGATTTTCGTAGCTTATATAGGTCAACGGAATTTATTGTTATCTGTCTGAGATCATCTGTGTGTTATCTGTAAATACTTAGATCATAGTTCAACCTAGTACAAACAGTTCAACCAGATCAACTACGGTGTTTTATTTCACACGTAGTTCCCAGTGCAACCTAGTTCAAACTGAGCTATCGTAACATTGGTCCTTCGGATCCGGATATAAAACCGGAATTTTTGAGTTCTTCTCGTGGTCAGTACGACCACAACCCCGTACTCGCAGTGGATCGCTGCGGATAAGGTGCGGGTTCGGCAGCCGGGTGCAGTCGGCGGCCATACAACCAAGTTGTTGGTGGCTGCGACGCAACGGTGCTGGAGTGCAAGGAGTGCAGTGGTGCAGCAGTGAGTGCAACGTGTGCAGTGGAGTTCAGGAGGTCAAGGCGGTGTCATCACCCCTACGGATGCAGTGGAGTTCAAGAAAGTGTTTTGGATTTCAGTTCAGTGAGTGAGTTAAGTGCAAAGGACAACCGTGAGTACAACATTTCTAAGCCAAGCAATTTTAGACTTTAAGTGCAGCGAACTTTTAACTTGTATATTTTGTGTTTAGTTTTAAGGACTTAGAATAATTAGATCATAAGTAGTTAGAATAATTTTGCGAAAAACGAGGGAACGGGAAACCTATGCCCAATTTTCCCTAGAAGTTCACAAGTTTCAAACACATGTAAAATTTTTAAAATATTTTCTACTTTTGTTTACATTTTGTGGAGTTCAAAAAGTTTTTATTTATTGTCATAGTTCAACATAGAATTTAAATTAATCAAAATGGAAAGTTTAATTAATGTTCAGGTGAATTTAAAAAGTAGAATTGAAAAGAGTTTACATAAGTTCGAAAATAGTTCAAAAGATAGCATTACTTTAGAGTTCATTGAGGCCAAATTAGATATTTTAGAACAAGATTGGACATCCTTCAGATCAAATAATGTTAAATTACATCAAAGTTCAAACACAGAAAAGCTAAATACTTCAATTTATAGTACAAGCGAAATTTATGAGGACACTGAAGAAAATTATATCATGTACAAATGTTTATTAAAAAGTTATTTAACTAAGTTCAATTCTGAAAATCAAGTCCAATCACAAAACAAATGTGATCAGTCCAACCAGTCAGTCAGACTGCCCAAGATCAGCATACCTACTTTTTCAGGTATTTACTCCGAATGGACAACATTCCGAGACTTGTTCATATCATTAGTTCATAATAATAGTTCACTAGAAAAAGTACAAAAATTACATTATCTGAAAAGTCATTTGACAGGAGAGGCTGAGCAATTAATTAGGCATACACCGCTGACTGATGCTAATTACTTGCAGTGCTGGTCTCTCTTGGAAAAGCGCTACAATAATAAAAAATATTTCGCAAATTGTATTTTAAGTAGATTGTTTGAGCAAAAGCGTATGAGTTCAGAGAGCGCATCAGGACTAAAAGATTTATTAGACACTACTTTAGATTGTTTACACGCATTAGAGAACATTGAAATTGAAGTGAGCACATGGGACATTATTATTATACATATTGTCACATCAAAATTAGATTCAGAAACGCGTAAACAGTGGGAACTGTATATTTCAGATACAGACTCTAATAATTTGCCAACGTTAGATCAACTTAAGTCATTTATAGAAAATCGTTTTAGAGCACTAGAATTTGTAGAAGTCAAACATACACAGCGCACCAATAGTTCAAACCCAAAGCCAAGGGTTTTCTTATCAACGAGTACAAATCATATTTATTCTAATATTAAATGCGAGTATTATTCAGAAGATCACAAACTTTGTTTTTGTAAACAGTTCTCAAAATTAAGTAGTACACATAGGCGTGATTTTGTAGTACACAATAAAATCTGCTTTAACTGTCTTGGTAGTAACCATACAGTACATAATTGTAAAAAGTCAAAAACGTGTAGGGTTTGTAATAAACGACATCATTCGTTATTACATTATGAGGACAATAAACAGGCCAATAAGAACAATGATACTGGTCAGTGTACAAGCACTGAGCCGATAGTCTCTTGTTTTTCCACTCAGAACAACCCTCAGTTCAGCCAGGTTTTATTACCAACGGCACTAGCAAACGCACAGTCAGGGGTTGGTGGAAAACAAGTAGTTAGGACATTGATAGACCAAGGCTCGCAAGCCTGCTTCATTACGGAAGCTGCAGTTCATAGGTTAGGTTTAAAGAAAGAACGAGTTAGAGGAAATATAAAAGGAATAGGAGGAGACAGTAGTTCAGTTTTTAATGATGTAGTAACATTAAAACTTCATTCTTTGATTAACAATAATTTTAATATTCAATTTAAAGCATACGTCATTAAAAATGTAACATCACCTTTACCAGAGCGAAACATAAATTATTTGAAATGGTCAGAACTTAATCATTTACAATTAGCCGATCCGCAATTTGCAATAACTAGTTCAATAGATATTTTATTAGGTGCAAATGTGTTTAGCCAAATATTAAAGGATGGAGTGAAGAGGAGTCCAGACGGGTCTCTCGTCGCTCAGAACACAACTTTAGGCTGGATCGTATCTGGAACAGTAAATAAAGAAATTAGTGCAATAAGTAAGAACAACTATTATGTATCAGCTATGCATTCAGTAACAAACACATGCGAAAATATAAATTTGAGATCAACAAATAGGTCACCAAAAGTCAATATGAGATCAACAGATAGGTCACCAAAGGTCAATGACCTGGCAAAAAGGGCAACAAGGAATTTTAAGGACAATTATGTAGGACAACAGTTAGGGCACACGAATGATAATATAGATCAAATAAAAGGACAACAATTCAAGTGCAAATAAATCATTAGGTATATGGGGTACCTGGGGTAGTCGTGAAGATGGTTTCCGGTACTCGGTGAAGCACCCGCCGCGACGCCACTGGACCTGAAACATAAAGTACAATTTAATTAGAGATAGTACAAATAGATTGTCTAGTTCAAATTCATTTTATTATTAAGATATTCATATTCAAATTAAATAATTAGAACAAAGTGGATACTTACCGGCACTCATGACTTACAACCATGGGGTCCGTTGGTTGAACACTTAGATCACACTACACGAGTTTTTACGACACACAATTTTTATTTTATTTTATGCATTAACGCAGTTCTCTTATTTATAGTTCAAATAGAAGTGTATATTTAATTCACGATCTTTAACAGTACGCAGTTCAAATCATAGTGATCCAAGGCTTTTTACACCGGGACACTTTGTCAGGTTTCGGTGGGCCATTGGTAGCTGTGTGTGTCTGTTGTTATATATTAGTTCAATAACAACATGGCAATTTATTCGAGGATGCTTACAATATTCGAGAATAGTAGGTACTTAGGTCGTGTAATTATCTTCTTTAGTTTATTTTACAAACTTTTATTTTAACCGTTCTAATAATGCTCGTGTGGTCACTATTAAGTTCAAAGTTCATTTAAGGTCATTTTAGATATGTATTTTTTAAAGTTATGTTTGTATATTGTTTTTGCCTACTATTTATGTATTAAGTTAGTTCAGATTAGGTCAAATAAGTTCAAATGTTTAAATATTGTGTTGTTAATTAAGTTCAGTTAAGGACATGTAAGTTCAAATGATTTTTATATTGTAGTTCAAATGAGGCCAAATTTTATGTGTATTGTCTTTTCTGTGTTGTCAATAAGTTCAAGGAAAGTTTGTCATTGTTGTGTTATAGTTCAAAGTTTTATGTTTGTTAATTTATTGTTGTGTTTAAATTTGTGTATTTTTGTTCATAGTTCAATTAGTTAGGTCATGGTGGGCGGAGTCACTTGTTGTTAATTTTGTATATATTTGTGAAAGGACATTCTGGAACATGTCCTTTGGTGGGCGGTATGTTCATGACAGTGACTCCCTCTTTAGTTCGATTTACACAACTTCTTATAAAATGTCAATATTCACCCATAATAAGCACAACAAAGCATAGGTCAAATTAGTACAACCTAAAACCGCTAGATGTCGCTGCGCCGAGATACTACGCGGTAGCGTTTTGATTTTCGTAGCTTATATAGGTCAACGGAATTTATTGTTATCTGTCTGAGATCATCTGTGTGTTATCTGTAAATACTTAGATCATAGTTCAACCTAGTACAAACAGTTCAACCAGATCAACTACGGTGTTTTATTTCACACGTAGTTCCCAGTGCAACCTAGTTCAAACTGAGCTATCGTAACAATTATATTTAATTGTAGCTATTGTTTTACGAAGAAAATGAAAACTTGAAGACAGTTTTGGCACCAGTCTCGTTATAAGTAGGTTTTGTATACATTTTATTGCCATAAAGAGAAATTGTGTGAACGTGATATATGCTTTCATTGCAAAATATTGTAAAAGACGCCAATAAAACTTCTACACGTACGAATATGGTGCGGAAATAAAGTTCTCAATGGTGACGTATAAATCAACGGGCCTTAGATTTATTTGGAATAAAATCTTTTTCCTCATGACCTCACGTTGGCAACATGTAATACTCGTAAAATGTTTGGAATCTGAATTGAGACGCGAATGAATTCATGTAGTCAGTTCACTGGGATCTGCAGATAATACGACAGTCATAAATTGTTTATACGTAGCTCTGCTGCCTTTGTTTCATTCACTGAATTAGTTCACTATCTTTATAGAGATCTGTGTTCGTATCAAAATTTGCACAAAGGTTTTCTCCGTTGTATAGGTCATTTCGTTTTCGTTCTAAGTCCGTCTTTTGGAAACACAGAGCAATGCTACTATTTTATTGCTATTGAATAAATTACTTCTTAAGTTAATATGTTGTTGGCAAAAATAATTCATCAAGATCACCTAGAGAGTTTTAACCTAATCAGATTTTTACTGAGTGACTTTTAATCAATGATACTACTCGCGGTTTACTTGCTACTTGGGTCGACAATCCCATAATTTTATTATTTGACCGATCATATCCTTATAAGATTATATCCTATTTTTATTTTTATATTTAATTTACCTGAGATGCCAAAGAAACATTAGGCTTAGAACAACAAACCTCTTAAAAGAAATGATTTTTCGATTGTACCGTTTTATCGAAAAACGAATGACATGGCTAATTTCACCTGCTCTTTCCGTAAGATGAATTATGTCAGACAAATTATTGCGGAAAGTCGAAATATTTATTATTGCCAATATGTTTTCCCTTTAATAAAATTGTCTGATATTCTGACAATTTTGGATCTCGTTTACTAAGTACCATCGTAAGCTGTCCGTCCAAATAATAAAACAACTAGAGAAGTATATTGAACGGTAAATGGAAACAAAAACCGAATAAACTTCCTCTTCCAACTACGAGCGTAAGAGGATTGTTGACATTTCCTTCGGCTACTGTGTCTGTACTTAAAATTTTCCCAGGACTCACGTGGTCTATAAAATAACTGACCATTTTGAAGTGAAAAATAGCATCGATATTTTTAAATATTTCATTATTCACAGAAGACTTGTAGCTGATATAGTGAGAAGCGTTCACTACTATTGAGATATGACACAAAATCTTTCTTAATATTTTATCAGACGACTTTTTAGATTTAATTTCCGTTTAGACTTCTGTGTTATTCTGACTTCTTCCTCTACCCAGAAGGAGTGGTCCTGGACACTGAAAGATAATTATTTAATATTTACTGGTCTGGCGATTGGGACTGCGATCCCACGTTATTGCGGTCCCAGTCACTGGTTACGTTGTATTCCAACCTTTCAACGCTGAGAAACTATTGACAAACAAACCCAATCGCACATTTACACTATCCTCAGTATTCGAAGACGACTGTTAACCCTATCATTGCTGTGCCAAATCTCGTTCGCTCAGTTTTGTTTGCTGTAAAGATAGACGAGCAAACATTGCAGAGGATTCCCGGGGATGTCTAAGCTTCAAAAATTGGGGGATTAATGAAATCAGCACCATGCGCGTATTTTCCGGTTGTAGGTATTTGTTATTTATGTTACATGTGAGAAGGATAACTTTAGAAGGTGGTAAATGTCGTGTTAAATCTGGAACTGAACACAAAATAGGGTAATTATGTTTTCGGTAAAATTTTGACCGTTCCACGAGGAGCGACTTCTTAGATTAACGCAACTACTACTCGTCAAATAAAATAATAATTATAAATATGTAATGACGCAAATTGTCTGTATTTTTTTTTGTGAGCACAGCGGCTGAGTAGCAGTCGGATCATAGGGTTGAAAAATGAACATAGTTTTTAAATAAAACCGCTATTTCATCCTTTTTAGTTGTTCGTTTCGTGATATTATTAAAACAATATAATATTGATAAGTCCACCTAAATTGCCAACACTTACTTTTAACATCATAATAACAAGGACACAAGCGTTTGGCTCCAGGAAAATGTTGGAAAACAAGGGACAGGATTGCCGTCACCGAACATAACGCGAGATGTGGCAATTTTACAACACACCGCTCGAGATGTGACACGGTTTGATAAGGATCGTAAAAATACCGGAACAGTACCGTTCTAGCTGTGTAAGCAAATGTAACGTGCACCGATAACGCTAGATAAATAAGCGGGGACACGCGATTGCATAGTTATATGACTATAATATGTAGAGTTATTTTGTCGTCTTCTAGCTTTAGTCGTGCGTGAAATTTTGCTGAGTTCAAGAATATCTAATTTATTCATTTTGGACTTTCTTAGACTTGAGTTTTGAGGGCGCAAACCATATCAAGTCATTATGTGATCGGGGTTGCTTAAAGTGTCGAAACGTAATTCACCCGCGATTTTATACGTTTTTAGTTGTTCGTTTCGTGATATTAGTATTAAAAACTAACAGCCGCCCGCAACTCCGCCCGCGTTTATTTCAGTTTTCGCACACCTAGTGTTTTATTATAGCTAAAAGCCTTCGTGGACTGCACTATACAAAAATATTTCAATTCGAACCAGTAGTTCCAAAAATTAACGCGTCAACCCAACAAACTCTTCAGCTATATTATATGTATATGTATATATATATATATATTAGTATAGATAATTGGGATAAATGGGTTTAAACCTGCTGCGGTTTTATAAGCAATCTAATTATCTCTTAGCAGCGTGTTATTATATCATTATGTCACACCGGACCGACACCTACCCGAATGTTATGCTTATTAAAATAACAAATATGTATATTGTGTCTTATTGATGATGATGATGTCCTCCACGACATGTCCGTCGACGGCGAACCTTGCATATATTATTGTCTCATATTATTGTAGTCTACGCAGATGAGAACGAATATGGCTAGCCAACCAGTGTCTTATTACTTACATAGGATTACGTACAAAAGGTCTTATATATTCAAGTGCTTTAAATTAATTGTACTTAGTGTTTAATTACACCCTTGTGCATTATTTATCACAGGTGTATGTAATAACATTATTAATTATTAATAAATAAGGTGGGGATGGGCGGGTTAACGTGGGTCCTGTTAAATAACGAATACGTTCTCAAGGACTGAATTAAAATGTTAGTAGCCCCTTCTACGCGTTAATATGATTAGTCTTATTAATTTGAGAGACATTTTTAATTACGTTTTCTTTTTTGTTTTCTTTTTTGTTTCTTGTTCTGACAAGCTAACCCGCAGTAATTTCACTCCATTTTGAATGTACTAGCGACTCGCCCCGGTATTATCATGTAGGGAATAATGTTATACGTATTGATCTACTGCGTTGTTCATGAGTTTTTATTTTTTATTTTATATTTTGGCAAACGTTTTCATATAAATCTTCCATTTCAATCGTTTTTATTAGGAATCGCATCAAAATTTATCGAATATTTTTACAAAAAGGTATATTAAAGCAAACATACTCGTACTGCCACAGACTTATTAAAATGCTCATATATACAAAATAAATATCTTTTAATCACCCATTTGAAACTATATCGCTATAAATATGTTAAATATTTTCAATACGCCAGTAATGGTTCGGATGAAGCTTCACCGTAAGCATTCTATTTATATTCCCGTATGATAATACAAAAGCTAGACGGGTGCGCTATCGTATGTAGTTCGTAGAGCATACTTCATTTACAACGTGATGTTACATACATATTTGTAAACTAAAAGGCATTGAACTGTGCGATAGTCCAGTAACCGTGAGTAATCACCTTAGAATTATATTATATATGTTATATATTAATATTTTAGATATATGTACCTATCTATGTATATCTATACTTCTATACTAATATATAAAGCGGAAGAGTTTGTTTGTATGTTTGTTTGTTTGTTTGTTTGAACGCGCAAACTCAGGAACTACTGATTCGATTTGAAAAAATATTTTTGTGTTGGATAGCCTAGGATAGATTGGACATCGAAATCCACGCGGACGGAGTCGCGAGCTGCCGCTAGGAATATAATAAAGCTGAAGAGTTTATTTGTATGTTTGTTCATTTGTTTGAACGCGCTTATCTCAGGAACTTCTTGTTCGAATTAAAAAATATTTTTTGTTGAGCCCATTTGTCGCTATAATATGTATTAACACTATGGGTGACAAAATCGAAATCCACAAGGACGAAGTCGCGGGCGGTCGGTAGTAACCTTACAAATATAAAAGCTGTGTACCTACGTACGAACATATTTGTTTTGTTGTGTTGTACGAAACTTAGTTTGCCACTAACGTGTGTAGGTACCACTAACGAACATCGAACACTCTGTTCGACCGAAATATTGTTGATGTTTGATGTTTTTGTTCACCATGTTCGAGTTTGTACGTGCGAACATGGCTTTCACATTGTTTACACAGCGCAGTTCAATGGTTGTGTAGTTCAACAATATTTTTTGTTATTTCTAGACAAATAATACCTACGTTCATGTTTAGTTCATAATGCATATTATAATATGTAGTTGTAGCGAGTGCCCAACCCATTAATTCAATCGGCTTCTACACTAAATAATCGCTTGAAGAATTTATTGTTAGGGAATAAGGCAGATCATTCTGCAGGGTGGCTCGCTCGAAGGCTTGCTGATGCCATCCACCAATTAAAGGGAAAGTATAGTGGGTAAACCCCTGGGACACAGTCCCAGGATCGGTGCTACCTCTAAGCAACGGGAGTCTCACACGGCCTGTCCACTCCCCCAAAACTTGGTTAGGATGCAAAAAGTACGGGGAGTGCGATAAAAAAATCAGCAAGCCAACGTATCACGTGGTAGTAAAGTTTTCGGTATCTAGGACTTCATGAGAGTTGACGCCTGCCCTAATTCTCTTCCCAAAATATCAATGAGTTTTGTTTTTAAAAAGTCGAGGAAGCATTCTTATAGCAAATCAACACAATTGTATTTCATAATAATTTATTCTGATGTTGACTGTACGCGTACGAAGCACTGCCGCTCCGAACATATTAAAATCAGTGCACAAGTAATAAATGTCAGGCTTACAGGAAAGTGCATTTATGCCTGTTTTCCTCTCAAGTGAGAATGAAACGCTCAAGTTAGTACGTCGCATAAAACTTTCTAGTTTTGCATAATTTAAAGCCGCAGGAAATGTGCTAGCTATGGAAGCACTTTATAAATAATTAAGCACTTTTGTTACTACTTTACATTCTTTTAACGTTTCACCGTACGTTTTTTTCAACCAAAAGTTATAAACCCGTTTTTTTTTTGTAGATCTGGGTATTACAACCCTAGACACATTTGTAGGAGTGGTTTGTTCATTGTCTGCTTTTTGATATGAATGAAATAGCTTATACAATATGCACCCGATAGAAGAATTTGAGATATATAAAAGTTAGGGTTCAAGTCACAAGTCACTTGAACGGTGCCAAGCAGTTGGAGAAATAACTTACTATGGACGTAACAAATCTATTGTTTAAAATATTGTATTGTTTATTGTTTTCTTAACAAAATATTTATATTTCAAAGACGTTTAGTTAAAATTAAATTTCCTTTTTCCTAAAGAAATTCGAGTATTCTTTTGTGCCGAAATTGCGGAACAAAGTTTAATTTACTTTTCGTCTTCTTGTTTAATGCTAAGGTTTGGACGAAAATAGCTATTCCGAATCAATTTAGAGAGGGTGAAAAAAGATTGACGTACTTTTTTCGGCTAATAATTGGATTCGATTGGTAATTGATCGGCTTAGTTGTTAAGGACCAATTTACAAATTGCGCGTCTAAAATGTGGTTCGTATACACTTCATTGATTAAACGGTCATCTGGACAATCTAACATTCTTCTTTCATGTGTTCCATTCTGGCGTTTAACGTTTAACATGGTTTTAAGAGATTTATATTGTTTTACAAAAGTGGTCGTTAACCTTTGAACGCGCATTCCGAACCAGTAAAAATCTGGAATTTGTTATTCATGTTTATCATGATCATGTGCCTTATTTATATATTAGCTAAAAGTTTGTTTGACAACCGCTCTTTTGCACGCCTTACGCATATTCTAGACCGAGTGTCGGACGGTCTAGCTCCCAATGTCAGAAATATAGTCACGGAGGCAGTATCACTATATCGGTTTATAAATTATTTACAAGTCGTATTTACTTCTATTTTTTTTTTGATAAAACCTCAGGCTGCTGGCTATTGGAGAAAAAAATAGTTCCTTGAATCAAAAGAAGAAAGAATATCATGTAATACATATGTTAGCTTCACCATCAATACGCCAATAGTAATATACCTATATCGAGAAGTATCGGCATCAATCAATCGTAAAAAAATCCTACGCAATAACTATGATCCTAATCCTATCTTGATAACGCACAAGGGTCTTTGATTGTGCTCTTTCAACTTGATTGACACTTGACAAAATCCAATATCAACTTAGGGCGCGCCTCCATTAGATTTGTACCGCGGATTCACTTTTGAAGCATTTTCGCTGCAATTTAATTCACCTTTTGAGGTGGAATTTGACGCCGTGATTGCCTTTTTGGCAGTTTTATATTGTGTTATTCTTTGAAATAAAATGAATTTGGATGAGAAAGAAGAAGGAAGATTCAATGAGATTTTTTCAACTGTCAGACTAATATTAGAATTTCAGCTATACATAAATGTATGTTATATGTACCCATCAGTATGTTGATACCTATTGAAATAGGTATTTAATAAGGTTCTTTATTATTTAAAAACTAAACATCGTCCGGGTTTTGACAAAGTTTGAAATATTCAATAATGCAGGCTTAGACATATTCACCAAATGTAAAATGCGAAATATTATCAGCATCTTCTCTCTCACAATTTTTCTTATCACTGTTATGAGTTGTTGTAACGCATATTTTGATCTTATCCGTTCGGAATAGAACTGAAAATCGTATTTAATCCACAGCGGTTGGTGTGCTTATTACTGACTCGTATTAATTAATAACCAGCATTCGATACGTTCTATTTATGCAGCGGTGCGGAATTTTATTTTAAAAAGTGTGCAGATATTTTGTTTCTCTCTGAGGTTTTACGTGTAATATTTAGATTATTTATGGCTCATATTTATTGAATTATTATGGCTTTTCATGTAAAATATTTTTTTTCAATATTAGGGACTATCACATGTGAATAGTCATGAGCACTAACATGTATACAAACACATTAAAATATGAACTTTAATGCTTCGACATAAGAGTCTAGGTGTATATGTTACCGGCAATCTGTACAATCCGGCATTATACACAATACCTAGGCAATGAATAGAATCCCAAAAACGTATAGGTGATGTATGAAATATTGTGTACTTTATACTTTGTCTAGGTATTCTATACAATACCAAATACGCAGTCGGTAATGTACGCAATGAAGAGTGGAACGAGGATAGTAATGTTGGGTATCGTTCGAGAAGTGTCGAAACGATTAAATATTAGTCTACCTTTAGTAAGATAGAGGTAGTTTTCATTAATTCGATTTCTATAGTATCAAAATGATTTTAAATATAAAATATTTTAAAGGGTTTACAAAAAAAAATAACCCTAACCTACTTTTTTTTATCAATCAAGTTAGTCTTCCGTCCCAAAGATTGTAGGTTAGTTAGGTTTTTTTTGCAAAACATTTAAAAATAAAAACCAAGATCTATTCATTTCCACATTGCCTGTGCCACAATAGGTACTCTAAACAATCCCTAGGCATTGCATAGATTACCTCGGTAAAGTATGGAAAATATAATTCATAGTATTTCATACATTGCCATAACGCCCCAGGTATTCAATGCATTACCTAGGGAATGTATAGAATACCTCGATTACATGTTTTGCCGGTAACATATACATGTTATTGCTAGTGACTGTACACACAAAAAATTAAGTAGGTACCTACTGCAATTAAACAAAACCTCGTGTAATGCTGCCTTTATAGTTGGTACACATTTAATATGGTTGTACTCAAGTGTTTGTTCTTTAACGAGGTTTAATGCTTCAACAAGGCAAAGTCCATAATGGTGAACACAATGTGCTGGATACTACGGGTACAACACGGTTGATTATAATATTTAAGTGACCTTTTGTCATTATGAGCGTGAAGGTTAGCTACATGCTCAGTTTGTAAATAAACTAATTTGATTGTTGTTTGTTTCAGGTAAGCTCCCAAGATACACAACTATCATTCTTCGAGAACTTAAATGTTCTAAGGTACACGAATTTTTTTAATAATAACACCTATACAACAATATTGAAATATTTGTCAAACATATTTTTGAGGCTTTAAATGCATCTCACTATCTATACTTACACTTCATATTTTTTATAATTGCATGTTACTAGATTGAAGTTTCAATTAGTGCAGACAAGTCTCAGGGTAATTAACGCACAATGTGGGTGCTAAATAATTTGGTGAATTTTTTAAGTTCAAATATTAATTTTCTTATAAAATACTTTCATTGTACGGAGATATAACTACAATCATATCATGGCCATTGTTTCCCGCTTGCGGGTGGTCCAAAACTTTGATAACCACACACAATATAAAATCAGAATATTTGAGTCGTAAAAGAATAACAACATTTAAAATTTCGAAAGAAAATGCACCATGAAATCGATCTAAAATAGTTCTAGCAAATTAACTCATCCATTTTATGAGCTGAACATAAAAGTAGGGCGGCCATCAAAGGTTTTCGAAGTGGTTTCTATATTGGTATCCTAAATCTCTATCGCGATAATAACGAAATACTGATATTTATTTAGGTTAATGTATTAATGAATTCAATAGTGCGGCGCTGTGAGATAACGTCCCTGGATGTGTTATAGTGCGATGATTAATTTACACAACAACAGTGCGTACGAGTAATTACCAGTGCTGGAGAATATTATCTATGTATAGTCTATTTACATATTTAAGGTGCCTTGGTAATTAATTTAGAAATATGAATTAAAAAGAAGCTATTATCAACTAAGTACAAAACGTATCAAATAACTTGTACAAGTTGTAGTAACACACTGCATAACATTTTTGTTAGACATGACAAGTAAACCATGTACCTATAAGATTTTAGACTTTCGCATTTCATTAGTCAACTGGATTAAACGCGATTACTGCTTGTCGTTTCTACTGCGTTCCAACAACCATGGTATCAAGCAGACTGGTGATGCGGAGCGTCGACTAATTAAATAACGCGTTTAATCCTGTTTATTAAAATTAATAAACTAGGTAGTTTAAAAGATGTGCTTCCGCCAGCGTCTTATGAAATAAGGCATTTACAAATAATCATGTCAATTTTCTACTCTTTAGTTCATATATAACATTAAACTCTTTGCATTTTTTACAGATATAATTTCACTTATGCCGTATCTAGTATCCAGTGATCGTTGGTTCTGTACTTTATACCGTGAACTTTAACATCTCTTACATTTAATGAATACTCCGCTATCTAAATTTGTATTCATTAATAAGACCCCTTTGAACTACTTTAGAACAAACTGATAACCTGTTTGATAAGTTTGCGCTCTAAATTAATTATTTTGTTACTAAACTAATATTTTTTTAGAGTCGACGTTTTTTATAAAAGCTATTGCTATTAATGAACCTAAAGTTTGTTTACACTGTAGGTTTTTTTTTGTGAAATGGTTGTAAAGTTTATTATCATAAGATGAAAAGAGAGTACTGCAACTAGGTTAATGCTTTTAATATTAGTATCAATTTGACAAAAATACGACATTAAGGGCCATAGCACACGGCGTATTTCAAACGCGCAGACGACGCGCAGATTACACGCGTATACGCGATTCAAACGAGATTCTATCGCAACTTTGTAACTTTTGTATCATGATTGCAAACGCAACTATCAGCATCTACGGCACCGAAAACGCGCGTTCCTGAAACGCGCGTCGTCTGCGCGTTTCAAATACGCCGTGTGCTATGGCCCTAAAAAGTGAAATTCGGATAGTGATCTATTGTACCGGGTCGGGTCGGAAAATTTCGGTGTCGGTATTTCCGAATACAGCTCGGGTTTGGCAAGCGTGGTGATCAAGCCAATACCCATCTTTGTAATGAAAACATGATTTCAAATAAAAGCCTTTGACATAAGACATTAATATGTATGCTCATAAAAAATATGCATACCGTTGCGCAGGTAATTATATTATTATCATCTCAAGCAAGCTCAAATAACAACATCTTCTTTTGACCTTATAAGGAAAATTGGTTGTTTTGGATTCAGATCGCGCCCTTGTGTTTAAACGTGGGTCATGATGGGTTTTCGTAAATTAACCTCTTGGTTCGTTAACTTTGAACACCTTGACGTTTATTTTCTGGAACTTATTATCTTTAAGAAAACAATTAGTTTGCGGAAGAACATTTTGCTCTTTGAAGGGCAAGCTCTAAGAAATTTCGATGGTTATTTTGTGGGATTTCATTATATATTTAATTAATTATTTTACTGAATACAGCGTGAGTTATTTTGAAAGGCGATAGCAAATCTTCGTATACATATTTAAAGAAATAATGTCATGGTGCGCAATTCGGCTACAATTATGAAGAAACCTTTATGTACCCATATATTTTTTAAATTGTTAACATATAAAATTTTAGGTGACCTCTGGTGGCTCAGGCTGGAATTTACAACCTTAACAACTTACAAGATGACGGTCGTTTCATAAAAGTAAAACTGAGAAACCCTTCAAAACTTTGTATGCAATATATTTGCATGCAAATATCTTCAGTATAGTGTTCCCGAATATCCTCAAAAGTAAAACAAATAGCAAGCTTGCCGATATGACGAACATGTCTGGACAGCGGCCACCGTCCTGGTCATTTGCATACCTTTGTGTCTATTACTGGTATGATCCAGTTACCTCTGTCGATAGTGACGAGGTCTTTTGAAAAACAAGGAACGGATATTGGACGTGGATTGACAGCACTTTTTACGACACGACTGAATAAAGAGGTATGAAGAAAGTACAGGTACAATATGTATTATTATTATTTTAAGTAACAAAAGACTAAACATACTTACTAGTAACAAATAGCGGCGGTGGTACAAAACGAATTGGTTATAAAAAAAATTGACAATCAATTTAATTCCGGGTAAGAAGAAGATACAATTTCGTAACAAATGACGCGTGAAATTTAAAAATACGAGTTCCGTTTTTTTTTAGAATTGTATACGGCCACTCTGTAGAGGTTTTACTTTAAATATAACAATTGACAATATTCATCAAAATATGTTATTCCATAGTAAATAGCTACTATACTTGTGCACTGGCAATTTAAACAAGAAAGCTAAATAAATACTAAAACACGGAACAAACAATATAATTTTCACATAACTGTTTGTCTTGGGCTGGATTCAAGAAACTTGTGGCCGTACGCAATATATCTTTAGCGATTACGCGATATGACATGGATATATTTGATATCCTGACGGTTGACAATCCCATTCTGTTTGGCAAGATGTATCTGGGCTTATCACATGAAGGCTGTTTTGAGGAATATCCGACAGATGTAGTCTTAGCTCAGATGTTATTATAAAATAAATAAGCTGTGGACACTTTTTGTCTAAAAACTATTTTTTTTAAAAAGCTGCATGATGATGCAATATAGCCTATATTATATAGGCTATATTTAGTCTGAAATTGATGCATGAGGCCTAACTTACTATATTTAGTAGTATATAAAAATGTTTTTATTTTTCCGGGGCAGGCCACTGGTTTTGTAGAAGGCTATAATGTTTTGCAAGAAGATTTTGATGCAGATTTCTTTTTTTTTGGTTGTAATATTGATAATGTACCGACTTAATTTTTTTTCCAAACATTCGACGTCTTAACTATAACAACACGAATGTAATGATTTGATTGTCTTCACTTAAAGTATTTATCGACACAAAGTATAAGCATTACTGAGTGGCCGAATAATCCATTTAAGACAGTAAGCAAGTGTTAAACCAATTATGGTTACTTTGAACACGAAGTCTATCCACTTAATTGTAATTAAGTACTTCGGACTTTGTTATTGACTTGCGCCTAATTTTTATTTGACCGTTTTTTTTTTGGTATATATTACATGAAAAAAAATATTATATGAAAGTTCTGTTACATATTATTACCTATTTGCAAATGATTTTATGAAGCCATAAAATAAGAAAGAACCAGAAAAACTGTCAAATAATTCCGATCGTTGAAATGAGTGAAATGAATTCCGAATGTTGATTAAGCCATAAATAAACTTCCAAAAAGGCCAGTCAAATAATTCTGACCAATAAAATGGGTGACCATAACATTGTAAAACCAAACGGTATAAAGACATCACCTCTTTATTGGAGCGACCTACCGCGTTATACCCTACATATTTCCATATTATTCAGATAATTCAGTTCTCGAGCACGTCGATTGCAATTCCAATAACATATCTGTCTATGCGAGCATTCGATAGTTGGCGTCGTTGGCGTGGGCGCGTTGACGGTGATGTGAATGCTTTCTTCATTTCGAGTGACATAGTAATATATCTTCGGAGATGATTCAATTCTAAACTTCAGAACATGCTTTTGGAATAAAAAGCTCAGCGATATCTCAACATGCAAAATTAGTGACAAAAGTATCAGGCTACTAATGGCCCTTTGCAGGGCACAGACGTCCTTTAAATCATGTTTTCCTTATAAAGATGGGACTTGGCTAAGTCACCAAGCGTTACAATTCTGCATTGGTGAACACAAACCCGGGGTATGTTTGGAAACGATACGATTTTTTTCCGACCCGAGAATCCAACCAGGACATCGAAACCACAGACCAGTATTTTACCCACTACAACGTGGAGACTATCATTCATGACAGTCTTGGCAAAAATAAAATTTGAAAATTATGCTGCAGGGATGATACTTTAACATTCTACACGATACGCTACAGCCATTGTCGAACTTTCCAAGATATTGAAAACGACGCAAAATGTGACTTGCCGAGTCATGTAACTAATTTAAAAACTGTTGTTTAAGGAAGATATAAAAATGTTAGTTCTTTACCGACGTTCAGACTTGTTTTATATCTGGTATACTACCGAAGTTTCCAGCACAGGTAATAACTCCTGTAGCAAACGGCTATCAACTGTTGCAATAAACATAAAATTATACGGAATAGTATCAATAACCCTATAACTGTAGTTCGAACATCGTATTGGTTTCATAATTTTATAGCCATACTGAAAGAAGTGATGACGTCAAAGAAACTTTAAACATTTCCAAGATCGTATGTTTATTTTAAAAATATATCGCTAATTCTGATCTCTGAGTATGAAGACGAGAATGTGGAGCGGACGTATATGTACTTATATTAATATGAATGTAGTGATTGAAAAAGTATGTAGGTATGTACTAAGTCTGGAAGAACATGTGATGTGTTTTGTGCAACGTTATTAAAAATTACACGCTAATGTCATTTTGTCACGCACAATTAACGATATTCTTAAAATTGCGGAAAATTTCCGACCATTTAAAATGACACCCGGAAAAAGAAGATCGAAAAGAAAGGCAATTGTACTTAAACGTTTTCGCCGCCGAATGAATTGGGTCAAAGATTTATTTAGCCCAATTTTTTACTTTGCTAATCATAACATTGTTTTAAAACAAACTTGGTTAGATTTGTCTGTAACCGCAACTTTGACAGTTGTTTTGGTTAATCTCTTGATTTCCTTCTTTCCTTGTTGGAAAAAAGATGCCGGTTTGAGTTTTGAATTTGAATTCGTGTAATCGTTTAAGATGAGTTACTTAATTTCGGTTCGGTAACAAAGTTTGTACATTTCATGAATATTGAATTTGTATGACGCAAATGTCTACCTACCTACCTATAAATATCTGCAAAACGAGAGGCGACACAAATGCGCGTACAGGATGAAAACATAACGATTAGCACGGTTTAACTAAATCATGAATAACCAGCATGGATTTACAAATTCCAAATGAAATCATCACACTACTAAAACTCTAAATTGATTTCAATATAATTAGGAGCAAATTTCAATTCCCGCCACCTCCCGCATGTGACACAGATAACACCACAGTAACCGCAATTCGAATACAACATTCAAGTTTACATTCAATCACTGTTCATTAGTTCGTATCAGGATCACACTAATCCTTGTTCGTCTCAAATTCTCAATAGTCGAATCCTTCGTGTGAATTCGGATTATTTCAGCACCTTTACAAATTCTCGACTCATCCCGTCTTAAGCTCACCTCTAATGGGCTACGCTTCGGAATCCGTCGACCTGACGGCAGTTCAAACCCCTTATATCGGTTTCCCTCATTAAGCCTAACATTCCGAATATTGTGGTCCCTCGAAATTGGAGGCGCCGAAGACTTGTTGACTCGTGCTGTATTCTGCTAATAGGTCCAATCAGATTTGCGCTCTGGATTTTTGCGGTTCGGCGTATGATATTATGTGGCTGAAGAGTCACTTCAATAAATGGAATTGTTAATGTCTGCGGTTCGTGTCAATAACAATTTATAATCATATGAAAAGCTAGCGGGTATTTTTTTGACATTTCATCGTTTAGATCGTGAGTCAAGTATACAATAAAACGGGCTGTATATTTTTGGGGAAAATAATGGTCCAATTCACTAAGAATGGGTTTACACCAATTCAGCGGATTATCTTATTTATCAGCGAATGAGAGATCCAATGTCTTTCATTTGAATATAGATAATGTTCTAGCTAGTCATTTAAGTACCTAGTTGACTGTGATCTCGGAGAAGTTTGAAATGATGATGTGTCTTGTAGAGCTGGAAATGTAAGTACTTCTACTTATTGCAATTTCGCATTACACTTGATAGAGCAAACCGCACTCGACGTCACTCACAATGTGTCAGCTCAATTGGCAAGCACTCGGTCTATTTGACACTAACTATATCCTGGGATGACCGATTATCTACGCTGCTTGAATAACCGTGTCGAATAACATGATGTGGGGTTCGTTACTGAGTAACAGTTAACTAACACTACTCATGCTGTTGACAGTTAAAGTATCTAACCAATTGAAATAAATTGTTAAAGGTTTACGAAAGTATAGGTAGACTCTGCTATCAATGGCTTCACCGATAGTTATATTATTTTCTTGAATTTCCCCACGGCTTTGCCCATCATCAGAATCAGGACATCAATACCCGTTCAGTGCTTTCTGCGACATTGACGATTTTCAAGATTCCTCTATTATCTCGTGGGAGCATTTAATCGGGATAAAAAGTATTCTATCACCTAAGACAGCCCATACCCTGCCTGTATACCAAATCTAAATCCGTTCTGTAGTTTCAGCGTGATTGACGGACAAATATCTAAACAATCAACGAACTTTCTCATTTATAACATTAGTATGAAGTATGATAGGTATGATTATGTTTTTGAAAACAGATCATTTACAACTTAAGCCTCAGGTTAAGTCATGAAGAATCGGAATTTGAAATCTTCATTCCTTATGTCATTCAGGCATGTGGTTCACTAGATGATAAATGGGTACGGCTGTCCGTAGGCATATGCATCACAAAAGGATTATGGCCTCCGGTCGCTACCTCATAGTGAAACCCGGGCTATACTATTATAGTACTATGTACTTGATATAGGTTTCATGTTGAAGATCATTAGCAATATTCTTTATTCACAAAAGAGTTTTATTTGAAAATGTTAATTACTATAATAACCTATGTTTCTGAGTGATAACGTAGCTCTCTAATGACGAAAGATTATTGATTTGCTTGGTGTAATGCTCAAGATGTTCCCTATTATAAAAGAGGTCGCGGGTTCGATTCCCGCACAGGACAAACATTTGTGTACATGATTATGTCTGTTTGTCTTGGTCTGGTTGTTATATGTATCTATTTAAGTATATTAGTAATACCATTCACGATTCTGATGTCTGTGACACAAGTGCTTAAGCTACCTAAAACGGAGGCAGATCAATGTATGTGATGTTGTGAAATGTTTATTTATTTATTATTGAAATAGTTTGTTTGTCACGTGCAAAAATGCAATCCTTTTCTTTAATATTTTTGCAGAGATTGACTAAAGTTCTTCATGTTTTTTAACTATTGGTCGCGGGAGATTCTCCGTTCTCATTTCTTGCTTGTACTTGTGAATTGTCTGCAATTGTGGGATTCAGTATACTCGTCTAACTTTGTTCAAAAACTAACAAGTATCGTTTCGCAGGTGCAGTGTTCTTGACACTACATACAGGAAAAGTTTGCGAGAAAATGTGCGGATTCGTAAAAAAATCGTTCAGTATACCTTTACTACGAAACACATTTACCCAATAATAATAGTACTGATGTTTGATTTTCAGACAAATCTATATTCTCTTGTAGAATTTTGAGTTTGTTAAATCTTATTGTATAAAGTCTTTGAGATAAATCATTGTATAAACCTGCTACCTACTATATCTACATCATTAGAATCTACCCTTCTGTTCATAAACCGCGTAATTATTTAATTAAATAGGTCACCCCTTTAAGCTGCGTCACTGAATTTCAATCTGCCTCTTGAGTGAAATTTTAACTTCTTCGTCTATTTTTGAACATGATTGATTTAGCTTTTCTGGGAATGTTCAGCCAAGTTAAACATTGGCGTATATCATTTAATAATTATCTATTTTCGAACTTAATATTACATTTATTAATTAGAAACTGTAGGCTTAGTTCATTGAGCAGGCTCATTATGTGTTCATACATTTAAATTAATTTGGCTTTAACTATCTTCAGAGTAGTGAAGTTGAAAAGATCCAAACTTTTTTAATTGTTAGGAAAAGGCGTCCCGCTTGACGGTGGTGGTTCAATTTGTTCTATAGGTACATGAAATACGAAAGAAATTAGTAAGAATAATTTTTACCTAGGATTTTGAGTGTTGGTGATCATTTATGTGGCTTTGTGTAACTTACAAGGTTAGTGCAGCGACCCAAGGTGAGTAGCTGATTGAACCCCGATAATAGGTAAGATAGCTTTGTGTTAATTTGAGATAACTCTGCATTGGTAATCTGTTTATGCCGATCAAAGAGACATTGCTGATTATCATATCAGCCACGTGAAAGCGTACAACAATTACCACATTAGCCATTTTGGTATTATACCACTACCTATTGTCCAGAACACCGCAAATTTCGGATTGTTGGAAACATGCTCCTAGTAATAAAGACCTACCGCTTGCACCAATTATCTGGTTCAAACGGAATTGTGTTTTTGTAGTACTTGTAAAGGTAATATTAATTTGTTAACACTTTAAAGGTTGACGTATTTTACCAATCACTGTCAAATTGAGAAATAATAAATGGAATATCTTCTGTTTATCATTGCATTCTACGAGTATTCGTGTGTATCTTCGTCTCGAGTTCTTATAAATTAAATATTGTGTAATAGCCACAATGTGTAAATCGTATTAAAAGACACAGTTGGTTCGTTGAATTTGTCTGGTGGCTTCATTGAATTTGTCATTGTACAAGCAAAGCGTAAGTACAAATTGATTGAGTCCATAAAATATCACCAACGGTAGAAATTCAGGACACTGTAAGTGTTACAGGTCAAGTTTGTATAGGACCGTTTGTAATTATTTATGCTTTCCAGATGAAGTCGAACCTAACTAAAAAGTAATTTAAAATAAAAGTCTCGTGAACATTGAGAATTATCACCACAGTTGTTTTTGTCCGGAAGAGTTATTATTGTTTATTCGAACTTACAATAGAAAAAATTAAGAAAACATAGAAGCGTGTTTCTTTAAAATAAATAAAAATTGGCCAAGTGCGAGTCGGACTCCCGCACTGAGGGTTCCGTACAAATTCTGTTTTTGACGTATCAAAAAAACTACTGAATAGATTTCGTTCGAACTAATTTTCGTTGGTAGTTTTTATGGTAATGTACATTATATAATTATTTCAGTTTTATCATCATCTTATTTTAGAAGTTAGAGGGGGGGGACACACACTTTTTTCCACTTTGGAAGGGTCTGTCACGCAAAGTATTCACTTTAGAAAAAAGTGATATTAGGAACCTTAATATAATTTTTAAAGACCTATTCATAGATACCCCACACATATATGTTCAATGAAAAAAAATATTTCGAGTTTCACTTCTGACTATGGGGACCCCCCACTTTTTTTATTTTTTCTTGTTGCGGTTCACAGAATACATCCACTCACTAAATTTCAACACTATAGTACTTATAGTTTCGGACAAAAGTGGCTGTGACAGACTGGCGGACAGACAGACAGACAGACAGACATGACGAATCTATAAGGGTTCCGTTTTTTTGCCATTTTGGCTACGGAACCTTAAAAAGTATTTAAGCATGTATAATATCTTCTCCATAGCATTCATAGTACAAGCTTTGAGCTAAGTTTGGGGATAGGCATTTAATTTGCTAGGCTAGGCAACTAGTGACTTAGTCCAGGGAATAAATTTTTTATATGTGAATTAAAAGTTTTTATTAATTAGTAAAAAGTAATGTAGCATTTTAATAGAGGACATAAAACAGACAACTGAATGCAAACATTTTGCAAATGCGGAACAACCTTTTCACTATCACAACATAATATAAAATAAAGGTCGCGTTTAAGGTAAAAGAACTGTGGTCTAAAGCAGCCACCCTAACCTAAACCTGAAATGTCACGTCAACGTTAAAATTACGGACTTTCAATACAACCTTTCTCACCGATATTTTAATCCCTTAAGGGTCGCCCCAAAAACTACTCTTTTTGTGCTCACTGACTCAGCTTATTTTTAGATTCATAGATCGACCTTTAAGCTTAGTGTCGAGATAAAACCTTCGCATGGGAAAGCAACTGGCCGAAAATAAAAATAAAACAATGAGAGCGTTCAATTTTAAAATATCACGCGACTTTTGTTAAACTGTCTATATATTTTTTCATTGCCAATTTATGGAAACCGTCTGCTTAAATATATGATTTTTATTATAACGTGAAGCTTTTGTTTAGTAAATAAAACCTGCAGACCCCAAAATTTGTTATACTAAACTTATTATGATTAAAAAAAATACTTTAAATGGTTTATATGGTAAAGCTCTATATAAGCCAGATTGAAAAAAGACTAAAAAGTGATAAACACGTTGAATCTACCACCGACTTCGGAATGCAGTCATCTACCGTGAAGCTAGATAATATAATACTTATCAAGACTTGGTACACGAGTTTGTACCCGTGCGTGTCATTATGAAAATCCGACCTACTGACATCGAGAGTCACATACAATCACACGCTAATTTATGGTTAATTGAACTTACCTTAAGTGAAGTTCAACCAAAATTATACGAGTTGTAGCATCCGTAGAGATTTAATAATAACGTATAGTATGTTTCCAACGTACTGCATCATCACACGAATTTTAGACATAATAAATAAAAAATGAAATCGTTCTATTGACTACCGCGCCTAGCACCTCAACCTGCCGACAGGGGGCGGGGGCGATCATTTATTTTAGAGTAATCCTTGACATTTTATTCTGCAACACTATTAAAACAGGGGTTACTTGGGAGGGTAGGGATCTTAAATCTCTACGGATGCTACAACTCGTATAATTTTGGTTGAACTTCACTTAAGGTAAGTTCAATTAACCATAAATTATACTTCGTTGTAGCATCCTAGGAGATTTAATAATAACGTAGATGTTCAGATCAAATAATTGCAGAATAAATAATAAAAGCGACTGAATTTAACAATGTTTATCGCTTTTAAACCATTTTCCTAATACATATCAGTCTCTTAATCAGCATAATACTAGAGGTAGGCACATAGGAACTTATTATAAGGTAATTTAAGTATTGCGTCAGATAAAGCCCTGCTTGGCGTGGACCCGCCAAAGGTTACAACAACAACAAACAACTAGGGGAGGTCCTCCAGCCGGAGAAGCCCGCGCGCGGCGCCGGCGACGTGGCCGCGCGCCGCGGGCTGTGCCCCAGGACCCGCGCACTTTGGTGCCGCTATCTCCCAGCACTTGCTTTATCCAGCGGCTTACCTTCTGCGCACTAGCACCTCACACCTGCTTTTTAAGGCATTCGCTGGAAAAATAGAATTATTATTAGTGTAATATGAAAGGACAGTTTTTGATTCGCCTTATAGGACGTCGATGTTTTAACGAGGTCATCTATAATAATAATAGTACTAGGTTTGTTAAATACTATGTTGTTACTGTTAATAAGTCTTAACGTCTCAACCAGTTTAATAAGTTTATTACATCCAGGTCTAATGATTCCCAAGGAAATAGCTTACAAATATGAGGTAGTACAAAATCTGCGTTACATATTTGGGTAGATTCGGTCTAGCCCTAAACGCACTATTTAAAAATCGACTGACACACTCATTAATAATCCTAAGTCAGAGCAATTGTTGCCATTTAAGAGTCTTGAGACATAACTTATTGGCTGTTTGAATGTTCATGTTTAAAATGTCTTTGTAAAGTAAATATATAGTGCTTCGAATTTAGAATAAATCAATGATACTCTTTGGAATCAGATTTAAAAATAGGTTACAAAACTTGCCCCTGTACTACATGACACAATTGCTGTTAATTTCATAAGGTTTTCCATACCATCAAACCTATAATTTTTAAAGCCGGTAGGTAAGTCTGTTCTTGAACCGTGTTCGAGTAACCTCCAACTTACATAACTTTAACTAAGACCCGTGGGACACAGGCAATATTAAGCCAGTTTAGCAAAAGATACTGGATACGACCAGCATGAAGTAACTCCAGGGCGTCTCTGTCGGCCTTCGGACATGGCGGCGGCGGCGCAGAGGCAGGGAGGAGCGGCGGCTGCGCGGGCCCCAGCATGCAGCTGGCGGCGGCGACGCAGCTGGTGCGGGTCGTGGCGAGCGTACGAGTGGGCCACGCCACACGCGTGCTTGTGCATGGTCAGTTCACTCGATATGGAGGCATTGACAAGTTCCCATGCGAGGTTGTAGACGTTGATCTGCGATATGCAGAAGGATATTGAGGAGCCAATTTCTTTATTTTCAGGCTAGATGTATTAATTAACTTGATCGATCTGACATTGTCTTCTAAATTTTCTCCAAATAATTTTTTGTCCCGTTTCACACTTTGATCACCAATCAATATTTATGAAGCTTTTATCCAGTGATGGGAAAATGAGATGGCGACAATTCATGGTCTCTTCATGGCGTGGATCCAATATTCTCTTGTTTGATAATACTCAAATCACCTATTTTAATACTTTTTAATACTACCTAATACAATGTCAACTTCAAAAAATCATTCTGGTTTAAGTCTACAGTGAGATTGGCTATGCCTGCATACCTGCTCCCAATAAATTCCTTACCAATAATGCCCATATCTGTTTTAAAATTGATCAATGTTAGGTATCAGTAGGTACAACTACCTCCTTTTGAATACTTTTCGGATGACATCTCGTGCCACCACTTATAAAAGCAAAATTTTTAAAATTATGTACATTTGTTTTCGTTTATTAATTACAATGATTTTAATTTATATGATTTTGAAAATGATTCATGATTATAATATTCATATTTATAACAATAATGTTTAACAAAATTAAAATTTCTAACTTAATTTTATCTTATATGTAAAATTATAAAACTTAATCCATTGTAGTTATAATAAAACTTTCATTTGTTATTTTGTTAAAGAATCTGATTGTTTACTGTTAGTAAATTAAATAATTATTTTTTCCAATAACGATAAGCATGTCAAATATTGTTAAATAAATATGGAAAGGGAGGATATTCTACCACAAGTATTTATTTACTCAAATAAATCCTCGATCGCAACATAGAAATGTAAAACCCACCTGTTTTATGAATAAATATTTGTATTTGTATTTGATTAATAAATGTATAACATTTTAAGTTTTTTATGATGGACCTTATAATATTGCATGCCATCAAATTGGCAAATTGTAGCTGAAGTGAGAGCTAGTTTTAAGACCATAATGTACCTACAATCGCAATGAAAATATTTGATTTGATTTGATTTTATTTTATTTCCGGATGACATCTCGTGCCATCACTTATGAAATAAAGGTTACAATTATATCATTTGATCCCCATTTTTAGATACTTTATTTCCGGATAACATCTCGTGCTACCATTGAGGAAATCAATTACTACTGGTAGTATGTAGTTCCATCGTCGAACTCGAGTGAAGTACTTTTGAATACTTACCGGATGACATCTTGTGCCACCACTTAGAAAAGCAAACTTGTATTTCCGGATAACATCTCGTGCTACCACTGAGGAAATCCATTACTACCTACTGGTAGTGTGTTGTTCCATCGTCGAACTCAAGTGAAGTCGGTACATTTTTAATACTTTTCGGATGACATCTCGTGCCACCACTTAGAAAAGCAAACTTGTATTTCCGGATAACATCTCGTGCTACCACTGAGGAAATACTACTGGTCGTACGTATGTTGTTCCATCGTCGAACTCAAGTGAAGTACAGATTGAATACTTTTCGGATGACATCTCGTGCCACCACTTAGAAAAGCAAACTTGTATTTCCGGATAACATCTCGTGCTACCACTGAGGAAATACTACTGGTTGTACGTATGTTGTTCCATCGTCGAACTCGAGTGAAGTACATATGGAATACTTTTCGGATGACATCTCGTGCCACCACTTAGAAAAGCAAACTTGTATTTAATTAAATACTTGCAATAGAATTTTATTCCCATAAAGGCTGCTTAATTATACAAAATTAATATGTCTCTTTTCCTCTTACAAAGACAAATTTCCATGGATAGTTGCTCCTTAACAAACAGCTTTCTACCCTGATAAAGAGGCATAGGAAAATATTTCCAAATGCAGCCCGAGGACTTATAGCTTTATCAATAAATTCAATTTTATTACTCTGTCATATAATGTTATCCTGTTGTTAAGGCTTAATTTTCATATTAGCTATGTAGCTTTTCTTGGGTAGCAAGGATTAATATTTCTCTCTCAAGGAGTTTAGTGTGTCTTCATCCAGCCTTAAGACACCTCAATACAAGCTGCGGTTAAGGTGCCCAAAAAGAAACAAATTCCCTTAACCGAGTTTCTAGAAGACATATCAGCCACCATTTCATAAGTTTTATGACGTTTATCTGTTGGCAATTCTAAAGTCATGTATGTACAATGAATAAAGCTTAAAAGCTAAAAAAGAATAATTCAAATTTGACTTAGCAGAAAATAATATTTCATTATTTATAATTAAACTTAACTTATTGAAAGTGTTTACAACCACTGTCACAGTATTTGAACATGAAACCTGGTATTTAGATGTGCACCACAACTGTCTATCTATTTCTCTATTTGAGTTGACTTCATAGTACAGGTCTCATTAATTTTGTAAAAAAATAATGTGCTGACCATAGTAGGTAAATTCATATATAATAACAGATATTAAGAAAATAAATATAGTTATTGCGCCATACTTTTTTTAAATGATCACATAAAACATATGTTAGTCAGAATAGCACCTAGAACATATTTATATTATTTGACTTGTCTAAATTATACCAATTTTTATACGCCGTATTTATATTGTGCCAAGGCACTTTGAGACAACAAATGTAGCAGCACTAAGTATCTAATGACTGACACGCGAACGCTAGCCTGCTCAAGCCCACCAGTGTAAGGATGGGCTACAAGTAATGCGACGGTGTAAGTAACACTTTTTCATGTGGTTCAAAATACAAACTTTCCGGAACAGTTAATGACAATAAAATTGGGTAACAAGGCTGGTTTGGCCGATATTGAGCACAATAATCCCAGTCGGTTCATCATGTACACCACTGCCATTTCTCAATGGAAATAACCTTTAAATAATATGGGAATTTCTCCCATCCTGTTTATATAGAAGATAGCTGTGGTATTATTTATCATCAACAAAATCCCTGGATTCCTAAGTTATAACGTAAATACTTAGAAAAACACTTTACTGACCTTAACTTTATGTATTTCTACACAAATTAGTCCAAACCTTTATTTGAACAAAAAACGCCGGGTATCCGTGAACGTTTGTCGAGAAAACTTCTTCTCCAGAAGCTTATTTTTGCACTGATGTTATCCTCTGTTTTGGTTTTCGTCTTTTTCCCCATTTTCACTAGCACAAATACACAAAATTTGCTTAAATTTAAATAAAATTACGTTTTTAAATCGGCGCGCACGCGGATGATGCAACACACAGAAAACTAATGATCGCCCCCGCCCCCTGTCGGCAGGTTGAGGTGCTAGGCGCGGTAGTCAATAGAACGATTTAATTTTTTATTTATTATGTCTAAAATTCGTGTGATGATGCAGTACGTTGGAAACATACTATACGTTATTATTAAATCTCCTAGGATGCTACAACGAAGTATAATCCTCGTTTTATTGGCATGCGAAGAGTCCATTGTCTGTTTGTCATTATTTTTTGCGACTCCGATAAACCCGACAGTCCTCGACACGACAATGGACACAATACAACCCGAGATCATAGAGAGGCCTTTTTGTATCGACTTTCCAATTACAACTGATCACAATACCCTATCTTCATACGTACAAACACCTGCTTTCATTCCGTGGTTCGTTCAATTAACGCGGTCTTTTTAAGTGTTGACCTCTTTTACATATTATAGTTGATTAGGAACTCACCCCGGTACATTTATTTACTGAAAATCATTTTTTTACTCATATATATATACACAGTCGGGTCATAAGTTCTGTCACAACCTTATAATTTTGAGTTTTGAAGACCGACCAGAAATTCTGCGACCAATTTAAAAAATAGAACATTTATACATATCGGAAATAGAAGAACTAATTATTTTTATACATATTTGAATATGGAATGGACGATCAAAGACAATAGAGTCACGGGTTTTCCGTTGCACCGCTGTTGTAACGCATAGAAGGTGATTTTCAATTTCGTACAAAAGTTGAAAAAAGCGTCCTATTTCTTTTATTGTACTATGAATCGATACACTGAAGTCTCGAGATTTCAAAATCGTAAAAGAAGCGGCAGACCTTGCTCTTTTAGAAACACTAGCGGTCATCAGAGCAGTGAAGGCGCCAAACGAAAAAAATCCCGTGCGTAAAGAAAAAACGCTAGCCCTCCAGCTGTGGCTAAACGGAACCAAACTAAAAAGAGTGCTAAATAAAAACCTGAAACCACGTGCTTATCGTTAGAAGACCGGATTTTTACAAATGATCGTATAAAGAAAATTAAGCCGGAAAGATCCCAGCCTCTGTTACGACGGCACGCTGGAAAAAAAACTGCGAAATTCTTTTTTTGGATGTCTTTTTTTTTAATGATAGGTTTAAATTATCACAAACTAAATGATAAAGTGTATGCCCACATTAGTGAAGAAGCAAGCACGTGTATTTTGAGGGACCAGTGCAGTCTTCACTCTTACTCATTCATGATTTGCCTTGGACTCTCGTATTCAGGCATAACTGAGGTGTTTTTCGGTAAAAAAAGGGGGAAAATCAAGGCCGTACTATATCAAAATAATGTCCTAACAAGCGTAGTACAACCTTTATCTTAAATAATAATCAAGAACAGACATACGACATTCCAACAGGACTGTACACCGACTCATTTGGCCCGAAGCACGAAATACTGGTTCACGGCGCGCGGAATTGACTTCACCCGGCATGAACACCGGCTCTCTTCTAGTCCACGTTTAAACCGATGGTATTACAAGTTATACCAATATTTGAAGGGGAAAGTCGGTACTTAACCTCACCAGAATTTGGTGTCTCTCCGAGCGTTTCTGGTCAAATCAGCGAAAGAAAGGTGAATGAATATGGTGCGTGCAGTGATGGCTGACTGTCTTCGTAGATTAAAGGCATCTGTCCAAAATGGAGGAGGATATTTCAAATGATGTTGATAAAATTATATTGCAAATTAAATAACCTTTCATTTCATATATAATTTTTATGTATATCATCAAAGGTGTATCAATAATTTCCTAAAAAGTTTATGACAGAACTTATGACCCGACTGAGGGACATGTCCAAAACTCATTAAAGTGACCAAGTAAAGGTAATATGTACTGAAAGACTAAGCTCACCCCTCAACTTAAGAACGCAATGGTTAATTCAATTTAATATTTAAGATCTTAGACTGCCGCGTTGCAATATAACACTAATATTATTTAACGAGACTAAACGCGATAATATCTAATATTATTAATTATGTAGTACACATCTGTATACTACTTACAGCTTGACGTTTCGGCTGCGTTACAACAACCGTGGTCGCAAGCCGACTTGAAGCTGTAAGTAGTTTACAGAAACTTCATAATTAATATCGCGTTCCGTTAAATATGAATAATGTCATTCGTATGATCACGACCCTCATTGATGAGGAATATGACTCATTGGTGAGGACGCTCGCCCCAACGTTTTCCCAACCTACTAAAAACCATTTGTTTGCCCAGTTCTATCCCTACTTAAAATATATATACGAAAGTAACTCTGTCTGTCTGTCTATTTCGCTTCCCCGCTTAAACCTCTCAACGGAAAAAAAGGAATCTGAAATCCACGTGGACGAAGTCACGGGCGGCCGCTAGTGTAAACTATTTCTTTTAAGGCCGTGCTCCCTTAATAACCCGACTAAAATACGAATTCTTCGTTCGTCAGTCAATAAGAAGTGCAATAACCAATGCTCCATAAATTAATTAAAATCCTTATTGGCTTTGCTACGGGAATATGAAATTGATAGAACAGTCATCATTAGGCAATGTTTATGAAAGCATTTCAATTCAATGTTTTGAAAACAATGCTGCAATGGGTCTGTTATTTACAGTAATTAGATGGAAGTAGTTCATTAGTTCGTTATTGTAGGTCAAATGCATGAGATAACAATTCATAGGTACGTAACTACTATACTAGGTATGTACGATTATTATATATTTTGCCAGTAACTGGAAATAAGGGTTAACTTTTTCGCTTTACAACTTCACTTCGCACGGAATTTCGTATCTAAAGAAGACCTTTATATTTATTTATATTTATAGACCTTTATATATATTTTTTAGACCTTAATGCGTAGGCTTATACATTCGGTACACGATGGTATTGGTAACATAACTACTTCTGTATGGATCGAATTCAACACTCTGTTGGACTATTTAAGGTTTGAGTACTAGAAAGGAGTGATGTATAAGAAATGTTTTGCGATTAGCAGATTCCCCCAGTAGATAGAAAAAATAGGAATGCATATATATTCATTGTTAATATAAACCCCTATCAAAACAGAAACTAGAATATTGTGTCGACGCTGGGTTTTTGTGTCTAGATCTTGAGCCATCTCCTTTCCTTAACATCTGATTTCTAGTGAAATTTCTAGAAGCAGCTTGTAAAGTCTTGAGGTGTATTAACAAACTTACAGTATAACATTGTGGACCTTAATATCGACAGCATGCTCGACAGGTGGCTAGTTCTACCTAAATTACTTTGTCGTAGCAGAAATCAACGCGAGAGCGAGCTAAAATGAACCTGTGACCACAATAGGGCGTGTCTGATTAATTTTACTTTAATAAAATGTTTTAATAATCCAGTAGGTTCAGTTTTGATATACTCGATTGCTATTAAAACTTTTGTATCGAAAGCTGGTGCTTGAAATACTTACCTCTATTTAGTGGTGAATAAGCGTATTCACGCTAAATCAATCCGAATTGAATAACATTAGGGTTATCAATAACGTTAAGCCCCTAAGAAAAATTTAATTATTATGCTCTGCCTTAAGAAATTAGCATTTCATGGGATCACAAATAAATACTTATGAAAGTGGTAAACTCACTTGAGAATGTTACTCGTAGCTTATACTTTACGAGTATAAAATATTTACTACTAGCAAACTACTAGAAAGTGCCAGCATTTCCAAATTTCCTCCTTTCGAACTCGTCCAGTCGACTCTGAAATTTGAACCATCAAACTTTACTGTAAGCGAAGTTTGAGACGACTCAGTTACTGCAGTTTTAAATGACTGAAAAGTGTGCATAAAAATAATGCCACCGATTTCTTGTAATTGTAAATAATTTTACAGTTATACGACGAGGTCATGGGTTCGTTCTGGGTCAGGACAAACATTTGTGTGCATAATAATGTTTTAGTAATTTTGTCATTTTCTTTGAGTCGTGTTCCTCATTACTGAGGGACGTGATCATTGTATAAAATGATACACACAACAACTCTCTTGACAATTTTAATGGAGTGGTTTGAAATTGATTTCTCCAATTCACTCACTTACTCGTATCGTGGTTTCCTCACACTGGGTATCCTTAATACATGTTCTTTAGTTGCTAACCACGAAATCAGATCGATTTACTTGAAAATTCCACTGCAGCAAATGACTTACTACCCTTCCTAAAGTTTCTCTTGAACCCCGGCCTGTGGTAGCGCTATGATAAATTTAGATAAGATTACCGAACGAGCGACAGGTGGCTCTACTGAAATTGCGTTCCTGATACCAACATCCTAAGATAATGAACTACTCCTGACCGTAATCACTCAGCGCTGGACAAATTACTCTCTGATACTTTAAGGTATGGTACATTTGTTAGATGTTTCACTGTTTCCATGCGACTTAAAGCTTAAGCTTGCCGGTGGTATTCGGTTTGATTAGAATTCTGGGTTGGACCGAAGTACTGAATTGTCACCAACATTTTCACGAGACAATACTAAACTAATCATACCGTTTAGTCCCGTTAATAATATTAGCGTTATAAAGCAACGCGAAAGTGTAAAAACCTTTGTTTTTCTTGTGTAAGTTTTTGTGTAAGTGCAAGTCAGTTACAAACTGAAATCTATGCTAATGTAATAAAGCCGAAGAGTTCATTTAACGAGGACGGCTTTAGGCTATATGTACTCGTACATACATATGTATGTGTGCGAAAATCGGAAATCACGCAGACGGAATCACAGGCGGCCGCTAGTTAAAGATAAAAATATTAGTTTTAATGTTACTGTTACAGAATCACGATATACTACAATCAAGGGTGTAAAAGATCTAAAGTGCAAGACTCAACGTCATCAACCCACTTTCTATTATTACGTTAGATCGTACGCAGAGTGAATGGGCGGTACGTGGGTTTCATTCAATAAAGTCAATAATACTGCAGTAATGGGTGGAATCTTTAACTCACTATTTTAATTGAACGTCCGTTGCAGTCACGTGCAATGCTCACATTTTCTAATGGCTTTGGTAGAAGATTAAGCTTAGAATTATCCGTCGTATATTAATTGTCTTGAGTCATTATGTTGTAAGCGCGCTCGGCCTGCGATTGCTTAGCCAAAGCAACTTTCACAGAGGCCAGTCACAGGATGTGTGGCCGGAAAATTTTATCTCGTGCTCCGCCATGCTTCGGAAGGCACGTTAAGCCGTTCTTGCGCCTGATCTCTCTACGGTCGTGTCAGATTGCTGTCCCACTGATCTATGAGAGAGAGGTAATAGGGACTGCATCTGTGCTTGTGCACCATATATCCTGCGTACCTGGCTGATCGTTAGACCTGTTAGATCGGCCGCCATGGTCGAGAACGGTCGGAAGGGTATTATTATTAATATTCGATAGGCCCTTGCTCTAGTGGGAAGATGCGCAGACCGCAATACCAAAAGCTAAGGGTTAGACATCCGTTGAATATGTAGTTTGTATAATTAACATCGGCATTATTACTCGAGTAATGGTTGTTTATGAAAAGTATTCAGGTGATGTAGCATCCATAGCACAGGATTTTCGAATAAAGTACCTTTTCATTTTCATTTTTATTTACAAGCAACAAGTTTAATTTTGAGCTAGGCAACAGTAAACTTAGTCCTAAAGATTTATTTTATTCGCAAGAAGCCTTGGATACGCACGAACATTTTCTAAAATAAGGACAGCCGAAAGCTGTAGACATAATACCATTTTTGTAGACCGTGTTCCAACAAAATGTGATTCTTGGGGCTAGTACACATGAAATAAAAGATAGGCGTAACTGACGTTATAACAAGACAGTACGTGATTATGTTGTAGAGAAACTACCCTCAAAGGAGTGGGTTGTAATGGCCGCGTACCATCTATAGTATCTAGTGGGATTACTTGTAGAAGTTGTATGAAACATATAGATTTTCGCTTATAAAGGTAAAGGTTATTTAAATTATTTGTACAAATACTGAAAATATAAAAATTAAGTCTTCTCCTTCTCAACTTAGTATTTGCTCCTATTTTGATCAATTGCTAGTATGATATACACTATGTTCCACTTACTATTAAAACTGTTAAAGTACATAATCTGTTTTATTATTGTTTCAGGTAAATAATTGGTGATAATTTACGATATTGGTGGTGGTAACAGCTTTGTAAGTCAGAAGTATTTACAATAACTTCAATACCAGATTCATCTTATAGTCCATTTCACGTAAGATGATGTCTGTAACAGGTTAACGAAATCCTACTATTATTATAAAGGCGAAAGTTTGTATGTGTGGATGTGTGGATGTATGGATGTATGGATGTTGTTACTCTTTCACGTAAAAACTACTGAATGGATTTGAATGAAACTTTACTACTAGCTTATACGTCAGAATAACATATAGGATATTGGAAATTGAAATCCACGCGGACGGAGTCGCGGGCGGCCGCTAGTGAAACATAATTTTAAAGCAATAGAGCTGTTGATTTTCCGTGTGGTCATATTACTTTAGAATAGTGTCAATTATTTATTGTCCTTTGAAGGCAAAAAATGTCACCGAAATAATCTTAGCTTAAATGGACTATAGTGAAGGGGGTTGTTAAATAAAATGTGATCTATTAAAGTTGTCTAATCAATAACATAGTCACTAATATTATTTGCGCCTCAAGAAATTAAAAAAACAATTGCCAGAATCCTTAAAAAAACACTGTGACAAGCACTTTCGTTAAAAAACAAGAAACGCCATATAAGTACAGTTTATCAGATTATTGTAAAGAAAACAGCCTAGAAACAGTAATCGGCTGACGGAACAGTCCTGAATTAAAACGCCTTTGAATTCACTTAGCTAAGAGTATTTAGTTACTTACAACAAAAGTCAGAAACTTAACACCTCTACGAAAATAGGCCACGATTACGAGACGTAATAAGAAGCCTGCTTGGTTTTAAGCCTAATAGATTTTGAGACGAAATAAATTGTTATCATTTGTCAAGATGTCTCTTAATTGAATTGATGAACGGAAGGATTGAAAGTTGATACGAGAAGGACAGTTCATTTTCGTTTTTTTATCTCAGTTATATACCTATTTCGGCTACAGCGGTCATTTGTCATTATAAACTGCACACAAGAATATTGTACACTACAACGCGTATAGAATAGGGATCACCCTTATAACATAATACAAATTATGTATATAAATGTGAAAGTATGTTTGTCCGTCAATCACGCTGAAACTACTGAAAGGATTTCGATGTTTGGTATACAGGCAGATTATGGGCTTTCTTAGATGAAAGGGTACTTTTTACCCCGATACAATGTTCCCATGGATAAGTAGGTAGGTACCTACATAATCGTCAATAACTAGTCAATAATAAGCCTCTACTCTGCCAGCTTAGTTATCTTAATCGTAAGCATCGATGTTGGTTCTTGTCTAGAGGTATTAAACTAAAGACATAGTAAAATACTAATAGTGAATACTAACCAGTTAAACTATAGTATACTGGTAAATGTATAATATAAGTTCAGGACAAAGCCGGCGGTATAATTTTCACGATAATACGCCTTCACTATAACACCTGATGCTCGGAAGCCTCAAGAACAACAACTTGCTGCATACATTCTTAGAAACTATGGCTGCTTTGAGCATAAATAATGGACTTGCTGCAACTAGAGGCTTTTAAGACTAAAGAGATATTTTGCACGTTACCTGCATGATGCATTTTATCGTGCAGCATAATGTGGTCTATCAACCCGTCTGCCCAGGTTGCGAATTAGGGTATCATCGTCTAACGTTGGCTTATGCCAAGCAGTAGTCTGCAACAGACTGTTTTTGTAATAAAATAACACTAGGTTAAGGAAGACGAACTTCTTAGCTATCCATGGAAACTCCGTGCGGGTGCAAGGTCCATCGCGTGGAACAGAAAGGAATGTCAGTCGGCGCCTGGGACTTTCGACCCAGCGCGTGTAGGTTTAAGAGGCCCCTTTGTAGCTTGCCCTACCCTAGAATTTCCGTGAATAATCTCAGTCTAATCATTGTTTGAGTTGTTACCTACAGCTCCGTATATACTCGAGGCTCTTTCTCTGTATTTTAAGAAATAAATACATATGTAACGGCATATTTGGTGATGGACTATCATTCTCTGATACCTTATAATGTACGATGTAAGTAAAACCTATCTAATATGAAGCGAGTGCCTTTTGGTATTTGCGGTATTTCTAATAATATCCCATGTCTCATAAATTAGGTAGCTACGTAAACCCTTTGTTACGCCAAAAATATTCTCGAATCTTTATTTTGATCCATATTCCCAAGGGAAGATCCTTAGTTAGAAAATAATGAAATGTGCCAAATACGTATAAGATTCCGAGATAAATAATGACATGGTTGAGTTATTGGGTGGTAGTTTTAAAGTATATTTAAAAATATTGTTTAGTGACATCTTTCGATGTTTGATATTTCTTTTCTTTATTCATCTTTTCTGTGGCAGAGTAATAAGTTAAGGAGCCTATTTAAAAAATAATATTTTGAATTTGAGTTGGATGTCTTCTTGTACGTAATTTGAACCACATATGCCTACGTGAATTTAAATATATCATAACAAGATCAAAAGTGGTAAGTTTTATTTGTTCTTTCAAATAACTTTCGGATTGAAAGGTATTTGAAAGTAAAATAAAGTGCAATGCAGTCGAATATTCTATTATATCCAACAAATCTGCGAAACACATTTTGAATAGTCAATAAAGAAGTTACGAGAAGTTTCGAATACTTCGTTAAATCGAGTTGTTCGAATTTCTTCGCGTAATGACAAGTAAGGCGAAGTTAACTTAATGCTATAACTCCGAATATGTTGGGTAATGAGTTTTCTATACACTCTAAGTAATGTTTCAAGTGAATTTGGCGTACTAGCATCAATAAGGAGCAAATTAGATTTGATTACTTACAGCGGTTGAATTAGTTTAGTTTAGTCCTACAGACGTCGAAATTATGAGCGTTTAATATTACAATGGCGTTGTTGTAGTTACTTTTAAGAACTTGTAAGGAATGACATGTTCGTTCATGCACACATATGTTTGTCCTGTGCGGGGATCGAACCCGCGACCTTTTGGTATAGTAGGCAACTTGGCCCGCTTGCCTACTGCAACTTCTTGACCACTACACCAACGGGTCGTGACTAATAATAATATACTTACTGATCAATACATAGTATAAAAGGCGCATTCTTCTCTCTGTCCCTAGGTTTGCTTAAATCATGAAAACTACGCACCCGATTTTCATGTTTTTTTATCGATAGGGTGATTTAAGAGTGAGGGTTATGTGTTATACATTTATAATGTAGTGCAGATACCCTGATAATGTTAGTTGCACACGTGCGAAGCCTGATGTCTGATGGCAGTCGCTTCACTGTAATTACTAGACTTGCCAAATCCTGGATGGTCAAAGCGGACCCCGCATAGAAACAGAATAAACGCTAGGAAGAAGAAGCTGTAGTTTGTACCCCTTACGATAAAATAAACAGGAAATTGCAATGGCATTGGTTTTTCGCCCAACAAACGCAAGGTGCAGCTGAATTGATATCCATTGTCACGTTCGGCATACAAAGTGGTCTGGCTTTTTGCTGGACTGTTCAATAGAAGCTGTCTGTTCCGCTTAGTTAGTTCCATAGTTCCGTATTATAATTTATTATCTCTGTTATGTTTTTAGTTCAATTTAGTTCGATTTGTGTCTGAGTAGTTGTTCCAAGTAGTCATAACAATGTTATCTTTTTCTCTTATTCAAGTTTATTTGTAATGCTACTGTTGGTTCTGATAAATGTAACTTTAGGTACTTATCTCGTCAGATCAATGTTGTGGTTTTGACAGATATTGAATTGTAAGATAGTAAGTAAACGGGCTTTCAGTTTATTTGACGTATAATGATTATTGCCGTCGATACCAGATTTGTTAAACCGTTTATCGAGACTTTGATAAATGTAAGTCCCCTTATGTTTTTATTGCAACCGATAAGTATCTCCGGATTCTGAGCATTTTTTTCTACAGTTTGGGCACATTTTGACATATGTGAGCAATTAATGAACATTTCAACCATATATGAATATGGATAAAATGCACACTTTAATCTAAGAGTACAATTTGACCATATTATTTTTCCAAGCAATCCATATTAACAGCCATTTTAACTAAAAAGAACAACTTTTATACAGACTTCGCACATTTACAAACATTATATCTTTATTACCCATTCTCCCAATCTTCAACCTACAGTGCCCAAAGTGATTTAACTTTTGTAATCGTTGTCAAAACGACCGCGGGGCGTTTAAATATTTAAACAGGCACACTCTTACGAGGTTCCCTAATATGGTTAAAGGCAATCCACGGGCTTAACACACAACTTCCAGATGTCAAGGATGTATTAATAATATTTATTCTTATACTACAGCCGAATAAGGTCCATAATTGAATCACATGTAGAATTTTATGTGCAATGGCAACCACACCTTAGGAGTTCAGAAATATTTCGCAACATTTCTTGAAAACGATTTGGAGCATATTGGTCCACAGATATATTTTTTTATATTTTATTCATATCTGTACCACGCGTAACAAAACAATCAAAGGAAAAATAAAGGTTAAAATATTTAAAAAGTAAAGATGGAGTTTTCATAACGTACCTACTCAATTGCTAAATAAAACGAAACAGTTTATATTTCTTGTTTTTCTATACCTTCAGGCACTTAAGTTTATCCGTGGGAGACTAAACTGTTGTGAATAAGAGCATGAATGATCTGGCTTGATCGAAAGAGATCTTTCGTACTTACAAAGAATTGGTATTTGCATGTAAGATATTATATTCTTACCATTTGAAGTATCTATAAGGAAAGATGTTGATTAGTTAAATTACATTTAAGGATTATCGAACGTATTTTATTATAAGTGGGCTAATTGTAGCGCTCATTACATTAATTAATTCACTCATTAATAATGTTAGGAGCAATTAAGGTTTAGACGATTGGCGGAATCTTTTATAAAATAATTAGGAACGTTCAGTATTAAGATGTGGGTTTGTATAATTACTTCATAAAGAGGGAATCTTAATAAAATAAATGAAAACTTCAAACAATTTTTTAATTAATTTGTTCTTTGGCAATAAATATATTTTACTTGAATATGGTGTACTTATTTACCAATTTTTTTTACCCACGTAACACCTTTTTTTGGTTTTGCGATTTTACCACTGTTTAGTAATACATAATTACAAAAGTTTCAACACACCATTATTAGGTTCTTTAAAAATATGTGAGCATAATTGCTAGCCAGTATCTTTAAAGACCACTCCATGAAATCAAAGCTGTTAGCCTACCATATTATACGAATAAAACAATATCTAACCGACTCCACTCAGACAAATTATGAAGAATAGAAGAAGCATAAAAGAGTTTGTAACATTCCTGCCGTATACGAGAATCGCACACAGCGCCCAAAAAAATATGAGCGCCACGATTGTTTTTCTTGAATGAGATTTTAACCACTTCTAGCTAAAACAAAAGATAGAATGAAATGCGTTTTCCATGCCTTTGCGTTCCGGTACCTTTCTTTCTCAGATTAATGAATACCATAGATGCTTTCTACGTCACGTTTGAGAGTAGCACCCAAAACGTCAAAAAATCGGGCGATGACCTGTTCACCCACCAATTTAACCCACTGGTAGGTGAAGGGGTAACTCGAAATTTTAAATAGTGCCCGTCCAACCGCGTCAAGGCTGGAATTATTTATAGATTTATTTTGTCGATAATGAAAACCAATATGAACGGTTAAATGAATTGTTTATTAATTTAAATTTTAATATTACTAACAGAAAACCAACTTGAACATATTTTTTTTGATTCACAACTTAACCAGTTTAAAAAGAATTTGGGCGAAACAGTCAGTTTTCACATCCCACTTGACAGTTAGGCCGTGATAGTACATGTTCCTGCTGTCTTACTCTATCAGTAATTCATAATATGTCGAAAAAGGATAGCATAACTGTCAAATTATTCCCTTCATCTATTGATATTCATTCATCTGAGGTTTCTTTAACCCCAATGGGTATTCCCTTGTCGATTTGCGCCAGACATCTTAACAATGGCTGGTGTTTCGTTTATTAGGCGTCGCCGCGTCTACGTCTGGCCGGCTCGTACAATTTCATGATGACTGTACTAGATGACTGTAGATACTGTAGATGACTGTACCAGGTTGAGTGTGAATTGAGTCATGTCACAACTGTTAACGAGTTGCGTTTAAGCAAGCGGCAAATAGAAGTGTTAGGAATGACCGTGTCTGTTGAATGAATTGGGTTAATTGTGCATTTAATTTATGTTTTTTTTTGCACCAGCATACGTTTTTCATTTTTATTTCTTTCTTCATTCGGTGCAGTGTTTCTTGACCTTTTAAGCATGAGAGACCAGTTTACCAAATTCCTATCTTGCCAACCACTGTGTTAGTTTTTTGTTATTGTACGGCACTTAAGACGTCTCTTATGTTTGACCACTTGAAGCTCCATGGAAGTGGGCCACGGACCATAGGTTCAAAACCACTGCTCTAATGGGACAAATCAGTGGAACTTCGAGCCCTTGACGTTCTAGATAACTCCTATAATATCCTGCGGCTTTGAAATATGTATCATGTTTCGCTGAGTATTATTTTTTACATTGAACGTTTTTCCGTTCCACTGTCATTTCGGTCGCTCTAAAATGAGCTGATTGTAATAATTTATTATACAAATCAATATAAGAAATTTTTCGATTTATTTACCAGTCCAAAACACCAAGAATACTGTATTCACTCTTTCCAGAACCATTCAAGTGATAGCCGTAACTTATAGATGCATTTTTAAAAGCTAAAGGATCAGTTGCTTGGTATTCTATTGAAAACTTCGGTTTGCGTACTACTAGTGGATTCTGCAGTTATTATAGCTGCACAAAAGCGATGCTTTCTGGTTTGATTTTCCATAATGAGGCTTGCCGTATCTGTAAGCCCGCTTTTCTACTGCGATATAAAAGATAAAATAAGAAATCCATCGACTTTTAAACAAGAATAATGGTTTACGTATAAAACTGAACTCACTTTTTGACTGAGGTAAAGCTTTGTAGAACTTCCACTCAAATGAGCTGCTCGTCTGGGGAAGTACCTCCAGTCTGGGGAAGGCCACAGTGAAGTAGCAACTTTTGTGCTGTGTTTCTGTTGGTGAGGACGCCAGAGCTCAAAATTGGAGAGGGTATGGGGTTTCCAAAGGCAGCCAACTCATCTGAGAGCCTTGTACGGATGTCCTTGGGCGGCGGTGATTACTTACCATCAGCTGACTCTCTAGTGATCTAGTTCGACTGCCTCCCTCTCACATTAAAAATAACATTGCGATCCGCAAATGCATTCTACTGAACATGGTTTCATTATTCCGCTGGAGACAAACGATAATTACACTAAAGCACTGCACTTCGTTTGAAGGAGTATCATCACCATTAACACGGTGCAATTACGATTAATCTTCAAAAGGCTCCGTTAATTGTGAATGCGTACCGCACTACGAGTAGTTACAATACATTATCGGCACAATTACCTGGAAAAGGCTGTTTATATACGCTCTACCTTTTAACTGGACAATGAAACTCGTAAAGCAATTAATTTGCATGTTGAATAATTAATTGATGGATGCTTCCTTAAATGACGCCGAAATGGTACCGGCGGAAACTAAGTGGTTTCGAGTAGGGAAACTCGAAAGTGCTTGCATAAATCACGTGTTGACTGTGAAGTCCGAGTATGGTGGATTAAATGGCAGTAATGTGAAGTAATTAATATTAAAATTAAGTGATTGTTAGTATTGTCACGTAACTGTTAACTCTATTTGATTCTAATAAAGTTGTTTGTAAAATAGCGCTGTTCTTTTTCTAAGACCATATCGGTTGAGTTCTTACGAATCGGCTAGCAAGCAAATAGTTATATTGCTAAGCAAACGGAAATGAGTGTGAGTTGATTAAAGTGGACTCATCCGAATATCATATGCGTAACCGGAGGGATGGACAGCGTTTCCCTAGAGTTTTATCGTTTATCTTACGGCGGGTCATGGGCACAACTTCTCATCCGGGAAAGCATCTGCCTAGTTTTAACTAAAAGAGAACTACTAATGATTCTTTAATACTACATTCAAATGTAATAGATTAAAATTGACCACCTCTTACAACGATCGCCATAAAACGAGAAGTAGTTGCAAATCGATCGCTATTCAATTGCGTAAGCGGTAACCGCGCGGATATTTTGTCGCTCATTCAATCACTTCGCGTTCGTGCAGACCGAACGTCGACAAACGCGCAACCATCGATGCAGCCGAATACATTATGCCGTAATAGTATATTGTTCACAGACGTCAGTGAACTTTTCAACGGCTTAATTAGGCATAAATATAGAATTGAGATAAAATGTTATTTAGCGGCATGTTACATTTAGGTGCAGTTATTTGTATTTTGTACATTGGTCGGTATAACACCGAAATGCAGTCGCGAATCGATCGCTATACAATAACGAGTACGGATATTTTGTCGCTCATTCAGTTCACATCAAATTGTCGCAACATGCAGCAGACTGAACGGTGACAAACGCGCGTCCATCGATGCAACCCAATATATTATGACGTAATAGTATATTGTTCACAGACGTAAGTGAACTTTTTAACGGCTAAATTGGATAGAAATATATGTATAATTGAGATGAAAATGTTATTTAGCAGCATGATACATTTAGATACAGTTATTTGTATTTTGTACATTGGTCGGTATAACATCGAAATACAGTCGCGAATCGATCGCTATACAATAACGAGTGCGGATATTTTGTCGCTCATTCAGTTCACATCAAATTGTCGCAACATGCAGCAGACTGAACGGCGACAAACGCGCGCCCATCGATGCAGCCGAAAACATTATGACGTAATAGTATATTGATCACAGACGTAAGTGAACTTTTCAACGGCTAAATTGGATAGAAATATATAATTGAGATGAAAATGTTATTCAGCAGCATGATACATTTAGTATTTTTTGCATTGGTCGGTATAACAACGAAATGTAGTCGCGAAACCATCGCTATACAATAACGAGTGCGGATATTTTGTCGCTCATTCAGTTCACATCAAATTGTCGCAACATGCAGTAGACAGAACGGTGACAAACGCGCGTCCATCGATGCAGCCGAATACATTATGCCGTAATAGTATATTGTTCGCGGGCGTACGTGATCTTTTCACCGGTTAAATTGGACATAAATATGTAGTTGAGATGAAAACGTTATTTAGCAGCATGATACATTTAGATACAGTTATTTGTATTTTATGCATTGGTCGGTATAACAACGAAATGCAGTCGCGAATCGATCGCTATACAATAACGAGTGCGGATATTTTGTCGCTCATTCAGTTCACATCAAATTGTCGCAACATGCAGCAGACTGAACGGCGACAAACGCGCGCCCATCGATGCAGCCGAAAACATTATGACGTAATAGTATATTGATCACAGACGTAAGTGAACTTTTCAACGGCTAAATTGGATAGAAATATATAATTGAGATGAAAATGTTATTCAGCAGCATGATACATTTAGTATTTTTTGCATTGGTCGGTATAACAACGAAATGTAGTCGCGAAACCATCGCTATACAATAACGAGTGCGGATATTTTGTCGCTCATTCAGTTCACATCAAATTGTCGCAACATGCAGTAGACAGAACGGTGACAAACGCGCGTCCATCGATGCAGCCGAATACATTATGCCGTAATAGTATATTGTTCGCGGGCGTACGTGATCTTTTCACCGGTTAAATTGGACATAAATATGTAGTTGAGATGAAAATGTTATTTAGCAGCATGATACATTTAGATACAGTTATTTGTATTTTATGCATTGGTCGGTATAACAACGAAATGCAGTCGCGAATCGATCGCTATACAATAACGAGTGCGGATATTTTGTCGCTCATTCAGTTCACATCAAATTGTCGCAACATGCAGCAGACTGAACGGTGACAAACGCGCGTCCATCGATGCAGCCGAATACATTATGCCGTAATAGTATATTGTTCGCGAGCGTACGTGATCTTTTCACCGGTTAAATTGTATGTAGTTGACGTGAATATTTTTAAAGGACAACAATTCGCATCGTGTTTCATCTTCAGTTACTTGCATTATATAATATAAGAGAAAAGCGTGTACATTTTGAAAGCAAACAAGAAAACTTTAGGTAATTTGGATGTTTTGTTTCAACTAAGGTGGAGAACAATAAGATACAAGTATGCTACGATATTTAATTAAGTGAGCAATATATTGCTTTCAAGGAAATATCATCTGTATTTAACTTATTAAACGCGCCTACGAGTTACGACTACATAGCAATACCTATACGTAATTGATCTGCACACATTTTTATTCCAGCATCTTTTATTTGTTTCATTACGTTTTTCTAAACAAAAACTACTTTACAAAGAATAATTGTAAAGACGTTTTTCCTACGAACCTTTAGAAAATTACCTTGTTATTCATACACCTAGAAAAATAACAATAGTGTGACCACTTCAAACTTTACTATTCATATTCTGCCATTTAAAAACATGCAATATTCATTCCAATGATTTTGTTTGGAAAACGAAAATAAAGAAAGCTCTTGAGATTTGCATCTGAATATCTCGTTAAAGGTAAGGCGTAATGCATGTACAATGGCGAGGGATTAAAAGATTCCTATTTTGCTTTCCTCGGATTAATAAAAAAGTCGCTGGAAAAACCTTACGGTTTTACCAACTCTCTGTTAAATAAAGAATTGGGATTCTCGGAGTAATACCGGCAAATGTTCCGAGGGAAAGTTACGATCTATCTCAAGTTCGAATAAAATGAAGACATATTTTTATGATACGACGACTTGTTACAAGGCTAGAACAAATTTATCGCATGTACTGCGCGATCTTTGACCTCGGGCTTGCGGCATATTGAAACTTTGGGAGAAATGTTCCGGAGTTAATTCGAATATTATTCATGAGTATTACTTACTACAAGATTTTGGGACGTATTTTGTAACGTAACATTGGAGTTAATTAAAGAAATTTGTACTCTTTGTAACTTGAAAGTGGATAATTTAATTGAAGCGATAACTTTGGCTGGGCTACCGTGTCGAATCGTTGGGTTAGACTTCAACCGATTTGGTGTACCTATGTATAATGGTAATCGATTCATCGGAGTCGGTTTCCACACATCGCCACCTTAGTTGAAACCTATTTAAGATAGTTCGTGTTTGACTACTTATTGATTTGAAGATTGACTTCTCAGTAATCTGATAACGTAAGAATAAGATAAATAAGATCTTGCAAATTTAAAGATGAAGGTATTACTGTTTCAGCGTTTTGATAACTTAGTTATAAATAGCTCGGAGAATATTTATAACAAATAGGACTATCACAGTGACCTTTATGCGAAAACTGTTTCCCGAGCCAAACGCTTTGTTTTCTGACCTTTTGGTATATTATTTAAAATAAGCTCTTTAAAGTAAACTTGGCGTTGCTCGTTCCTCTTAAAACGAGTACTATACAAATCTAGAAATAAAATTTGGTATTTCTGTCTGGTACGAATTGTGCTTGTACGTATTTCACCGCTCAAAAACCTGTTTCTACTTTGACTGTAGCATATATCGGGAGTCGGGAGTAATATCACGAACTCAAAGGTTTCCAGAGCGAAGTCATCCTTTCCTATACTTTTGAATCCTTAATCCTTATGGGCCATTTGCAAATTATATGACACTGAGTTTTTAGATATTCCTATCTACTTTCTTGTCAACTAGTAGCTTTGATAGAAATGGCAAGGAAACACACTTATTTATTTGGAAAATATAATTGTTGAGTTGTTTAAATTTGACAGGGTCGACGGATTAGACTTAGTCCTTAATACAAGACATAATTAAATTAAAAAAAAAAAAAAAACAGGCCCGAATTTCTAGCGTCTCTCTCTCTATGCATGTACTCGTAGAAACTCAAATCAGCCACAAAAAAAAAATTTTTTGTCCAAAATACGAGACAATGTAACAGTAATTAGAAACAGAGCCTATCTCCACCACTAAGTAGCCGATCTTGGCCTTCCAGGCGCCCGGCACCCGTTTTAATGACCCAAATACTTCTCCCGATACCGGACTGAAAACGCAAACAAAGGGAGCGTTGTAACTCTTTCTTTACTACCGTGCGGATTCTTTTTGCGACTGCGTCACCCATTTATGGCCGATTGGCGTGACGCCAAGTAGTGAGATGCGTAAAAAACTTTTATCTGTCTGTCGTGTATGCGAAATGCGTCGCGTTTTCTATTGTTAAAAATTATCCGTTTACGAAGCAATGAATAGGCACTGACGGCTAATACGGGAATTCTGATGGTAGTCAAAGGCCTTTGCTTTGTTATGGCGCTCAGATATTTGGTCGCTTTGACATTGACGTGTCCGTTGGCCTGGTGGTCAGAAACCCTGGCTACACATCAAAGTGGCGCGGGTTTGAATCCCGCTAGGGGAAATTGCTTGTGTGATGAACATCGACATTTGTTCTTGACTCATGGATGTTTGTTTATATTGTAAGTATTTAAGTATGTCTATTCGTTTCCTAGCATTCATGGCTAAAAACTTCGAGCTTAGTTTAGAGCAAGGCAATTGGTGTGTTAGTCCAAGCAATGTATTATTTATTTATTTTAAGCCGATCAAAAACATTGATTCGAAAGTTTATGTACGGTAAGGCAAACTAGCAAGATCGCCAAAGACACGTTAATTGCCTTAAAATCCCCAAAAATCCCCCAACTGAGCTCTTCTTTACTGAATACTTATTGAAGTTATTGACGAGGAAAAAGATCTTGCAAGAGAACCTGAGAATACAAATGATGTTACATACTTCTATTTTGTTCCACAATGAAGGGTAAAAAGAAAAACACGAAGTTGTAACTATTCACGAAACTTATTTTCATAACAAAACTGTGGGGAGTCTTTGTGTTCCCCAAAGGGTAATACAAAAGAAGCAAAAGCCGACCTTGAACTTACAGGCATATCTTAAGTTGGATTTAACGATCTGAAACACAATATTACCATAATGATATAAATTGGTAATGGCGCCTTTGGTTTTCAAAGTAAATCTTCGAGCTCTTATTTTTCTTCTTAATTCTACAAATAGAAAACTCTTTGTATACCATTTGCCGTAACGTGAAATCTTGTAAGATCTAAGATATTAAATTACTGATCGCTTTATCGGATAAAATAATTTCATGGAAAAGATGTAGGTACGTCTTTTTTCTTACCAGGCAAATAAATACCAAAACAAAAACATTTAACGTTACGGTGTTAATTTATTTCTTTTCTTTCCTTTGCATGTATTAACTGTTCATATTTTGTATTTATTAACATAGTAGTGCAGACTCATAAAATAAAAAACAAATCTGTGATAACAAGAGAGCAATTTCAGAATTAAAACATTAAAAATATAAATTCATAATAAGAAACTCCAATTCATTTTCTGTTTGCATTCTTAACCGTCTAAATAAAAGACTGAATGAACTCAAAATTAAAGCGCAAACAATTTATAATTAGGAGCATCATGATCGTAGAAAATTAAGTTTGCTCGATAAAAATTACCGTACCCTTTTTTGAAACCTTTTTAACTCTCACGGGACTTTAGTATAATCCCAACTAATATTATAATGCGAAAGTAACTCTGTCTGTCTGTCTGTCTGTCTGTCTGTCTGTTACGCTTTCCCGCTTAAACCTCGCAACCGATTTTGATGAAATTTGGTACAGACAATCTTTAGACCCTGAGACAGAACATAGGCTACTTTTTATTTCGAAAAAAAGAAATCCACGCGGACGGAGTCGCGGGCGGCTGCTAGTTTAAAATAAGCAGATAATTGAAGTTCATAACACTTGGTAATTCGTTCTTATTTATATCAGCAGAGAAACTGTATTCGAAAGCGGTTACGTAGTATCAGACTTTCCCTATCTTTTAGATATCCCAACTAATATTATAAATGCGAAAGTAACTCTGTCTGTCTGTCTGTCTGTCTGTCTGTCTGTTACGCTTTCCCGCTTAAACCTCGCAACCGATTTTGATGAAATTTGGTACAGACAATCTTTAGACCCTGAGACAGAACATAGGCTACTTTTTATTTCGAAAAAAAGAAATCCACGCGGACGGAGTCGCGGGCGGCCGCTAGTTTAAAATAAGCAGATAATTGAAGTTCATAACACTTGGTAATTCGTTCTTATTTATATCAGCACAGAAACTGTATTCGAAAGTGGTTACGTAGTGTCAGACTTTCCCTATCTTTTAGATATCGTATCTAGGGTCGGGATCGGGGGATCCTATTTCAAACTCCGAGAGGTGAGAGGTTATGAAGTGATCTCTCTGATCAACCCAGTAGGGTTTGGTTACAGCCTCTTTATTTTGTATTTCACTTTCGAGTGGAAGGTTTTGTACTTGGAATAATATGTAGGTACTTGTTTAGAGATGGTTTATTTCGGGTTCAATAAATCTTTTGTTAGTCAATAAATCTCTGTTTCACCTGCATTCGGGTTCAATAAATCTTTTGTTAGTCAATAAATCTCTGTTTCTCCTGCATATCAATGATATGTTGCAAATAAGCAATATTCATTGTTATGCGGATGACAGCACAGGCGATGCTTTTTATACCGGCCGCGCTGGTATTTCTCGGGATAACGTCATCGAGAGCCGTAACAGGCTTGTGTCTGAAATAGAGAGCTCCTTGGAGAGGGTCTCAGATTGGGGTAGACTGAATCTGGTCCATTTTAACCCCACAAAGACGCAGGCCTGCGTGTTCACCGCAAAAAAACTACCGGTGGTCGTATCTCCACGGTTTCAGGGCACCCCCCTTTCTACCTCAGCCACTATTGGGATACTTGGTGTCGACATATCTAGCGAAGTGCAGTTCCGTGGTCACATAGAGGGAAAGGCTAAATTAGCCTCCAAGAAGCTTGGCGTGCTCAATAGATCGAGGCGGTATTTCACTGCGGCCCATCGCCTGCAACTTTATAAGGCACAGGTTCGGCCGCATATGGAATACTGTTCTCATTTATGGGCAGGGGCACCCCAGTACCAGCTTTTCCCTCTGGACCGCATCCAGCGTAGAGCTATGCGCATTGTCGACTGCCAAGATATTTCAAAACGGCTTGATCCTTTGGCGCTGCGTAGGGATGTAGCCTCGCTCTGCATCCTATATCGCTTTTACTATGGGAAGTGCTCTGAGGAATTGTTCGGACTTATACCTCCCACATCCTTTCGTCATTGTTCAACGCGACAACAGTTTCATCGACATCGCTTAGATGACTGGCAATCCACCACTGTCTTGTCCATCACTGGCAATACGTCTGCTCGTTTGCTGCCCTATAATATAAAAAAAAAAAAAAAAAAAAAAGTTTACATATATCGATAAGTACCTATTTTCAACACAATAGGTACCATTGCTGAGTAGTACTTCTTGGCGGTTCCGCTATGTTTCTGTCTTTTAGTAAGCCAGATATTTATATTGAAAAAGTTGATCAATGTAATAGTATAATGAGAAAAGGATTTGTATTTTTTTATTTTTTTTAAGTTACAAATAAACTCAAAAACTATTGGACCAATTCAAACGAATCCTATTACATTTGAAAGAAACATGGTCTATATTCAATGCCAGAAATGTATCCGTGCAAACGCAGGACGGGCTGCTAGTGTTAAATAATTTTAATTTCAAACATCGTATTCAAAAAAAATGTAGATATCTCTTCAAACGAAGAGATGACTAAAATATTTTAAACATTTATGACGTTTAGACACCCAGATTAAAGATTCTTAGACTGAGCTTACAAACTTTTTATAACACCTGTTTGATCAACGCGATTGTCAGCTAAAAAAAGTCTCAATTGAACTCCTGACAACAATGTTGGTTTCTTAGTGTGAATAACAATTGCTAAATTGAATTGTCTAAAGAAAAAAGTGGAATGTCTGGATCGTTAAGTTTTTTCTAGTTCTATTCAAATTGACTCGAATTGAAAAAAGTTCCAAAGAGAAATGTACTCTAATGAGTTTAAACTTAAAAACTTTCATAGAAATTCTTATCAGACAGAAAAAACTGTCTCGTCGATCGTTTGATTTCAAGTGCCTATAAATATATTATTATTAATACTTGAAACAAAAGATTCGTGATCAAAAGTGCAACGAAGCAGCAAATTGTGTCGTTGACTCAAAATGTTATTCATATTTGAAGATATATATAAAAAATCATTAAATGCTGGTTGAATAACGATAGAAAACACTTTAGTTATGAATGTAGAAAGTTTCTTTGTATGCATGTTTGTCAATCAAAGACGCTGAAACTACTGGCTCCCATATCTTGGTATTTCCACCATAACTCATATTTTTAATTTGTTTTTGTTCAAAGAGTGAATTTCTTTATCCTCATTAGCAATTATACGCAAATTACACCCTTGGGAAGACGTAGCTAGTCGGTAGTTATGTAAAATAGCTACCAGACACAGCGGGAAATTTTACTTTGGCGCAACGGTGGTCGAATTCGAGCACAAACTTCAACTTTCAGCTTTGCAGCGAATAAAAATGGATCAAATCACTCTCGTTATATTTTTTACTCAATTGTTTAGGTAACTCTTAAAGTTTTTGACTAAGTTGTTTTTGTGTTAAAAGTTGTTCCCTAGCATTGAGAAATTCTGTATCGATCGCAGAAAATTTTCCTCGAAAAATTCTAGAGGCAAATAAACAATACGAAAAAAAAACTTAAGTTAAGGCGGAGCACATAATAATAGGTAAATTATACCCAAGTATATTACCAAAAACCCCACAATATCTAAGAGCACCTCCTAAAGATTCCATGACCCGTGAATATTTATTACAATATCTTGTACCTTCAGACGTATTTTGTTCATGCAAACTGCAGAATCCTAGTACTTTAATAAAGTAAATCTCCACTATTTTGCAGAGAAATATTCAAAGATAAGAAAACTGTTTTCTGGCGGTGCTTTTGTTTTCTGTAAAGCTTGTGTTGTTAACCAAACTGTAAAATAAAGAAAATATAACATCATATTATGCTCGTTAGAATTATGGGTTTTGACTTAATCACCGCTCTCCCTTTATACGGGATTGGTAAACACAAACCCGAACTAACTTTGGAAAAAAATAAAAAAAAATTTCGACCCGGAAATCGAACCCAGTTACAGAAGACCATGACCTGGCTCTTAAATCATTTCACCATGCATCGATACGTTCGAAAGATAATCTCCTTTTCTGTCAAAATAAAGACATCAGGTACATTCTCATATTAAATGCTAGCAATAAATCCATCATTATATTCAGGAATGTAGTACCAGATACAGCATTTCAAAGACGCTGGGCGGTTCGCGCGTGAGCCATTATATCTTGCATTCCGATAGATAATTATATTCAAGTCAGACATGAGCACAGATGTGCGTACGTAGTATTTTAGGATGTGACCGTAATGTCAGACGATACGGTCTATTTAGCGGTGGTAAGATTAAAGGTTTAAAATGGGAATTTACTTGCGCATTATGTGGCTTGTAAAGAATACAGAATTTAAAAGGGAAAAGAAATATCCAGTGGCTTTCGCTGGCGTTATACCAACGAATACCAACTATAGACTGAATGCTTTTATGATTCGTAGCTGTAATAGCTTTTCTAAACTATCCATTGATATTGGCCTGCTTTTACCAGCACTGCTTCTATAAATAGTAATGACCCCGCGTTAAATTCGGTTTCCGCACATATAGTGGAATACTATAGCAGATTACTTAATATTAATGAATAAATCCTTACTTCCTCGACTATAGGACCATCTAAGGTAAATTTTTTTTTTCAATTCGAACCAGACGTTTCTGTTATAAGCACGTTTAAATAACCCGCTCGGTGTAATGGTCAAGATGTTGCCTATTACGCTAGAGGTCACGGGTTCGATTCCCGCACTGGACAAACATTTGTGTGCATGAACATGTCTGTTTGTCCTGGTCTGGGTGTGATATGTATCTACTTAAGTATATTTGTAATACCACTGTTGATTCTGATGTCTGTAACACAAGTGCTTTAGCTACTTAAAACGGAGTCAGATGGATGTATGTAAAGTATCAGCCTATTAATGTCCCACTATAGGGCAAAGGCCTCCATCATTTGAAATCATGTTTTCGTTACAAAGATGGGTTTTGGCTTAATCACCACGCTTGCCAAATGCGGATTGGTGATCACAAACCCGGGCTGTGTTCAGAAAAATCAACACAAAGTTTGCCCGACCCGGGAATCGAACCCAGGACCTCGAGACCAAGGCCCGGTACTTAAACCACTAGACCATCGAGGCGTAATGTATGTGTAGTTGTGAAAATATTTATTCATTTATTATTTATTTAAATAAACAATCCTTTCAGCTTTATTATATTAGTATAGATATCCGCTATCGCTCACACACTCCGAACAGCCTAATTCGGCATCATTGATGTTGTTCTATTGCTAAATGATACGCAGATGTCGAGCTTCGTTACATCACGGCGTTAGGGTCTAGCCACAGCTACGGCGGCGAGCGGCGCGGCGAGGCCGGCGACGGCCGCCCTAGTCGTGGGTATGGCCGCCGCGCGTTCGCCCCGCGCATCTCGCCGCCGATAGCTGTGGCATGCTTCATACAATTTCCTTTATTTGATTTTTTCGCTCGCCACTTTCGCTGGCGCAAGACGCATCGCAAGTCGCACCGCTGTGGGCTGTGGCCAGGGTGTTAGGGTCTGAGATGAGCCTCTATACAATGACGATCGTTTGTTCTCCGCGAGTAATTTACAGTGGTTCAAACTGACAGCTGTACCAAATTGGTGATTTGGTACAGCTGTCAGATTGAAGGGCAATCGTGTTGTAATTACGAGTATTCGTGTTTGTATTTGGAATGGTTCGCGGCGTTTATTTATGAGTCTGTGATATGATAGCTTCGGTCAATAAAAGGTTAATTTATCAACTGGTGCTCTTTGTAGTTGATCTCTCAATTCCATCAGCAGACCTTGTAGAACTTTAACTACTAGTCATTCTTAAAAAAAATGGTATACTATTTATTTTAATACTAGCGGCCGCCCGCGACTCCGTCGGCGTGGTATTCGGTTTCCGCACACATACTCGTAGGTATATATTGTAGCCTGCCTTCCTCGTCAAATGGACCGTCCAACACAAAAATATATTTGAATTTCGAACCAGTACTTCCTAAGCGCATTCAAATAAACAAACAAACTTTTCACCTTTATTATATTAAGTATAGATATCCGCTATCGATTACATTCTTCCAGCAGCCTAATTCGGCATCATTGATATTGTTTTATTGCTGAATGATTCGCAGATGTCGAGCTTCGTTACATCACGGTGTTAGGGTCTGAGATGAGCCTCTAGTACAATGAGGATCGTTTGTTCTCCGCGAGTAATTTACAGTGGTCTGGTGATTTGGTACAGCTGTCAGATTGAAGGGCAATCGTGTTGTAATTACGAGTATGCGTTTTTGTATTTGGTATGGTTCGCGGCGTTTATTTATGAGACTGTGATATGATAGCTTCGATCAATAAAATGTTAATTTATCAACTGAGGCCTTACCATCAAGTCTTAAAGCGATCTTTTAACAAGTGAGTAAAAGGGATGCCGCTTTGCATGATGTAAAGCGGCATCTCTCTTACTCACTGGAATCCGTCCTGCTATAACGGCTGGCAGTAAGCCCCTTGGTGCCCTTTATAGTTGATCTCTCAATTCTATCAGCCGACCTTGTGGAATGTTTACCATTGGTCATTCTTAACAACAACTAAATAATAGTTTGGTATTATTAAAAATATGTGAATTTGACTATGAAAATTACCTTTCGTAGATAGTTCAAATAGTATGTTTAGTTAAATAATTTGATTTTCCGTGGTTGGCGAACCATTATGAGAGCTCATGTGTTCAACAGTAACACAAATACAGCATCACCATAAGTTTCTCCATTCGGATGAAGTATTTTGTTCGCCGAAATGGTCGTTTCGGTTTCTGTTGTCATGATAATGCAGCCTCTGCTTACCATCGGACTAAGTGGGGCCATTTTCCTGAGCCACTATTATAATAAAGTTAAGAACATAAGCTAAGAGGATGGAGGTGACCAAATTTAATCAGTATAGTGCTTTGTTCGTAAGGTAGTTTAACGTGAATAAAATAACAATAAATCTAAAAGTACTTAAAGCGAACAATAGTTGCTTTTGTTGCCTAATTAATATTTGAAAGCCATTGTTTACGTTTCGGCGAAAAAGTAGGTCAGGATGATTGAACGAAAATCAGTAAACTTCCATCGGTGAAACAAAACAAAGATGATAAGCGCTTTATCAATGTTGAACCCGAAGTTTATTATTCAGTTGAAGATTCCACGGGTATAGATATGCACTCATGAATACAAAATAACGTAAGACGACTACAGTATAAGGGAAAACTTGAAGTAAGAAAAGCTGGCAAGAAATTCGCTTGGTACTTTCGTGTAGCGAAATGTAAAATTACTTTACTCGGAATGATAAGTAAATTTTGTAAAATATTTAATATGCTTCCAACGGTGGTAGTAGTTCTAGTTTAGTTAAATCCTTTCTGTATGCACAATTATTAGAAATTGTTGCTATTTCTGGGCAAAATTTAAACCTGAATCAACTAAGAACGTACCTACGGAGCACAGGTGTTCATAAGTTATTTCGTCGATCACGGAGTGTTAGCTTAATAATATTTAGAAGTACTTTTATAATGATATTTACAATTTTTATATTGTTTATATTTACATTCATTAATTAAAAAGTAATTATATAAATCGTCAAACAAATTCGATCATTCATTCGAAGTTCACTCGGTCACTCGTTCACTGTCTATGACGCGGGAAGTCATTCGGTATCCGACTGTCGTAGCGTGCGGACGTGTAAGTACAAATAAAGTGTGCCATACTGCTGGAGCAAACGTAAGGTTAGTGTCGGTATTTTGTTATTACTTTACATGTTCGAAATCATATTAATAAAATCTAGCAGCGTTTTAGTTCGTTTCTCATCGTTGATATTCCATGTATGTCTTAAAATTGATGTTTTTCGTAATAAAAATCGTTAAAGAAACTTATGAAATTTCATTTGAGGACCTAATCCTTCAACGCCTATAGTTCAGAAGTGGGATAGGCGAATAATTTATACTTTTTGTTCGCTTATCCCGCCCACCTACTTGAATACTATTCTTTTTTTTCTTTTTCCTCTTCTTTCAATTTCTGCTTTGAAATAATTTATTTATTCTCTGTTCCGTTTTAATTATGAAAAGACATAATGGAATTCAACGAATATTCTGCTACAAGCAATAAGATAAGTCATAATTTCCAAATTGCATCTGCCTGTATCTATGCAATCATTAAATATTTTTCTGATCCTACAATTATTATCTAATTTGACCATGGTTAAAAGCGGTCGACTACATTTATTTCTATTTTTTTTATTTTATTTTTTATTTAATTATAATATTTTCAATTACACGTTACATAAGTAAAAAACTGTGAGGGTACCGTGACTTGATACTCTTGATACATTATAATGATTGTATCTGTCTTATGCTTAACAATCACTAAAGATTTTAAAATTTTCACATTTTTAATCCGGATATACTATGCTAAAGAGTAAAATACGGTACTTATTTCGGTGTTTTATTTTTTTATAATGATTTTTGTACTAATTAAATCTGTTTTTAAATGTTAATTAACGGGCCTGTTGGTCGAGTGGCTAGAGACCTGGCTCCCTGGCTACAAAACCAAAGGTCGCGGGTTCGAATCCCGCTAGGGGCAAATGTTTGTGTGATGAACATCGGCATTTGTACTCGAGTCATGGATGTTTATAAAAGTATTTAAGTATGTTTATCCGTTCCTTAGCTTCCATAGTACAAGCTTCGAGCTTAGTTTGGGGCTAGGCAATTGGTGTGTAAGTCCAAGGCCTTTATTTATTATTATTATTATTATTTTAGCATTACAATCATCAAATATTGGTGCGTTTTCGCTGTTTTGTTGCTAATATACGATAGTACGGAACAAGGTGCTACGCTTATTTCTTTTTATTTTTTATTTTATTTTATTTGTTATTCTGTTAAAGACATCGACTTACAAAGCTATCCTAATATTGAGACTTTAAAAAGAATACATAATAATATCAACCGACGCATGATAATGATACGCATAAGATACGAAGTGAAATTAACATCCGCTGTCTACAAGTTTCAGTAATGGAATCTACTGTTGAAGAATCGACGGCAACTGGGCGAGATGCTACCAGTGATGTCGTCGTGAATGATCGTGCGGAAGTCAATAATGGTGACGACTGCACGGATCAAGGGCGGATTTCGCAGAGACAAGGTAGAATAGCGGAAGGGAGCCTGAAAGGTAGGCAAAGCCGCAATTCTTATGATAATTATCGTCTTTGCGATTTCCCTAATAAGAGATTGTCACGTATAAGAACTCGTGAATCTCGAAGTACGAGCGGGGAGTCGACGAGGCAACGCCATCATGGCGGGGAGTCTCGTCGGCAACGCTCTATTTGTCGTAATTTAAGGCAATATAGCCAGTCTAATTTTTCTGAACGTAGGCCTCGTAGCCGTAGTCGAACACGGTTTAACGTTGAGGCGCGCTTACACCGTAGAATACGCGAGAGTTCTAGTCGACGGCATCGCGCTCGTAGTAGTTCACTTGACTCTTTGCGATCTATCGATCAATATGCACGATGCCGTAGGCGCCCTCGCCGTTCTAGAGAGCAGTATAGACGCGAGGGAAATAGGAGGAATTTCTATAGAAGTGATTCGGATGAATATGATTATCATGGCAATAAACGAAGTAGATTATCCTCTCGTTCCCCTCGCGTTGATACTCATAAACGTCAGATGGGGTGTTGTCGTAGTAGTGATAGTTATAAGAGACCTGAAAATGATTCAAAAGAAACTCATTACATGTTAGATAAATTTTTAGATATTTTGAACGATATGAAAAATCAATCTTCACCTAGGCTTTCTCTTAATAACGTCATACCTGAGTTTGATCCTATGTCCAAGGATCAAACTGTTTTGACTTGGCTAACTAAAGTGGAGGAATGTGCTGAGATTTATGGGTGGAAAGAAAAAGAAATTATTCACTTCGCGCTTCCTAAGCTAACTGGGATTGCCAAATCGTGGTACCAGGGTCTTAGCACAGTCCTCTACTCTTGGAATGAGTGGAAAAGGAAACTTGTAGAATCATTCCCTTGTCGTGAAGATTACGCTGAACTTTTGACGATTATGCTGGCTAAAAAGGCTCATTATGATGGTGAAACTTTAGAGAGTTATTACTATGAAAAGATGAATTTGCTAAATCGGTGTGGCATCAACGGCCGTAAAGCTGTTGATTGTATCTTAAATGGTATTGAGGATCGGGCAGTGAGGGTAGGAGCCCAAGCTGCTCAGTTTCGCGAGCCTGAAGAGGCACTTATGTACTTAAAAACGGTTAAGGCAGGGTCCAACCGAGAGTTAAGTGAGAAAATCAAACAGGAAAGAAGGTCTGACACCACGACACCTTCTAATAGTAGGCGTCTTGACCCTCTTAAGAAGTTTGTTTGTCACAACTGCAATGAGGAAGGTCACAAAAGTTTTAAATGCCAGAAACCTCCTACTAAGTGTTCTAATTGCGGTAAATTAGGTCATATGAGCATTGTTTGTAGATCGAACAAACGTGACGTCCCAGAATCAGATCAAACGATACCATTATCCACTTAGGGAGAGGTCCACAGTAATGGTAAGTAAAAAAAAAAAAAAATAGCCGTTAAGTACCAAGGACCTTAACGGATCCTGAAAGTCTTGCCTAATGACCGTTTTGTGGTGGTAGACACCCCTCTAACTCGTAAGAAGGGCAGTCGCCGCTATGAGAATATTGTTGCAATCGACAAAATGGAGCCATGGCTTAGCTTTGATAAGAAATTTTGTAGTTTAGATTCTGATGATGACGAAATTATACAAGACTGTTTTGCCCGCGGCTTCGCTCGCGTTAAATTCGGAGTAGCACAATTTTACTTTTCTGAAAACAGGGGAGAACTGGGAACGGACTTTACACGTTATACGCTTACAGCTCCCGTGGGAATTTTGCAATATCTTGTTGCTAAACAACGTTAACTAAGCTATCTGCGTGCCTAATTTTAAGCGTCTAACTTGAGCGGTTTCGACTTCTCATACAAACGTTTTTTCTGCTCACTCCCGTTTCCGAGGGAATTTCGGGAATTCCTTTCTTAGTGCACCTCCACGGTATCTAAGCTACGCCCCTTCAAATTTCAAGTGCCTACGCCTAGCCGTTTAGACTATGCGTTGATATGACAATCAGTCAGTTTCTCCTTTCATATGTATATTTAGATTAAATAACCAAACAGCTAGCATAACCGTCAAAGTCATATTGTTTTTCCTGAAAGAATATTTTGGTACATATAACAACCAAGTTATTGTAAGACTCCTTTGTATTTGTATTAAATATAATAGTTAATTAGATATTAAGTTTAGAATAAATATATATGTTGTTATCATTATTATTTAATAAAGATTTGTATTTTACTGATTGTAATCAATCGCTATGGTTATAATCATTATTTAAATTGCAGAGATATTGCTTATTATGAATTAAAACAAATTATAATTTTGAAATAGGTATTTATCTAGATGCTAGATAAAACGAAGCATCAACCATATAGTAATTATATAAGCTCTGTCCTTTTATTTTAGAATTGAATGCACTGTATAGTAATCATCTCGTGAATAGGCTTCATAAATCCAAAGAGTTGTAATTGTTATTGTTTACAAAAAATACATATATTTAGTTTAATATAATGAACAATCGCAATGGGACTTGCTCTAGCAGGATGGCCGAGCTGTTAGCTTAATAATATTTAGAAGTACTTTTATAATGATATTTACAATTTTTATATTGTTTATATTTACATTCATTAATTAAAAAGTAATTATATAAATCGTCAAACAAATTCGATCATTCATTCGAAGTTCACTCGGTCACTCGTTCACTGTCTATGACGCGGGAAGTCATTCGGTATCCGACTGTCGTAGCGTGCGGACGTGTAAGTACAAATAAAGTGTGCCATACTGCTGGAGCAAACGTAAGGTTAGTGTCGGTATTTTGTTATTACTTTACATGTTCGAAATCATATTAATAAAATCTAGCAGCGTTTTAGTTCGTTTCTCATCGTTGATATTCCATGTATGTCTTAAAATTGATGTTTTTCGTAATAAAAATCGTTAAAGAAACTTATGAAATTTCATTTGAGGACCTAATCCTTCAACGCCTATAGGAGAGTATCTGAATACCGAGCTTCGTATTAAAATAAGAATAGAGAAACATAGTACATAATCTGTAGCATTGTATTGTGATGCGAGCCCTTGATCGTACCAAAAATATTTAAAGAAAAATATCAGCCTATTAATGTCCCACTGTAGGGCAAAAAGAAAGAAGACCTCCATCATTTTAAATCAGATTTTCGTCACAAACATGGGGAAAAATATTCATCTGTTATAACAATATATATATATATATATATATATATATATATATATATATATATATATTATGCATTGCAAAAGATATACATATATTGTAAAGCTGCAGCCTTTTCTCCTTCAATTAATTACAAGATGGTTTTGTTTTTTTTTGTATCCTCACCTACATGTTTTTGTTAAGTCATAATTGTTCTATTGTTTTCCTCTGATTGAGATGTCTGTTTCAAGAAGGTTTGTTAATGATTCTTACAATTTACAAATTATTATTTTTTGTGACCTTCATCAAGAATTTGAAATCAAGGAGAGGCCATCTATTTTGCTTTTAAAACTACACTATTAATTATTTATTGGGTTTTAATAAATTGCACAAAATGGGAGTATTTCCAACATCAGTTTTTGAAGTCAATATATTAACGTTTTTGTTAATCCAACTCGTTGGCCGACCTGAAACAGAAGTAATTTAATTAAAGAGAAAGGATTCCACTATTAAAATTTAACAAAGGTATTGACCGATTTTGCGCCATAACTCGTTAATTGGCAATAAAATTAAAATTTCATTGAAATGAAGTGGATTCCTGTACATTTTATTTTGGTTACAGGATAGTGTACGAATATTTGAAAATTCATTTATGTGGTGGATAGTCCATTTGAGGAAGGCTTTAAGCTCTTGTATAACAGTGTACAAAAACCGAAATCCACGCTACGGGGCGTGTCCAGTCGTGGGCGGCCACTGGTTACCAAATAATTGACAATCGCCTGCGCATGTAGCAAGACTTAAACAAAGTATTGTTTCAATGTTAATAAATTGTGAGTTCAATTTAGCTCCAGGCTTGACGAATTCCACCACACCTTAAAAAATTCCAATAGCGCATTGGTCAATATAAATGAATCTTACATTACCTACTCCTAATAGTTTACCTACTTCGTTTCCGATTTTATCAATAAGTGCGGTTATCTCGGTCATCCTAATGATGTCAAGGCCTTTTAACATTAGGTTTGAGCAATTGTAAACAAATATAATCAATGTGTCTAACGAACTTTGATCTGTTGTTATCTTGTACTATTTAATTACTCAAGAACACTTCTTAATTAGCTTTTAAAGATAGTTCAGAACAAAAGTCTTAGGAGTATACAAATTAATTTGTGGTTTCAGGTAATTAAAGTACCCATTCTAGCGTGATGGGTAACACCGAAGAATACTATGTCTATATCTCGTTTAGGGGCTCGATGGCGCAGTGGTTAGCTTAGCGCACTTGGTCTGCCATTGCTAAAGTTAAACAACGTTCTTATAGGCCAGTCACAGGATGGGTGACCGAAAATTTCAATCTCGAGCTTCTCCGTGCTTCGGAAGGCACGTTAACCCGTTGGTCCTGCGCCTGATCACTCAACCGCCGTGTCAGGTTGCGTTCCCATCGAACTACGAGAGTGAGGGAATAGGGAGTTAACCTGTGTTTGCGCACTCACTTGTGCAATAATATATCCCGCAGACCTGGCTGATCGTGAGATCGGCCGCCGTGGTCGAAAAACAACCGGAGTATTATACTCTTTGAGTTGTATTCCTCATAACTGAGGTTTGTGATCATTGTATGAAATGGAATACGACTTTCTTGGCAATCATAATGGAGTGGTGTGCCACTGCCTTCTCCATAACCTTTATCTCATGCACATTCATTTATTGATCCTTCTTGGCACAAACACCAAGTCGCTAACTTACAGTATTACAGTTATTTAAACAGGGAAATTCTATTTCTCTGATACTCTATATGTTTTATTAAATACTATAGCACTTTTCTCATAAATGATCGTTGTAAAAATATAACGTTTTCATTTTAAATGCCAATGTTATTGAGCCCATTCTGCTTTCAATAGCTATTTGAAACTCGAAGTTAATTTTTTAATATTTAAGACTAACAGAGATTTAAATCGTTATATGTGCCTCGAAACCAGAAAACTGAGGCATTCATTTGTTTGACATGATGTATGAATCTTTCACTGCGATTACAAGCGACAGTCGCTTCAAATCTTAGTGCCAATTTCAGAGCGCGACGAAGTATGGCGAGGGCATATCAAACGATTTAAATATATGTAGACTAAAATTAAATTTCGTAGATTTCAACGTTGTAAGTACGTTGAGCAAAAACTCCAACCAGTCAGAACCAGTTTAAATAGTACGCTGATTTTCCTGTGGACTGAAGTTACGAGCATTTTACAACTTTTAACACGAAATGTGGTTCAGCATCAAAAACAGTTCGCGCATTAAAAACTAACCGCTACCAGAGAGCTGTTTAAATTGACGTAGGGAATTATTCGCTGAATAAAGTTACAATATACTTTAAGTGTAATTTCCGGCAGTTGTTTCAAATTACTAGCAAACCAACTGAAATAAAAACTATATTAAAAAAAAATGTATAATGATTTTTTAATTTTTAATCTGAATTAGGATGTGTTCATAGTTTTAATGTTCACATACATTAGATCGAACGCTTGATTTCTTCTGTATTAACCCACTTGTACAACATTAAGTTAAATTTGAAATTTTATTGTGTTCAATTCTTTTATCTTCGCATTTATATTGTAACTCAAAAACCAACCATTAAAATCTCCGACTTCACCGAAATCCGTGATCGATAGTTCCCAGGGTTGTCAAATGTGATGTCCATTAGACAAGGCGCAGTTCGCAACAACTGTAAGCCGGTGGGACTCAAAGTTCTTGATTGGAGAGTGCATAACGGAAAATGAAGATCATCTGGGACGCCGACTTTTACCTAGTTTGTTTGAATGGACTAGTTCATTGAAGACTGTTGGTTTGGAAACTATTAAAACTACAGCATAAATAAATACTTTATTCGTAAAAGGCTTTAAGTGTTAACAAATACCGTGTCAGTACTAACTCACTTTAATTACAAAAAAAAAAATCGACAATGTAATTTTATTATGTTCATTTCTTTAATCCTCGCATTAAAATTGCAACTCAAAAACCAACCATTAAAATCTCCGACTTCACCGAAATCCGTGATCGATAGTTCCCAGGGTTGTCAAATGTGATGTCCATTAGACAAGGCGCAGTTCGCAACAACTGTAAGCCGGTGGGATTCAAAGTTCTTGATTGGAGAGTGCATAACGGAAAATGAAAATCATCTGGGAAGCCGACTACTTAGTTTGTTTGAATGGACTAGTTCATTGAAGACAGGCCTGTTGGTCGAGTGGCTAGAGACCCTGGCTACAAAACCAAAGGTCGCGGGTTCGAATCCCGCTAGGGGCAAATGTTTGGTTGATGAACATCGGCATTTGTACTCGAGTCATGGATGTTTATAAATGTATTTAAGTATGTTCCCTAGCATACATAGTACAAGCTACGAGCTTAGTTTGGGGCTAGGCAATTGGCGTGTTAGTCCAATGAATTTATTATTTATAGACTGATGGTTTGGAAACTATTAAAACGTAAACATAAATAATACAAATTTTTGTAAAAGGCTTCAAGTGTTAATATATACTGTGTTCGTTAATGGCTTAACCTTCTTTCAACGCTCTTACATTTTCAAATCGTAACAAAAAAAAATCTTCTGGCGTAATACAAAAACATAACTTGGCGTCACTTCACCATTAATTTTATGGCACATCGTGTCTTGTTGCTGAAAATTTTTGGTAGTTATTAAAAAAAATAACAAATAAAATTAGAAAAGAAAATGAAACATGACATACTCTTTGTAAAAAATAACATTTTCGTTTTCCATCTTACTCTTTAAACATCTAGGTATATTATTACTCAGATATCTAAATAAAGCATCAAAATCAGAACATTACATCAACCTATCCACGTCTGGGACACGGACAGTCCGCCGCAAAAAACACTAACATTGTCAAACTTTGTCACGTAGGTCATATTTCAAAGAACAGGGGTCCCAGAGAGTGACTTTTTATGCCCTGACATGTCGCTACCGTTGTAGGGCTTTGCGTAAAACAATTTCGTTTTGGCATGCAAAGTAGTCCGTACAGGCGAACGAATAAAACCCTATTGGAATGATTAAGACATTAAATACATCGGTTGTTTTCAGTAAAAACGTTCGTGAATACGTCATTGATGAAGTTTATTTTTTCTTCTCTGCATTCGGAAGCGGAGTATTTCTTTGGAATTTTGTTTTCAGTTTTGAATACATACATTAATTTAGGATTTTTTTATTTTATTGAAACATCGAAAAAATCAATTTTTTTTTAAATCAAAGCCCGAATCATGTTGTGTTTCTAAGTATAATTACAAGTCACTACCTATTTTTATGTTTATTTTTTGTACCTATGTTACTTTGAAGCAAACCTTGATGTACTTTTACTGTTATTATTGGTCGTAAGCGCATGCACAAAGTATTCAATGTCATTCCCAACTAATGAATAAATATTTGTTTGTCTGTTTACTTACGAAAAATAAACAAACTTCATCCGCGCAAAGGAAATAATAAATTATGAATTATCTTATCTTCACACCATATCCCTTTATGAGTTATCCCGAGCTGTTGCATTCCCCGTATTTTTGTATTTGTTTTATTTTTGTGGGCTTGATTACTTTTCCCGGTTTGCTTCCTACATTTATTCATAAATACTGAAGCTGGGTTTATGTTAACATCGAATATCTGTAATTAGTTATTACAAAGTTTACTAAAACTAGCTTAGAAGACTCTGATTGATTCTTAAGTGTTACTCATGGAATAATATTTAATCACTTTCTAAATTAATTTATTTAAATTAGAAAAAGTTAGCATCATATAAAAATTAAAATCTAAATAAGAGTCGATATTACCAGATAGTCCTATATTTTCTGATTTTTAAGTTTGCCTTATGATGCCTTTTTGTGGGTCCAAGAAGCCTGTTTGTACTGATAAAATATTAAAATGGCACTCTAGGTACAGTATAACTTGTATTAACTTAGTAGACTTTATTACAGCTGTTCTTCATTCGTCATCAAAGCTTCAATTAATTGTTCGTAAAAGATATACCAACAACAAAACCTCTCTTAATCATCCGTAAAGAAACAAACGAGTCTATTAACTCTCACGTGTCGCTAGTTTTTGTACAACGAACAAAAGCCTAATTACGCGACTGTGTCACAAAGTACAACAAGGCGGGAATATTCGCGGTCGAATAGAGCAACATGGATCGCGAAGGAAGTTCACTTTGAGCACCCGCACATTCAGCACCTGCCAAAATATCTGGTTCCCGGTCCATTTTGAGCAGGCCTATTTTTATATTTGGCAGGCGTATTTCATACATTTTACAGTGAATTAGCACTTCGTATCTGTTGTGCTATGTTTCTGCAGGTGATAAAGGTCGCCAGAGTTCAGTTGGGGAGGGTATGGGGTCTTAAAGACAGGCGGGATGTCCATCAGGCGAACCGGTGGCTTGTTTCCCGCCCCTGCTTAAAAATTGACAAACAAAGACATATTTCAATATGTGCTCAAAATGGACTAGGCTAGATGCTCAATGTGCCTGGTGAGAGTGATACAAAAATGGGAGCTCAAAGTGGACTACCTCAGTTCACGAAGTACGAAAAGGCGGGAAGCAGATTCGCGGTCGAATCGCTAGCTCTGAATTCAGTGATATCTGGCATCGAGCCAGCGAGTTCACCGCCCCACTCATATTTTACGATACAGCATCCTCACAATGAGATACGCCTTAGAATTACAATGTTTACGTTACGCAGCGTAATTACGTAATTGAAAATATTTAGATAGCGTATCTCGTATTTTTATTGATCGGTGCCTTTTAATCTAGTCTGCTGTTGTGTGTATTATGAAATGAATTGAAATTGATGGACGCGTCTCAATTATATACTTGATCGGCGTGAAATTTCGTTTGATTGCTGCTTATCCGAACTAAGACTTGGGATTATATTATTTCGATTAATAGTTTCTTTTTGTGCTAGTCATTATTTTGAAATGTTGCATAAAGAACAAATTAGAAAACATAAATTCAATCATCAACGGGATTTGCTCTTGAATGCCTATGTTTAAAAACCAGTTAAAATAAAAAATAGTAAAGGTTTTTGTTGCCAACTGTACAATTTCACTCATGTAGTACGACGAATATAAATGAACTCTTTGACCTAACACGATAGGGCATTTCCTAAACAAATCCACTTCCTTTGCGATAAACAAAACCCGACAAAATACACAAGCCGACTGTATACGTATGTAATATGTTTGGTAAAAAGATTATGGCTTTGAATTTATTTCTTCTGTTCCTGAAAATCTATAGTTATAAATATAGTTTATATGTGTAATTATGAGAAAGTCCCGTACTTCGGCTCATGGCATGAACCCGTGGGATGAAGATATCTCTACAGAGAATTTAATTAATCTCCCTAGCAAAATGGGTCCCGGCTATCTCATCCTCGTATGGGTAAATGCATTAAGATAACTCGACTATAGTAGACCATTACTTTTTCTTATTTGAAATGCCAAATTGAGTCCCACCTTTTCTTTACTATAATATTTTTTTGTCTATCTAGTAAAAATTGGAAATCTCGAACATTTCAAACATTACTTGTAAATAAAACAAAATAGCAAGAGCTATACTGCCCAAGAATAATAATATACAAAATTATCTCCGTAGGTAATACAAAAACTTACAAGACGATAAAAAATCATGTCGTCACCCATGGATAATGTGTTGGATTGCCGTCTTGTGCTAAAAATCGTTATTAAATAATGATCTAATAAAAATAATAACCTTCTTTCCGTTATTGTCTTAATCAAATTATCCGAGCCACATTGATGTGACAAAGTGAGATTAATGGATTTGTTGATGGATCGGTAAGGAAACATTTGTGGTGTTGTTCTTGATGATTACCTTCACGGAAAATACCTGAAATATTCTCACGATACGATTAGCTAGGAACGAGTACCTACTAGTTTACAAAATTCATCTTATTTAAAGACATATATTAATATGCTATATAATTTATAGGGTGTAACAAAATATACTGCAAATATTTTAAGGGCGAATTCTGTAGTGGAAATGTAATCAATATCGGATATTAAAAAGTAAAAATTAATGCCTACCAAATTTTGCATTTTCTGCATTGGCCAATTTCTCTTTTCATCCTGTAAGCTTCGCCCCTTCTCCGCCACTTTGCTTTTGGGCCAGGACAAGTGTAGTAATTGTATTACACTGATAAGACACGATCCAGCTGTCTTGCATGTGACAAAATTTGTACTTTTCCCAATTATTCACTCAATTCATTTTGTTGATTTTCACGGAAAATAGCGTATTAACAAAAAAATTTTACTAGACAAAGGAGATGTCCCAGAAATGTATGAAACCTCGGCCTGGTCCATGTACGCTAGACCTAAATATAGGCGAATAAGTGTACTACAGTTTTAATCATTCCAATTCTTATGGAAAACCTTAGTTTTTTGGTTGAAACAATAAATTATACCACAATATGGCGGAGGACGCATTCATAGAGTAAAGTAAATATACCAAGACGCATCTTTGAAACTTGAATGACGTTTATGTCGTTTATCCGTCAGTTTATTTTTGTTTTGACAGTATGCAGTTTATTTCACAAAGTATTTATATTTTTAGGTTACAAACGACCTAAAAAGGCTGGGGCCCAAAGCTGTAAATCCCAGTAAAGAAAAAAATTACAGTTGCCATCTTTACGAAGTAAAATGAACAATTATGAATTTGATTTTATTTTTAAACCACTAAACTACGGACCAAAAATGTTTTATTGTATTTTTAATGGAAATAGCAATATTTTACCGATTTTTTGGTACCACGTACATGGTGCGGGCCTGGGATGGGACATCTCATTTATTGAATTTCCACTAAACGATTCGCCCTGGTAATTAATGCTCTACGGAACATTTGTGTGTGAGTTAATATTTTTATAAAATAAACGAAGTTGCAGAACAGAAGCACATAATTCCAAACGTTTATCATTTCAAACTTATATGTACATAGGTGTATTGTTTGTTGACCCCGGTCCGTGAATACAACGCGGTATCAACCGCACAAGGGCCCTTTATCCTGTGTACTTTATTTTAGTAAAGTGCTAAGGACTTCTGATGCAGCCCCTTCTTTGCCACTGAGCACAATGGGCACGTGCCCACTGTCCCGCGATGAATTGGGGTCCCCAAACAATGTACTTCTGCACTTGGGGCCCCCGACACTGCTCCATATGATTACCATACCAGACGTTTAAAGGCCCTTGTGCCCAGGGCCTTTGATAGATATAAGAAGGCCCTGTCCTGATGTAAAACAGGGAAACTACAAAGTGAGCCATCAAATGCGGGAGATTTAAACACGAGTGAAAGATAAAGAAATCTAAGTTAGGATACTGTACCCCTGTGACCATAATATTCGCAGTGTACGAGTATGGCGGCAACCCACATAAATTGGTTTATTATCGTCCTATCGCCGTCTCTCTACTTATCCAGATGCTTTTATACCATTCCCCAATGACTAGGCGAGAGAGAACCTAACGTTAATAAATTAGCAATTTCTTTCACGCTACGAAGACGGCACTTATCATGTTGTATCAGTCTGGTAAATCTTTAGTTGGCTGAAGAAATGAGGAGGAAAACATTCGTGTTTGTATTTTGTTTTAGTCGTTTTACTAACTTGTCTTGGTAAACAGGCAAGGTTTCTTTAAATAAATAGTATTTTTTATCATCAATAGTATTTTTTATGAATAGTACCACCCTACCACACCACCGAAATCGCACCATCCAAGGGTTAAAACGGGAATTGAATCCGTTAACCCCTCCTAGGTGATTGAACGGTCCTTATAAATTAGATGACTCTCTAACAGATTCAAAATTAAAAAATATGACGAATATTATTTACATACGAAAAAATACTAGCAAAATACTTCTTTAGATAAAGATAGGATAGGCTAGAAGAGGTACGGATTTATTCTGCAATTAGATTTGTAATGAAATTGTTTTGCCCGCCACGTTTTTTACCCTACAAGACAAACAACACGTCTCATTTAGCCTTCGCATAAAATCACTTAACAAACCTAGTAGATAAATCAAAGATAAAACGTCCGTATACCCTAAACGGAGTCTATTAGCACCAATAGTCCACCTGTCTCGATCGAACTCCTTTAGAAAGTCTTAGTAATACTTACCCTTTGAACCTGTGAAATTGATCCTAATTCCAACCTTTGTTGGTTTAGGGTCTACTAAATCTCTTCACGCTATTACCAGGTATTTAATTTACCAAAGTGGTGGGTCCTCAAAGATTGCCCGAACTATGCAATTACGACCTGCTTAATGGAAGTTAAATAACTTAGTTGACAGTAATACCCTCACCCTATTTTACATGAATTAGGAACATTCTGAGACATGACCAGACCAATATAAGTATTTAATCAGTCACATGTTTAAAATGTATAAAAACATGTTGTAAAGAAAGAAAAAGCTTATTAAGTGTTAATCAACATTTCGTTTTTCTTAAGGTTGACTGGCAGAGAACGCTTTTAGTGTTAAGTCCGCCTTATGTATCTTACTTACTTCTGTAGTCAATAAAGTCCTTATAAAAATAAAAAAAGTTTCAGTGCCCAATTAGAAATTCCTGCATTAGGTACTTTTTTAGAAAAGATTATGTCCAAACGGCGATGCTTTATATTTTGTAGGACCAATTAAAACGGTTAATTATATTATAGTAATTATGACAGTCTGTTAATAGTGCACATTATTCTAATGTAGTTCCATTAATTATGTAAGTTTAGTTTCAGACTAGTGAGATATATTGCAGTTTGAGGTGTACGAGTATGTTGTTCAAACTGACCAAACTACCGGCATGTCACGTATCCGTTATCTTCAACAGAAATACCTATATACATTTACATTTACGTACAGTTAGTAATATAACTGTAATATATAACTTAGTTTTAGTTGGCTTTATTTAATGGCATCTGCAGCTTACCGGTTCTCAATAAAATCTTAGTGCTTAGTGCTCAATTTTAGAGCCGAGTGTAACGTTGGTTTATGATTAAACTTCAATTTCCTTTACTGTTTTGCTGTAAACTGCTTTCCTTGTTTTAGAGAGTCAGTTGCTTTTTTACTTATTAACTCTTGTATATTTAGTTTCAAAGTCATTGTGGTATAACTTGTGAAATCTTAAGATATTAAATTCAGTTAAATTTTACTAAAAATGTATGTACCTATATCTACAACACAAATACGAATTATACAAATACGAATGTTGACATATGCAACAAAATTAATTATCAGTCAAACAAAACTAACATTAACATTCAGTTGAGGGCAAAAGTTTTCAATCCCTAGTCGGCTTAAACTTATACATATAAACACATCCATTAAACTTAACCTAAATTCAATAGACATTAATGGTATTCCTCCGAGGGACCAGTTTGACAATAACACGCAGAGAACACGAACTATGCTAAACTCACACCTGTCTCCTATTAAATCCCTACATTGCAACTTTGATACGGAGTATTACATAGTTATTAAAGTTTTGTAATAGTTCCGATGTTGTTGATGATACGGGAAATAATAACTGAAGGGTGTAAACTCATTTGAATTTATAAAGTGGTTTGTTGTTTCAGGTAATTATTGTTATCTACCGTGTTACTTTTGGTGAGTACAGGAACGTGAAGTGGAAGTGATACTTTTACTTTTTAAAGTACACTAGCGGCCGCCCGCGACTCCGTCCTCGTGCATTTCGCTTTCCTTAAACACTATATTATCCTGTTGTCAAATGGACTATCCAACCCAAAAACCATTTTTAAATTCGAGCCAGTACTTTCTGAATTAGCGCGTTTAAACGTACAAGATCTTCGGCTTTGTTATATTAGTATAAATTTGTTTAATTTGGTTCCTAGAGACACTTGAATTTGTTTAAAAGTACTTAGCAATTATTACTATGTTAGTCAGCTCAGTGTTTAATTATTATTAGCATTTGTAGTATTTGCATGTTTTCCACCCATTTGTGTTGTAATGGTTGATGAAGATAGATAAACCATGTAAAGGTGTTTGGATGGATATCCCCAGTTAGAATTTCGCACCTGCTATCTTCGTACCTTTGAACACGTGAAATACCTTATCCTCTCGCCACATTGAAGATACAGTTCCAAACTTCGGCGGATTGACCATCAAACCCTTTGTTTCCATCAAATTCTGATTGGAGTCCGAAGTTCTGTATCAAAGAACCAATCAGAGTGGTTTCTGTTAACTCCCACAGGCCTATTTCGTTGATTAAATCCACTTTAATAATAATATAACCGGTATTTTAGGGATTTTGAATGCTTATCGTTAAATCCCTTGAAACCCGCGTGGACCTAAACTCGGCTTTAATTTTCCTCTTTTATAAAATATTTCGAGTCGCACCTTTGAGCACGGATAATTAGCCTTTAATTTTTCGAGGCTTTAATTTGCATAAACGCTGCAATTTGCTTATTTTGTGGTGCTGAAACAAAAATAGATGAGAAGAAATTCGTTGAAATATTCATTTTGTTCATTTTCAGAGTGAAATGACAACGAGTAACTTGAAATTCACAGCTTCTATTTTAGGCGCAATCATGAAAATGTTCAAAGTCCCTCCAAGTTTTTCAATAATTCAATAATTTAGAAATCATTCCGCACGGAAATGTTTCTCTGAAGGCTCCATAATTGTTGGGAAATCACCACGCTTCCGAAATGCAAGTGATCGCTAACTCATACTTTTTAGTAAAAGATTCAAATAGTTCGTTCCATATAACAAGTTAATAAAAAAATTAAGAAATAATATTTTGATTTCAAAACATATGTTTGAACTTTTAACTTTATCGCGTTTAAATCTGCATGTGTTTTTGAAATCAATAGCTTGTGAAATGATTATTGCCCTAATTATCAATTCACATGCTCATTAGCGCTAACTTAGTTATTGCATAGCCGATGTAGTGCCTCAATACATACCTCGAGTTGTACTAATTATCAAGATAATGCTCCTTCATTATAGCTGGCTGATTGGGAATCCTTGAACCGGTTACGGGATGGTGTAAGTGCCCCTTCAATTGAACTAATTGCTGATGCAATGTTTCCTCTTAACCAGGTAGTTGCACGGTTGTTTTAACTGGTAATGACTGAGTCACGTTGTTTTGGAGTTTAGTACAATTGGTCCTTTGATGTTGCGCAATGAGACGTAAACGATGCTAAACCAAAGGTGGGTAACCAAGTATTGGAGGTGATTATTTGATCCTCCCAAATAAATGTCGTAGATTTAGAATTACTATATTTATTGCTGTTGCTCTCGTAATGGTAAGAGCGCGGTAAGAGCGTGGAATTCAGTTTCCGGACACAGTGTTAAAGCCTTCCTTCACTAATGGATCATCCAACGCAAATACTTATTTTAATTCGAACCAGTAGTTCCTGAGTTTATCACGTTCAAATAAACAAATAAACTAACTCTTCTGCTCTAATATACATATTAGTGTAGATGGCTGTATATTTTGTTGGTAGTTCTGAAATAAATTAATATTGTATAGCATAACTAAACATTGTTGTCCTGGCAATGTTTCCAAGATAAAATATTATGATATTTTTTTTGTTTTTTTTTTTATATTTTATTATATTTGGCAATATTTTTCACTATCGCAAGTTTCAAAACCATAAGTATAAGAATAACTTGTTTTCTTGTAATTTGGGTCATGGCACTGGTAAAATACTCGATACAATTAGTGACGTCTAGTTAAAGTTCCATAAACCAAGAGACTTTTAGAACAAATAAATAAACCTTGGTGAGACAGTTATTTTATTTGGACCGCTGCCAAAAGACAGGGCAAAAATTACCAAACATAAATAAAACAAAATCATTGTTGACATGTGTACTATTGTTTTAATAAATGCCACGCAAGACGTTGACGAAGCGAGCTAGCCAATCTTGTAATTAAAAACCGGCAAAGCGCGAGTTGTACAAGCCTAAGAAGGGTTCTGCAGCAAGTTTTATGATTTATGACGTATTTAATTTTTTTCAGCCAGTTATTAGTAACCCATGGGGTTACTATATTATATTAATAACTGGACGTTTAATTTTATTGTTATATTTTATATTGTTATATTTATGTTATTGTTATATTTTTACTTGCGTGTAAGCATTTTAAAGCTATTCATAGATTACATCTGGTCAGTATTATTAGTTAACTATTTTGGATAAAATGTATGTGACAGAAGGGGGGGCAAATAGGTAATGCATATGGGATCGGTTGTTTGGTATTTTAATCGGTTGGCTACGGAACCAAATCGTTGGAAAAGAGAGCAGTGACATTAATAGCAGCAGAACAGACGTCTGACATTCCGTGTGATGTTTTCCACCGCTCATTTTATGCTGATTACGCAAGCCAGAGGCCAAGGCCCGTGAGGTGAACACAAATGAGCCCTCAGATTTCCTTAAGCTGCCGACAAAGTTTGTTCCTCGGGCTAAAAGTGTAATTTTCGCATTCAAATGTTTTCCGTGCCGGATATAATGCCGCGTGAGAAGTGGGCGCGTGGCGTATTTATCATTTTATCTTACAGGATTGAAGATTTGTTTTGTAATGATAAAGAAGCACAAAAGAGCTTATATGGTATAAACTACACATTGTAATACTAAGTTGCTTACTGCTGTCTGTCCCTATGTATGCTTAAATCTAAACTACGCAACAGATTTTGATGCGTTTTATTTATCAGATAGAGTTATTCAAGATGAAGGTTTCTTGTGTTCATAATACATGCATAATATATAGGCTAAGAGCTAGCGAACCATCTGACTAACCCGTTTCCCACAAAGCTAGAAAATTTTTGAATGATGTTTTATTATCGGCCTATTAAGAAAGTACCATTCTGGCAGGCATCTCGCGGTTGCGTCATCATCCCTTAAATTTTTTAAAATGTCAAAAAAATATTTTTTTTTAATCTTCTTCCACAAGGCTACAATTTTAATACGGTGTAATTTATATATGTTTAAGTGTAAAAAAAAATTGACAACCTATTTTGACGGATGCAAGTATATGCCAGTCGATAGCAAAGTTGTCATCGGGATAGTAATTCATAACCTGCTCCCACATGGCTAAAATTTTTAGGGCATATTCTTTTAACTGTTTAGAATGTATATGTAAACAGCCAGAACATTCTGGCGGTTGCAAGGGTCTGCCAGACGAGCTGGATATAATAGTCATGACGCCCGATGGGAGCGTGTGCGCAACAGACTTATACGAGTTCCAATGTTAGAAAGAAAGGACGTAGTATATTATTTTGCGAAGATATGATGAAGGATTATTAAAATTAAATATAAACAGAGTTATATGTAAAATATAATTTTTTATTTATCTTAACAAATATTTATTGTTCAAACCGTCTCCATAGGTTTTCATACATAATATTATTATTGAAACTTATTATTCATCTTCTGAATCATAATGATAATCATCTATGGTTTCATCATTTTCTGGAAAAGAAATAAAATGATTTATTAATACAATAAAATTAAAAATCAATTTTTTTTAACATATAAATTTGTCCTGCATAAATCACGAAGAGGCAGACACAAAAATTATATATCACATTTGTCAAATCAATGAAGACAATGTGAATGTCTTAATTAAATCATCTGATACTGATGTTTTAATTATAATGCTCGGAAATATGGACCATTTATGTAATGACTCATTGCACATTTTTATGGAATACGGTGCTGGAAATAAAAAAAGATGCATTTCGATAAGCGAACTTCATACCAAACTTGGACCATCTTTATCATCAAGTTTACCAGGATTTCATGCACTAACCGGTTGTGACTACAATCCATCATTTTTTCAAAAAGGAAAAAACCGACCTTTTTCTATTCTTAAGAAAAATGTAGAATATCAAGAAGCTTTCAAAAAACTTAGGAATTCTGATACAACAGGGTGCAGCAGTGAAATTTTCTCAATTATTGAAAAATTTTCTGTGAAATGTATGGCAGCAAAGAAGTTACTGTTAACAAAACAAGATATGATAAGTTCGTCATTACTTATAAACCAAAAAATGTGGACGAGCCATTTAATAAAAAATATTTAAATTACGATTCATCACATCTACCACCGTGTAGGTCCGAATTACATGAGCATTTTCTACGCGCACAATATATAGCAAGTATATGGAGTAATGCCAACATTAAAGTGCCCACAACATTAACACCAGAGAATAATGGATGGATTATGGATGATAATAAATATATATACAACTGGTATGAGGGTGACACTGTGCCATCATCTATTTATGATGCTCTTATACAATCTGATCAGTCTAATGACATTGAGTTAGGTAAATAATGTTTGTTTTTAGGGTTCCGTAGCCAAAATGGCAAAAAAACGGAACCCTTATAGATTCGTCATGTCTGTCTGTCTGTCTGTCTGTCTGTCTGTCTGTCTGTCTGTCTGTCTGTCCGCCAGTCTGTCACAGCCACTTTTTTCCGAAACTATAAGTACTATACTATTGAAACTTGGTGAGTAGATGTATTTTGTGAACCGCAACAAGGTTTTCACACGAAAATAGAAAAAAAAATAAAAAAATAGGGGGTCCCCATAGTTAGAACTGAAACTGAAAATATTTTTTTTCATTGATCATATACGTGTGGGGTATCTATGGATAGGTCTTTAAAAATTATATTGAGGTTTGTAAGCTCATTTTTTTCTTAAGTGAATACTTTGCGTGTCCGACTCTTCCAAAGTGGAAAAAAGTGTGTCCCCCCCCCTCTAACTTCTAAAGTAAGAGGACGATAAATCTGAAATAAATATATAATGTACATTACCATAAAAACTACCAACGAAAATTGGTTCGAACGAAATCTATTCAGTAGTTTTTTTAATACGTGAAAAATAGAATTTGTACGGAACCCTTAGTGCGGGAGTCCGACTCGCACTTGGCCAATTTTTTATTTGTACATATGATATTTATATGTTAAAACATTTTGTTTTTTTGATTTTATTGTATTAATAAATCATTTTATTTCTTTTCCAGAAAATGATGAAACCATAGATGATTATCATTATGATTCAGAAGATGAATAATAAGTTTCAATAATAATATTATGTACTAGCGGCCCGTCACGCGGTTTCACCCGCGTCCCGGGGGAACTACTTCCCGTACCGGGATAAAATATAGCCTATGTTACTCTGGGTGAATGTAGCTTTCCAACAGTGAAAGAATTTTTCAAATCTGCCAAGTAGTTTCGGAGCCTATTCAATTCATACAAACAAACAAACAAACAAAAAATCAAACCTTTCCTCTTTATAATATTTGTATAGATGAAAACCTATGGAGACGGTTTGAACAATAAATATTTGTTAAGATAAATAAAAAAATATATTTTACATATAACTCTGTTTATATTTAATTTTAATAATCCTTCATCATATCTTCGCAAAATAATATACTACGTCCTTTCTTTCTAACATTGGAACTCGTATAAGTATGTTGCGCACACGCTCCCATCGGGCGTCATGACTATTATATCCAGCTCGTCTGGCAGACCCTTGCAACCGCCAGAATGTTCTGGCTGTTTACATATACATTCTAAACAGTTAAAAGAATATGCCCTAAAAATTTTAGCCATGTGGGAGCAGGTTATGAATTACTATCCCGATGACAACTTTGCTATCGACTGGCATATACTTGCATCCGTCAAAATAGGTTGTCAATTTTTTTTTACACTTAAACATATATAAATTACACCGTATTAAAATTGTAGCCTTGTGGAAGAAGATTAAAAAAAAATATTTTTTGACATTTTAAAAAATTTAAGGGATGATGACGCAACCGCGAGATGCCTGCCAGAATGGTACTTTCTTAATATACCGATAATAAAACATCATTTAAAAATTTTCTAGCTTTGTGGGAAACGGGTTAGTCGGATGGTTCGCTAGCTCTCCCCCTAATAGTAGAGATACGAATGATACCACCCGTGAGATGCCGCTAGTATTAAAGTAATGCGGCCGCACGCGACTCCGACCGCGTGGAATTCAGTTTACGCACACATAGTGTTATACTATATTACAGGTATAGCTTACAGCCTTCCTTGACTAATGGACTATCCAACTCAAAAATATTTATTCAATTTGAACCTGAAATTGCGCGTTCAAACAAACAAACTCTCTATAATGTATGTAGATTTTATTTACAAAAATATCCTATTGATTTACCTTAACTATCGTTAATATATAGCAGCCTTATTTATAACCTTAAGCAAGACCTACATTATACGTAAATGACTATTTCGATCGATGTCGGACATAACATCCCTTGTAAGACCGTATTGAAGGCCAAAATAGAATCTGTAATTAATTTATTTCTAATTAGGTAAAATAAATGCTATGTTTACATTACGTTTTAAAGGCAATCATTTGCAAATATGGTTGGAACGATTCTAACGGTTTAATTAGAATTTCCTAAATATAATTAAAGCCGATTAACGTTTCTTGCCTCTTTTGATGTACTGAAATATCTATCTACTTAGTCATATTGTGCATTGATGATCTATTTCATTAATTTAGGTTTTTTTACAAAAGAGATTCAAAAGTAGTGTAAAAAAAAAATTGTATTCCTTTGTAAGGGTTACGGAGGTCAGGCGGCAGGCATTCAAACGCCCCTTGGTTCCAAGGCAATGGTCAAGGATGCAACCGGGAGAGGCGCTAGTAGCGCAATCTGGAATCTGGAAAGATGTAACTAGTTTAAAGGAACTACTAATAACGTCTTGATGTTCTAGTGGTTTAAGTACTGGGCTGTGGTTTCGAGGTCCTGCTTTCGATTCCCAGGTTTTCCCGAACACAGCTCAGGTTTGTGATCACCAATCCGCATTTGACAAGCGTGGTGATTAAGCCAAAACCCATCTTTGTAACGAAAGCACGTTTTCAATGACGGAGGCTTTCCTGCAGTGGGACATTAAAAGGTTGATACTTTACCTACTTTACTATTGTATTTCATAGTATAAATTGGCCATCACTGTAACAACTTACAACTCGATCAAATACGCAGGTCCTTTACTATAGTGTGTTTGACGTGTAACTTGTGGATTTGACAAATCGTCGTGCCCTAATGACGTAGTATGCGTGCTTATATCGGGAATAACTCAACCGTCAAACTTAATTAATTTCTGTGCTACCCTCTCGGGGCCGTCTCGCGTCGTCCTTAAACTAATATGATGATTTAATTATCGGAAGTTCATTTTAAATATGTGGGTTTTTTTGCTTTTATAATAACATATCGTACCTATTGTTAGAAAATGCATTTTGTTATTGCACTATTATTATACAATCAGTTAGTCCTAACATTCAAAGCAATTGATTGAATTTAAGGGAGCTGAAAAGTGATGTTCCAATCATTATTACCCACATGGTTTGAACAATTGTAACGGTATAATTAGATTTAAATTATCTAATTTAATTAAAAGTAGATTAAGGTTTGTTTTGATTTACATACCTACTGATATAACTAGAAGTCAGAGAGAGAAGTGATCATTTATATTTTACTAATTCTGGTTTTTATAAAAAAGAGAACCCTCTCTGAAACAAGTTGATCTAAGTTACTCATCATCATCATCATCATCATCCTAGCGTTTGTCCCGGTCGCATCCTCGGCTGTTGCCTCGGAGTCCAGGGTCCGCTTTCCTGCTGCACCTACTCCACTTCGCACGGTCTTGGGCATCCTGGGTGGAAAGACCATTGGCACGCATGTCATCTTCAACGACGCCAAGCCAGCACTTCTTGGGCCTGCCCCTTCTTCCGGGACCCGGCGGTGGTGGCATGGTGAGACATTTGTTTCCCACGTAGCTGGCCGGTTTCCGTAAAACATGGCCGTACCAACGTAGGCGACACTCCTGCAGTTTATCTGCAATATCACGGACACGAAGGCTACCCCGGATGCGTGAGTTCTTAATGCGGTCTTTCCGCGTCACTCCACACATCCAGCGCAGCATCTTCATTTCCGTGACACGCAGCATCTGCTTGTGTCGCTCAAGTACAGGCCACGTTTCACTGCCGTTTCACTGCCGTTGATCTAAGTTACTCATGTGTAGAAACTTGCATGGGCGGACGGGGTAGGCGCATGTACCTACCAGCTAATCCCCGAAAAGCTGGCTATAGGATTTAGTGACTAGTTTAAATAATGTTCTAAGTCCTGAGACTCACTCATGGCTGGAAATCGATCTAGACTACAAAGCCATCACGTGTATATTCGTTCTACTCGTAGTTTTGGATGACGTCACTTAACCAGTACTCTTAACACAGGTCAGCTCCGCTCAGTTCGAAGCGCAAAATGTCTTGGTTAAGGGCAAGACGGGCGAGTCTTTATAAATATTTTTATAACAGAAACATGCAAATGCGTTCTTGTTTAAAACAAAAACTAAAGAGCATGTTATTAATTTTAAAACTTCATACAGTCGATTAAAAACGCTCTTCACACGTGGGCCCATAAATATTGCTTTTTCTTTGCTTTTTGGAAATCAGTGAACTTCAAGAATACCACGAAACGATTAATAAAGCAACTGAGCACAGCAAAAACCATCTTTTCCAGAGTTCATTTACATAATACCATCTCAATTTCATCTCTAGAGTGAGTTAACTTTATTAACCTTTTGATACTTTAACATTACACCGAATGGGATTTCCGCCGCACATTTAACAAGCTGAAACGTTTGTGTTTGTTCTGTGTGAGGGATAGTACGGGAACGATTGTGCACGGTACGCAAATTCACTGTTAAACTAATAAAGATCGGTGTTTACCGCCGTTTTGGTTTAGGGTTTTCACAAGCATTTTTGAAAGATATTTAGATTGATTTAGATTGACGTACATGTTCTGTGTCCATTTAAAGCAATTCAATTATTTTTGTTTCTTTGGATCAACAGCCGTGGGGTGGAAGGTCGCACCAGTAAAAAGGTATACGAGTATAGGCGGCTGAAACAATTGATAATTATTTTTTTAAGGTTTAGTACTCGTATCTGGAATTCGGAAGATAAATCTTCTGATATTAAACTTGTCTAGACTTAGTGATAGAAACTGTAGACAATTTTTCTGAGTGACACGTTTTTCACTTCCTTGATTAAATAAGAAAAATCTTAAATTTTCTTTCAATGTAATAATAGATTTAGCGTAGGTACTCAAGCGGAGACATTTCCTCACATAGTTATTAAGACGTTTTAACCATATTTTGTTATTAATAGGTTAAAGAGGCTCCAATACCTTATAGGAAAATTTTCAACTTGACATTTCATCAGAGTTACAGACTTGGCTGGCTGCCGAGGCGCTCCAAGAGGTCTTAGATCGGTAATTTTCATACCGATTTCTGAACCTAAGAAATGCCTGATTTCAGTGAAAAAGATTGATTGGCGTTGAAGCAGTCTGGAGTACCTATATTGATATCATTCAATCAGTTTACGAAGATTGTTAGCATGCGGCACTCGGGAGATGCCCTAAGACCCAGATTTAATTCGTTAATTGTGGCCCGACACCAGAAAACTATGACATTATTTTGACATGACGTTTAGTGCGCTGTTAACATGCTGTAATTGCAATAAGAAGCGATCATCGCTTCATATTCTAGTGCCAATTTCAGATCGAGTCGACGTTAAGCGAGGGCGTAGGTATAAGAGGCATTGGCAATTTTCCGATGTAGTGCCAACCTTAGCAGCGATTCCCCGACGCCAGCGGTGAATGCCTGATGAGTGGTTTCAGTGAGCGCTTGGACTGATTGGCCTTGATTAATTACGCGAATTGATTGCGGGAGAAAGAACCGTTCGTCCCGATTGATAAGGAAACGATGTATTCAGTACAAAACGGGACAGAGAAAACCTTTGTTTTATATTGCGTTGTTGCCAATTGAGGGTTTACAATTGAGTTTCGGATTGAATACGATTAGGTTAGGAGCCGAAAATTTTGTTTTTTTTTCTGACATGTTTTGTTTATATTGCCTTTGTATGAGGTGTTGTATCATCGAACATTACGGGTTTACTTGACAAGGTTACTTTAGATTTGTTTTATACGGCAATATATTTTTAGGAAGTGTACCTAGTACATTTCCTTGATGAATCTTTGTGTATTTTAAGGCACTCTTTATGTACTTTTGTGTACTCTTTGCAGATTTTTCAAAAAACACAGCTTGCTTGCCTTAAACCCCAATTTCTAAGTATTTGCCCAACAAATATACTTTGACTAAATTCTGTCCACTCAAGATGAATCAATATTATGATAAAACGTCGCTTACTAGAAAAAAAGCGTTTTTACGGCAACACAAATTGTGCCATTTGTTCCAGAGGGAATTCCCTCTCGGCAAAGGGTTAGAGACATTTGAAGCTTTTAAACGAATGTAAAGATTTTTTGAACATAAAAAGAAACGTTAAGTGGCTCTTTTAGTATAATGGAGTTGTTATTTTACTTCTTAAAAATACGTTTCAAGTTTTTACGCGGAGTCTGCATTATAACGAGAATATAATTTTGTTTCTCCTGGGACTCGTTCGTAAACAAACAGCTATCAGATGAAACTCTAACCCCTTTGGCTAGAAAATAATGGGCTTAACTTGGCTTTTGTACTTATATAAACCTGTCTGGAATGCACCTATTCAGTTTGCTACTACTACCTATTCAGTTTCCTAAATGGAGTTCAAATTAAATTCTTTTCATTTTTAAAATGAAATGCTAAAACTTTCTACCCCGCTTGCCCTTTTTAATTTTTTAAATTCTTACTAAAACATTCAAAGTTTTATTAGAAAATGGCTTTGGTTTTTTGTTGTTGTTATGCTATGTATTATTTTTGAATTTCTACTTGCTTATAATTTGCGTTAAACCTAGCCTAGGTAACTAACCGTACCAGCTTACAAAAATTTAGAAATTGTAAGGAACCTCGAGAAATGCAAAAATACGATATTAAAATAAGGAAACGTCGAAAGTTTATGTTCCACTTTTCCACACTGATAAGTTAATAACATCTCAGATGCTCTCATGAAATATAAAAGGAAGGATAACTTACTCGTAAAATCAGCACCTATAACTCTTAGTGTAGCAACACACTATGCAAAAAAACGCGCCCGAATTTACGCTGCTGAACTTACGTTCCGTGCGTCGTGTTTATGACACACTTTTAAATGGAATGACACACTATGCCGAAATAACGTCGCGTTATTTTGTAAACAATACTTCGTTCGCATTATTTTAGCCTAGTGTGTGCGTACACTTACACACTCGATTGAAGATTCGTGGCAAAGCTTAAACAGACATTCGTCACTTTGGCTTTGAAATGCGGCAAATATAATGTGTTTTTATGTCAGTACTCATGTTTAACGCAAATGCTCTCGTTGAATTGTGATCGTAAATTACTTTTACATTTGGAGGAAAGGAACGTAAACCAGTTTTTACGTGATATTAAATAGTAAAATAATATTCTGAGTTAGTAACGTTTATTCTTATCGTTTTCCACGTTCATTGAAACATTCCTTCAAGTAAACTGACTGAACTGAATATTTTTAACCGTCAAAGTGAGCGGAAACTAGCTGATCGACCGATTTATTTCTTCTCATCCTCTAAGACACATTAGATCTTGCTAGATGAGGTACCTTCTACGGATAAGTGCAACCCAAGCGAGTCAAAGGTTAAAAAACTATTTTACCAAAAAAATATAATGAAGGGTAGTCTGGTACAGAGCAAATCATAAAACTATGATAATAAAATTGTTCAGGTAGCATTGGGAGCTTGCCAGTTTGCCAGAAAACACTGAGTCTAGTGCTAATCTTAGTTATCTTAATACGAGTTGTTCTCCTGCTAAAGCAAACCTCGCAGGGCCAAATTTCAGTCAAATCAGTCGTAAACAACACTTTGAATCATAAAATTTAATTAACAGATCGTTCAAGCGATTCAATAGTGCTGCTCTTTAATGAAATATCCCTGTTTAGTCATCACGGTTGTTCGGTCGACGACTGTGCCTTAATTAGTATTTTATTACAGCTGTAAAACGGTCAATACCTATCTAGCGCTATAAAATAACCCATCAAACTGTATAGACTTCATAGATACGTATTATAATAGAAAAAGGGAAGTACTCTCTAAAATGTTCTGTTACCTTCATAAAAATATTATACGCTTTCAGCATTTTTAGTATTTACACCTAAGATCGCAAGCTCAGATATAAATGGAAATGAATTGAAGTGAATGATCACGACTTCTTTTCTAGTACAGTTTATTAGAAATTTTACTTCAGAAAATATTATAACCTAGGTATTGTAATCAGAGGTATATTACGTTTTGTAGAAATGTTCTTGATTTGATACAAAAGTTGTTGCGCCGCACGAAAAATAAATCGTACTACAAAATTCCATACCAATCATTCTATAGCATTCCTATATTTAATTAGAACTATGGAAATTCTTGCTCATAAAGGCCGAAAATGCATTTTTATATAAGATATCATGTGGATTCTGGTGTTGCAGAAATTAAGATAGGGGAAGAAGACTCCTTGAATAAGCTTAAGATATTATATTTTTCATGGCACGGAAATGAGTTTTATCTCTTTCTATCACATAATTTTCGCACAAAACATTTTACTCTATTTTTCCGTCTTTCTAATCTTCTTTTGTGTCCAATTTACAGGGGATTTGAAACCCCACTCACCACTAATGTCATTATGTACACTCCCCTAATCCATAAAAAACTCGATCATGTGTACACAGCACCCATCTCACCGAGCACAAACATCGTTTATAAGTTTACCGAATGTGTAATAAGCGAAGCCACGGCAACAGCTAATAGGGTAATAAATAACGGATAAACAAAGCTTTATTCCCAGGGTTAAACAGAAATAAAGGGATCAACGGATACCTCAGAGTCCCGTACATATGTTACAGTACAAATGGGCCGAGTGGATTAACAACATCAGGGAGGGATGAAATCATAATAAAATATTCAGTACGCGTGCGGCGGATTATTTCTGACGCAAGATTGACGGCTCCAAGCCGTCAGACGCACCTATTAATATGATCAAACCACTGGAAGTACTTTGAGTAGACTCCACATTGAGTCGTATTTCTCATTACTGAGGGTCGTGATCATTTATAATATGTATTAATGAAACACGCCATTACTTTCTTGGCAATTATGAGTATTTGGTTTGCTATTGCCTTTTTTTTATCTGATAGGGAGACATCCAAACGTGGCACCTAAAGGTACAAAGACATAAACAAGCCCACAAGGGTCGCAGATGCGTTGCCTGCCTTGAAAAGTCCCATAAACTCCCCAACTGAGCTCTGGCGATCTTACTCACCAGCAGTAACATAGCACAAAATTATGAAGTGCTACTTCACGGTTGTCTTCTGTAAGGTGGAGGTACTTCCCCAATCCCCAGACGAGCGGCTTATTGGAAATTCCACAAAGCTAAGACCTCTTCTACTCTCTCTACTTATCTTGCCTTCTCCATTCTATCCACTAACAGTTAGTGTAAAGGATTTCTTGATATTTTCCTTCACTCTAGAACTATAATAAATTCTTAATTGATCTCTGGCAATAAGGAGATGAGTGCCTGACCTTGTTTGATCCAGCGACCTCGGTCATGGCGACCGCCGTTCTTTCCTCTAGGCTACCGAGCTCATTCACATGATATTGAGTAAGTTCCTTAGTCGATAATAATTCGTACTCGTGTTACCCAAATACAGATTTAGGAAGTTCGGATTACGTGGCCGTGATATCATTTCGTGGAATCGCTAAACAAGATGAGATTTGTTCGCTGGCTGATTGCCGGAGACCCTACGTCTTTTTTTAATTTGATCGAGATGCTAGGATTATTTGCGTAAACGGTATTAGTGAGGCGTATTTTTTTAGTCTCTGAGGATTCGCTGAGGTAAAATCTCTGCGGACTTAAAAATTATTTTTTAAGTGTTTACATGAACACTTAACAGCTTACCAAATGTGCATTGGCTATGTTTTTTTAATACGAGACTTTTTTTGTTGAACCTGGCAATAATGGATAAATAATGGAAAAATACACTAAGCTGAAAGAGTTAACATTCAACAGCAAAAAGCTTGTACGTATAATCGGATTATAAACACCAAACCGAAGTCGCCATTTACCAACAGCTAGTATACATACATACCTCGTAAAATCTCAAATATGATAAAAATATTTATTGGAACAAACAATAACAACTTAAAAAGCGTTCCCCTTCAATGCACTACTCAAATTAATATTTTTGCTTAAAGTTATAGCAATAGAGAAGTTTACTTCATTGATACTTTTCGCAATTTATTTAACTTCATTAAAAAAAGATGAAACATCAAAAAATCATGCTTTCTTGGGGTTAATGTTTCCTTTGCAAAATTTTGGGTTTTCAAGGATGTTGCTAAAAACTGATGTAAATGCTTCAATAACTTGAACAATTTTCCATTTAAGTATATTTGGTAAATCATTACAATAATATACGTTTGTACAGTATAAAGAAACAATACTCAATGGGCTAACACTCAGTGCACAACACTCAAAACTTTGTTGTGCAACGTGAAAATTTCTTATTCACCGAAAATACTGCATATATTTCACCCGCAAACTTTCTCCGGTTGAACAAGTTCTCCGCAAAAGTATAGAATACCTCAATAAGGCCCCAGCACAAGCAAATACCATGAATACCGGATTTTTATTAAAGTCGTGCTTAGAATATTTACTAGGTTGACTTTACTACGAATTTTCGTACTTATGTATTGCGAGGTCGTTGTTGGACCATTGGTATTTGTTTATCAGAAAAGTTTGGCTCCTGCTTAATGGGAAACTATGTTGTAGCTCAAAGGGTAAAGAAGACGGACTATAATTAGAACATATTTGCGGGGCTAAACCTCTAATACGAATAAGTAATCGAATTTGTTTTGCTATTAGGGCTGGAAGTTACAACGATTTCAAACTAACGGCTGATACTTCGTTATAAGCCTGTTTATTTTACCTACTCGTATAACAGTTTTACAGTTACTCGCTCTGGCTTCATTATTATCAAAACATCGCCTTTTATAAATTACCATTGGGTAATCTTGATCATCGGCATAAAGAGTATTAACTATTTAAACGATATCATAAACATCAAATTCCAGCTAAAGTGGCATAATGGACTTCTTCAACTTTAAAAACTTCGTCGACAAAAACGCTCCACTCCCCCACACTTCGAAGAAATATTATATTCCGTGTCTACGTAACTGAAAGTTGAGTAAGGCCCAAGCATACGGCCTAAAAGCTATAAATGAAGAAACCAGACGCTTAACCACTGCCTAGATTGAAGGCACTAATACGGTTTCTGAACGCGTCACACGAAGAATTTCATATAGCCAAGGGGAAGGGAACGGTAATGAGATACCCATTTGTCTTCTTTAAGGTTTCACCGAAATATTCCTATAGCGACGCGCGTGGTAAGATAATTTTAAGGTGTTTTTATGTAATAAGTTAGTCACAATTGTTCCACATATATACTTGTGACGTCATGAAATCTCTTTAGTTGATATATAATTATGTAGTTTATTTTGCGACTTTTAAAAACAATTTGGTAACTTTCTCTGAACCCAAATAATGTGAAATAACAAAAGATATTATTTTTTTTTGTTTTAATAGAAAATAATATAAGATAACGTCATATTTTGACAGGGCGAATAGACACATTTTGTTGAACACAAGGAATCCCTTTAGATAAATGTTATGGATATTTGGTAGGTACTAGAAAGTCTGCATAGTTTAAGTTACGGCCAAAATCTAGCAAATATATAAAACTGAATGGTAATGTGTATTATATCCATTCGTTACAAAATAACATCTAAAGCTGTGCGCTACAAATAGTCACATAAACTAAACGCTTTTTCATTAAAAGTAAGGTTGAAAATTGTGTGTTCGAAAGTTTAAGACGCTACAGAGGCCAGCCAGATAGCATAATATGAGTTTCTTCGCACAACTTTTCGATTTCCAATAGTTTTCAGTATATAGTTACAAAGTTACTAACAAGACTGGGGAATTTTACGAACCTAGAATGTTTTAAAATGGTTTACTTTTAAATTATTTCAGATGCGAGAGGTAAAAATACGAGTTCATGTGAATTTCAATATACGTTTTTTATCATTTGATTGAAAGTTCCATTCTAAACTTTTAAATTGAAGTATATTAACTTTGCAAGTCTCAATTTCGAAATACTTATATGACTGCTTTATTAAAATGGTTCAGTAGTCATACATAATATTTAAAGTCGTGTTTTTGATCGTAAGACTGTTTGTACCCATACAACTAAAGGGCAAAGGAAACCGCCGGAATTCAGTCGGTGTCGGGAGAAAAGTCTTAAGTCCCAAAACTATAAAATGTCCTAAGATAATACTTATTTGTTTCAATGGCATGGACTACATTACTTATTATTTAGTAGTATTCTCTTCAAAACTCGTTAGTCCTGGGAATATGATAATCCTTCTGTACAGGGTCGACAGACATTATGCAAGATATAATCCACGCGGTCGAAACCGACGGTGCAGCTTGTTAAATATAAGAATAATAGACTCCTTAGCATATTTTGCGCTTAACGATGCCCGAATAAAGTGACATTCCGTATTTCATAATAATTAAGCGCACAAAATCTTAAGGTAGATTTGCTGTTTGAAGTGTCTGTTATGGAAGCTTTGTTTTCTAGATATGTACTTATTTGAACATCATAAACCAAAAGATTAAAAGGTAAATTATTACCATTTATTAGACATACTATGAAAATAGTTTTGTGGGACTTTTACTTTTGGACCACCGACCGATTAAACAATAAATATTCAGCTCCAAAAAAAAAATCCCCTTCAATGATATCGTGAGACGATTGTTGGCATACAACGATGACGATTGCTAGACTAATGTCCATATTGTCTTGATCCAATCATCCCCAACCTCGAGTTTTACTACCAATACGAGAAATCCTTGTTTGATAACCATACAAAGCCGATCGCGCGCCTAGTATAACAAACTTACGACAAATATAATCATAAAGGTAGACAAATGGATTTCGGTCTTATAAAAACTGTAAGTATACGAACAATATTGGCAGCCACTTGGAGAGATAGCGACACAAATAGAAAAGAGGGTCATGGTTATTATTTGTCAACATACTTCAATTTTATTCACTGGATTTCTGCGATTGGTGCAAATCTCCACAAATATAGAAAAATATTTTTATTCGACTAAGTAAACTCATTCGACGACGAATTTTGTGTTTTTACATAACTAGCGGCTGCCCGCGACTTCTTCCGCGTGACAGATAGACATACATACTGGTCGAATTACTCTTCCACTTATAATATTAGTAGGTACTATTAGTATGGGATGCCTAAGAAGTTTGCAAGAAAGAAAGAAAATACCTACTAAACTTCAGATACCTATGCATCGTCCATAAGCGACAATAATTGACAAAATAAAAATTAAAGTTATACATCAAAACTAAAAAAACATTATTAAATAAATTGAGTCTCAATCGCCGCCGAGTATAAAGACACGTGTGATATATGTCTCATCTCACTCAACCATTTCAGAGGGAATAAAATGACCCGCCACATATCGCCACCACTCCAGATACATTTATCAGTTTAAAGCCAAAACTACCAAGCAAAGCGTACATTTGTTTACATACAGAATAAATGCAAATACGTAGCTACAAGTACTCGTACAATTTACAAACACGGGTGGAATATTCAATTTGCTAAACGACCGGCGTCACGTGATCGAAGTCACGACAAACTAGCATCCTCTCAGTGCACGGGAAGCCATTATCCGGTCACCCATCTCGGGTCAGCATTAGTTGACGATCGATAAAGTTGGAATGAGGGAAGTTTGCTTTTATCAGTTTTATATCTCATGTGGTGAGGCGTTAAATTTTAATATTCAGAACGTCAAATGATTCATGGGGTTACGTTTGTGGGTGAAGCACTGGTTACCTTTGAACATGTCTTAGTGAGACACAAAATGCAAAATCATTTTCACTGACACAACTGATTATTTAAATATACTTACTCGATATAGTTATGATGATTGACATTGGAAATGATAAGTAAATATTCTGGTAAATCCGGAATAAAAGCTTTGTGATATGCATTTTTTTTTCGATTAATTCTTCTAGCTATGTTTAAAACGAGTATTGATAGCACGGCACAACGCCATTTGACACATATCGAGCTAGATGAAGAAAGTTACAATTGTTAACATTTTGTAAACGCCTAAATAAAATGCAAAAACTCGTATTTACATATTTTTTTTTTATTTAGAGCACTAATACCTATTGTGTCTTTTACCAACGAGTTGACTGACGAGACCTTCATAATGAAAGCACGAGTGAGCTTCATACGTCCTTTATGGAGACATCTTAAAATTACCCGCCAGTAAAATAAATTGAGAACACTGCGCACTTCAACTCATCTTCGTCGACATTCAATTTGGCGTCGGTAATATTGTTTACTTCCCAGCCTATCGCACAAAAGATTCATAATTTACTTCAAATAACCCTCTACAAAGTGGTATTACGAGATTTTCAAAATGTGATTATGCCCATAGTTCACAAAGGGCAGTAACAAAATTATGTATTCACTCTGATTCAATCGCTTTCCTTAAGCACGCAAGCCACTGCAAAAGAGAAATATCGATGTTGTTACTGTAATCGTTCGTTCAAAAGTGATTCTTATGTCTTATGACGTAAGTATTATGCATCAAAACTAAGTCATTCGCAATAAACATCGAATCGAGATCGGCCAAGAAACCCGAATCATAAAGATCTATTTATTGCTCGCACTATTAAGGAGAACGTGGAAAGTTTAACGTTGTTGTGGGAAATATACGTGCAAGTTGCTACGACAAGTTTTGTTATGGAGTTGAATTTATCTTTATTATGATTACTGTCCATAAAACAACATTGAATGATCATTTGAAGTTGGTGGCTGGCGATAGATGCGGCATAGAACATGTGTGCCAAATCATATTATGTTACCCTTCATTTATACCTATTCGCATTACTTTTATTCAGACGTCAATATGGGAAATATGCTTTTAATACAATATGTATAAAACCTGTGAAACAACACTTATTTTAAATAAATAAATATTTCACAACATCACATACATTGATCTGACCCCGTGTTAAGCAGCTTAAGCACTTCTGTTACAGACATCAGAATCAACAGTGGTATTACAAATATACTTAAATAGATACATATAACACCCATTATATTTTGTGGAAATAATAATAATACAAACTAAATACGTATCTTTGCCTCATCATGTGAATTATACTTCGTTGTAGCATCCTAGGAGATTTAATAATAACGTATAGTATGTTTCCAACGTACTGCATCATCACACGAATTTTAGACATAATAAATAAAAAATTAAATCGTTCTATTGACTACCGCGCCTAGCACCTCAACCTGCCGACAGGGGGCCATCATTAGTTTTCTGTGTGTTGCATCATCCGCGTGCGCGCCGATTTAAAAACGTAATTTTATTTAAATTTAAGCAAATTTTGTGTGTTTGTGCTAGTGAAAATGGAGAAAAAGACGAAAACCAAAACAGAGGATAACATCAGTTCACGGATACCCGGCGTTTTTGTTCAAATGAAGGTTTGGACTAATTTGTGTAGAAATACATAAAGTTAAGGTCAGTAAAGTGTTTTTCTAAGTATTTACGTAATAACTTAGGAATCTAGGGATTTTGTTGATGATAGATAATACCACATCTATCTGCTATATTAACAGGATGGGAGAAATTCCCATATTATTTAAAGGTTATTTCCATTGAGAAATGGCAGTGGTGTACATGATGAACCGACTGGGATTATTGTGCTCAATATCGGCCAAACCAGCCTTGTTACCCAATTTTATTGTCATTAACTGTTCCGGAAAGTTTGTATTTTGAACCACATGAAAAAGTGTTACTTACTTACACCGTCGCATTACTTGTGGCCCATCCTTACACTGGTGGGCGCGAGCAGGCTAGCGTTCGCGTGTCAGTCATTAGATACTTAGTGAGACTATATTGGTGCTGCTACATTTGTTGTCTCAAAGTGCCTTGGCACAATATAAATACGGCGTATAAAAATTGGTATAATTTAGACAAGTCAAATAATTTAAATATGTTCTAGGTGCTATTCTGACTAACATAATGTTTTATGTGATCATTTAAAAAAAGTATGGCGCAATAACTATATTTATTTTCTTAATATCTGTTATTATATATGAATTTACCTACTATGGTCAGCACATTATTTTTTACAAAATTAATGAGACCTGTACTATGAAGTCAACTCAAATAGAGACATAGATAGACAGTTGTGGTGCACATCTAAATACCAGGATTCATGTTCAAATACTGTGACAGTGGTTGTAAACACTTCAATAAGTTAAGTTTAATTATAAATAATGAAATATTATTTTCTGCCAAGTCAAATTTGAATTATTTTTTTTTTTTTTAGCGTTTAAACTTTATTCATTGTACATGACTTTAGAATTGCCAACAGATAAACGTCATAAAACTTATGAAATGGTGGCTGATATGTCTTCTAGAAACTCGGTTAAGGGAATTTGTTTCTTTTTTGGGCACCTTAACCGCAGCTTGTATTGAGGTGTCTTAAGGCTGGATGTAGGCACACTAAACTCCTTGAGAGAGAAATATTAATCCTTGCTACCCAAGAAAAGCTACATAGCTAATATGAAAATTAAGCCTTTGGTGGTGTCTTTTCAATAAATAATAAATAAATAAGCCTTAACAACAGGATAACATTATATGACGGAGTAATAAAATTGAATTTATTGATAAAGCTATAAGTCCTCGGGCTGCATTTGGAAATATTTTCCTATGCCTCTTTATCAGGGTAGAAAGCTGTTTGTTAAGGAGCAACTATCCATGGAAATTAGTCTTTGTAAGAGGAAAAGAGACATATTAATTCTGTATAATTAAGCAGCCTTTATGGGAATAAAATTCTATTGCAAGTATTTAATTAAATACAAGTTTGCTTTTCTAAGTGGTGGCACGAGATGTCATCCGAAAAGTATTCAATCTGTACTTCACTTGAGTTCGACGATGGAACAACATACGTACGACCAGTAGTATTTCCTCAGTGGTAGCACGAGATGTTATCCGGAAATACAAGTTTGCTTTTCTAAGTGGTGGCACGAGATGTCATCCGAAAAGTATTCAATCTGTACTTCACTTGAGTTCGACGATGGAACAACATACGTACGACCAGTAGTATTTCCTCAGTGGTAGCACGAGATGTTATCCGGAAATACAAGTTTGCTTTTCTAAGTGGTGGCACGAGATGTCATCCGAAAAGTATTCAATCTGTACTTCACTTGAGTTCGACGATGGAACAACATACGTACAACCAGTAGTATTTCCTCAGTGGTAGCACGAGATGTTATCCGGAAATACAAGTTTGCTTTTCTAAGTGGTGGCACGAGATGTCATCCGAAAAGTAATAAAAATGTACCGACTTCACTTGAGTTCGACGATGGAACAACACACTACCAGTAGGTAGTAATGGATTTCCTCAGTGGTATCACGAGATGTTATCCGGAAATACAAGTTTGCTTTTCTAAGTGGTGGCACAAGATGTCATCCGGTAAGTATTCAAAAGTACTTCACTCGAGTTCGACGATGGAACTACATACTACCAGTAGTAATTGATTTCCTCAATGGTAGCACGAGATGTTATCCGGAAATAAAGTATCTAAAAATGGGGATCAAATGATATAATTGTAACCTTTATTTCATAAGTGATGACACGAGATGTCATCCGGAAATAAAATAAAATCAAATCAAATCAAATATTTTCATTGCGATTGTAGGTACATTATGGTCCTAAAACTAGCTCTCACTTCAGCTACAATTTTCCAATTTGATGGCATGCAATATTATTAGGTATGTTGCGATCGAGGATTTAATTGAGTAAATAAATACTTGTGGTAGAATATCCTCCCTTTCCATATTTATTTAACAATATTTGACATGCTTATCGTTATTGGAAAAAATAATTATTTAATTTACTAACAGTAAACAATCAGATTCTTTAACAAAATAACAAATGAAAGTTTTATTATAACTACAATGGATTAAGTTTTATAATTTTACATATAAGATAAAATTAAGTTAGAAATTTTAATTTCGTTAAACATTATTGTTATAAATATGAATATTATAATCATGAATCATTTTCAAAATCATATAAATTAAAATCATTGTAATTAATAAACGAAAACAAATGTACATAATGTTAAAAATTTTGCTTTTTAAGTGGTGGCACGAGATGTCATCCGAAAAGTATTCAAAAGGAGGTACTTGTACCTACTGATACCTAACATTGATCAATTTTAAAACAGATATGGGCATTATTGGGAAGGAATTTATTGGGAGCAGGTATGCAGGCATAGCCAATCTCACTGTAGACTTAAACCAGAATGATTTTTTGAAGTTGACATTGTATTAGGTAGTATTAAAAAGTATTAAAATAGGTGATTTGAGTATTATCAAACAAGAGAATATTGGATCCACACCATGAAGAGACCATGAATTGTTGCCATCTCATTTTCCCATCACTGGATAAAAGCTTCATAAATATTGATTGGTGATCAAAGTGTGAAACGGGACAAAAAATTATTTGGAGAAAATTTAGAAGACAATGTCAGATCGATCAAGTTTATTGATACATCTAGCCTGAAAATAAAGAAATTGGCTCCTCAACATCCTTCTGCATATCGCAGATCAACGTCTACAACCTCGCATGGGAACTTGTCAATGCCTCCATATCGAGTGAACTGACCATGCACAAGCACGCGTGTTGCGTGGCCCACTCGTACGCTCGCCACTACCCGCACCAGCTGCGTCGCCGCCGCCAGCTGCATGCTGGGGCCCGCGCAGCCGCCGCTCCTCCCTGCCTCTGCGCCGCCGCCGCCATGTCCGAAGGCCGACAGAGACGCCCTGGAGGTACTTCATGCTGGTCGTATTCAGTATCTTTTGCTAAACTGGCTTAATATTGCCTGTGTCCCACGGGTCTTAGTTAAAGCTATGTAAGTTGGAGGTTACTCGAACACGGTTCAAGAACAGACTTACCTACCGGCTTTAAAAATTATAGGTTTGAAGGTATGGAAAACCTTATGAAATTAACAGCAATTGTGTCATGTAGTACAGGGGCAAGTTTTGTTACCTATTTTTTAAATCTGATTCCAAAGAGTATCATTGATTTATTCTAAATTCGAAGCACTATATATTTACTTTACAAAGACATTTTAAACATGAACATTCAAACAGCCAATAAGTTATGTCTCAAGACTCTTAAATAGCAACAATTGCTCTGACTTAGGATTATTAATGAGTGTGTCAGTCGATTTTTTAAATAGTTCGTTTAGGGCTAGACCGAATCTACCCAAATATGTAACGCAGATTTTGTACTATCTCATATTTGTAAGCTAGGTATTTCCTAGGGAATCATTTGACCTGGATGTAATAAACTTATTAAACTGGTTGAGACGTTAAGACTTATTAACAGTAACAACATAGTATTTAACAAACCTAGTACTATTATTATTATAGATGACCTCGTTAAAACATCGATGTCCTATAAGGCGAATCAAATCTGTCCTTTCATATTACACTAATAATAATTCTATTTTTCCAGCGAATGCCTTAAAAAGCAGGTGAGAGGTGCTAGTGCGCAGAAGGTAAGCCGCTGGATAAAGCAAGTGCTGGGAGATAGCGGCACCAAAGTGCGCGGGTCCTGGGGCACAGCCCGCGGCGCGCGGCCACGTCGCCGGCGCCGCGCGCGGGCTTCTCCGCCGGCGTCATCCGGCTGGAGGACCTCCCCTAGTTGTTTGTTGTTGTAACCTTTGGCGGGTCCACGCCAAGCAGGGCTTTATCTGACGCAATACTTAAATTACCTTATAATAAGTTCCTATGTGCCTACCTCTAGTATTATGCTGATTAAGAGACTGATATGTATTAGGAAAATGGTTTAAAAGCGATAAACATTGTTAAATTCAGTCGCTTTTATTATTTATTCTGCAATTATTTGATCTGAACATCTACGTTATTATTAAATCTCCTAGGATGCTACAACGAAGTATAATTTATGGTTAATTGAACTTACCTTAAGTGAAGTTCAACCAAAATTATACGAGTTGTAGCATCCGTAGAGATTTAAGATCCCTACCCTCCCAAGTAACCCCTGTTTTAAAAGTATTGCAGAATAAAATGTCAAGGAATACTCTAAAATAAATGATGGCCCCCTGTCGGCAGGTTGAGGTGCTAGGCGCGGTAGTCAATAGAACGATTTAATTTTTTATTTATTATGTCTAAAATTCGTGTGATGATGCAGTACGTTGGAAACATACTATACGTTATTATTAAATCTCTACGGATGCTACAACTCGTATAATTTTGGTTGAACTTCACTTAAGGTAAGTTCAATTAACCATAAATAGTTAGATGTCTTAAGCATTTTCATACCTCAAAACATTCACAACCTAAAATTAATTTAATTCCGCATACAATAAGAAAAGGCGACTGTGTTAACACCAGCGCAAATTTTATGCAAAACATCAACGCATTGAGGGTAAACTTTTGTTTGGAGGACAGAACAGACAAAGACACTAATTGTAAGGCCCGTTTTTGGATTATGGAAGTTGAACATACATTGCTGTCGGCGATTCGCGGCCGCGACTCACAAAGGCCGAAGTTTGTCCGTATTAAGAGGCGGAACACGTACAAATAAAAATGTTATTTGAGAGACTTTCGTAAGAATAACAATTGTTATTTGAATGAAAAAACTCCGGAATTTAAACAGAGTAATGGCTTTGTGTAATTTGTTTTATTATTGCGTTAAACTCAATATAAATGAAGGAAAAGGTTTTTTCACAATAATGGATAGACTTTTTGTTAGCAAATCCGATTACAGAACAATTTTTCCATGTTTTCAATTAAAGTACAAAAACATACTGTTCCTTACATTTCATTGAAAAAGGCGAAACAGGAAATTGATTATTATCTGTACTTGAACAACGCAAAATTTAATTTACGATTCAATTAAACGGCGAAATGTGGAATTTATCAAATTACTTTCTAAGGAGATACCAAATAAGAATCATAATAATATTATAAATGTGAAAGTGTTTGTTTGTTTAGATGTTTGTACGTCAATCACACAGAAACTAGGTACTGAATGGATATTGATTTGGTATTAAGGCAAGGTATAGGCTGACTTAGGTAATAGGATACTTTTTACGTCGATTAAATGCCCCCATTGGATGAAACAGGAATCTTGATTGAGACGCGGGTAAAAACTAGTAGAAAAAACTAAAAAAAATAAGGCTCGCAAAACATCTCGAGCGTCAGCAACTGAATAATGCGCGTTTTAAATTTCAAATGCCGTAACGTCGTCGTCTTAAGTGGCATGGCACCAGTCGGTCCCCTAAAGGCTTTACTAAACTAGTTATTGTTGCATGGAACTGCGCGGTTCAAAGCTAGCAGCGGTCCCTTGGAACAATACGAGCGGAAGCGGTATTTACACTGTTCGACCAGGATTTAGATGGCATAGTTTAGTCTTGTTTTGATGGCATAGTTTTGTCTATGTTTGATTACCAGGCGGGATCACACAGTCAACTTGTAAAACAGTAGTGAAGCTGTTTCTGCGTAAAAATCAGAAGATATTTAGATTTGATTCGACTCGGGTCGGGTTGACCAAAGAATATTTTGGAGACATGGTCGCCTAGACATACCCAGATAGAGTTTAACTGCTGCTATACCTAAATAACACTGGCTACCTGTTGGCAAGACTAGAGCCAAGGCTGTATCAAATAAATTAAAGGCACAAAGATCATAAAAAGCTTGACCATTCAAATAAATTAATCATTTACTTAATTGGCAATGAATGGCAATTACATGATTGATCTATCGGTCTAGTTTTTGAGGTGTACGGTCAAAAGCTTAATCTCTGTAAATCCTGCGTCGTCATTTAAACTACTGCGCTTGAAAGATAAGTAAACAGAAACGCTACTACGAGTATATCGGGTGTTAATTTTTTTTTGTCAGAGGCGTCAAACGAGCTAGCGGGTCGCTTGATGGTAAGCAATCACCGCCGCCCATGGACATCCGCGACACCAGAGGTATCGTCGATGCGTTGCCGGCCTTAACCCCATACCCTCCCCAACTGAGCTCTGGCAACCTTACTCACCAGCAGAAACATAGCACAACAGTTGCGAAGTGCTACTTCACTGCGGTCTTCTGTAAGGTGGAGGTACTTCCCCAGACGAGCGGCTCATTCGAGTGGAATTTCCACAAAGCTCTACCTCTCTTAATTTCCAGAAACGTAAGTTAGTATTGATTATATCGAGTGGTAATAATTTCCGAAACATTAGTCGATCCGTGTAGAGCCTGTAGCTGATGCATAAATAAACCTCACGCCTGCAGTTATGCAATTATTGCATTCCATTCGATACAAGTGTTCGGAACTACCTAAGATTTAATTGCTTGTGCTATTTGCAATGATTAAGTAGGTATTCTTAAATACAGATTGATCGATTGATGGAGGTTTACCTCGATTGATCGATTGGAAGGAATTAATTACAAATCCCTTCTTATTCATTGTAAACGTAAGGCATCATCACCTTAGCTTCAGTGTAATTAATCAATGCTTGTTAATCTTACGAAATGTAAAACATATGTAGCTTCGGCAATTGCCACGTATGTAATGATTGCTCAGATTTTTAAGATTTCGCATCGTATTTTGATACGGGTTTTTGAGATACATACCTTCTTTGAATTTAGTTTCAAGAAACTTTATTGATCTGTATTTCTAATAATGTAAAATGCCTATGCACAGTATTCTTTAAGGTAGTAGTGGAACTAATTATTTCCATGCGAAGCCGGGGAATATTAAAACCGCTTTGCCGTATCGAAAGCCTATTGTCTTGGCGGAGAAATTGGGTTTGGATCAGTCTTCATTGTGACTTTATACATCTTGTATTGACATAAATACTACATAGTTATATAAACAACGAAATGAGGACGACATAATGAAATAACTAGTCCAGACTTCAAGAAGCTTCTTAGGAAATATTAATATCTGGATTCGAGAGTAACGACTAATCGTCCCAGAGACAAAAATTGGCACGATTTTTGTATTTATTAGATAATTAACCTTTTTTATGCTCGTGTTGGCTTGGAGAGTAAGCGAAAGGATCAATCTTGAACTTTGTGAATTATATTGTAGCAATAAATAGTAATTTGATTATTTGTATTATGACGGACCCGTTGTTCTAGTGGTCGGGGACCCTGGCTATAAAACCAAAGGTCGCGAATTCGAATCCCGCTAGGGGCAATATTTGTGTGATGAACATCGGCATGTGTACTTGTGTCATGAATGTTTATAAAAGTATTTAAGTATTTTATCCGTTCCCGAGCTTCCATGGTGCAAGCTTCGAGCTTAGTTTGAGTTTGAGGCAATTGGTGTGTTAATCCAAAGAATTCATTTATTTATTCGTTGGCCAATTGATGTTCGGCCAACCTGCAGTGATTAAAATGGAAATGCGTCCGTATTAATGGAGTCAGTCGTGCATGTGCAAGTGATGATTCTTTGTTGGGCTGGTCGTAAATATTGGCAAACACAAAAGAAATGCACCGTGGAGAGCATTACTTTTGCTTTAATTATTAATAAAGTGGCCATTTGTAATACTTGATGTACTACGATGATTTATTTAACCCTATAAAACATTAACGACCACCCTGATCATGATCCTGATGTGTGATATAACTGTAGTAGTTACTGAATTTTATCAGGTGGATCGAATAATTTAAACACATGACTCAAGAAAAGAAAAAAAACAAGTCTATAACAGATAATTATACGGCAAAACTTTTGATTGCGAGTGCTTGATTCATGTAATCTAGGCAACTTACAAGTATTTTTAGACTCGTAAAAATATTGGAGAACACATGATTGTAATTTTGTGTAAGTTATTTGCTCATTACATAACAGTCGTGACGTTACTTACACAATTACGCACACGTAAATTGACTAATTTGTTGGTTCGGTAAGTCGAAAAATAGGAGTAATTTCGTACTGAAATATGATTAAGAAAGTGTTCTGTTCTATGAGCAAATTGTTTGTAATGTGGAGATGCGTGGCGTTGTGGTAAACGCGTGTGGTTTGAGATTGTTGAGGTTAAGCAAGTTTCATAGATGCTGGTTATCGGATGGGTGATATTTTACTCGGGCTAGCCCGCGTGATGGTATTAGGCTTGGGATATCGGGAAGTCTGTGCCCCAAAAGTGGGGACTTAATTTATACCAACATAATAAACCTAAAGAGTATATTTGTTTGTTTGAACGCGTTAATCTGCAAAACAAATGTTTCGAACGGAAATATTATTTTTGTGTTGCATAGTCCCTTTTTTCGAGGAAGGCCTTAAGCTATTATAACACTATGTGTGTGGAAACTTAAATCCTAAAATAAAAGTTCCGAAAGTTAGCAATTGCAGGCCGAGCATCATAACTACTGCGCCAAGATTAATAAATAAAATAAATAAATACAAATACTAGCCACATGAATTTATTTTAAAACTCAAACCACATAAAAATAACTCAAATTATATTATTATCAAGATGACACTCGGTTCATTAAGGTAAAATCTCATTAAAATTCCCCAGATTACAATCTTACATGGCGTCACTTTTGAAGTAAAAAATATGCTTTCACGAATGTTAATTAGGTTAAGATTCTGATCTTTATGGATAATCAGAACTTGTTAACAGAGCTGATGTCCAACTAAACACAAACTCTTTACCACTTTACATATTCATCGTCATCATTATCAGATTACTAGCGGCAGCCCGCGACTTTGTCCTAATGTATTGCGTTTTCCGCACACAATAGTGCTTTTATCCTTAAGCCTTCCTCGACAAATGGACTATCGAACTTTTTGATTTCTGTATACTGTGCGCCTACTAATGTAACTGTTTAGTATTATGATTAAGACTGTATGTTCTTTTTTAATGCAATAAATAATGTATTAGTTTTTTATTATTATTACTAAAATATTTTTTAAATTCGAACCAGTAGTTACTGAGATTGGGCCATTTAAACAAACAAACAAATTCTTCAATCATATTGTCAATTCACGATTCATGAGAGTGAGTACCTAAACTCTGAACCGTATATGAAAAAAAAGTGGATTTTATTTGTAAGTATCTTTTGCTAGTTCTGTTCAGCCTAGTTCTAGCGAGATAGCGAGTTAAGCTAGTAGTTATTTAAATTTCGGATTTCGCGTAATCACCAGCTTGGAAATTCAGGACCTACTTTGCCACTTCTTTTCGTGAAATTCAAATCCGTATGTTTGTTTTGGCCAGGGTTTTATATTTAAATTTATTTTCTTTTCATAATGAATGAATGATATGATAACTATTTTACGAGTGTATAAATCCAGTGCCAATAATGTAGAATTCGGTCAATGTGTTGCAAGTTGGTTTGGTTTAAGTAATTGAGGTTTATTATCAAGCTTAATGTTGAATGGTTACAATGTTGCTCAAATGTTCAGTAATTCCACTCGTATATTTAATATGGTATATAAATATTACTTCAGCATAGTAATTTCAATTTCATTGGGATACAATTATACATTGGGTAATTTTGTTAAGCTGAAGTACTGTCACGAAAGGTTACACTTAAGGAGTTTTATGAAATTGGACGATCTAGTTGACGGTCACGGTTAATTTTGAGAGTTATTTTTCTTAAAATATTAACCGTTCAATCCTACTTAACGGCATACGACAATTCTATCGCTGTATCACCTGATTTCTTTTATCGGATCCGGTGAATTGCCGTTATTCCAGGGGTTGTGGGACCGCCCGATCGCTCAACCTACTAATAGAGATAACATTCCCCGCTTAGTAAATAAAAGTGAGGGTTCCGTCGGGATGCGATATGAAGCTTGCGTTACACTAGCACACACTGCGGTTATGTGGAAATGTGTCTGGGTTTAAATAGTAAATCTATTTCAGTATATTTGTAATACCACTGTTGATTCTGATGTCTGTAACACAAGTGCTTAAGCTACTTAACACGGGGTCGGATGTATGTGATGTTGTAAAATATTTATAGGTACTTTAAAAAAAAATTAAGACATTCTTCTATTTTTTTTCAGTTCAATTGTAACAAAGTTGGAAAAGAGATTTAATTAAAATCGTTAATTTGTGTCCGTTTCAAAAATATTTAAGTATGTTGATCTGTTCTATAGAATCCATAGTACAAGCTTCGAGTTTAGATTGAGGCTAGGCAATAGGTGTGTCCAAGGAATTTATTTATTCATTTATATTCGTCTATTATGAACAAATTTCAACACACACTGTTGTACATCAAAACCATGTATCTTTTACTAATCGCTCATACCTATATACCCAAAACCACAACGGTATCCGTTTAATGACATAACTACGTTAAAAGTTTCACCAGTACTATCAATTTCGTTTGCCAACGTCATCAAACCGATACAATTGTGGTCCCATATTTGCGATTCCGATTCGCGTGCAATCGTGACCGGTATAGATTTATTCTCAATAGTTTGTTCGGTTTCGTTAATTTAAATTTTCTTTTTGTTTCAGGATTGCTGTAGCTAGCTGCTTTAAAGGTAACAAAATGAATGTTTATAAAATAATCTCCATCAAAAGCATTACTTTATATTAAGAAGAGAAGTCATTCGATCTTAGTTTTAATATCACACACCTACTCGTACGTAATTGTCGATACGTAGGTAAAACAATTATATAAAATAATCCGTAGATTCAAACATAAACAATATTTAAATCGAACAATTAACAACGAAGTAGTCATTTACTTTTACTAAGAAAACATTATAAATAGTAATGTTAATTTTGCCCCAAAAACATGTTTACATTTTATTACAACCAATTAAACATTAATCTGAACTTGTACTTGCGGATACACTCCCGACAACACGCCAGAAAGGGAGTTTGCCATTTAATCGTGACCCGGCATAATTTTGCCATCCTGTTATTGTCGTCAAGATGTTCTCTGAAGTTGACTCGGAGTATCTTATTCCATTAGGCGCACAATGTACAAAACTTGAAGATTCAGTTCGGAATTTCAAAATTACACATTATATTTTTCGCTAATGATTATTAGCCGAGGCCTCGTTGATTAAAGAGTTCCGTATTAATTTAATGTCAAAAGACGGATGGGAGCACAATCATACAGGATAAGTGATAACGGATGGCTTAAAATCGCCCGTAGTTGGTATGAAGTGTGTTCATAGAGATATTTATAATCACTGAAAAACGATGATACAGATTGTTGGAGGAATAAATTCCTCTTTACGATCAACCAGATTACGCAGGATATATTATAGTGCCCAAGTGACTGCGCAAGCACATGTGCACTCCCTATTCCCTCTCTCACATAGTTCAGTGGGACAGCAATCTGACACGACCGTAGAAATATCAAGTGCAGGACCCACTAACGTGCTTTCCGCTAGACGAGACGAAATTTTTCGGTCACCCATCTAATGGCTGGCCTGTGCGAAAGTTGGCACTACTTACCACTGCGTCGTCGAGCTTCTCGTTGGAGTAAGAGGTAAGAGGTCCCGTTGTAATGTTGAATAAATCAATATAAGTACCTAATCTACCGCTAACAAGTTAGTCGTGGGCGACAATTTATGTCATTGTCTATGAAATAAACCTAACACCAATGTACCATTCTGCCAACAGTAGATTCCCCGTAAATGCCCGCTGGACGGATGCGGGAACAGGATTTATCGAACACGCCGAGACATCAATAGCCATATCGAATGCGTCGGACTTTTAGCTATGGAATTAGGCCACGCTTTTAAATGTTCCCATGACGTGGTTCTTTTAAGCTGATCGTCTAAATAACGTGATGATTGCGAAAGTGGAGGAATATCAGTAATACGAATATAGAGAAGTGCGTGTAAAGTAGTGAATATTTATTGATACAGACATTATAATGTGTGTGAGTTATTATAAGACTTCTTTATGATATCATCAGGTGTAGCGTGTATAAAATTTACTGACAAAAATAAAGTGGAACAATATTTTTATTTTATGCAAATAATACTTTCGCCGCCCATTAAGCTTGCACTAAATAAAACACTATTTTAAGATAATAAAAAAGTATAAAGCAACTGCATTAGATAAGATAAGTACCTTCGATTGATTTGCGTAATATTTGTTCTAAGGTTGACCATAACTTGTATGTTTGTTAATCACAACGACATTTCTTGATGATTAAGAAAAAAATTTTTTGATGACTTGATTTCAATGAGGGACTTAAAGATCTGCAGTAGGACTTTAACGAGTTTAAGGTCACTGAAATGTCATAGACCTCTCTTCTTCAACCAGTTTCTCAGCATTTGAAGTTTAAACCATCAACAGCATCCCTAGACGTCAATGAAACTGAAATTGAGTGACTAACTTCTGTCATTTTGCACGTTTGTTTTAGAATTTTAAGCACTATACTCTAAGCACTACTAAGCTCTTTAAGCACTACTAAGCTCCTGATATTGTCGTTTTGTTCGGGCTCTAGACGTTAGCTTTAGACGTCAGCCTACAAAACCTCAAACGACCGTTAGTTAGGTTTTATCCAAAACTGTTTTTAAAATAAAGATGGACAGAATAATGGTTTAAAACCTGATAAATTTTGGCTGTGCACGATAATATTATTATAGTGTATAATTGAGTGCGAAACCACAGGTATCTTGAAGGGACAGCAATCTGACACGCCTGTAAATAGATTAGGGGACGGAACAACGGCTTTGTTTTCCGAAGCATGGAACTAAATATACCGCCAACTTCAAGAATATGGACTGAAGCTATTTTTTATAGGAAACCCAGACTAACAGCGTTCGCTAATTAAATCGATTCTGCGAAATTAGAGCTTGAAGGATTACAAAAAAAAGTCAAGGAAATTCAGAATTACAGTGCTTGGTTATTTCAAAAGGAAATTCTGCCCTATTTTCTGAGAATCGAGGGAAAAGCTAGGCTGTATTTGTGTCCGGAGAGGGGCCGGAGTAAAAGCGCGTTATTTTTACACCAACGCTTCCGAAACTTTTATTGGGGCGGTAACAATGAAAACAGAAATACGCAAAGCATACATCTTACGATTCAATTCGGCCGCTGGCCTATTTAAACAGGGACGATCGCCTATTTATGTTCGAATCTACGTAAAAATAGTAATATAAAATAGTTCCCATAATTTGGTCAAGTGCTAGATCGGGGAACGCCCAGATATCGGTCTGTTTTTTCTTGTTATGTTTGTAAACTATGTCATTGACCTATTTGGCTCACGCACAATGATCTGTTATGCGTATCCCAGTTAGAAAAATCGTTCGTTACGTCACAGGCAGTTGTCGACTACGGTGTTCGGTGGAAGTGTAGATTTTGAGCTGTCAGGTTACGTGTGTGCGTGCGCTTAAAGCCGGCATGCATTCCAATGTTTACACTCGATCTGATGGTTGTTTGACAGCAAATGAATAGCGCTCGGCACAATGTTTGTCCGGCAAGCGATTAATGATGGTCCAGGCATGTAAAAAATCAAAGGAACGGGCTTTGACTTTGTTTTTATAGAAGAGTTTTTGCGCGCCTATTTTGAAGCTATGTTTTTCATTTGTTTGTATACTGGCCGACCAAGCCGGGCAATTTTTTTTTTATGAAAACGCTTTGATTTTTCTCTCCACTTCGGCCATTGGTTAGAATTCTGCTGTGAATTTATTTTTATGACACAAGCAATTTTTTGGTTGAATACTCTTGGGTCGTTATGGTATAAGTATTTTTTGATTTTGTTCCTGTTTTGTTTTGGTTTTGAATTCTCTTATAATAATTTTGTATTCAGGTACATTTTGACAGAAGATCTCAAAGGATAATATGCTTTACTAACAGTTCTATGTTTGCATACATTGGCATATATTTATACAAAACATCCTATCGAAACAAATATTTGCTCGCAAACGTTTCTCTGTACAGCAATCAACCGCAATGTTTACGGGAGAAAGCTCCCTAACTCTTGTACTGAATTAGTCGTCGGCAGAAATTCGATTACTTTCACCCTTCTTCCTAACTTTTTTAATCAATTTATGCAAATGTGTATTTTTATGATTACTTTTTCCCATCGAGGAAAACGCATTTACTTGCCATAGCTTTAGGCTTGGTAGACGTGGCCATATGTGGTGGTATTGTACAGTCAGCATCAGATAGACACTCGGTACTCAAATAAATAGACGCAAACAAATAGTCAATAATATCGGTGCATACAAAGTTTCCATATATGTAATTGACAACATTATGTTCGTTGTGCTGAAACTACGGGCTTGTCAAACCTGGTCATGTATGCCAATGCACTACTTCTCCGGATTTCAGCGCCTTATAGACATTTACCAGATCCATTTTAGATTTTTTTTTTGTTTTAAATGTATTTCTCGGTTCCAATTCATAGAAAATTTGTAATTTTATGTTTGCTGGATTCAATTCAGTTAAGATATTTTTATAATTTATTGTTTAAACCCAGAGTCCGTTGTAGATAGAGCAGGCTGAGCTCAACGCGGTCCGAATAGAATGTTTTATACTTTTTAGGCCATAAATCTCACCGCTCTCTCACGAGAGATTCGACGGTTTAAAAAGTTCCGCTTTAGGTATTAGTTAAATACACTTCTGGCGTTAAGTGTGTTACTTCTAATGTAAACAAAACTTACAGTTTAGAACTGTGAATTAGAAATAGTGGCGTATTTGCAGCAGTTCGTAAAGTGACACGATAATAATGTATTTTATAGTTGTAGTTGGTAAAAACCAAAAGAATGAAGACCCACGTTATCTTTCAATTAATTTACTATTACGAGCCCAAAATATTCCAAGTAAGTTAGTTTTATGTGAAAAATGTATACAGAATGTATTAAAGAAAAGTTCATCTTATTAAACATCTCATTTCCCAGAAATAATAATGGCTATATAAAAGATAAAAAAAAAATACATTTTTATCTCAGAACAAGCGAATGGATCCAGAATGTGAATATTACTTCTCAGAATTCCATATCAATACAGGTGAGGGTACTTTTACCGCTAACATATTTTTTTAAGCGATCACATACAATAATTAAACCAAAGGGTCCACAACTGTTCAACCGTTAACTCAGCAAATGCCATCAGTAGAGTATTTTCATGGCAAATTGCATGACATTTTTTACGACTTATTCACCTCAATAGTTATATCTTTACTATCTCCCAAGTGCGGTTATATCGTCATAACATGACGCGTGAACACAATAGCGGTTGTAAAATATACGGTGTACAATTATTGATGTCGTATAAAGTGATTGAGTCGTATTCCTGGTACATTCAGGAAGGAAAGAAGACTAAGATACGAGGGAAAGATCGAGTTCGTAATCTTTTAATGCTGACGTTAAACACATGTAGGCATTAGAATAAAGTAAAAACAAATTATTCGATGATTTTTGATTGCCAAGTACCAAAAATACTCAGTGAATATTTTTTACATCTGTATAATTTACAACATATTATTATTATTTTATTAACGGAATCTTTATTTTCAAATCGCCATTTTTTTCCCCGTGAAATAACGACCAATTTGACTCGTCTCGTCAAGCTCAAAGAATAGCATTAAGGCTCGATACTAACTTGAGACTAGTTGAGACCTATAATACTAATTTCTTCTTGGCTCTGATACGACATCATAATTATCTTCATTATGGGTTCACGTGCTTCCCGACTTGGCTTTGCTCGTGAACATGCTCTAATTAATGAGTAAGTTCGCCAGTACTCCAATGAGGAGCGTATGGAATATTTAAATCAGGACCTCAGGAACTTTCTCATGTCCATGGACGGAGGAGATCATCACGCCAACAAGAGAACCTCCAGCTTGTTTGTCCGTTGGTTTCATTAAAAAAAACCTGCAGGTAGAAAATACCTTTAGATTTATTTTCATACTCTACATAGACAAAAAACTATGTATGTACCTACTTAAGTGTAATCTGTTTACGTGGCGCCTGAGTGAAGCCATTATCACTGTAATAATAGATGTACATATATATGTATATTTATTCTAAGACGTAGTACATACATCAGCCTGTTAATGCATGGCAAGCCGAGTCATTGAAATCAAGTTATTGTTACAGTAATTGGCAACTACTGGATAACCACTAATTGAAGCCTATAAACTTAGGTGATCGGTAACTCTGAAGCTATAAAAGCAAGATATACATAATGTAGTTTGAGCTTCAAGAGCAACAAATGGTTTGGGGACGAATTAATTATAAATTAAGACCTTGAAGGTCAAAGGCTCTTACGGTGCTGCTACAAGTAATAGTTATTCGCATTTTAATTGTTTATTAATATGTGGAAGCGAGGCACTTAATAGCAGAGTCAACTCTATGTACGAGTATAACTCAGTATTGAACTCAATTTAAATTGGTCTTGTAGGTTTGGAAGACTAGTGAACAAACTAAAAATAAATTTATTTTGTATTGTACTATTCGTAATGGACTGTGGACTGCGATAGGCTGTTGATGATGATGATGATTCGTAATGGTAACAGTTATTTTTGTGCTGTCTTGTAATGAACAAGAATCTTTTTATATTAAGTAGGTACATAATTAAGAATGTACCACACATTTTTCTTGACATGTTTTGGAGTAAAAATATACGATGACAGCTGCTCATTGCTAGGTTGTTTATGTTAGAGTTTTTTGGCTAGATTTTATAAGATGCTTCATGTTTATTTGAAGTACGAGTAGATATGCATAAATAGGTCATAACGTATTTATTGCACAAAGCAGCGATGTTTTGATTTGTAGTGTGGTTGCAATAATAAAAGGTAATGATTTGTGTATGTTTATACGTAACATATGTCTACTCTTTTTGTATATTTTTAAAACGTATCTACTCGTTAGAGTATACAAATTAATATAGAAAATGGGAAGTGGTGATTTATTTAAGAAATATAAGGCATACGAGTAAATGAAACATCTAAAAAAGAATTAACGCCAAAAGAAAAAAGCAGCTTAAAGATTTTCTGGTAATATGCAAAATAATTGTTATTCTTTGATCATTCGGACGAATTAATGAATCAAAAATGTCATTTAAAATGCGAACAAATTTAAAATATTTTAAGATATTCAGATAACCTTTGACGAATTGTTATTACATAGTCAAAATTGCATTACACATCAGTACCTATCGATAAACTGAGCATTTCAAGTTCAGCTATCCTTTAATCATTTTCATTAGCGCCTAACAAACTAACTTGGCATTTTCGCTCAGCTGTTTCCTCCACGCATTCCCTAACTAGCGTTTGCCTCTTTGGTTTTTATATCAGGAATCCAGTCGAATTGTATAATGCGGTAGTAGGCCACATTATCCCGTGACGTCATACGGTAGCATCTGGCTTTTATTGCTACTTCTACGGTGTGCGTACGAATATGGAACAAAATTAGTTCAACTTATATCTCGGGGCGTTGCGGTTATGATACAAAAGTACTGAGGATGTGTGCATAATATGCTGCATGCGTAATTTCGTTTTATTAAAAACAAGCTGACCTGGTGAACTTCGTATCACTTCTAGTGTCAACGTTATAGATGGTAGGACAGTTTGTGTGGGAATATAAAGTTGTTTTATTTCCTCGATACGTTTCCATATGTTCTTGTTAAACAACAAGAACATACCTTATATATAACTAGCGGTCGCCCGCGACTCTATCTGCGTGGATTTCGATTTCCAACAGCCTAAAGCTTTCCTCGTCAAATGGACTAGGTATCCAACACAAAAACATTTTTTCAAATCGGTAGTAGTTCCTGAGATAAGCGCGTTCAAACAAACAAACAAACTCTTCAGCTTTATATATTAGTATATAAGTATATATCTACCCCCTAAAAAAGTACCGTTTTTAGTCCCGTTAACTAATCTAACTGTTTAACCTATCCCTGGACTAGGCACCACAATTTTTTAAAGACCAAAATGAGCGTGAACATTTCCGCCGTTCTCGAGTTATAAGCAGACTAACGAACAGCCATTCATTTTTAATTATATAACTAACAGATAACTGTTTGTGTGTATAAAAAGTATCTTTAAGAGTGGAAGTTCAAAAAAAATTGTCAATTCGGATTTATATAGATTTAACGTTTCGGGAGAATTTCAGCTAATTCATACAACGTGTAATTGAGCTGAGAGTTTAACACTGTAATTGGTTAAATATGCGAAATAACAATAAAAATGTAAAGCGGTGTACGGTCAGCCACTGTGTGAATAAAGGTTTTCCGATATCGAATGCGGTTATTGTATTAAGCCGAGCAAAACAATCAGACCATTATGATTTTACAATAAAAGTGCGACAAATCCATTACAATTGTGTACTTCGATTTATATGTAAATGTTTGAAATATATCTTTCGATGTCAATGACCTTTTAATTGATGTTGAAATTTTAATCTTCTAAAGACTTAATTACCATTCGCATTTTATTAATAGTACAAACATTTCTGAAATAATTTTAGACGAAGCTTCAAGGAATGTTATAACGAGAAATAACGTACACGGTTTTGTTATATTAATTAGTATAATTAATTTTCTTCTTATTTCCTACTTCACATTATTAAGAGTAGTGAATTTTGTATGAAACGAAACAAACAAAATCTTTCTTACAATCATACTAGCAATAGAGTGTTTCCATTATCATTATCCACATTATCCATTTTGAGTCACCAATAGTCTAAACTTTCTTTATTACATATTTCATCATTAGCTGAATATTACTTTTAAATTAAGTTTCTGTTTTAATACCTAACTTTGGCTTACTATTCTATAAATATTCATGCGGCAGAGATTTGAGGGAATTCTATTTGACAAGAAAAAGGGTTCTACTAATGAGAAATAAAGACTTGACCATTGCTGCCATTGTTGAGGGAATTTTGTAATTTCGTATGCCCACCACAGAGGTCTCTGCTGGGCTAATTACGCTTAATTAATTACAAATTAAGGTCGAGTAAACTCTTTATAAAATACAATTTTAATGCAAGTGTCACTATCATGACGTTGAGTAGTATCTTTTGTATTTAAGAGGGCGCATCGATTTCGACACCCAACGGATCGCACCCGCGCGCTTCCTCGGCCCCCTCTCATCCCATGACTTCAACGCAATGAGACAGAGGTCGCCACTTCAATTTGTTTCGGGCGATTCCGCACAGTATTCAAAGTAAATCAGATAAAAATTGTCAAAGAGAGTATTGGAAGCAGGATGACGTAACTAAGCGGTGGAAAGCTAGTAATACATAAATGTTAGTATCATAATGATTTATTTTGTTTATGCTTCGAGTGACTTGTATTGTACTTTTTTCTGGTAGTTATTAATACGCAAAGGTACGCGCAAGTTATTTACTTTATAATTGTATAATATGTTTTTTTAACTACAAAATCTTTGTAAATTTTAATTTAATCTTTAAATTTTTATTTTGTCTTCCAATTTTTGGTTTTACTTTAAATGTTTTAAATCTGCATGATTCCTCACACATGGCAGCAAATGGCATCTATGACAGCAACTGTTTTTCGATACGTAATAGAACTGTGACTGACTCGTCTTTCTCGCTCGAGTATTGTTGTGTGTATTAAGACAAATACCCTCATTAAAATTGAGAAAAATGGAAATACTAACATAAATTCAGATCTACTAATAAATGATTTACTTAGTTACTACTAGTGCTTGTGTTAAACGTACAGAATAATTACTAATTGTTATCCAGTGTTTCTCAGTGAAAGTGAATAACATGTATTCTGTAATTGAGAAATAAATGTCTTAAACCGTAAACCGTAATTTTGCACCTTTACATCTAATTAGACTTAAAATAAAGAATTGCTCAAAGAGAAAAGGACATTATAAGATACAAGATTTTTAAATGACGTCGACAATAATTTGTGAATTTATCAAATTCTTGTCGCTGTGCACATGAATAAGAATGAGAACCATGTCATTCTTATTATTCTAGATTTTTTATTATTTTACTGACGTAGGTATCTGAAAACCAATGGCAATACAAAAAATCTTTAAAAAAAGATTTATTTGTATTTTCCATTCCCTGAGAACGGCCAGGCCCGTTTAAGTGCTAGTAGGTTTAAAAAAAGACGTGTTAAATCGTTGTTAATCAACTTGTAAGAATTAATGAACATTAATTAATTTGCAATGTGCTATATTTACAATGATTGCATAAAAATAATAACGGCCTGGTTAATTTTAATGTGTTTTGAAATAAGGCCCCATCTGCATCGACACAATATAGAGTTCCGTTACTACACCAACACAGTGTGGTTAGGAGCTCGGTACCCGAGCTGGATCGACTGCTTGGCAGAACTATTTCTTACTTTTAGGGAATGGGTAGTACTCCTAAATTTCTAAATTCTACAAAATTATTATACTAGTTTAAAAAACGTAGGTAAACATATTTGTGAAATACAAAATTTTTGATTTTAAAATACAGTGTAATTTTTTTGCAGTTGCATGTACCGCAATTCGGTGAAATTAACGTCTCCCTTACCTATAATATCATTTACTATGAGTTGCATGATTCCCACACACACAGACACACTACTGATTCCCGTCAACCAAATCAAAATCGAAATATACTATATTTATGTAGATCTCGGTGTGGCACTTTTAAATCGTCAATAATAATAGCACAATACTGAAAAATTCTACTACCGACTTTAGGAAGCAGTAATCTATAGGCAAGAAAGTTGAAAGTTGCTTTTTGAAACACCATTTTTTTGAACGGGTTTAATTTATCTTGCCTCGTTGTAACATTATTTTTCAATACATTTTCTTTCGTACTCTCACTATGTCATACAGTTTCTTGCACAGTTTAAATATTAAAATATTTTATGTATAGATTGTCACGTTTCAAAGGAGCAAAACAAAAACTTCTAAATCGTAAATCTCTTATCTAGTAACAGTAATACACAAAATAAATTATTTACACATTATATTGCCGCAACACCTAATTTATTCGTCCATTTATTGTACACAGTAAAAGACTGATTATGAAAAATAAGTTTTAATAGTTTAGGCTGGAATTGTAAACTTTCAATTTCAAATTGCTACTAAGTCTTCCAACAAGCGACTATTTGGAAGCATCGTTCTTTCTTGCATATACTGTTCTCGGCCGATCCGTCATTTACGTCAATCCTTATAATAATTTTACGAAATATTTTTTCGAACCGGGAGAGTACTGAATCATAGTCTTCTCGTCTCAACGGAGAGGTTGCGACTAACCGATGAAACAAAACATGCCTGTGAGCACGCGCCAGGTGCGACAGACGATAGCTTACTGCGCGGAATATGAACGTAGTAAGCGCCAAACTAGTTTTCTTTGAATTACTCGTAAAATATGATATTTTTTCAAAATGTTCTGTGATAAATATTTAGATAATATAATTTGATATTATTTGCCAAAATATTGGTTCACCAAAATGCATCGTCTCGGAAATAAATGTAACCAAAAATCAAGTCAGACGCAACTTCAAGATTTTTTTTATCAATGAAAATTGCAATTTTTTCAATATTTTCTGTGATAACTATTTAGGAACGATGCTTGAATATCTACTATTTTTTTTTCGGGTCATTTGAAGTTCATTTTCAAGGTTTAAAATGTGTTTGAAAATACGCGATATTTTTTACACCCCCTCTTAAGCTTATTTTATCTTTATATAATGCTACACTAATAAAAATATGAATTAATGTACTACAATATTTATCTTTTATGTATTTTATTATTAGTACATCATCGTCCACTCCTTTCAGTGACGTAACGGAATGTTATTAAAATGCATGAACTGCCAAAACTATGGATATAAATGATAGAACTATTGAGTTTGAACTCATTAAATTCGCAATTTGATTAAACAGCAGTAGTAGTAAAGGCATTATGTGCCTATCATCAAATATTTGATATTCATGGTAGAACAATTTACCTTTAAATGAGATGTGTTTTGGAAGACAATCAGTAACAAAATATTACCGCAAATGCCATTAATTTTGCTAACAGATTCATCTAATGGTCGTAATATAATTTTAAACACCGGTGGTTTTATCGTAAGTGTTCTGAGTAATGAAGTAGGTGCCCATATTTGGGGTGCTTAGGTATAAGACAGTTGATTAATGAGGTAAGACGACGTACAAATGTTACATTTGTATTCCGTTTAATCAAAGATGATAAGTGTTAGCGACAGAATTAAATATTAATTATTATTTTGTAAATATATAACCTTTTCTCACTCCGTGAGGTGCATGTCCAATAATAAGAAGAAAAATAAGTTTTAACTGTAAATTTTTTTCATTCCTATGTCACTTCTTTTCCATTTATTTGAAGACACGTACCTACACGTTTTTATTTTACTTGTTATAGTTTCATGGTTTCCTTAAAGTTTACAATTATCTTGTTTTTACTACAAGTTGCGTTGCTTACAATAAGGTTGAGGAAATATTATATTAGCTAGGGCTAGCTTATTATTATTACCCTTCAATCAGATTGTATAGATACGCTTATCTAAATCCTACTAATAATGCATACATTACAATACAAGATTATCACATATTGATGGTTATCTTAGATTATGTCAAACAACCCTTGATCTTATTACTTGTGAGATAAGATACCGATCAGCTTATTTGCGGGCGTTTGTGTGCTGATTAAATTTAATATGAATAATTAATTATTAATAGATTTTAGTTGAATGCACATCCTGTTTATAAATTTACCGTGTTGGTATTTTAAAGGTTCGCCATAAGAAATATTATCGTTGCTATTACGATAACAAATATGACATTAAAAAAATATCCGTTAATCAAATTGCAAAACGAATGACTGGTTTTGACTTTGTTCTCGCCTCCGTAATTATTGGTTCAAGTATTAAGCTCGTGTTTATATTATTCCAAAATATAATTTTGTGAAATTGCTTACTATTCTTTTCACAGAAAACCATTAGTACACAAAATATCATTCACGTCGATCCTGTAATGGAAATCGGAACTCTTATATCACTTGCATTTTTCCCTTTGATGTTCTCATAACATCGTAACCTGTTTCGTTCTTAGGAATGAGGTAAATGCTCTGCAATGGGCAAGGATCAAAGCCCGCTTTGCGTCATAGTTTCACAACGTGCCCTTTCATCTCATTGTACTCGTATAGCTATTTGACCCGGTTTCGCACATGTGCAATTTTGTAAATAAAAAAACTGACATTTTTAATTTCTTATGCCAAAAGAAGTAGTATTTATTTCTAACGCAAAAGCAAAAATTCCGAATTAGTCATAAGACTTACCACCAAGTAGGTAAGTACGATCAATAACATTCAGACAATGTACCTAGCTCCAGTCTTTATTCTATTTTATTTATTTATTTACAGTTCAAATTTTCATCTATACAAATATAATAGAGCTGAAGAGTTTGTTTGTTTGAACGCGCTAATCTCAGGAAGTACTGGTTCGAAATGCATTTTCTTTTTAGGGTTCCGAAGCCAAAATGGCAAAAAAACGGAACCCTTATAGATTCGTCATGTCTGTCTGTCTGTCTGTCTGTCTGTCTGTCCGCCAGTCTGTCACAGCCACTTTTTTCCGAAACTATAAGTACTATACTATTGAAACTTGGTGGGTAGATGTATTCTGTGAACCGCAACAAGGTTTTCACACGAAAATAGATAAAAAAATAAAAAAATGGGGGGTCCCCATAGTTAGAACTGAAACTGAAAATATTTTTTTTCATCGAACATATACGTGTGGGGTATCTATAGATAGGTCTTTAAAAATTATATTGAGGTTTCTAAGCTCATTTTTTTCTTAAGTGAATACTTTGCGTGACAGACCCTTCAAAGTGGAAAAAAGTGTGTCCCCCCCCTCTAACTTCTAAAGTAAGAGGATGATAAATCTGAAATAAATATATAATGTACATTACCATAAAAACTACCAACGAAAATTAGTTTGAACGAAATCTATTCAGTAGTTTTTTTAATACGTCAAAAATAGAATTTGTACGGAACCCTCAGTGCGGGAGTTCGACTCGCACTTGGCCAATTTTTTTGATAGTCCATCTGTAGAGGAACGCTTAAAGCACTACTAATATAACACTATGAGTGCGGAAACCCAAATCCACGGAGACGAAGTCGCGGACGGCCGCTTGTTTTTGATATTTCCTCGTCGAAACGACATTTCATCACATCTCACTCACTAGTACTCACTTTGCCATATTCCCCCAGGCTTAAGCCCTTTGGCGGTAAATCCCAACAGACAATGAATCTAAGCTCCAGGCATTCCCGTATTATGCATCTAGGCTGTATCTCACTTAGGGTAATGGAGTCTAATTAAATGACTAATGGAATCCTCTTACTGATCCGAATGCGAGTGATGTGCTTCCCTGACAGTCATTCGAGATAGATTTCTCACTAGTGATGTTACATTTCGGCAGAAATGGGAACGTGTTTGTATTCATGACACTGAGAATTGTCGAGTTATTTACAAAAGATTATAATTTCATGTTCTGGAAAGTTTGCCCATTTGATATTTATTTATAATACTAGACTAAAAAAATAAAAAAAATATATGGCCAAGGGAAAAACAGTAAAGTTACATATGTACCTTAGAAATACGGGTTTGATTGCCGATAAAATAAAGATGTTGAAAAATTCGGAGAAGAAGTCAGGAAATTGAAATCATTAAGAAAGGAACGATTCGATAATAAAATAATGTCAAGGTTATAAATTAGGGCGTTTATCAAATATTCAGTTACCAATTCGTATTTTTATATTGGAGTACATGATATGGAGTTGTGTTTGTGGGGACTCTTTATTTGTAGCAGTAATCGTAAATGATGATGAATCAGATATAAGACTATCATAACATAACTCTAAAGAATAAGATCAGGAATGTATTTACTAAACGTTCATAATTATAACCAAAGTTATATCCAGGTCACACGAAATTATCATTAAATAAATTACAAACGTAAAGTTTTCGTCATTTCGCCTGCATATTCGTACCATTGTATTTGTGAAGTTAACTGCAAATTATGATTTAATTGACGATAAGCAACCGAATCGGCAGTGAGCGAGGCTTTTTCCAATTAACTGAAAAAGTCAAAATTACACGTAATTTCAACGTTTCCATTATTCGGAATTACCGTTTTAAGCATTATCGACGTTTCATTATATGGATAGGAATGACTTATTAAATGCATTACGTAGTTGAAGAGTATTTCATTCACCTGATTGTAGGCACCAAATATGTCTATTACTTTTGAAAAATGCCACGACAAGAATAAAAGTCCTGTTCTTTCTACAATTGAGTCGGCTTTCTGTCGCACCAGACTATGAAAGTCTGTCCTCAATAGGGAGAGCACCTATCGTTGCTCACAGGGTAAGGTTGACACAAAAGATGCAACATGTCCCGTAAGCGACCAATGCACTAGTTAGGCCAGGACTTCCCAACCAGGGCGGCGTGCCCCCCTGGTGGGGCGTAGAGGGATGTCAAGGGGGGCGCGAGACGTTTGAGTTTTCGGAAGAAAAAATTAACTAAATGTGTTAAGTAAACACCATCACTCGAATAAAAACTAAGCAGCGAAATCGTCTTGCCGTCGATAGTGACCTAATGATAGCTCTGGCAAAAACTGAACCTAGGATCGACCAACTGGTACAGAGAATGCAAGCTCAAGTATCTCATTAGTATTTATCTCTTTTTCTCTCACAGTATTCTAATTATAAGATCTTATAAATTATGTTGATTAAAGAAAAAAAACCGGATTCAATTTTGTAGAAGTTACAAAACAAATAAATGTTTTTGAAATAAAGCTAGTTTTATTGTACCGACTGCAAAATGGGGGGGGCATGAAAAATGTTATTTTTAATGCGGGGAGGCTCGACGAAAATAAGGTTGGGAAACCCTGAGTTAGGCTATTGCTTACTTAGCCGTATTGATAGTATAAGTATTAGTATAAGGATAGAATTAGCGTCTTCGATTATAATCTTCTTAGCTTATAGTTGTAGTTTTGATAAATGTTTTTTTTTTAATTTATATTATAAAATTTGTTTTAGTTAACTTAATTCACTTGTGCTTTAAAATACGGACCTACCTGACCGTAAGTTTAGCCACCGTAGTCGAAAAGAAAGGGTAATCGTATATATACCTCTCTATACCTAATGTCTTTATATACCTAATTTGCTATGCCTAACAATAAGATAGAAATTATCTGACTGGTACTGCCCAGTACCTGCTATACAATACGATAGTTGTTTCACAACAATTTGAATATTCACTCAGCTAGTCGGTGGACACTAAATTCGTCTCACCAATGCATAATTACAACCCTGGAATTGGTTCAATTAACTAAATCATAATGTGTACTCAGCTAAGTGCTAGTGAATCTAATTAGATTCCTTTTCGTGAAGGATAACAGAATTTACAACTGTGAAACATCCATCTACTTTAGCAAAGTTTAGCCATATGATGTCGGTGAAATGTAAGTTTACATACATTAGAGCAGAAGCTAATTAAATTATATGAGTTATACATATATTTACTGGGAAAAATTAATTATGACTGTTAATGTTGTACTGTGTACATAGATCATTCTATTTTTGTTTCTTTCGGGCATTGGAGTGGTTAATGAAAACTTTTTTAGACCCTTTATAATTACTCTGATTTTGAAATATATGAGCAACATAAATAACTTCATCAAGTGTTCCATTTCCCATTTGCGTTTTTTTTTATAGAAAATAAAAATGTACTATAAGCTAACATCAAGCATATGCACTGGCGGGACATAATTTACGTTTTTAGGGTTCCGTAGCCAAATGGCAAAAAACGGAACCCTTATAGTTTCGTCATGTCTGTCTGTCTGTCCTGGCTCGTTCTCCGCCGTTTCTGAACCGATTGCCACGAAAATTGGTGGAGAGATGTATAGCGATAATTCAAGAATTGGTTTTTAAAATAATCGAAAAATAATTATTTTTACCCCCCCCTCCCATACATCGAAAAGTTAATTCGAAAAAAAAAATTCGACTTAACCCATCGTGTGGGGTATCGTTAAAAAGGTATTTATCAAACACCCCAGTCTCGAGATATTTTAATACAAAGTTAAAATTAGAGCGTCCCCCCCCCCCTTAACTTTTGAAATACTATTACAATAATTCTGAAAAAAATTTACTGTATAACTCCAAGTAAGTACTTTCAACGAAAACTATAGCGAACTCTGTATCATACATAGTTATTTTTATACAACTCGACCAACTTATGACGTGCAGTTGCCCTTACTAAATGGTGTCTTAAGCGGTCGGGCCATCTTTTAGCTACGGAACCCTTTCATGGGCGTGTCCGACACGCTCTTGGCCGGTTTTTAATAAATACATGCTTACTGATACATTAAAGATACTTTGTAAAATTAAAGGAATCATGTTATGAGTATGAGCATAAAAATATCTTTAAACCAAATAAAAAATTTAGTAGCTCTTGAATATTTACAACCTTATTTTACAGTTATCGTATTAACTAGTAAATGCTACTTATTTGTCAAAGCCTTTGTGAGGAACAATGAGCTTGCTCCACAAAGTTTCTATTTCAAGCAACACCGATCTCAAAGTTTTATCTTGTTTAATTTTGTATTCGGAGCTGGCTAAACCCTTGCACTACACGAACACGGCCGTTGAACAAGTTTCTGGAACAAACTGAAACAATTTCAAATTACATTAATGTTTTAATAGTTAAACTTGATGTAATAGCCCTGATGTATTAGTTTTTCGCCAAACAGTGAAATTCAAATTATGTTGTGTCTGAGTTTATCTGCTGGGAAAATATCCGGTTGAATTGTGTAAACTGGTAAATAGTTTCAAAAATCGTGCAAGAAAAATAGGTATGGCGTCCGATTTTTCTATGATCATCAATGACCATGCCAAATTGCTGTTTTAGCGAAAGCTGTGAAAGTTATGGAATAGTGAGTGCATATCAGCCTTGCCAATACTTATAGTATTTTTTTTGCAAAATTCGCCTTAGTTCGATAAAGTTGCCAGAGATAAATAAATATAATCCAATACACAATTTTAACTCCAATTTACTCCGAAAGCGGATACAACTAAAGTTGTCGGCGACATGTCCAATGTCCTGTATTTTACGTTTCCGCGAAACGCTTGTGACTTTGTAAAAGGACGCGAATATCGTGTTCATTCACTCTGTAGTCTCTTTAGGATATTAATTTCGGAACTTGCTGAAACGTCATTTCCACATTGTGTTCTGGACAGAACACGTTGTGAACATTTTTAATATTATATTGAATTTTAAAGGAATGAACGAAACTTAAATTATCGGGCAAGCTAGTTTATCCTCTTGGGCACAGTAAACAGTCTTGGGTGGCATTGAAGATCACTGATATTGTTTTTTTATGTTGAATTATATATTCATAGTCACTCTGATTTGCGTAGGTCGTCCCCATCAATTTTCCGTTTCTTTTTCCTAATCCCAAGTGTCGATAAACATAAAGATACTATAGCAAAAGTATCCAATATACATTCATCAATGCGATGAATCTCCCAGCCTTGAAAACGAACAGAACTGATCTGTCAGAAACCAATACCAACTCAGCATAACAGCTTCCTGGTGGGCGGTATACATCCAAATAGGGGTTGGCTGTATAAGTGTGAGTTGGCTGTATGCCAATCGATGTAATGTCCAAACTCGTCGTGTAAACAGCCGTGCCATTTATATCGATATTTACTCAGAACTGTTTGTCCCAAGGCTTGGAGTCAATATTAGCGAGGCTAGGTTTTGCGCACGAAAATATTCCTATAAACGTTTGAGCTGTTATGTTCCCGAAGATATGGTCGCTTGTTAATTCCTCGCTCAAACAAAAAATAACACACTAGAATAAAGCAGATCAAGCTGAAATATTTTAACTTGTTAAGGTACTATTCAGTAAAATTTTGAGGAAAGGAAAATGGGATTAATGAACTAATGTGGATACTATGAGTATAGGCTTTTACGATTCTTGAGAAGAAAAGACTTTTCAGGACTGTCAAAACTACTATTAGTTTTAATGGAACGTGAAAACAATTTTATTCCATCAGGGCCTAGTACAGGAAGATTGAGAATTATATGAGTCAATCAAGACTTGACAAAAGTTTTATATCCATACTTATAAAATGAAGCTGATAGGTTTGCGTGTTTATTTATTTGAACGCGATAATCTCAGGAACTACTGGTACGAATTGGAAAAATATTTTTATGTTGGATTTTTGTCCATTTGTCGTGGAACAAAAATCTACGCGGAAGGAGTCGTTGGCGGCCGCTAGTTTTTAATAATTGACTGATTTACTTTACGATATATATTGCATGAGACACATTGCTAGTTTTTAATGGGTTATCGTTTATTTTTATTAAATTATCCCTTGTCAACGTTATTTCTGGCATTGTCTTCAATTAATTTGTAGATAAAACAAACTGTTTACCTTCTTCAAAATTTTTTTCCGTCAAACATACGTATAGAATGAAAAACAATAATGGTTCTTTAATTCAATGGTGATAAATATTATATTATCATCATTATTAATATAAATTTTATCATTGTTATTAATGATAGGCGCCAAAAGTGTGTTTCCTCAATCAATAAACTAATAATTGTGGGATTTTCCAGATTTAATAATTATGATGAATATGTCTCAAGTCTGTTACAACATTCTTTTCTTTTTAAATTGTATTTACTAACATAGAATTACGCTCTTGTTACTAACACTTTGGATCATGTTGTCTGAAAATAAATGATTTTAATTTTTAATTTAATTTAATTTAATTTATGTACATACGGTAACCTAATAATGAGAGATTGAATAAAAATAATATAAGTTCGCGTTTCTATTACAGTAACAGTATATTGATTGTACACAAATTGGCTAAGTTATATAAAGCGTCTATTTTATGTTCTAATAAAATAGTTTGCTGCGACTATGACCCTGATTTGACTAGCGCTTGGTTATTACAATGAAGTGACTATGGTATGACCTCCGTAACCCTTAACAAACCAGACCATTTGAATCATAGTCGGGACCAACGGCTTAACGTGCCTTCTAATGCACAGAGTTATCTTTCTTATCGGTCAATCAGATGATTCAAGCCTGCATCGTCTCAAAGTCCTATCTTCCTCGCGGGAATCGAACCCACGCCCTCCGAGGTTTTTGAACACAGCGCTTTGACCAAAACACGGAGGCAGTTTTCTAGCAAACTTTTACTCGGAATAAACTGCCTCATACTAATTGACCTGTTTATTTTTCACTACCTACGTAAGCCTGGAAACATCATAGTGTATTTTTAGACACTTATGACAATGGTTATCCAAACAATGTTATACTGCATCATCACTGCACATTGCACATGTGTTTTAGGTGAATTTGATTCATTTTAGAACGTTTCATCCCATTGTCATTGTCTTTTAAATCCTTTAAGTACAGCTAACCAGTCAATAAACATACCTATCTCCATTTATATGCCATAGTAGACTAGTTCAAGCTTATGTGGTCAATATGTATTATTAGTTAATATTAAGCAGCGTCATCACAATAGTTAGAGATGTATGACTAGTGATTTGACTCATTTCTGTAGTTATAAAACAAACCTTTCGCGAATTGACGAAAACAGTGCTAATTCTTATTTCTCGTGCAGAACATTGGAACACTCAAGCTAAAATATTGAGTAGGTAAATAAAGTAGACGTTGAAAAATAAGTTTGTATGTAGGTACAGGTATCTGTGATCATAGAAGTAGTGTTTCAATAAACAAGATTTAAATTGTAAATATTTATTTACGTATAGAAGAAGACAGTGACGTAGCTTAGGCTTAGGTGAGTTTTCATATATTTATTATTTCCTAACTATAAATTCTTTTTTCAGGTAAAATTATTGTAATTCGATTTATCTAAATTATCAAATATACTTTGAGACAAAATCCGTTGAGACATTGAAGCGGGAAAGCGTAACAGACAGACAGACAGACATAGTTACTTTTTCAGCATTTAAAATATTATAGTCGGGATAACATTGTTTTAACTTACAAAATCGAGAGAGTAGGTACATCTGTTGTTGTCTATACTGAACTTCCGTATCGTTTGTCGTACTAAAGGATTGGGCTTTTAGCTTTCTCAGTTTAGCAATATCGTTCGTCTTTGGCTATCTTGCGATAGATAAAGTGCATTTATAGAAGATCTAAGCGATATTTAGTAGTTTAAAGCATTAAGAAGAGTTTCAGATCTTTCAGAAAATGGGATCGTAATGTGAATTTAATATCTATTTATAAGTTGAAACATTCTTCTTTTTTAAATAGTTTTGTTTTAGACAAATACCTACGATAATGATATTAAAATAAAATGATATAATACTTTTTATTCTTTGCTTAATGGCAACGATTGCTGCGGCCTGTTCCATTAGGCAATATTAAACAAGAACTATTAATAATGCAATGGCTGAAAATGTTTATTCAAAAAACTCGCTGTTTTACTCGTTGAAGTTTTTTTTCGAAAATCATGTCATAAAGTATAAATAAACAGAATGTCGACATACCAGATGATTGAATTGAAATGTAATTTTCACTCTTCCATTCAGAACAAATGTTGTTGTTTATGATGGAAGCTATATTATGGTTCCATTCCAAGGTTTACGTTACGAAATGCTCACGCACGATCATAAAAATATATGTATATTGACATTTATTTTTATAAAATAATGAGCTTTATATGGTATAGATTATGTATATTGTGTTTTTTGCGAACTTATAAACATTGTCCATCATATCCGAACCGAACGGAAAAATTATCATAATCATTTCAATGTCATTAACTCAACTGTTTATATCCACCGATATCATTTTCTGAAAATAATGACGTGATTACAGCCGAGGGAAACCAAACGCGGATCGTTGTCGAAAACTTTTCTCTTTGACGTCGAATGCTTTGAATTTCTAGTGATTTCACTTTACAATTTTAATTCGGTTTGCGTGAAGACGCCTGAGTTCCAGGTCTAATGAGGGTCGGTACAATCAAAAACTTGTTAGGACAAAGCTGATGGTAACCTGGTTTACTTATGTTGTGTATTCATACTGTATTCTGCCCTTGATCTAGTTTATTTTGAAGTTTGTTCTGCCTAGCTGTAATTTCGAGCTTTGGATTTATTTTTGGGTCAATTGGGCTAGAAGATGCCTTGTTTATTGTAATTGAAATATTTTCATCTAAAACATTAAAAAAATTGTCAAATAGTCGCATCGAACAATATCAAAGCTTAACATGATATAAATAAGCTATTACTGTAATAAACGCAAATATAGACAAAGTGGAATGAAGAACCAAAGAACGATTTCTGTATCTCGCTTCATTATTTATTCTGAAGTCGAAAAACAATGCAACTATGGCCTATCATAACAAGAAACTTTACAAGCCGCTCAAATCCCTTGTATGCTCGTATTTGGTGAAGTGAGACTGTTGCCAATACCAAAATACCTATGCTCTGAAAGCAGTGTAAGGCCGGTCGCGAGACAGAATCGTCTACAAGCAGCTTTGAGTCGCCGGTAGCAATATTCTAATGCGTTTTTTACGCCTTTTAGATATGACGTTGGACGAGCCCAAGGGTCTTGGGCTCGTCCAACGTATGCGATGCGATGTAAGAACAATATGCGATCGTCAAAATAAGATATAAAATCCCAAAGAATTTTTCGATACCGTTAAGCAACTGGAGTGATTAAAATGTATTATATTAGAATTAGACTTAATCAAAAAGAAATCAAAACCGAAGCAGCCCAAAAAATATTATAGGGCAATGATGCAAATAAAAACACAGCCGTTAGAGAAACCTCTACGTTGAAGTCGTTCTGAAGACAAGAACAAATGCAACTATCGCCTATTGTAACAATAAACTTTAAAGCCGCTCAATTCCCTTGGTTATTTATATTTGGTGAACTGAGACTGTTGCCAATACCGATATCCCTTTGCGCCCCAAAAGCAGTATACTGCCGGTCGCGAGACAGAATCGTCTACAAAGCAGCTTTGAGTCGCCGGCAGCGACAACTTCTAATGCGTTTTTTACGCCTCGTAGATACGACGTTGAACGCGCCCAAGACCCTGTTGGAGCAGATGCGATCGTGAAAATAAGATAGAAAATTCCAAAGAATTTGTTGATACCGTTAAGCAACTGGAGAGATTCAAATGTATTACTTATTTAGAATTTGACTATTTAATAGATGACACAATTTTCCTAAATTGAAATGAATAATCAAAAAGAAAACAAAACCGAAGCAGAACAAAAAATATTATAGGGCAATGATGCAAATAAAAACACAGCCGTTAGAGAACCCGCTACGTTGAAGTCGTTCTGAAGTCAAAAACAAATGCAACTGTCGCCTATTGTAACAAGAAACTTTACAAGCCGCTCAAATCCCTTAGTTATTTATATTTGGTGAACTGAGACTGTTGCCAATACCGATATCCCTTTGCGCCCCAAAAGCAGTATACCGCCGGTCGCGAGACAGAATCGTCTACAAAGCAGCTTTGAGTCGCCGGTAGCGACAACTTCTAATGCGTTTTTTACGCCTCGTAGATACGACGTTGGACGAGCCCAATCCTTGTAGGCTTTTGTAGAAATAGGACACAACATTTTAGAGTGATAACATATTCTAGAGTAGACAGATTCCAGAGTAAGATTATGTACTGTTAACTAACTGATATAATGTACGTATTCCATTGACAATTGAAATTGAATGACTTGATTTAATTTATGTCCTTTCCTTTTAAATACTTATTAAATACTAGCGGCCGCCCGCGACTCCGTCCGCGTGGATTTCTTTTTTTCGAAATAAAAAGTAGCCTATGTTCTGTCTCAGGGTCTAAAGATTGTCTGTACCAAATTTCATCAAAATCGGTTGCGAGGTTTAAGCGGGAAAGCGTAACAGACAGACAGACAGAGTTACTTTCGCATTTATAATATTAGTTGGGATTGACTGCCTATGACTTTATTCGTCGTAAAGTCTTAAAAAAAAGTTACAACTTTTTACGGCTAACAAAAATCCATTGACAATCTGTTAATTTTTTTTTTATTTTAACCTAAAATTATATTAAGTCTCCTTGTTGTACCATCATGCTTAATCTAAATGTCTTTTGTAACTGATGCTATTCATTTCAGGCGTACGGATTCTGAGATTGATATTGTTGAAACCGCTATCCCTATAATGTTGACAGATTTCACTTTGCCACCTATTTGGACTGTGATTGGCATCTCAATGTATAAATCAATTATTTTGGCACGTAAACGTCAATTAACAGGCTAGCTAGTAGGTTTGAATGATTGGTATAATTTACTTTCTGATAGTTAATATTCGATCCTAATTCACGCTATCAAAGTAATTGTTTCAGTTAGTATTTTTTTTAAACAAATGCTATAATATAAAAATAACGTAAATATCTGTACATAGGTATTTTGCAGAATCTCCTGCTTGCGTATTATAGCCAGAATCTCTTTCATCTCAGAGCCAATTAAATATAAATGTATCCGTTCCTAAAGTTAATATTTCCACCTGCCTCTACAATTTCAAGAAGCAGCCAACTCGAAGAAAGTGCAATAAGAAAACTTACAAACAGTACAAATCCGCACTATATTTAGGAAACGGGGAGCGGGAAATGTTGCCAATAGCCTGGTCCCGATGCACTCCCGAGGGATACGATATAAGGCTAGTTCCAAGCCCGAGTTACTACTTCAAAGCAGCTTTAAGTTGCACGATGCATACGACGACAAATTCTAATGGTTTTGAACTCCCTGTATCACACGGGAAATCTTTATTGGACCGATTTTGATTTGACAAGACACGAATTTCTAACCTTGCTGAGAATTTGGAGTACTTTTCGCGACTTCAATTTCGATATGTACCGTTACCAGAGTGTGGTAAAGTAAGAGATATGTAGATAAACTCGATTTGTTGACAGTTTATTTGAACTAAGATATCAGTAAGAGTAAAACAATATCCTTATTATACTTATCGAACACAAGGAAAATAAGAAAGATGAAAATATCAAAATGTATAATGTAAGTTTTTTTTTGACATTTTTAGTCTTAAAGGTTATGTAAGTATGCTGTTTAAATTAAATTCTGGAGCTCTAAAATAAAAAATAAAAATGATAATTTCGGAACATATAAAGCCGTTAATTTAATTAATTAGTTACTTTGATAATTGCAAAAAGCCACAAGTTTACTCCTTAAAGTTTCATTTGATCTCGGTGCAACCGCGAAGCCATCAAAAGACTTGTATTAGGTTGTTAATTAATGCACTCGTATACAGATTACTTACGTTATGAAGTGAGTATCAGCTCTATTCAGTTTTTACTTAACGTACTCATAACCAATTGAGATGCCGGCAACAATTCCTCGGGAATATTTCTTGGCCAAAATTCAAGGCCAGGTGAATCTTTGATACGCCCCCGGCTCCTAACTTTATGCTGACATAACCGATAAAGACTTTCCTTTGCGCCTGTGAGAAAATTTCGCGTGTGAGAGATATCAAGCCTTTGGTTAGAGGAAGTTTGGGAAGAACCCGCTTTCCCACGTATCCTGTGTGATGTTGAGAGTGCGTTGACCTTTGGCCATCTTGTTTTATAGACGGTTTCTTTAGTGTCGTAGGGTCTGCTGTAGTCGAGACGGATTTAACGACTGTTGGCATTGACATTTCGAATTAGGAATCAAGTTATTGTACAGAAGGGACAAATAATCCTGTCCTACACACGATATTATTCCAACATTGATTAAAAAAGTTACAGTTGTAAAAGCTAGTACAAAAATAGATGAATCTGGCGGACGTGCTTTTGATTGATGATTTTAATAAATTCACATAAAAGATAAAAGGTGTCTATTCGTAGGTATTCATACGGTTTTGATTGATGATTTTACTAAATTCACAAAAAGGTTTAATTCCTATGTATTCATTAGGTTTCATTAGTGCTCAACACTGACAAACGACCTAAAAATATTGTATGATGACAACAAAAAAACAAGGCCAATTTGTCAGCAATGAAAGTCTACTTAATCAAATCATTATTATTGATTTCTTTTTTAAAATACTAATTGCAGCTGCCGAAATTTCTTTAATAAATCTTCATTGCGTAACCAACAGATATATTGAATACGAAATGAATGAATTTTATTCAAATCAGACCCGACAGAATGTAATTATTCTCCCGAAAGCTTTATGAAAGAATGTTCTGGGGAGGGACCTCAGTGGTCGTTTTGAATATCGAGAGCCTTCTGGTTGTTTAAAATTTAATTTATACTTTCATCACATTTCATTAGGTTGTCTTAAGAATAAGGCTATGAAAATTTATGAAATAAATCTTTGGTAAATAAAGTACCTTGAGACTGGGATATATACAGTTAAAGGTAGATCAATAATCAAGAATCTTTAATATATTTTATGCCAAAGTACTCTGGATTTTGAGCCAAAGTATCATAAATTATATTTGTATTAACATCCAGACACAAATTACTAGAGGATGTATGAAATGAAAGTCGAAACCAAGATGCCCAGTGCAAAATCTTGTATTAAAAAGTGTTCCCGAGTCTCAAATACATTTTGACTGTATTATTATTCTGGATCTAAATTCAGAGTATTTAGCCGTAATTTGGCTGAAACCATTGTTACAAATCCACGTACCTATAACAACTAGCTTAAATCTTTACATTATTAGAACTATTCAAAAACAACTTTATTATGTAGCCATGCGTAACAATGCTCATTCATTCGATCCTAACAAGCATTCCAAGTACCAGAATGCGTTCAAAATATTATAGATGAATTTATGAGATCAAGGGCTATAACAACTTGCTTGTGAAGAATTTATTGTATGTGGCTAGTAGTTAAACATGCGCGTTATTATATTTCTAACAACGAACAATGGACCTATTTATTAAAGGTAATTTATTGCTAGCCCGGGATTTATTAAGGGATACATTGTGATGTTTTCCTATGGAGAAACTTGCATAGCTTTCATTCGTAAAAGTATGTGTTTAATGATTTTCGTTCCTTCTAACAGTTATGATTAGGTACCTAGACATCGGATATAAGTTTGATAAAAGTGGACAAGCTCTACATATATATAATGCTCTTAAATAGGGTGCTCAAAATCTAAACTTAATATAATAAACCTGCAGAGTTTGTTTGTTTGTTTGAACGCGCTTATCTTAAGAACTCCTCGTTCTAATTTAAAAATCTTTTTTGTAACTTTTATGGGCCCAGCCTGAAATAAAGATTTGAATTGAATTGAACTGAATTGGCATTCCTCGACGCTCGAATGCCGTAAGCTATAACACTGGGTGCAGAAACCGAAATCCACAAGAAGTATGTGACTTACAACATACAATACATTAAGTAATTCGAAGGGAACTGCTAAATTCGATAGGCGTAAGTAATTCGACAATTAGCATTTACCGTTAATCGATATTCCCATTTAAAATCTAAATTGTACTGTAACTTCATTCTACTTAGCGATTGACGTAAATCCGAAACGTCTCTTATTACTAAACGAAGCGATTATTAGACAGCTGAGCGACGATGTCTACAAAGAAAGTCTTGAAATCTCTTATTTATAATGAAAATATTTTTAGTTCTGTGCATCAAGCATTAGTACCTTCTTTTACTAATATTGTAAAGAGGGTTGTTTGATAACTTGTTTAAATTGAATAAGCTGTTTTTCTACTGCGGTCGAGTATTGAAAAGGAGATGTGACTCATTCTTTTTAAGTTCAGAATCATCAGGTTTCCACTTGAAACAGTCGTATTGGTGATCTGCGTATTTTGATATTGGGTATTATTGTGTGTCTGTGAAACTTGACTATACTTGCCTATTTCTTATTCAGCATTATTATCTAAGCTCTTATCCCGGTTGCCAAACTGGGAAAACCAACACAAAGTGAAAATGTTCCCCGCAGGATTTGAACCCATGACCTTTGAGGTTTTGACCACAGCGCTCTGACCACTACACCACGGAGGCAGTTACATTAATTCTTGTTTTGTGCCAAAATTTGCATCTTCGTTCGTCTCATCAAAACAGTGCCTTACTAACAGACATGCGATGAAGCTGTGTCTCTTCGAGTAATTTCATTTCACCTTTAGTCCTTCAGTCTCTCTCCGATTTCATCTTAGCATTAAACTGTTATAAACAAGTTTCATCTCAGTTCTCCAAGAATTGCACTTGCATTGAAAAGTAGCTGATATCCATTATCCATTGCGGAATATTTATACCTTTCTACAGTCTGTCCGTGACTTCGCCCGCATTGTATTGGATTCTGTCCGATACAGTCTTTATCGTTCATCCTTCCTGAGATATTCAGGGGTGAATATATTTGTGATTGAATACAATTTATAATTGTTAAACATTATTATACTCATCAAGTTTTTTATGTAAATTTTTTGGTAATTATTCGAATTTTGGACGAAACGGAGGTTGTTCGGACAACGCAAAGTTTTTTTTTAACGTGTGATGCCAATTTTTTGTTATTATTTTATGAATTTGACCGTTTTATATGTACTGGTGATAAGTGATAATGCTACCTTCGATGTTTATAATGCTCACCTAGAAAATACTTATTACCTGATTTGATTTATTACTTTAATAACAACGGCACTATCAGCTTTGAATAAAATACTCTGGAGAAACGCAAAAAAGAAAACAAAAAAAAAACAAGTTTCATTTACTGTTGATTTACGTAGGTACACCAGTTTATTATTTTAATAGATTTTTATAAATTACTCTTAGTATTTTTATAAGCTTGTATACGAGTAAATTTAATTTTCTAGTCATAACGCTTTTAACTAATTAATAGCCCTTTTTAACCCGAATTACCTATGTAATGCGATAATTACATTTTGGGCATATAATTATCTCTCGAGCATGTTGTTCAACCATTTTGCATTACCGCTAACCACATAATTAATTGGGTAGAGATATTATTAATTTTAAATTATTTGGTAATAAATAAAAATAATAAAACCCTTCCGGCCGTTTTCGACAATAGCGGCCGATCTTATGACCAGCCAGCCATTATTATTATAGTGCACAAGAGAGTACGCAAGCACTCGGGCGCTCCCTATTCCCTCACTCTCATACTTCGGTATGACATTAATTTGACACGACCGAAAAGAGATCAGACGCCGCGGACTAAAGGCTCAACGTGCCTTGCGAAGCACAGAGAAGCTCGAGATGATTTTTTCAGTCACCTATTTGATGCCTTTGCGAAAGTTGCTTAACATAGCAACCGCAGGGTGGTCCTCCCTAGGCGCCAGCCCCGGCCTACCGCATCAGGTCGGGGCGCTCGAAGGACGGGTCGAACATAAGCCGCCCTTATTGGCGGCTGGCAGCGATCCGTCCTTATGCGAGCGAAAGGGGAAACCGATGGGGTTTAGTGGGTAGTGGGCGCAGTTTTTCTCATGCGCCCGAGTCCCACACACGGCCGCAGGCTACGCTGGCCTGCGGTGTCATGGTGCGTCAATGCATTCCCCATCGCAAAAAAAAAAAAAAAAAAAAAAAAGGCCAAGCGCGCTGACCACTGCGCCATCGAGTAGTAAATAAAATTGGAATAACAATATAGCGTGTCTTTTTGTATGCTCTATGTAATACTTATCATGTTGTTTTTGAATTTATACAATTTTAATGCAATTTATAGTTTGCATAATTGCTCGTAGAAGGCAATATTAAGAAGTAAGAACTCAGTTAGGGTTTAAACATAAAAGGAAAGGTTTTCATGCTTTTACTTTATTAGTATCAGGTGGCAGAATGTTGTTTTAACATTCCCATAACTATGAATCTATACTAATATATAAAGCTGAAGAGTTTGTTTGTTTGAATCCCTTGTTTTTAGGGTTCCGTAGCCAAAATGGCAAAAAAACGGAACCCTTATAGATTCGTCATGTCTGTCTGTCTGTCTGTCTGTCTGTCCGCCAGTCTGTCACAGCCACTTTTTTCCGAAACTATAAGTACTATACTGTTGAAACTTTGTGAGTGGATGTATTCTGTGAACCGCAACAAGGTTTTCACACGAAATAGAAAAAAAATAAAAAAAGTGGGGGGTCCCCATAGTCATAACTGAAACTCAAAATATTTTTTTTCATTGAACATATACGTGTGGGATATCTATGGATAGGTCTTTAAAAATTATATTAAGGTTTCTAATATCACTTTTTCCTAAAGTGAATACTTTGAATGACAGACCCTTCCAAAGTGGAAAAAAGTGTGTCCCCCCCCCCCCCCCTCTAACTTCTAAAATAAGAGGATGATAAAACTAAAATAATTATATAATGTACATTACCATAAAAACTACCAACGAAAATTAGTTCGAACGAAATCTATTCAGTAGTTTTTTTAATACGTCAAAAACAAAATTTGTACGGAACCCTCAGTGCGGGAGTCCGACTCGCACTTGGCCAATTTTTTTTTGCATTTACTTTTACACTTTATATTGTAAATAACTGAACCATTAATGAGTTAGCATATCGTATCACTGTACAATTTAAAGGCACGGGAAAATTGACCCGTCGTTCAAGTCATTGTATACTCAAACTAAAATTTGAGGTGCAATCACTCAAAATATTGCTATCCTTTTCATGTGCATGGAGTCTGTTGTCTTCTCTCTTTCGCCTGGGGAAGTTCGTCATCGTGTAAACAATATCCCTTGGGATCATGTTTTGACTCTAATTACTGTCGATGAAACATTGCTTACTTTCAATGGTATCCAATTAATAGACGAAATTGGTCGATATTCCACCAGAAAATTATATAACAAATGTCTGACAACAATGTAAAATCACATATTTATGTACATATGCGACTCCGGGTTAAAAGGAATACTGTGGCATAGGTGCATTTGAAATTTGCTAATTAACTAAATTGAAGTCAAAGTTTAAGTTCCATCCCTTGTGAATAATTCATAAGACTAGACCATATCAAGAGAGGAAACGAAACGAGCGACGAATATGAAGGTGAACGGTGTGCAAAGAAGAGGTAGACCAGAGAAAAGTTGGATGGATTGTGTGATATGAATGTAAAAGATGTAGATGACTCGATGACGGATGATAGACCTGCATGGAAGAAGTCAACGTATTTAGTCGACCCCACATAAACTGGGAACAGGGCCGGCGAATGTTGATGAGTACATATCAGTAACACTTTTGCAAAGGCATGCAAGTGTAAAAGTGAACAACCTTACCTACTCGTTTTAATAAAAAAATATGTTAATTAACTCTCTCCAGTTAATTTTACCATTTTGCATTTGCAAAACTTCAGATGTCACAGTGAAAACTGAGCATTAGTGAATGATTTATATCTGGAATTTAAAATGAAGCTGAAAATTCTGCGGTTATTCTAGAGGACGTTCACCTTAGGGGAATATGTGGTAATAAAAAAAAAGTGGTACTCCTCTAGGTCTTACTGACTTAGCGACTACTCTCTTAACTCATAGATTTCTCAAGATTCTTTGTCACCGTGTGTTGCATTGTAAAGACTTGTATGGCTCCTTTAAGAAATGGGATACCTTTTCAAGGCCGGCCCTAGGCAGAACAATCTATCATCTCATCTATTCACTACATATCGATACAAAGACATACGGTCCCCATACCCACAAGAACAATAATAATCAATTCAGCGTCTCACAAACTTGTCCTTCGAGGACCTTAGCCCAACGCAAACACAACGGGGTCCTTTCACGCCCTGACATGTGCTAAATCGGGGTCCACTTTGAGCACCCAATTTTAGGGCAACCGCGACCTGGCCTAGTCTACTTTTTTTATAACTAGCTGCCCGCCCCGGCTTCGCCCGTGGTACTTACTTACATGTATTATACATACAAACCTTCCTTAAGAATCACTCTATCTATTAAAAAAAACCGCGTCAAAATCCGTTGCGCAGTTTTAAAGATCTAAGCATACATACGGACATACAGCGAAAGTGACTTTGTTTTATACTATGTATTGATAAAAAATTAATTTCCTAGACCTAAACTAAGCTTGATGCTCGTACTGTGGGTGCTAGTTATTCCGCGTGGATATCGGTTTCTGCACACATAGGTTGACTATCCGACACAAAAATATTTTTCAATTCGAACATTGGTTCGATCTAAGTTCAAGCAAACGAACAAGCTATTTCAGCTTTATTATATAAGTATAGACAAACATCCATGACTCGAGTACAATGCTAGCGGGATTCGAATACACGGTCCTTGGTTTAGTGACCAGGGTGATTCTAGCCTAGTGGCTAGAATCGTCCTTTGATTAATACATTTGGCATTAACACATTTGACATTAGGCATGTTGGTCTAGTGACCAACATGCCTATCAAACTTTGAACACCGTCTGATATTTTTGGCAGGGTTATTTGATATTTTTGGCAAGCCAAGTGCGCTCAAGTGCGGTACTTAAAAATTGGATGCTCAGAGTTGACTATCTCCGTTCACGCCCTGGCATGTGCTAAGGGTAACTTATAACCTTTTGTTTTGTGTCATCTTGTAGAACTCGCCTTAACGAGGGATTATGTGGAGACGACACTCCGGAAATTGCTTTTTTTGGTCCGAAGCCGGTTAGGCATTTATGAACTTTCATAATGATAGCTTATGTAACCCATGAGAACATGGAGCAAGTAGTTTTATAAGATTTAGAAATAGACTAGCGGCCGCCCGCGACTTCGTCCGCGTGGATGTCGGTTTTCATTATACGAATGTATTTTCCCGCTAACTCCCGTTCCCGTGGGAATTTTGTAATATCCGCAACTAAGCAAAGCATCAAGTTTACTAAGGGACCTGCATGCCAAATTTCAAGCGTCTAACTCAAGTAGTTTAGATTTTCCATACAAATTTCCACCCCCTCATTTCGGGGAAGTGGTGGGTTGGAATGGGTCAAAAAGTAGCCTATGTTCTGTCTCAGGGTCTAAAGATTGTCTGTACCAAATTTCATCAAAATTGGTTGCGAGGTTTAAGCGGGAAAGCGTAACAGACAGACAGACAGACAGACAGACAGACAGAGTTACTTTCGCATTTATAATATTAGTTGAGATGTAATTTCATACGTCTCTTTCTAATCTAATATGAAAATGATACTATGATTATTTTTTAGGTAAAATTTTACATAATTTTTCCTAGGGTAATATTGGGTAGAATGAAAATATGATTCATGTGGCAAGGCATAACAAATAAGTACACAATAATAATAGATACTTTTTCCTATTTATTTAGGCTTACTCTGAGGTAGTTCACCTTTCCCCTACCCAGCTTTGTCGGCAGGATACCTAAGCTCCTATATAATACGTAACCTGCCCTTTCAATCACTTGATTAAAAAGCGTAATTATCTTCGTATGAATTCGAAGCTCCTTATAAATAAACATGACCATTGTCTGCACTCCACACAATAGATTCCACCACAATTTGAGAATAATACGAGAATATTCCCAACAATGAAATATGGTCAGGTAAAATCTCCTTCAATGGTTGTCTTTACATAGATGGTTGAAAATCGGACCTTTGTTGAGTCTACTTCTAATTAAGTAGTAAATCATTGTGGATGCGTTCAATTTCTGTTGCAGAGTAGATAGTGATTTTCTCATTTAGTACCTAACAAAAGTTGTACGATCTGTTACTATGTGTAATTAGCAAAGTTATGAAATTAATTTAAAAACTATAGATAAGACGGTGTGACTCAGACATAGGATAAAATCTGGTAATGGTATACATTATAAGAAAATGGCATTTGCAAAAAGCAATTTTCAAACTTCTTGCTGGTTCATCCCGACAGAACCTGCATTCTGAAGCCGATGGTAGAGTATATTGGAGAGTATACACAGAGTATACATGATGTTTGAGGGCATTCTCAAGCCTACATGAATAAAGAATATTTTGAGGTGACTGACAAAAACATTGTAAAGAAACATACTAGTTGAAGAGATTTTTGGACTGACCACAGTTCGTTTTCCAGAACGACAATTTCGCTTTGCCGTTTGTAGTTCGCAGAGTTCGAGTTTTCGAAAGTGACCACAGGGTGTTGTCAAAAGCCGTCATGCTTCTGTCTTTGACAATAACGTTTTGTTTCGGCTTTTTGAAAACTGAGTGAATTCTGAGAAGTGAACCGTAAAGGCAAACCCCAGAATTGTTCATACGCTGAATTATTTTTAGATAGACACAGTGTAAGCATAAGTAAAAGATAGTTTTTAAAATATCTGTATTATTTATTTAATTTTTGAAAAAAAAAGAATTCATTTTTCGTCAGTAGGTACCTCATTGTTAGGTATGTACTTAAAAATTGGACATATTTTCAGTGTCATTTTACCCCAAATATTTCGGAATAGTCGGTAACTTTTCTCGGACCATCAAAATTCTAGTTTCAATTAATTACAAATTTCTTTTCCACCACTCAAAATACCTTGTATGATAAAATTTATTAAAATAGAAAACCAAAATTGAAACAAAGAATTGGCGCTTTTCACCATGAAAGAGAAATACGCTTCAAACTCTAAGTCGAACTTTCTCCTAAAGTTTTTCTTTAAATAATGAAAGCGTGTACCTGGTAGTTCGCGGGATATGCTCAAAGAATGATAAATAGTCCTTTTGGAGAAATAGCGGTCTTAGTACAGCTTATTACCGACTATTATTCAAAAGGTCGACTTAAACAGAACATTTAGGAAAGTCCATTTGTCATTTTTATGTTGGTTGGTGTGTAATTTCTTTTGATTGGCAATGGAAAACTACAGAGTAGCTCGCAAAAAAATTATTGTTATTCGTCAGTATTTTCGTTTTTTAGATACATATTATACAGTTTGGATTTGCATTGTGTTTGGCACGCTTTGCTAGGATTATCAGCCGACTTTCATAGAAGGTGGGATCAAGTGGGTGGAGTATTCCAAAATAAGCTTAACATTATTGTATCGTTTGAGCAAGTTGCATTATTATATTCCTCGATTTTTTTTTTCTCTTGATTCATCTACTCTCACACATTATCTCTTCATCTAACAACATTAAAAGACTCGTTAGTTTATAGCCAACTGTAAAATAATACGTTCGAAGATACTGCCCTCAGGTGAAATGTTACTTTACGATTAAACCGTTTTTATGCCATTTAAAACACAAGGACCCCAAAGACTAATTTACCTGTGAAATATAAATAATGTGCACTGTTATACTCCACTTACGTGTAGATTCCGAAACTCTACACTGTTCAGCACCCAACACAAACAGGACTATAACATAAAATTACCCACATTATGATCGTATTTCGCGGCACATCCTAGTATAACTAAATTTCGGACATGGTGTGACCCAACGCTGGCGTGATGGATAGCTCTTGTGAAAAACAATAATAAGGAAATAACCTCATTACCAGTGCCGTCCGAGGAAAGGGTTCGGCTAATATCTTCGGAAATAGCTAATTTTGTTTACTATGATATCGGTAACTAGTTTTGTGAGGGCATAGATGGGAAAATAAAACGTTTTAATATTTTTACTCCTGTATTCCTTACATTTAGATTACTTTCTTTATATTTAGAATACATAAACAAGATTTTAACTTGTGTACAGAAAACATAACACACAATTTTTTTTACTATTTTGAATGAAAAGGCCTATGACCTAATTAAAATAAGGATTGATTTCTCTTAAGCATGTGAGTGAGGTAAATCCTAATTTTTTAAAAAATAATTTACTTTTACGCTTAATTGATTTCTGGTATTTTGTCGTATAATCATATTATGAGTATTTTAATATCATTATTGTAACTGGTATTAAAAGTGCCTGGCGTAATTACATCAAAATCCACACGTTATAAATAACATCGATATCATCTTCCAAAACACTAACATCGTAAGTGTTACTCAATAGCAGATTAATACTTACTCTATAAAGACGGTTAAGCTTCTGTTGGCAGAATGAAGCTTTCAGTTGTTCGGCAAATGTAGGCTCCGATTATGCAATTTCAAAGCGCAATCGTCGGATGTAATGCGTCCAATGTGTTCGTGCGTATTGATGTTTGGATAAAGATTTGCACTCTGTTAGTCAGTATCCAACATTAAGAAAAATGTTAAAAAGAATAAATTAAAATGCTAAACCGGACAAAAACGTAAGTCCCGTTTTGTCATTATTTGTATTAAATATGAAATTTTTACAATCTTATCACCATCTTATCGCTTCTCCTGGTTGCATCGTTAGCCATTGCCTCGGAAATTGACCGTCTTGTTATAATATAAAGGCCTTAAATTGTATAAATGTATATTATTCTTTAACATTGTTATTGTATGTATGACATCTTAAAGTATTTTATAAATATTGAGTGTATCTTTGAATCCTACGTAAATAATGTACTTTTTCCGTTTTAGTCATTCCTTTGTACTGCCATATTATGATCAATAAAAATAACTTGTAATATTAAAATCACTCAGTACCCGGGACGTACGCTCCGACAAAAATCTATAGAAATAATCTAAATCAAAAACATCAAAACTGTGATATTATAATATATGCGATTATTCTCTTTTATGGGGCCCCATCGCCGTGCATTAAGATAAGTAATACTTGTAATAAAATACGACAGAGAGCCGGGAAGTAAACCTTTCATGTGCCTGTTATCTACGTATTAATGCTATTGGACTATATTTATTCCTTTCATCTGTGACTACTGAAATGTTTCGGTATTGTGGTAATTAATACTACTGTACAACATTTTGTACAATGCGGAAGGAAATCATGCAAAGTGCAATATTATTATTCAGTCAAAACATTACTAATTGAATGTTAGTGTGTATTTTTAAAATGCTTTTAAGTTTTTGGGGAAGTTACTCAACCCATTGAATATACTTCCTACGCAAAAATACAATTTCTCTTTTATCATTTGTTTGTTGAAACGATCCTCTCGGAATTGGGTTGTTATTTTTGTTAGTCCGTTTGAATTTAAAATATTTTACACCAATTTGAAATTAACAATAACGTCAGCCTATAGGTAATTTTAAATCATTATATTATTAATTGTGTATTGAATATTGGAAATCGGATTATTTTACTAAATATACTGTTGCTTCATGTTTATGCATGTTTTTTCTTTTTGACTTTCTTTCAAACATTATAGAGAGTCAAACATGATTTCGTAATTCACTCATATCCCATTGGCAGCAAAAATCCAGAATGTTTCCAAAACAGAATCAAACGCCACGATTAGACTAACGTAGGTACCTACGTGTATTTACGTTGCACAGAAACAGCATTACTCCACACAATCTTATTGCGGAAGCTTTATAATTCAAGCAATTTTTCCGTCTGTATCATGTAAGATAAACTCGAACCCTTAATGTTGCGCAGTCGTAACCTCTGGGAGCATGCGTTCCGTTTCAGTTATTACGCGCACTAATGTACGCCGCACGCATTACCGGGTTGAGTTACGCGCATGGGAACGTAACCGCGGAATGCTCTAAATTAGCTATCTGAAATAACTCAGCTCGGTAGCCTAGTGGTAAGCGCCGTTTCTCATGCGTGAGGTCGGCGCTTCAAATCCGGTCAGGCACGCACCTCTAGATTATCAAATCTATGGGCGTTATTTCATACCAGCTGTACGGTGAAGGAAAACATCGTGAAGAACCTGCACACTACGGGAAAATGTGTGAAATGGAGAAGGCAATGGCAAACCACTTCATTAAAATTGCCAAGGAATTTGTTGTGTGTTTCATTTCATACAAGTGTTTCATTTCATACAAAGATCACGACCCTCAGTAATAAGGAATACGACTCAAGGACTGTTGTTGTATATTTATGTATGTGTTTTCTTGATGACATTCTTTCAAACATTATAGACAGTCACACAATTTTTACTTCTGTATCACATAAGATAAACTCCAACCCTTAATGTTGCGCAGTCGTGACCTCTGGGAGCATGCGTTCCGTTTCAGTTATTACGCGCACTAATGTACGCCGCACGCATTACCGGGTTGAGTTACGCGCATGGGAACGTAACCGCAGAATGCTCTAAATTAGCTATCTGAAATATTAACTCTCGGCCCGGTAACCTGTTGGTAAGAGCGGCGCTTCTCATGCGTGGGGTCGGAGGTTCAAATCCGGTCAGGCACGCACCTCTGGATTGTCAAAATATGTATGTGCGTAATTTAATACCAGCTGTACAATGAAGGAAAACATCGTGAGGAAACCTACACACTTCGAGTAAGTGTGTGAAATGGAAAAGGCAATGGCAAACCACTTCATTAACATTGCCAAGGAATTTGTTGTGTGTTTCATTTCATACAAATATCACGACCCTCAGTAATAAGGAATACGCCTCAAGGACTGTTGTTGTATATATGTATGTTTTTCTTGATGACATTCTTTAAAACATTATAGACTGTCACACAAAATTTCATAATTAACTCCCCTACCATGGCACACTGTGTCCTCAATGTGCCTAAAACAAACAAACGCCACGATTAGACTTACGTATTTACGCTGCACAGAAACGGCATTACTCCACACGATTTCATTGCGGAAGCTTTATAATTCAAGCAATTTTTCCGTCTGTATCATGTAAGATAAACTCGAACCCTTAATGTTGCAGTCGTAACCTCTGGGAGCATGCGTTCCGTTTCAGTTATTACGCGCACTAATGTACGCCGCACGCATTACCGGGTTGAGTTACGCGCATGGGAATGTAACCTCAGAATGTTCTAAATTAGCTATCTGAAATATTAACTGGTGGGCTAGCTAAGACGCCACTTTTGCGAACGCGAGGTATCGTTTCGTCGCGACTTATATCTCCATCTCGTTCCCACAGATTTATTTATTTATTTATTATAAAAATACTTACACTTCTACCCACCCAATAACGTAACTAACTTATATGAAATGATCTATCAACTAACAAACATAACAAACATTAAACGAGGAAAAAAACAATTTTAAACGTTAAACATAAAAAGAACAAAAAAAATAACCCTATAATAAACTAAATTATTACAAATATAAATATCATAAAAACAAAACATTGCAATCATGCAATAGGGCTTCCATCCCTACAGATAATTCGCGTGCGGGATTGAGATATGAGTTGCGACGAAACGATAACTCGCGTTCGAAATAGTGGCATCTTCGCTAGCCCACCTGAGCTCTGGAAAACAAACTCATCAGCAGAAACAAAGCATTACTTTTAACAAATCAAACACATCTTCGTTCTTTTACACCAAACTTGTCAAAAACGAGTTATAAAAATTATTATTCTTAAAAAAAAATGCCTGATCGTAAGATCGGCCGCTATGGCTCAATACGGCCGGCGGGTATTATTTTAATTCTGGATGGCTAGAAAGCACTTGTGTATATAAGCACGTTAGGTTGTTTTAGGTTTAAGTTGCGTGCTTAGTTTGGGAGAAAAGTTGCCTAACTATAAACTCACCGGCTGGCCACAATGCTGAGTACCGTTTCAGCTATAACGCGCATTAATGTAAGCTGTACGCGTTACCGGGTTGAGTTATACGCGTATGAATACGGAGCGTTGCTCGAGGCAAAACACCAGAAATGCATATGAATATTCAGATTTTGGCACGTGGCGGCAGATAGAGGGCTTGGACACGCCGTTGGCATTTTTTTCACTAAATATAGCTTAAATTATAGCAGCACTACTAAAAAGCAAATGCGCTCTTTATTTTCTACGTGTTGATTAAAATATGAAAATAAGATTGTACGTGCACACCCCACTACCTTCACTCGTCGCTTACCTCTCTAAATGTATCTGATTTTGTTTTCCGAAACTGAATTATCTACACCATCTTAATTTTAGCAAGATGAATACGTACGTCCGTAAAAAAAGGTAAGCGACGCATTAGCCTAGCTCTGGAATACGCATTTTAATAAAAATAATGCATTAAGGCGTTGTTCCTGCGCCTCTCTCTGCGGTCGTGTCAGATTGCTGTCCCACAGACTATGAGAGTGATTATGAGATGAGAGACTATGAGAGAGACTATGAGATAAAGAAGAAGAAGTCACTCACTCACTCGTGCACAATAATATTTCCTGCGTGAATGGCTATTATAGGTATCGTTATTATTTCTGGAATACTTAATCGAACTACCGGACGAGCAGTAATACTCGTAGGGTATATGCATTGATACCTCCTGTTTAGACCTTATCCATTACAATATTTATTTATAACCCTTTACACGTGGCGATGTTCAATATTTGAATATACCTTTGTTATATAACTGTGTGTATTTGGTGAGATAGGGTACACTCTGAAGCAATTTACGGACCTTTATCTGAGTCATCTCTGTCCCGGGAAGCACGTGAGCGGAGGGCTTAGTCGATATCTGCCTTAAAGGTCACGTGACTCAGTCGACCAAATATACGAAATACGAAAATAGCGATTTAAAATTATCATAACACAAGCCCCATAGGCGTTGTGCAATTATTTCATAAGTCTCGACCCGGCCTTTTCTGAAGGCGTGTTTGCTTTCCATTTTGCAAGAATAACATCCGTGAAGTGTCCCCACATTCTAATACAAAAAAGCTGTGTATGTATACTATTTGATAAGTACTTTTCATGTGTCATTGTTTGTGAGAAAGATCCACTTTTAATATATTTTTTAATTATGATGTTAGCTATTCCCAATTTATTTTCTTTTTAGTCCCAAACATATCTTTCATTACGGACATTTAAATCACAATATTGTTTTCGTGGCCTACTGCCAACCAAAGGAAGTAATTATATAAGCTAAATCGTAGACACGAACACCTAAATCTTCTTAGGCCGTATCAGCCTGCGGCCGTAATTAGATTACAGAAAACAATTAAACAAAGCATTATGCTAGCTTTAGTTGAGATGAACTAAATTTCGCAATATTATTTCCTGACGTAATGTACTTAAGGTGAAACACGTTTCAACAATTTAATTTCTGCTTAAGTTTATTATCTTTTTCATTTTATTCCAAATCCAAATTGGGGTGCAACATAATATTAAATTTTAATATAACTAAATGGGCTCGTTCACTTATTGGTAACCGCAAATGATAAATAATATTAAAACGGGACTAAACGCGATATTATTATAGTTAAGTACTCTCGTACTTACTGCTTGACGTTTCGGCTGCGGTGCTGCAGCCATGGTCACAAGCGGACTGGCGGTGCGCGGCGTCGTCTACTTGAGCGGGCTTGCGGCGGTGAATCGGAAACTACCCCCGAATTAGCACTAATATTTGTACTGCAACGATTGTCAGTAAAGTCACTCCGGCACACTACACTAACAGTATCGGGGTTTATATTTTGTTGTTTTGGCAAATATCGCGGTTTGCATTTCTCAATCACTGGATTCCATGCTGACGACAATTTAAATCCATCCTCCCGATTGAAATTTTTATATTTCTTGATTTCAATCGCTTCACGTACTACTCTGGAGTAATAATGACGATCAGTGGAGAGGATTTGGGGGTCATGTAACTCCATCCAGTGATTGACATTTGATTGCAGAAGATGTTCAGCAATTGATATTTGGCATAGCGCTATGCCAAATATCAAGGAAACTGCGATCTCCAAAGGACATTATACCCTTTCAGACTCCGGGCGTTTATAAAATTGATTGCAGCTGTGGTAGTTCGTATATTGGACAGACAAAGCGGACTATAGCAGAACGTGTCAAAGAACATATCGCAGCTGTAAAAAACCGACAGACTAGCAAATCGGCAGTTGCTGAACATCTTCTGCAATCAAATGTCAATCACTGGATGGAGTAACATGACCCCAAAATCCTCTCCACTGATCGTCATTATTACTCCAGAGTAGTACGTGAAGCGATTGAAATCAAGAAATATAAAAATTTCAATCGGGAGGATGGATTTAAATTGTCGTCAGCATGGAATCCAGTGATTGAGAAATGCAAACCGCGATATTTGCCAAAACAACAAAATATAAACCCCGATACTGTTAGTGTAGTGTGCCGGAGTGACTTTACTGACAATCGTTGCAGTACAAATATTAGTGCTAATTCGGGGGTAGTTTCCGATTCACCGCCGCAAGCCCGCTCAAGTAGACGACGCCGCGCACCGCCAGTCCGCTTGTGACCATGGCTGCAGCACCGCAGCCGAAACGTCAAGCAGTAAGTACGAGAGTACTTAACTATAATAATATCGCGTTTAGTCCCGTTTTAATATTATTTGTGAGTAATACAACGCGAAAGTTTAAAGTCTTAACCGCAAATGATAGTCCAGCAATTCATTTTATGATCATGATTTATTACGAAAATAAATTGAAACTTGCATTTGTAGATGTTTCGTATTTTGCAATTCAAACTTTAAGTTAATCCTTCGATAATTTCAAATATCTCAGTAAAATTAGTATTAAAAGTGTAGGTGTGTAACCTTTTTGCTAAATTCTGAACACTTTCATGGATTTAATGGAGTTGTGATGAGTTCTAAAATATTTATTACAATACATACTTCTCAGAATCTTGATAAAAGTTTTTTGATTGTTTGCGAAATCGTTTACTTTACGTTCACTAATTTTATTTAAGTAAATAGCGGCTGCTCGCGACTCCGTGTGCGTTGATTTCTGTTTCCGCTCACATAGTGATATATTACAGCTTAAAGCCTTCCTAGTCACATGGACTATCCAAAGTTTTTCTATTAGTATACTAAAGTTGGAGGAAAATTCATATTAAAAATGCTTACAGATTAGATTGCAAGAGTTGTATGGCCAGTTTTGGTCTAATGTTAGTACGAGAAGGTACTCGTAGGTAGGGACCTACCTGCTACTTTCTTACTAGACAGTAGTAGGTAGGTCCCTACCTACGAGTACTTTAGGTACTTTAGTACTTTATTTATTGAAAGATTTATAGGACTAACTACTGTTAGTCCTATAAATCTTTCAATAAATAAACGAATACTATTTATAGCAGTTCTTACATCGATGTCCAAATATTCGATAAATTCGCATCACATTTTGTTATAATAACGTACATCCATATTAAGTGTACCTACACATAAACGAAATTATGTGAATGTTGAGTATTATTGCCTAAACAATGCGTTCCTACAGGTAACAATAAAATGAGCATAGATACATGAATCAAACGCAACCCTATTAAAACTTTTCTTATACCAGCTTTGTACGACAAAGCATTAGCTTACAAATACCGTTACGTTAAGTCATGTTGCTATTAAACAGAAATTATTTATCCAAATAGATTTAAATTTCTTTTCTTATATTCTGTGAAGGATTTCTTTTTCTAAGTCTCAATTCTTGACCGTTTACCTAATTTTTGTTTGACTAGGTAAGAGTAAGTGACACAAATTAAAATTTTATAACTTCAGGAGATTTTGAATAGAAAACTAGTGAATTTTATTTGCTCTGATCAAAATTCAGTTGCGTCACAAAATAATAGATTTTTTGATGAAACACTTTTTTTATAAAGTTTCACGTTTCCGTACAATAGTGTCGTTCGAATATTGAATTTCACAAGGGAATCCGAACGGATAGAATTTTTAGCGTTAATACCGTCGACTGTCGGCGTTGAACCGTAAGATCGGAAAATCATACAAAAGTAAGCAACCCACGTCGTTCTATATCTGATGCACCAATCGTGGATTTGTAGTGGTGTAGTTTACGAATTTGACATTTGGCAGAAATTGAACCCAGCACCTCTTGCAAGAGGCACCTGAGCCACCTAAGATCAGATGAATTTGTCTTTGTATTTAATTTTTAAAATTATAGATAAAGGTATGTATATATATAATAATAATACATAAATCATGTCAGCCCATCTGTCATCCCAAGGCTTAATTTTATAGGTCGAATAAAAACATTGTATGCTTATAACAATTTCCACGTATTAAACCATAACTCAATTATAAATTGTTAATTAAATTAATAGATTTCACATTATTCCTAAAAAAGATAGGACTGCTTGTATCTGTGTTTCAAACTTCACAACGTGTTTAGAAATACATAGATGATGGTAGTGGCTATTGGTATTTTATCAAATGAAAATTCCTTTGCTTGAGAAAACGTGTAATATATCAATCGATATGTACAATGAATTGACAAGTGTCAACAACAAAAGAATAATAATAACATAGGCAAAGAGTATAAAATTATGCATGCAGGTTGCACCTAAACATGCCCCCCCGCGTTGAAAGCTCGTCTTTCAACCAGAAGGGTCGAGAAGTGGACAGATCTTGCTGAAACTTCGCTTCAATGTTCCGTTAGCTGTCCTCAAGTCTGCTACTCTATTTATACCATCTGCTCCTGGATACAAGGCAATTATGCGTCCCATTTTCCATTTTAGTGGAGGAAGATTGTCCTCTTTAATGATGACAAGAGTATCCTTCTTGAGATTGAAGTCATTTGATCGCCACTTAATTCTCTGTTGAAGCTCACAATAGAAATAGGTGAATTTAATATTTTATTCTGTGTGATTGTCAGCAATATTCAGCTAGCAGACATGACAGATTTTTGATGCAGTCATAGATACTTTTGTTCTAAAGTTTCAAATTCTATGCAATAGTGACGTTCGAATATTGAATTTCACAACGGATTTTTAACTCATAAAATTTTTAGCGTTTAAAGCGCGACTGTGGGCGATGAACCGTAAGATCGGAGAATTATATAAAATTTAGTACCTACGTCGTTCCATATCTGATGCACCAATCGTGAATGGAAATAGCGGTTCGCCGCGAACGTTCACTTTGCATATTTCATGCACTGGGTGACCTGAGCAGAAAGGATTGCATCCGAGTTCACCTATAACTGGTGGATTTGTTTACGTGCATTTTTCATGGGGAGTAAATCTGCGTAGATAACGTTGGCTTGTAGTTTACGGACCTTGTTATCCCAGCGCGCCATTTAGAAGTCGTGATTTTATTTATGAATGTAATTTTACCTTTGTGCGTTTAACTTAATGTGGCATGTGGTAATTGAAAACCATTTTTATTAATGAACTAGCTGACCCGGCGAACTTCGTACCGCCTAAGGAGGCATATTAGTGACATATTCCTTATTTGCTCACCGTTTAGTTAGACCTACCCTGAACTATGACAATTTTTTTAAAACCAAAGTCAGCTCATTCGGCCCAGCCGTTCTCGAGTTTTTATCAGACTAACGAACAACAATTCATTATTATTTATATATATATATAGATGATTGTCAGCACTATGCAGCTAGCAGACATGACAGATTTTTGATGCAGTCATAAATACTTTTGTTCTAAAGTTTCAAATTCTAGGCAATAGTGACGTTCGAATATTGAATTTCACAACGGATTTTAAACTCATACAATTTTTAGCGTTTAAAGCGCGACTGTCGGCGATGAACCGTAAGATCAGAGAATTATATAAAATTTAGTATCCACATCGTTCTCTATCTGATGCACCAATCGTGAATGGAAATAGCGGTTCGCCGCGAACGTCCTTATTTGCTCACCGTTTAGACCTACTCTAGACTACGACAAATATTTTAAAATCAAAGTCAGCTCATTAGGCCCAGTCGTTCTCGAGTTTTAATCAGACTAACGAACAACAATTCATTTTTATTTATATAGATGATTGTCAGCACTATGCAGCTAGCAGACATGACAGATTTTTGATGCAGTCATAAATACTTTTGTTCTAAAGTTTCAAATTCTATGCAATAGTGACGTTTGAATATTGAATTGCACAACGGATTTTAAACTCATACAATTTTTAGCGTTTAAAGCGCGACTGTCGGCGATGAACCGTAAGATCGGAGAATTATATAAAATTTAGTACCCACATCGTTCTATATCTGATGCACCAATCGTGAATGGAAATAGCGGTTCGCGAACATTCACTATGCATATTTCATGCACTGGGTGACCTGAGCAGAAAGGATTGCATCCGAGTTCACCTATAACTGGTGGATATTTTGTTTACGTGCATTTTTCATGGGGAGTAAATCTGCGTAGATAACGTTGGCTTGTAGTTTACGGACCTTGTTATCCCAGCGCGCCATTTAGAAGTCGGATTTTGTTTACGAAAGTAATTTTAAATTTGTGTTTTAAGTGGCATGAAAAGCAATTAGATTTCGTTAATTGTCAATATATTGAAAAACCATCGAATTGACCGAAAATACACAACAGACATTAAGGCTTGATTTACATAAAAAAAATATTAGATAGTTCTATGTATGTACCTAAATTATTAATGACGTCATCATTGTAGTATATTATTAATTATTAATTTACCATAATTAATTAGTAATAATCATAGACTGCAGCTAATCAAGTCTTAATAACAACCGAATCAGCTTGTAATTATGGACTATGAATTTGAAATTCAATATGAACAAAACTAATATTATGAAATTCCGGCTCTGACTGAACTAATGTTATCTACCAATGATTTCCAAATTCAGGTAAGAAGTATCTATCATATTGCTTTGGAATATTTTGTACAAGTGGCTGCCCGCGACTCCGTCCTCGTGGATTTCGGTTTCCGCACTCATAGTGTAATTCTACAGCTTAAAGCCTTCCTCGCCAAATGGACTATCCAACACAAAAACATTTTTTTGAATTCGAACCGTAGTTCCTGGTATTAACGCGTTGAAACAAACAAACCTTTCGGCTTTATTATATTAGTATATATTTATAGATAGAAATCCCAATTACACGTTTACATACTGGTAAGATATCAGTTAAATAGTTTCATCTACACCTACTCTCCCAGTATTCAATTGAAAATAAACAAAAATATATATTTATGTACGTAGAGATATTTCATTGCTTTTACTTACTTATTTTTAAATACGTCGAATAGGTTATTAACTTCCGTACAGAATAGAGTTATTATTTCAACATTAATAACAATAATGTTCCGTTTCTGTTCCGGTGAAATAAAATATAGTTCATAAGCATGAAATAATTGCTCTAAGCTCCGAGGATGTTATCGTAAACCAAGAAAAATATACGTACTCGAATAAGGATCTTATATACGAGTAAAAGTTCAGAAGATTCAGTAAGATAAAAAATAGTTTTTCCTTGAGAGAAATGGCCGAGTTCTTTTGGTTGTTTTTCCAATCTCAATCAAGGCCAATAGGTAGAATGGAATAGCGAAATTGCGCATCGATCATAACAAATTAATTTATCTATAGATAGATATAAGATTCTCAGTAGCAAGCTTTAGCCCTGTATTTGCCTATCTTCTTCTGCCAATGATAGATGTTTTATTGAACTTTGTTAATTGAACTCTATTTTAGGTAATACGAGTACTATTCACAAACAAATTGAAGGTTACACATTATTTCGAAACGAAATAGGTATTTAGGGATAGCGTCTTCCTGCGACTCCGTTTGCGTGGATTTCGGTTTCCACACACATATGTAGTCTTATAAAGCCTCGTCAAATGGACTTTCTTACACTAAAATACTTCTTCACTTCGAACCAGTAGTTCCTACGATAAGCGCGTTCAAACAAACAATCTCTTTAGCTTTATTATATTAGTTATTAGTTTAGATAAACTACGATTTATAGTTTAGAAATAGTCGATCTATTGCGTCCAGTGTTCCCTATGTACCCATGTTTACGAATTCATTGGTCCGAAGCCTTGCTTTTAGGCACGACCTGAGATATTTCCTGCTTCAATGGCCATTTGTATTCTGAGCTATATAGTTAGTCTTCGCCACTGCAAATGGGCAAACCCCGTTTCTCTAAAGATTTATTGTTTACCTATCCAAATTCTGACGTCTACTCGTATATCTTTGTTGACTAGCTCTATATTGAAAAGGAGCAACAAATTTTGATTAAAGTCGTTGAAAATTCCGAATCCACAGAGATGTTCAATCTTTAGCTGCAACATTTTTCCTACAAGTCATGGTTGCAGTAGTGAAAATTATTGCACTTCCAAACGCCAGGATTCCAAATTGAATTTTGTAGTGTAACGTCGAGCTGGGTTATTTGATTTGTAGTCGCCTTGTTACCTTTTTGACGGTACCGATTCTGACCATAAAATATTGAATGCTTCGTTTAGTTTCGTTCATTTTCTGTTTACTTTCGTTTTAAGGGAATATCTGGATTTCATCAGTCAACTCCCAGCCTGTATTTTCTTTTGATGTTTTGTCTATTTTATGTTGTATTTTGCCTGGACCGTCTATGTTTGTATATCTTTCACGTACAGACACATCGAACATTGCATACGAGTATCACATATTCACATCATCATCATAAGTTAATCAAAAAAATTGGCCAAGTGCGAGTCGGACTCCCGCACTGAGGGTTCCGTACAAATTCTATTTTTGACGTATTAAAAAAACTACTCAATAGATTTCGTTCGAACCAATTTTCGTTGGTAGTTTTTATGGTAATGTACATTATATATTTATTTCAGTTTTATCATCCTCTTATTTTAGAAGTTAGAGGGGGGGGGACACACTTTTTTCCACTTTGGAAGGGTCTGTCACGCAAAGTATTTACTTTAGAAAAAAATGATCTTAGAAACTTCAATATAATTTTTAAAGACCTATTCATAGATACCCCACACGTATATGTTCAATGAAAAAAAATATTTTCAGTTTCAGTTCTAACTATGGGGACCCCCCATTTTTTCTATTTTTTTTCTATTTTCATCTGAAAACCTTGTTGCGGTTCACAGAATACATCTACTCACCAAGTTTCAACAGTATAGTACTTATAGTTTCGGAATAAAGTGGCTGTGACAGACTGGCGGACAGACAGACAGACAGACAGACAGACATGACGAATCTATAAGGGTTCCGTTTTTTTGCCATTTTCGCTACGGAACCCTAAAAATCGCTTTTAACTGTGTAAATGAGTGTAGCCGGAGCTTTGTTAGAAAGAGGACGTCTAAAGAAACTTAAGCATGATAAAATTTAATAAAATAAAAGATAGCTTTAAGTATTCTAAACACACATTACGTTCACATACAAGCGTTGCATCAAGGACTTTGACTGCATGAATTCACTCGAATGAATTGAGTTCTATGCGTTGGTGGTTCCGATCAAATGCTGTTTATTCATTCAAAACAGGGTTTAGCTGACATTAAATTTACATAAATCCTAGTTTATCTCGTTCCGAAACAGTTTAACGCGATTTAAAATTTTCGCGGACTAAGTTGTGATTTAGTTGGGGAAATACTGTAATTATATTTCGTCACAACTAACTCAATATTTGATTTGATTTATTCAAAACTTTTATGGGTAGCGGGAATTCAATATAAGAAAAGTTTTGCCATTTAGCACTTCAGCGTTATTTCGCTATCGGAAAGTTTCCATTTATATAAAGGGGTTTTCGGAAATGTTACTTCAATTACAGTATTTTAAGTTGACTTGTGTACCTCAATAATGGTAGACTTCAAAAGAAATTATGTTAATATAAAAACGGAATAAACATGTATATTTTTTGTATCTTTCTAGAAATCGGTTAACTATGTAATTTGTATTTTATACAAACGTCTTAGAGAATCCAGAAGTCTATTCTAGTTAAGTACCTCTTAACTCAATCAAAAAACTGCTTACTAAACATTGTTTGTTCTTGATAAAATTGTTTGTTTTCGACTAGAGCACCCTTTCTGGGCAACTGAGCCCAACAAAGCTCACGTTTGGTAGACTCGAAGAAAGTAATTGAAGACGATACGTGATTCGGATGGCAAAAGCAAGGATACCGAGTTAAATACGGGCTTACTTTTAGATTAGATGCGGGGCGTGAATGTGGGAATGCAGTGGACGTGAAAATTCGAAGGTCCACTAAACAAAGTGACCACGCTAGATAGTTGTCGGGTGAAAGAAAATTGGATCTTATTCTTTACAGTAATGGTTTTAAGTAACAGGGAACACCTGGAATTAATTAACATGACTTATTTATGGTTAGCCGAATTAGAACATGACAAAATGTTTGTTATTAAAAATATGCTAAAGGCCATTTATTTACTTAACCCACGTCAAGTCCTGTATTGAAGAGGGTAAATGTGCATTTGGGAGAAAGTTACATAAAATTCAATCATTTAAAAAGCAAGCGTAATACTATTTCATGGAATTCTTTAAAAAAATGGTTATTTTAATTCCAGTGAACGGCACTCTTTGGAAGCCAAAGCAAAAGTTAGCAGTATATTCAAGCTTATTTCGTACTTGAATGAAATATGGAATATGTGGTGACACGCTCCATATCGTCAAAGACTTCCTTCCTCCCAACTTTGGAGTATTTGTCACTGTGTCCTGGCCACTCGCCAAGTTCTTTACACGCCTGGCTGTATCACAGAGTTCGTTTAACAAATGTACTCGTACTTCGCGTAATCACTACAATTTGTTAACTAATTTATTCAATCTCATGAAATCTCGAATTCCGCATGTGTTTTATATTGCGAGTGTTTGATTTTGTGTAGGTACTCAGATTAATTTCTGACGTAACGAATCTCAAATCTATAAAAAATATAACTCCAAAAGGTTTTTTGTCTCTATTAATACTACACTATCGGGATTGGACCAGATAGATCCTCGTACTAGACAGCAAACACGCAATAAGAAAAATCATCGATATAAAAAAAGTGTATGTTAACTGAAGAACCTAATATCATTTACGAGCAAATTTGTAAAGAAACTTTTTCTATGTTATTTATTATAAATTAAGCACTTATTTATTTATAAATAAGGTGACTAAAACAAATAAATAACAAGCTTTATTTATTTATTTCATTGTCTTTATTTAACCAACCGAACTCCAGACAATTCACGGCCAAATAAAGATTCAAATCAAATTATTGTCTCCACTTGTGCTTTTGTGAGATAAATGGTCGTACCTATTCCAGCGCTTTCACTCGTTCGCTGAATTAAAAACAAAGTGATTCTGAAAGATAATTAACTGTCAGTCGCAGGCTGCATCATCTGATCAGAGATCCAGTCTTTGAACAATCGCCCACACAGATAGCCAGCGATTGGTAACGGGACCGATCGAACTATTATGAGCCAGAGATTTGAACCAAAGTTTGAACGTTAAAGTATACTGCAGTTTTGTTTTAGATTTGGCAATAAAGTGTTTTAATAGTTTGTCATACTTATTTTAGAAGCTTTACTAGCAATATAATGTGTACTTAATATCAAACAGGCGATTTGAAGATGTGCAGAAAATGAACTGTAGTAGTTTAACGTAAAAATACTTGGGTAAATAGTTTCTCGGAACGTTTATTATGTCCCACACACTAAACTGCTGTAATAATTTTAATTTTATTTTAAAATAAGACTATTATTTTGGTAGCAAAATAGGAAATAAAGGCTAATATAGTAAATATGGACCAGGCTCACTGCGAAATAATGTAAGTTTATGTGAAATTGGCAATGATACTAAGTCAGGAGTAATATTGCTGTGAGTTCTTAGTTACGTTACGCCGAGTATTTGAGTCTGTTATTGGTATTGCAGATATTAACGAGCGGCGTATGAAGATCATGCTAGTCTGCCTCTATTTCATATAGTATTCTGTTAACCCCTAAATGGTCTAGTGGTTTATGTACCGGGCCGTGGTCTCGAGGTCCTGGATTCGACCCTAGGTCGGACAAATGTGTTTTATCGAACATAGCTCGGGTTTGTAATCACCAATCCGCATTTGGCAAGCGTGGTGAATAAGAAAAGACCAATCTAAGCAACGAAAACATGATTTGAAATGCTGCAGGCCTTTGCAGTGCAGTGGGACATTTCTAGGTTGATACTTTATACTTTAGTTTATTCTGTTAGTAGAACCAAAGTTTAATTGAAAGTGTCATTAATAAAATAGCTTAGGAACGGAAATATCGTATCACCATTCCATTCTTAAAATGAATGATCAGGGGGAATAACTTAGACTTTACGATCTTCCTAAAAGAGCCTTTGTGGACCGATAACTTAGCCGAGTGACACGAACGATAAATTTCATATCGAAAATTCAAATCTCCATAAAAATTCCGTGTAAAGTCTACGGCAATAATTTCGGATCGAGATATTTGCATAAAAATCCTTTGCTTTTCTCACTTGATGTAGTTTTAATATCTTTCGTTGAATGCCGTTCAAGAGACGGAAGCAACAATCGCTTTATGAATGCTTGGTCTTTAATTTTCTTTTCATCATTCTGACCTTTGTACGAATGAATGAGGGCCGCAACTGAGGGTACGAAAAATAAGGATGGAAAAAATGGGTCTAAGTAATTTCAAGTAACAGTCCATCTTCTAATGTTTGTACATTGAAATGGAAATGTAAACATTATGAAAGAGGAATTATGTTTTGTATGTATTTTACATATTTAATGCGTGAAAATACAGAACAAGAAGACAAACAGCTAATTAAACATAGATCCGGGATTGGATTTCGTATGAATTTAATTTAAGTTTCCACCTTATCTGAAAATATTTTTTATGTGTATGAATCAATACTCAGATTACTACAAATTCGCGCGTACCCTTGGCTTCTAGGCAATGGCCAAGGATCCAACCGGCAGTGACACTAAGATAACGATGACCAAATCTAAAAGTCTTTTGTGAAAGATTCCTATCACTTCAGGGACATTGTAAAAGACATCAGGTTAGAGCCGGGGGAGATTATGGTTAGCTTTGATGTTGAATCTCTTTTTACAAATGTCCCGCTAAAGGATTGTCTAGACGTGATCAAGGATAAACTTTGCGATAGTGAGATGCCTAAGGAATACATATTGCTTATAGAACAATGCTTAGACGGGAACTACCTACTATTCAGGGACCAATACTACCTCCAGATCGACGGAGTTGCAATGGGTAGTCCACTAGCACCGGTGATTGCAAATATCTGGATGGAACATTTTGAAAGTATTGCCTTGACAACTGGTCCAAGAATTGTACGGCTGTGGAAGAGGTACGTTGATGATGTGTTCTGCATTATTAGCGGAGGTCAGCAGGAAGTCGAGCAATATGTCAAACACTTGAATTCCATACACACAAAAGTGAAGTTTACCTACGAATTGGAAAATAATAGATCAATATCTTTCCTAGACTTGAAGATAGAAGTGAGAAGTGATGGCACGCTGGCACACTCTGTATACCGGAAACCCACCCATACTGACAGGTATCTACATGCGACTTCTCATCATCACCCGCGGCACCTTCAGTCCGTTATTGCGTCATTGACAAACAGAGCCCATATGCTCTGTGACCCTGAACATCTTCACGCGGAATTAGCGCATGTTCAGGAGGTACTACAACGTAACGGATATGGGGTGTCAAGAAAAATGAGGAAGTGTAAAGAGAAGGCAAGATGTCCTGAGGTGAAACGGCAGGCTATGTTTTTACCGTATTTAAAAGGTATAACGGATAAGATTGGAACAGTATTAAAGAAATTCTCCATCAAGACTGTATACACTCCGTTATGCAAAATGTCTAAACTATTGCGCTCACCTAAGGATAGGATACCGTACCAAACATCAGGTGTTTATAAAATCGATTGCAGCTGTGGTAGTTCTTATATAGGCCAAACTAAGCGGGCAATAGCTGAACGGGTCAAGGAACATATTACCGCAGTGAAAAATCGACAAACGAATAAATCCGCGGTGGCTGAACATTTAATTGACATGGGACCGAATCACTGGATGGAGTTACATGAGCCGAAAATCCTCTCCACTGAACGCCATTACCATTCTAGGATGGTACGGGAGGCGATTGAAATAAAGAAGTACAAGAATTTCAACAGGGATGATGGGTTTAAATTAGCTTCAGCGTGGAATCCAGTGATTAGCAGATGTCAACCGCGTTTTTCATCGTCTAAAATGAACCCTGATACTGTCAGTGTCGTGTGCCGTGAAAGTGTGGGTGACAATATAATAAATGACAATTTGGGGGTAGAGGAAGAACATTCTTCACCGCGCCCGAGCAGACGACGCCCCGCATCACCAGTCCGCTTGCGACCACGGTTGCTGTAACGCAGCCGAAACGTCAAGCAGTAAGTAGTATATATGTACTACATAAATCAAATCGCGTTTAGTCCCGTTAATAAATATCATTATACAAATCTAAAAGTATGAATCAATACTCAGATTATAACAAATAAGCTACTTCATGTTCTTTCGTACACCATGAGTAATTTATGAGACAACAGTCTCCGAATTTTTAAAGACACGATTTATTGTGGGAACTTAAACCTGTTACCGTTATCAGTTTTAGTAACCAGCCTTGTCAATTTAGGACCATAGTTGCAACCTACCCTGGGCTCCGAGGCAATGACCAAGGATGCAACCGGCATAGACGCTAGGATCTATCAAGTCTTTTATCAAATCCTTAACCAACAAATCTCTTTGTCCACAGAACAATGAAGGCGACATTCTCTGTCCTCTGCACTTACTTCTACGCGCTTCTCCTGACCGCTACGTCATCAGTGGGTGATGACAGGTTATGGCTGAACTCCGTCATCAATCTGGTGGAGATGGACTATGAGGACAACTGTGCTGGAAGAGCGTCGGCCACGTGGGAAGAACTGTTAGGCAGCCCGAAGGGGTTGGCTAAGAAGGTTAGTATAAAGAGCTAAGGTTAGTTTTAGTACTTCAGGAAATCTTACCTGCTATTCTCATCACAAGGTGATGACTCAGCCAGCGGAGTTAGTAAGTAGGTAAGTTTGATGATAGGTTATGGCTGAACTTCGCCATCAATCTGGTGGAGATGGACTATGAGGATAACTGTGCTGGAAGAGCGTCTGCCACGTGGGAAGAACTGTTAGGCAGCCCGAAGGGGTTGGCTAAGAAGGTTAGTATTAAGAGCTTTAGAAAGTCGTACCTACTATTCTCATCAGAAGGTGATGACTTAGCCAGCGAAGTAAGTAAGTGTGATGATAGGTTATAGCTGAACTTCGCCATCAATCTGGTGGAGATGGATTATGAGGACAACTGTGCTGGAAGAGCGTCGGCCACGTGGGAGGAACTGTTGGGCAGCCCAAAGGGGTTGGCTAAGAAGGTTAGTATTTAGAGCTTCAGAAAGTTGTACCTACTATTCTCATCAGAAGGTGATGACTTAGCCAGCGGAGTAAGTAAGTAAGTGTGATGACAGGTTATGGCTGAACTCCGTCATCAATCTGGTGGAGATGGACTATGAGGACAACTGTGCTGGAAGAGCGTCGGCCACGTGGGAGGAACTGTTGGGCAGCCCGAAGGGGTTAGCTAAGAAGGTTAGTTTCAGTACTTCAGGAAATCTTACCTGCTATTCTCATCACAAGGTGATGAGTTAGCCAGCGGAGTAAGTAAGTAAGTGTGATGATAGGTTATGGCTGAACTCCGTCATCAATCTGGTGGAGATGGACTATGAGGACAACTGTGCTGGAAGAGCGTCGGCCACGTGGGAAGAACTGTTGGGCAGCCCAAAGGGGTTGGCTAAGAAGGTTAGTATTAAAAGCTTCAGAAAGTCGTACCTACTATTCTCATCAGAAGGTGATGACTTAGCCAGCGGAGTAAGTAAGTAAGTGTGATGAGAGGTTATGGCTGAACTCCGTCATCAATCTGGTGGAGATGGACTATGAGGACAACTGTGCTGGAAGAGCGTCTGCCACGTGGGAGGAACTGTTGGGCAGCCCAAAGGGGTTGGCTAAGAAGGTTAGTATAAAGAGCTCCAGAAAGTCGTACCTACTATTCTCATCAGAAGGTGATGACTGAACCAGCGTAGTTAGTCAGTAAGTAAGGGTGATGAGAGGTTATGGCTGAACTCCGTCATCAATCTGGTGGACAATTACTGTGCTGAAAGAGCGTCGGCCACGTGGAAAGAACTTTTTGGCAGCCCAAAGGGGTTGGCCAAAAAGGTTAGTTTCAGTACTTCAGGAAATCGTACCTACTATTCTCATCAGAGGGTGATGATTGAGCCAGTGGAGTAAGAAAGTAAGTAAGGGTGGTGACAGTTTATGGCTGAACTCCGTCATCAATTTGGTGGAGATGGATTATGAGGACAACTGTGCTGGAAGAGCGTCTGCCACGTGGGAGGAACTGTTGGGCAGCCCAAAGGGGTTGGCTAAGAAGGTAAGTACCTATTGAAAAGACAGATAAATGATTTGTAGTTTTTCGCGCAATAAGATGTTTAAAAAGGGTATGATAGTAGTATAAGGGTATCCATGCGGACTGACAATTCAAAATTGTTTTCAAAAAAAATTTCCTGTTACAGTGCTTGTAACAGGAAATTTTTTTTGAAAACAATTTTGAATTGTCAGTCCGCATGGATAAATGGAATGTTATAAAAACCAGTGAAAAGAAATAAATATAGAATTTAAGGAAAATTAATTGCTTTCACGAAAGTGTTTACAAAAATAAGAGCATACGAATAAACCAATACTAATTCAGTTGAAAAACTTAAACCAATTTTATAACACAGCCTGATTGAAAAAAACCACAGTCTTTACATAAATCAGTAGAAATTTTCCATACGAGTTAGTCTTGAGCTATTTGTCGATTAGCCTGGTAATAATAAAATGCTAACTGAGAGTGATAAAACTTGTCCTGAGTGATAAAAACCAAAAGACTATATAATCAACTTCTCGGAACTGGAATACATTAAAAAGATTTTACGGTTTCTTCCTTGGCACAGTTCAGTGTCAACAGTTATCCAATTTATATGGGTTCTAGCTATTATTTATTTTTAATCATGCTCCAAATTCTTTCTTTCCACTATATTGACCTTTCAAAAGAATACATTTCAATTATTTGTGTGGGTTAAGTAAGGAATTAAATTAGGTTGAATAAGGAAAAATAATGAGTAGGATGAAACGTCATAGGATGAAAACGGAACAACCCATTTTATGACTAACAAACGATTCTTCGTAGACCTGGAAGACACGGGAAAAGCAAAAAATAAGTTTTCCCAAATTGAAATCCGCTAAATTTAACCACCAACAAGGCGTGAAAAAGGCAAACACTAGTTCCAAATAAATATTCAATTTCATTTATTTAATTCATAAACATAGTCGCATATCAAACGAGGCACGGAATAGAAGCAATCTTCAATTACAACGGCTGTTTATTAGTGAAAAGGGCCTAATTTGTGATGTTAAGTGCCGAGGGTCAAGTTACCGCAAAGACCTTTGACATAGCTCGTTACACTCCGTCCGTGGGGACACTTAACCACATGTGCTTCAGATTTTTGTATTAATTATTTCATTAGTGAACTGCTAAAGGACACTTTTCTTTTTTAGCTTGTGTAATTACGAAGTATATAAGTTACAATTAAAATTACTTGTAACGTGCACTATATCAGAAAAAAATGATCGGATCCTGTCTTTCGAAAATAAAATTTAACATGTTTTGATGCTTACCTGTATCGTGGTTGTACAATTTTTTATACTCCTTATTCTTTTTTTGCCATGTTACCTACGTACCTACTTAGTTGTTAATTAATGTACAAAACTATATAATTCCTTTTAAAGTGCTATCTAAAATCTCTGAATCCAAGTTGAACAATACTTTCCAATGAACATGGTTCTACAATATTCTACATATAATAACCGATATTAATAATATTAATTTCTTTTAATGCGCAATTTATCATAAACATTCCGCAACAATAAAATAAAGCAAAAAATTTAAGACACATTTCAAGGAGCTTATACTCTTATGTAACACAGCCATTACTCTGCCGAATGTCGCAAGAATGGTAATAAAATATCCTGGAACAGGTATCACATTCGTAAGCCCATGGTAAACAAAATAAATGTTGTCTTTATACCCGCCATTGCGTGCGTATTTCATCCCCATGGCTTCCCGGAGGAGCTTGGAGCAGAGATAAGTATAAATGCTTGAATTAAGCCGTGAACGTGACCATTGCCTACTTAACAGAGAATGTGGCAACCTTGCCGTCGTAATAAATCAAGTAAAGATTGTTAGGATGTGACTTTATTGCCTTGGTCATGTTGCCTATATGAGCGTGATATTTTATTCAATAGAAGAAGAACGGCTTTCGTGTCTGGTCTGGTAGCACTGGTATAATGGCCTGTACAGTTGCCTATATGAAATTATCATTTGATGAACATGGAAGTGCTTACGTGTGTAGGAGAAAATTCAAATCTTATGGACTCTGAACTCATGTTTTAATTGTTAATTTGTAAGAGTAATTGATTCGTACACCTCATCGGTTAATCTAGACAATTTTGAATTTACTTACCTGGTTTGTGATTCATGACATTCCTAACCAAAAAATTGGTCACTTCATCAATAAGTCGATTGACAATGTAATTTATATAATGTTTACTTAAATTTCACTAAATTCGACACTACGACAATTCCCAAAAACCAGGCACAAAAAGACTCATGCACCTATAAATTCAGTTAAAATTTCTCCCACTTCTCCCATCGCTCACCACTGTCAAACTATCCCTTTTTATAACACCTGGGCAGGAAGACCCCTGGAAGAGAATAGGACACTCGACGTTTTTTCATATTTATACCCGCAGTGAAATCAGCCTTACTATAAAAATATCAAGGCCACGAAAACAAGGGAGTTTGTTGTGAGCAAAGAAGATGTTTACAAACAACCAATGTCGGAGTTTTATTTTAAAGATGTTAGATTGTCTCGCGATTTTTTGTTGAGGCTTATTTTTTATGAAGCTAATAATTTCAAAGCTCGTTATAAGTTACTCCTTCACAATTATTAACATTTGAATTGGTGTCGCTTTCCTTTAGATTGTGTTATCAGATATTTTAATATGGCTTGTGATTTGAACATGTTCATTTGATTGAGCATCAAAGAGAAACTTTTATTGGCCGATGTAATGAACCAGTGACTTTAATAAGCTTGCTGTCTGAAAATCTCGTCAAAAGAAACGGTTTTATGACACCTAAATTGACAGTAATAATGAATAGAATTAACTAGTGAGTTAACCTCACTCTTTTCAAGTATCATTACGTCCTTCAGTAATGAGGAATACCACACAAGGAGGAATAGGAGCATCAATCAACTATCGATACACGACACACTCCTTTTCATACACAGACACATAGTACAACAGTTACGAAGTGCTATTTAACTGTTTTCTTCTGTAAGGTGGAGGTTCTTCCCCAGACAAGCGGAACTTTCGAGTAGAAGTTCCACAAAGCTCTACTTATCATGAGTACGGGTCCGAATCCCGCCTGATTTCAGAAATGGATTTTTGCTTGTTTATTTATATTATACATTGATAAATATAGGTAAAAAATAACATTATCATTCAATTCCCAGTTGGAACGCGACAAAGGCCTCGGCATGTTCGCGCAGCGAAGCCGGGACGACGTGAAAGTGGCCTTCACCCAACACGCCATCGGGGAGAACGATGACATCCTCAGGAGGAAGGTGCAGCTGTTGATGCAGCCTGGTGACGTCATGCTGGACACCGACCAGTGGTTGAGGGTATGTTAAAGACTTATTATTTTTATAGCGGCCGACCGCGAATCCGTCCGCGTGGTTTTCGGTTTCTGCCCACATAGGTGTATACTGTAGCCTTCCTCGTTAAATGGATTAAATAACTCAAAAACATTTTTTTCAAAACGGACCAGTAGTTCCTTATATTAGCGGGTTCAAACAAACAAACAAATAAACTCTTCAGCTTTATTATATTAATACCCTCCGGCCGTATTCGGCCATGGCGGCCGATCTTACGATCAGCCAGGTACGCAGGATATATTATAGTGCACAAGTGAGTGCGCAAGCACAGGTGCACTCCCTATTCCTTCACTCTCATAATTCGGTGGGACAGCAATCTGACACGACCGTAGAGAGTTCAGGCGCAGGACCAACTGCTTAACGTGCCTTCCGAAGCACGGAGGAGCTCGAGATGAAATTTTTCGGTCACCCATCCGATGACTGGCGTCTGCGAACGTTGCTTAACTTTAGCAACCGCAGGCCAAGTGCGCTAACCACTGCGCCCTCGAGCTTCTCAATTATTATATTAGTATAGATTTTTAAGAAGAAGGCCAACGAGCTAGAGGGTCACCCGATGATAAGTGATCACCGCCGCCTATGGACATTGACAACCCTACAATTACAAGGGTCGCTGATGCGTTGCCTGCCTCAAAACCCCATACTCTTCCTAACTAAGCTATTACCCAATAGAAACATGTTACGAAGTGCTTCTTCACTCTTGTCTTCCGTAAGGTGGAGGTACAACCCCAATCGAGAAGCTGATTCGAGTTAAAATTTCACTAATTTTCCTCTTAAAATGGGCAAGAATCTACCTAATCCTCCTCATTCTCATTATTTAATGTGACAGCAATCTGACTCGACCGTAGAGTGATCAAGGGCAGACCAACGACTCAACGGGCTTTCGGTCGGAAGCACTAAAACGTTTGATTTTGATTGATACCAACAGGAAAACTCAACATTATTTTTCTGTTTGTCCTTCTAAACCATTGCACCGAACCGTTTGTCAAAAAATGTGTTGCACATTTATGTTTATACATATATTGACATAAAAAAATTGTCAACGCATCTGAACGTGTAAAAATCCATCCATTTTGTTTTATTTATGTTTTTTTTTCATTTCATTGCGCTCCCTTTTTCCTTTTGTGGAGCATTCAAATAAATGTAAACTAACTCATGCCTAACTAATCATGTTCGATTTCAAAACATGTCACGAAGCTGATATTAATCCTTTTCCCCGTACAGTATTTTATATACATATGATTGGTTAGTTCCCTGTATAAAAGTTAAATAAATATATATTTTTTACTTATATAAAACATATTATTTAACTCTACCTGCTACATATCAGAACGTACAGAAAACAATTGCAATCGCAACAACTTAAAATCAACATAACTACTAGTTGAATAGGTACATGTATAATACAATTAATAACTTACTATGATGGATGAAACATGTTCTCCGCATCTCCTACGTGGAATAAAGGTGTATTCATATGATATACAAATAGGTAATACACATTTTGTGATGAATTAGAATAGCAATGGGCTACTTAAACTTGAAGAATTTTCGCAACAAGTAGGTGCAAAGGTACCTTAATGTTTTTTTTAAATTGGACTTTACATTGTTATTATCATCTAAGAAACCAAAACTTATATAACATGCACAAGAACATCATAGTAATCCCAGACGGCCAGGCATAAAATCCTCTGAACATTTACGCTACACTTGACGGATCCCACAAGCCGATATCCCAAGTGGTTCGCTTATGCGGATAGCCTTTTCACAGGCAACTACACGGAGTCGGGTAGAGGTTAGTACTACGATTTACTGATACGTGAAATGGGCTAGATAAGTCCTTTCGATACTATCGGATATCTAGATTGGAATATGATAGTGAAATGGAAGAAATGTCTCATAAGTCAAGATTGAATATTAGTATTTTTAGCACTTGAGTTCACGAATGAAAAATGTGTCTCATTAGATTTGATTTAATAAAACTATTTTTTTGTTTATATATTTTTCGTCTTATAAGTCTAGTTAGTCTGAAGTGCAAATGATCTATCATCTGAAATGTTATGTTTTTGTTAAACAGATTTGTTTGAATTAATAACCATTGACCTAGTCAAATGTTGCTTGGTGATAGTGATCACAAGCCCGGGCTGAGTTCGAAAGACCCGGCAAAGATTTAATTTTATATCACGGTACAAAAACATTTAGTGATAAATTAAAAGGACATTACTACGAGTAGACTTTTTTTCGTTTGGAAAGCGTTATTTAAATACATTTGTTATTAATAGATTGTTTCTCGCAATCAACTGTGTGGAAATATGGATAAGGGAAAATAAACTTCCCTTGCGGCAATGGTTTAAAATAAAAGGTAGATTGTATGGAGGATCCATTACTTCTTAGTAATGGAGCATTTTGGCCTTACTAAAAGGTACATAAATGCTTCCATCGTTGATATTAATATATCGTTGAAACAATAAGTCTTTATATGACTATCACAAACAAAATGCATCTAGCCTAGTGCATTATGTAATTAAATAAATATGCTTGAACTAATGGCCGCCAGCGACTCCGTCCGCGTGTGTAACGGTTTCCTCGAAGCGTACCATCATACCAGTGATAAATATTCCTGCGTAATAAAATCATTTGGCTATTTTATTGCTATAGATAGCAAAACGTAATTGAACATAAATCCTTGCTTTTATTTATGAGACGGGACGGCCAAGAAGTGGGATATATTGCTATCCATGCTACTTTTACGGTATCACGTAGTGCGGTAACTCTTTAAGTTTATGAAACGCTTTATCATGGGGTATATGATATAGGTAAATCTTCCTTGTAAGTACATAGAAAATTCAAAGGGTATGTTTTACCATGTTAATAAAAATATTAATTCATTTATGAACGTATAAATGTAATACCAAACTTATTCTTAAATATTAATTAATTGAAAGTTCACTATCAGGTGTACACAACTTACGATTACAATTCGTGATAGTTCCAATTAAATTGAGTATGAGACGAGTCAGTTGATCTATAGAAAATTTATCCGAGAGTGGTAAATTTTAAGATTAAGATTACAACATAGTATAGAAATAAATTCAATTTAATATTTTATGTAACTTATTTAATATCAATGTTTTTTTAATGTACATAATTATCAAAAAATCTTCTTCGATGATGATGGTGTTTTTTTCGCAAAAAGCCCCTATGCAATCATTCGGCTAACTTCTAAAATTAGCCTACCCGGTGTTTTAAAACTGGACTAGGCACATTACCACAACATTACCATAATTTATACCCGTACATTATGCTACTAAATCGATAACAAGAAACCTGCGAGGTGTTACAAAGTGGCTATTAAAGTCATGAAGCTACTTTGGATATCACCGCCCACTCCGCCCTCGAGAATAATAAATGTATGCAAACATTTATAATCTTGTCCCAGTGGGTAGAATACTTATGAGTGTATTTTGGTCTGCCTGCTGTTTGGTAAAAACTTACTAGGGCTGCATTTTAGGGCAAAACGTGCTCGAAAAATTAAGTTAATTAAATCTATACAAATATAATAAAGCTAAAGCGTTTGATTGTTTGGACGCGCTAATCTCAGGAACTACTGGTTCAGATGAAAAAATATTTTTGTGTTGGTTAGTCCTAAGTCAAAATTTGCGGGCTGTCATAATATAACAGACACAATACAGCTGGCATGGTACAAACACAAATGTAGGCAGCTACAAGACGAGCCCAGCTCTTTAGTTTTAGAAGACGATATAATGAGAAAGACTAATAGTCTAGTAATTTTAGGAATTTTGATCCACGATCTGCGGAATAATTCCTAGTGAGCTGAATTTTTGTATACACCTTTATTATGATATTGTAATGATGATGTGAAAAATCGACATTGATATCGTGCCGGCTAAAAAAGTTATAGGGGTCCAAACGTCACGAAAATCAGTTTTTCGCAAATATCTCGCGATCTATTGCTCAGAGGTTAATAATGGTTTCATAAAAGTTGTTCGTCGTAAAATTGTCTACAAAAAAGGTCTCTTGCAATTTTCTGTAGAATTAATCGTTTTTGAAATAGAGACTAGAATGCACTCACATATGGTATTGTATACCGTACGGCGCATACCAAGGCATAAACCCTATTTATTGTTTCTTTCCCTTTTTTGTTTGTGTGTTTTTTGTTAGTATGATGTTCTACATATAGAAATATAAAGGACTTTTAATACTAGTACAGTAAGGAAAATAGGAATATCAGCTCTAAAAAAATAAGTGGCAATTTTTTTTGTCACTTCATAACTCAAGAACGGGCTCACCGATCCAAACCAAATTTTCAGGGTTTGTACAGACTATTTAGTAAATGTTTTATGTGAAATTTGAACAAAATCGGTCGTTCTTTTTATACGTAGCGAAGCACGTACCGGGCCGCTAGTAATGATATAGATATGCTATGTCCAGTGACGTTTGGACCCCTATAACTTTTTTAGCCGGCACGATATCAATGTCGATTTTTCACATCTTCATCACAATATCATAATGAAGGCGTATTCAAAAATTCGGCCCACTAGGATTTTTTCCGCAGATCGTGGATCCAAATTGCTAAAATTCACATTGCATATCTATATCATTACTAGCGGCCCGGTACGTGCTTCGCTACGTATAAAGTGAAGCGACCGATTTTGTTCAAACTTCACGTAAAACATATACTAAATAGTCTGTACAAACCCTGAAAATTTGGTTTGGATCGATGAGCCCGTTCTTGAGTTATAAAGTGACAAAAAAATTGCCACTTAGTTTTTTATAGTTGATATTCCTTTTTTACCTGACTGTACTAGTATTCCAAGTCCTTTATATTTCTATATGTAGATCATCATACTAACAAAAAACACACAAACGAACAAGGGAAAAAAACAATCAATAGGGTTTATGCCTTGGTATGCGCCGTACGGTATGCAATACCATATGTGAGTGCGTTCTAGTCTCTATTTCAAAAACGGTTAATTGTACAGAAAAATGCAAGAGACCTTTTTTGTAGACAATTTTACGACGAACAACTTTTATAAAACCATTATTGACCTCTGAGAAATAGATCGCGAGATATTTGTGAAAAACTGATTTTCGTGACGTTTGGACCCCTATAACTTTTTTAGCCGGCACGATATCAATGTCGATTTTTCACATCATCATCACAATATCATAATAAAGGTGTATACAAAAATTCAGCTCACTAGGAATTATTCCGTAGATAAAATCTAAAATTCCTGGACTATAATGCCAATTTGAAAGGGAAGGGACAGAAAAAACCTTCATAAATAGGTTACTTAAGATAACTTTTGAGGAGCTCGATGGCGCAGTGGTTAGCGCACTCGGCCTGCGGTTGCTAAAGTTAAGCAACGTTCGCAGATGCCAGTCATCGGATGGGTGACCGAAAAATTTCATCTCGAGCTCCTCCGTGCTTCGGAAGGCACGTTAAGCCGTTGGTCCTGCGCCTGATCTCTCTACGGTCGTGTCAGATTGCTGTCCCACCGAATTATGAGAGTGAAGGAATAGGGAGTGCACCTGTGCTTGCGCACTCACTTGTGCACTATAATATATCCTGCGTACCTGGCTGATCGTAAGATCGGCCGCCATGGCCGAATACGGCCGGAGGGTATTATTATTACTTAAGATAATTATTTTGAATGATGAAGCTTCATCAAGCATTATCTCCAGCGCTACTAAGGCTCCGCTCAAAGGACAGCTATAGCCAGTAAGCCACAGTGCTATTCAGACGTCTTAGTAGCATGAACCTGAGCCCTTAATTCTGTGACACTGACTGTCTATCCGTTGCGGCTATGCTACGGAATTAATGCTAGAACTAGATTATTAAGCCCTATAGTGCTGGTTAGTGGAACTACCACGGCCCTTGTAGATATCTATGCAATAGGGAGATTACTAACCTACCTTATCTTCCCTTTTCATTAGCTCGGTAATTTTAATCCCAGTATATAATTAACTCCTGCGGTTTCCTTCACACTTGAGTTGAGAAGGATCGGAGCTTTGCTTTTTTAGCTAAAGCCTTCTTAAATTTATGATGACTTCAAAATAATTATTAAGTCTATTTAAACAATCATTCTAAACCTATACCAATTAATAAGTGACGGGGCCTGTTGGTCTTGTGGTCAGAGACCATAGAACAGAGGGCCGTGGATTGTACTCGAATCATGGATGGTTATTAAAATAATTTAAATATATTTAAGTATGACTATCCGTTCCCTAGCATCCATCGTTCAAGCTTCAAGCTTAGTTTGGGGCTAGGCAATGCGTGTGTTAGACCCGGGAATTAATATTATTTATTTAATTACTTACGCTTTACTTGGAATTTGGTTTCCGCACACATAGTGTTATTTATTTATTTATTTGAAAATAATTAAACGGTTATATTATAGCTTAAAGCCTTCCTCAGAAAAAGGACCACCTATCCAACACATTTTTTTTCAATTCGCACCGAAAGATCCTGAGATTTACGCATTCAAACAAACAAACTCTCCAGCTTCATTAAATAAGTCAAGATTTATTTCATACCACAAATATACCAATTGGCAACCCTTCCTAATTGTGCACCAATCGGTCGTGCAATAATGCATTAATCGTTGCAGCTGGTGACGTTCGCGGACACGGCTCAGAACAAACTCCGGTTCGCAACAAACTACGACTGCGGCGCCAACGCGAACTGCACGTTGAGAGGTAAGTTTAATACCTACTGGAGTAGAAACTTGTTAATTGGATACATGTATTGGATATTTAGTATTTACGGGTTCCATTGATTTATGTGCGGCTACTAGAATAGGGGCAGAAGAAATGAAATGAAATGATTGATTCAGCAATTAGATTCACTTAGTTAATTCTTTTGCACGTCATTTCTTTTTTCGCCGGATCGCCTAATTCGAAGATACGTTGCAAAAAGCAGCAGTAACGTCTTTTTGTTAATAAATGTCAATATTATTAAAAATATGACATAAATTGTTTTATATTTATTGAGTATTACTATTTAGTTAAGCATATGTTAATATTATAATTTTTAGCATACGTTAAGTTTAGCATACGTTAATAAGTTTAGCAAACGTTAATAATTGCTTATCCCTTTATGCATAGCTAGGAAAAGTGATATTCCTTTTCTAAGAAGAAGCATCAGGCACGTGTTAAATCCTTAACAACACCTTGTATAGTTGTTTAGGTAAAGTAAAACGTTGACCGCAAACAATTTGGGGCAAGGGCAGGTAATTTGGGCAGCTTTTACGAGGGTATAATGCTCCTAGAGGCCAATTACTAAGCCAATGTGTTTCCATTTATACATTTAAATCTAGTTATATTGAGACTTGTTAGTTATAAGAAGATTAAAACACTGGCTTAATTGCTGGATTTAGATAATTCTGTTTATTTTTAGGAGAGTTTTGGCTGAGCACTAATAAGTTGAATTAGTTTTTTTTAAGTCTATGGATTATCTTAAATTATCAGCCTTCTATTAAAATGTAAAGTAACCACATATATTATGAAAAAAGTATATGAAATTGTTTAAAAATGCACTCACGTAAAATCATAATTATGTGCAAACCACTACACTAGACATTTTATTTGGTACTGCTAAGCTGAAAGACGAAAACTAAGTCGAAAGAGTTCGGCATTAGCAAGGCCGTAATAAATGACAACATACGCCTAGTCTAAAACATGCCAAATGATTATTTATCCCTTCGAATAGTTCGTTATGAATAATTAATATTTTTTTCCAACAGAATTCCACAACAGTTTCGCGAGGCAACAAGATGAGAACACATTACTCACCATGAAGCAGTCTTGGGAGAAGAATCTGCCAGACATGAACGAATATTTGGACCAAATCCTGCCATTACTGAGGAACGCCTCCAAACGTAAGTCATCATCATCATCATCATAACCCTCTAAAATGATCCAAAGATCCAATGATCCATGAAATGTTATATGCCTCCTCCAAGCAACGCCATGCAAACGTAAACAAGAAACGAACAGTAAAAGTACAAAGTCATCATCATCCTAGCACCTCTCCTGGTTGCATCCACGTCCATTGCCTCGGAGTCCAGGGTACGCTAGTAAAAGTTAAAAATGTCTCCACTCATTAATATCATTCTGCAGAGAAATCCCCACCATCATTTGAAATCATGTTTTCATTACAAATGTGGGCTATGGATTTTTTTTTTAAATTATAAAAAAATCATCCGATCACTGTTGGCTCAGGCGGGATTCGAACCCAGCGCCTCGCTATCCGGGCAAGCGATTACTACGCTTCCTTAAATGCGGATTGGTACTCGTATCACAAATCCGCCCAAAACCAAGAATTGCTCGACACGAAAATCGAACTCAGGACGTCGACATCATGGCCCGGTACTCAAACCACTAAACCAACGAGGCTTTAACAAACAATATTATCAACTATACAAGGGACTACACTGGCATACATTAAACCCTTGAAGGGTGTGAAGTATATTGTCCGTCAGAAACTAGAGTACTCAGCTGTCACATATGTAACTCGTAAATGGACAGAATATAGTATTTGGGAGTTCCTCGAACAATCCTTGAGTAAGCATTGTACCAATTGTTTCCAGGAGTATTGTAGTTTGCGTGTAAACTACATATTATAGCATACTATGTATACATGATTAGCATACAATGCACGAAAGTTATTTATGCGCTACCTAACACATTATATGTACATAAAGACTAAGAGGTTTGCGTTGAAATCTCTTGGATGGTACTACTCTATTTTAGGATAAATAATTCTGAGTAAACAGGTCAGCCTGTGCTTTTGCTGTCTCGTGGCTCAACAGGATTTAAAGGCTTTGAGGCCGCTTGGGTCTATGATGTGATGACGCAAAAGCAATGTAAACTTCTAATCATGCACAGTTAACATTGATCCTCCCCATTAAGGACGATGAGGGAGTGTCGAGGTTTTAGTGGGTATGCCAGAAATGGATAGCCCCACATAACCAGTCGTCCCCTGGCGACTGGTATGCTTCAAGGTGTCTCGATCCAAAACGTGGATTGGCAGCATTTCCTCTGAGTTAAAAAACAAAAGGGGTGGTGCCTTCAAATTTTTGGAATGAGGAAGCACATCAGTAACGCCAATGATCAATATCTACTTATTTTTCTAGAAGCGCAATCTAACACAACCTTGATCTTTGAAAGAAATTTTTGTGCCTCGTAATAATATAAAACCTAGTTGTATAGTTCTTCCATGACTTAGACATTTTGCGATATTTAGCGCACTAAGGGCGTTCGTTTCTTGAGCGCAAAAGGTACTCTTACCAGAAGTAGGAATTAGTTATACCCCTTGTCATCGTCGGAAGATCATTAGTTAAAACGGTCCACACTTAAGTTTCTTAGTTCTTAGAGGAGCAATTTAATGTTACAACCCGACTTCTTAGTCCCAATCAAAGTCCCTTTAGATCGCGTCAAGGTGATAGCGATGAACCATCCGATATTATAACTTTAGCAAAGACGCTTCAACTCCATTCACCTGAATAGAATAATAATCTTAACTATCTCATTCAATCATAATTTGTATATTTACAAGAGTATAATTAATTATGTTTGAGTGGGCTGATTGAGATAAACAAGTTTGAAAGGTCAAAATCCTTTACACCTTTCGAAACAAAATTATTAATATTAAACGAACTTAATGAAGTACAATTTAACGATGATTCTGGATCATTAAATTCGGCTCTCATATGGTGCAGCCAAAAGCACTTTTAGCAGTTTAATTGCTATCAATCCAAAAAGCTCTTATTAATTAATGTTTTTGCTATAACTATACTCTTAGAGATCTCGAGGGAAAGTATTTTTTTAAAAAGGAAAAACGAGTCAACACCTGTTATTTATTCAAATCAATTAATTTTAATTAGCTACCCGGATACAAAACTAAAAATAACGAATTTAGAAAATAAGAATTACACACAAAAGAACACGAAACAATCGAAAACAACTTAGAAAAATATCGATACGCAATTTCAGAGAGCTCCGACCGCAACGACGTCTGACAAGCGAATGGGGCGAGTACCGGCGCGCGCTGCTATTTATAGCAACGATGTACTCGCAATTGCCATATTCCCAATACGGCCAATCCTGATAGGAGGTCGTCCTCGGCCTCCCCTCATCTTCAACTTTTCAGTCCAGCAGTGGCATGGATAACCCATGCCCAGACTCCTCTTCCGGTGTGCTGCAGTCTCGAAGATCCTCTTCAGCGGCAGGGGCGACGGGCGGCAGCGCGTCGATCACGGATGCAGAGTTCTGCATCCCTGACGGACCAGGCTGCTGTCCATCGTCCGCAGGTGAACCCGAAGCTGAGGCTCGATGTGACACCTCCGCCTCCTCAGGCACCGCCACAGGAGAGGATTCTTCAAGATCCATACCTGTTCAAAAACAGAAAACCTCGCTTGTGTGGCTTACAGACACACAGCACAAAAATTATAAGTGATCCAAGTCATAGGCCCGACGTTAGCATAACTCAGTAACACATAAAAACAATTGAGCCATAGGCACTACGTTAGCATAGCTCGTTAACACATAAAAGCAATTGAGCCATAGGCACTACGTTAGCATAGCTCGTTAACACATAAAAGCAACTGAGCCATAGGCACGACGTTAGCATAGCTCAGTTACACATAAACCACAATCGAGTCATAGGCACGACGTTAGCGTAACTCGATTGCCTGATGTTTTAAGCCATAGGCACGACGTTAGCTTAGCTTAAACACATCACCACAAATAAAATGCAACTGTTGGATAATGAGAGTAAGTATATCTCACACTACCCAACATTGCCCAGAATGTGCGCACAATCTTGGCCACAAACTGGAGACACAAATGAGAGGTAGTCTTTACTCTACCCCGCAAGTGGCCAACGATCTCACCCTCAAAGAATGCAGCACATTCTTCAGGAGTCCACTGGCCGCGCCAGGGAATCATGTACTCGGCCGCAGCTTGCGTCGACTTCCCGTAGGAGCCGGCCAGCAGCTGCAGCTCGTAGCGCCCCTGCGGCAGGACTTTCAGCACGCGGTACGGGCCGCGCATGCCGCAGTCCAGCTTCCCCGTGGATTGTGCCTGTTTCCGAACAAAAACCAAGGAATTAATATCGTAACCACGAGGACTTCGTCTGTTTCGATTTACATACGTGTCCTGGGTCTGCTGGTTCCGTCGCAGTCGTTCAGAAACCCTTTGTCTGCTCATCTCACGAAGGGACTCCTTGTTGGGACTGGAACCCTCGAGCGCCACATCGCGCACCAGGCTTCGTATGAGGGGCGTCGCGGCATCGACGCCCACCAGCAGGTTGAGAGCTGAGGTTTGCGTGGTCCTGTGCTTAGTAATATTTAAAACAAGCTGTAATTTCCACATGACACTAGGCCATTTCTCTTGTCGGTGATTCGCTTCAATACGCACCATATTGAGAACAGTACGACAATACCTCTCGACTTGCCCATTAGATTGGTGCATTTCGGGGGTAATGAGATGTACGTCGCAGCCCATTTCCTTAACCCATTCTAGAAATTCTGAGCTTTGGAACATGCGGCCTCTGAGTTTTGTTTCGCAAAACAATTCTCCATTTTATGACCGGTCTTTTTACAAAAAGAGCAGGTGTCGGGTTTCATTGGTACATAGACTGGTTTCGACAATGAACTTGAATTACCAACCTGAGAACTCTCTGGCTGACCCACTTTAAATTTCTTATTATTACAGTTGACCTGTCTATGTCCCAACTGACCACAACTAAAACATTTACCGTCATCAAAGGTTCTTTCCCTTTGCGGTACGACCGAAACATTTTTGTTTCTTAAAGTAAAATTATTTTGAGGCGTAACGCGGGTAGTAATATTTCTAGGCATACTAGGTTTGACGTAAACCGAAAGAAATTCGACCAAACCATTTGGCATTAACTTTGCATTTGTAGCGGACGCACGAATTTGAGGGTCCGTAATGCCTCGTATTACAATCGCCGATACTAGCTCATCACTCAGACCACGCACGATACGTAAACGAAGAAGTGACCGCCGGGCGTAATCAGCATAGGTAGGGTAGTTATCAGAATTAGTGCTCATTACCTCAAATAAAATATTTGCGATATCAGGTGTTTTTGGGCACAATGGTATAAATTCGTTTTTGAAATTACTCCAGGTACGCTCGGCCGTCACCCACTCGTTCAACCAAGTCCTAGCATCACCCTTCAAACAATTACCTATCCGCGAAAGACACTCAAAATCGCTCCAATTATTTAAATTTTTAGCACGATCAACTTCCGCACACCAATCCTCGATATTATGTAAATTTGGATCGAAATTAGAAATGTAATAATGCTGACTGTGTCTCGAAACATTACTGATAGAACGAATGGCATCAACAAGCCGATCGGTCACCGTAGACGGTGCATTCACATCACTATTCTCTCGTTCCGATTCGGTTTCCGCTCTTTGAACACGCGACACACTACACGGACGCGATACACTACACGGCGGTGCGGGCGGCTGCGCCGGCAACGGCAACGGCGGCGTCATAGAACGCCCTGAACGGTTAACACGCGACGCTGAGCGTCCAGGCGACGGAGACACTACGCGCCTATCAGGCTCGCGGCTTTGCGGTAACGGAGACACGGAACGAACATTTTGCACCGACGGCGGAGGGGTATTACGCACTGCGACCTGACTTTCTAACGCACGTAAGCGAGCTAACATTGCATTCATTTCGCGTTTCACACTATCATCCGGCGTACGATCACGGTACCGACTACGTCGTCGCTCAGGACTAGCATAGCGACTTCTACGGCGTTCACGGTCACGGTCACGGTCACGGTCACTGCGCCCCGACATTACGTCACACGAATTTTCACTTTTTAAAAACACACCCCGCACGATGAACTCAAAAACAGAACGGCCTGCAAGATAGAATCACGTTGATCCTATCCCACTTCTGATCTTAGAGATCTCGAGGGAAAGTATTTTTTTAAAAAGGAAAAACGAGTCAACACCTGTTATTTATTCAAATCAATTAATTTTAATTAGCTACCCGGATACAAAACTAAAAATAACGAATTTAGAAAATAAGAATTACACACAAAAGAACACGAAACAATCGAAAACAACTTAGAAAAATATCGATACGCAATTTCAGAGAGCTCCGACCGCAACGACGTCTGACAAGCGAATGGGGCGAGTACCGGCGCGCGCTGCTATTTATAGCAACGATGTACTCGCAATTGCCATATTCCCAATAATACTTTAATTATTGAACACTTATCTTGAAATTGCTTTTGTCACATATTATACAGAAATTGAGGAGCTCGATGGCGCAGTGGTTAGCGCACTCGGCCTGCGGTTGCTAAAGTTAAGCAACGTTCGCAGATGCCAGTCATCGGATGGGTGACCGAAAAATTTCATCTCGAGCTCCTCCGTGCTTCGGAAGGCACGTTAAGCCGTTGGTCCTGCGCCTGATCTCTCTACGGTCGTGTCAGACTGCTGTCCCACCGAATTATGAGAGTGAAGGAATAGAGAGTGCACCTGTGCTTGCGCACTCACTTGTGCACTATAATATATCCTGCGTACCTGGCTGATCGTAAGATCGGCCGCCATGGCCGAATACGGCCGGAGGGTATTATTATACAGAAACGGATTTTTCTATTTATGGAACAATGTTGACATCTTCCTGTTGTTCTTTGCGAATTCTCCTTTTTAGAAAAAAACACTTTTCTTAAATATTATTATTCATTCATTATATTGTTATATGGGGTATCACCACCGCAATCATGGCATGAATTTTATTAATCATCATCAACAGAATCATTATCATCATCATCATCACCATCCTGCTAAAGTCCACTGCCAGATGTAGTCCAACTTCTAATTCACATTTCTTTCACAGACTACAACACCGTAGAGGAGTACTGGGATTCCCTCGTAGAGTACGAAGGAGCTCTGCTAAAGGCACGAGAGCTGTGGGACAGCATACGACCGCTGTACATGAAGCTGCATAAATACATCGCGCTAAGACTGAAGGGGACTGACGCAGTAGGAGGCACCCTCCCCGTACATTTGTTGAGTGAGTATTAGGCACACGCCAATATGAGAGTGATGAATATGATTGTAGATGGAGAAACAGGCAGAGGAAGACTTACAAAGATATCAATGAAATGTGTAGGGTATGATAGGAATATAAAAGATGTAGGATGGAGTAAGTGGAAAGAAAAATTATGTTACTATCATACACTATAAAATTCGCTAAGTTGATTTTAAGATCAATATGCCCGCTTGCAAAGGTCGAAATGCCTTCCTAACGCCTCAAAAGCATTATTCTGTAAGCGATTAGCGTACAGTTTGGAGGTTTCACTCTTAGTACAATTTTGGATCTACTACAATTGAACTGAAATTCTTTGTTGGAGTAGAAGGTTCGCTAATATAGGCATAACACACCATTCCGTCCCTACTCGAGTGTGAAGGGAACCGAAGTTGAGAGTGTAATGAGATTTTCCCAAACCCCAAAACATAGCTGCAGCTATGACGAGCAAATTCGTTCATCATGCCAAAAAAACCTTTTAAATGCAAAGCTAAAATTACAAACGTTCGCCATTTCACTGAAGTGTATGTTTGTTAAATAAGATCAACCATCTGAAAACATTTGTTGCGACTGACTTCACAAAATTCACGAGCCCTTATTTTGAATTTGAAAGTATTCAAATTAAAACGGCACCGCTAGGTTGCTCCGCTGTTTTTTATAATTTGCCAATATCGCGAATTTGCATGCCGTAATGCTCACGGGTGTAGCATGCACAAATTGGGCCTGGAATATGCGCCTGACAAAAAATAACGACTGTCTAATGAATGTATTTATGCATTTTTAAGCGAATATGTTGGAGGTGGCAGAATTAAAGTTGGGCATTTTTGAAAAAATAATTGTAATGTTTTCTCGATGCTCAGGATTCTGCAAAAGTCTTCTATTGTCTTGGTATATAAAAGTGCAGAATGCAATATATGCAAGTGCCTCCTTTTTATCATGGGAGTAGATTTGCAGCCCGCGCTATAAGTTTTACTCATCAGCACTGTCAGAAATATAATACCAAAAGTTAGAAAAACCTTACAATAAAATAAAAATTCATGAAACATTAACTTCGTATAGCACTTCCTTTCTTATCTGTAAAAACATGACTACTTCAGTAGAAAAGTGAACAAAACGTTTTCACAAAAGGGGAAAATTTAGTTCATATTATAAATTCAACTAAAGACCCCAGTGGAATCCAAATCTTCAGAATTCTCGTAACCTAGACAACTCAACCCCGTACTAAGACGTAAAATGTATAGATTGCGTGTCCCGAGGGAAGATACCCAAGATTTTATTGTGGGCAAACTTTTGCCTAAATATAACCCCTAATTTTCTTGCACGCCAATAAAACCTAATGAAAGATATGGGTTCATAACTTTGCTTTTACGCACGGAAATAACGTCGCAAATACTTAGATAATTCTTCCGCTGGGGCGTTATGCTTTGGCAGTATTTCTTGGTTCTGGTTGTTGAAGTTAATTTCCAAATATCTTATGGCAAAAAATACGAATGGATAGTAGTAGGAATGTAAAGAAAAAATAAATTTGAAATAAACCATATTTTTTACCATTTACTGACTATGATTAATTTCTATCAATATCTTACCCATAACTTATCAGATAAACTTTTTTTCCATAAAAATATACTAAAATATCATGTTATTTGTTGCAGGATCTTTAAATGGAGATGACTGGTCCAATATCATTGAAAGTTTACTACCAAAACATCCGGCTGTTTATCAAAAAGTTACTGCCAACTTACAACTGAAGGTTAGTAATCACATTACCTACATTAAAATATCGATGTGCTTAGTTAGGTAACTAAATAAAAACTCTTGGAAGTCCTAAGAAAATGCACAACATCAAATGTGAAATATATTCGTAACAGTTTCAATAGTAGTGTTATGTTATTATAAATTAAAGTAATAATAATTCGATGGAGGCAATTTAATGAAACGGAAACTTACTAGTATTTTTGAATTTGATGCTTTAAAGACTTTTTTTTGTAATTTAAAACATCCTGAATGCATCGAATAATGTAAAATATTTAGAAAAACACTTCTACTGAAACAAAAAACTATATGTTCATTTTATCTTCTGGTAGCTTGCACACTGCAAAATTTAAATCAAATTCTTTTCCCACAGAACCTCGGTGGCGTAGAAGCTTTCAAAGTAGCAGCTGACTTAATCAAAGAGCTCAATTTGGGCGAAATCAAACCCGAAATATGGTCCGAATCAGTTTTCAATAGCACCTGTCCATCTACTTTGGTCGACTGGTGTCATCCCAACAAAGTCCGTGTAGTAACGTGCAAAGACGTCAGCATAGGGAATTATCTGGATGCCCATGAGACTGCCATGAAGATAATATACAAGCAAATAACAGCGTCTTACAGCAACAACACTTATATCCTGAGGGAAGCCCCGCGTTACTCCGGTAAGGAATCCGCTTAAGCCGGGGTTTTACGTTCACTTTGCTCGTCTGTTTCAAAGTGTATGTATGTACGTGGGGACGGTTGAAATGTGTAAATACTCTACAGGTGGCGATGTGTTGTATTAGGAATTCATATAATAATTTGGTTTTTGAATTCAAAGGGGAACATTGATTGTATATATTCGATTTATTTTTGACAACATTTAAGGGCCGTGCAAAGTTTAAATGATACAAATTTATTTAAACTTATATTGTTTTACTAATAATACTACTAATACTGTTTAAAAGTCGAGTAGTCCGGATTTTATACCTGATTTTGTAGAAGCCTGAGAAGAATGTTGTGAAATTCTTAAATACCAATACAAATAATACCGGTAGCAAGTTTTTCTGATATGATAGTTAACTTTTGACTGATTTGTATTAATATTCATAAGGTTTCTATTCCCCATAGGTACAGGGGTCAATCCAATAATTCATTTCTACGTTTTTATATAGTTGTTCCTCATTCTTGCCAACATATACCTAAGAAGTTTAGTTTTCTTTTTGATAGTGTTTTAACATATTTTGATAATTTCAGCTATATACGAAGCCATACCTGGCTTCCTTTCACTGTTAGCCCTGAGCCCACATGCGATAGCTCGCAACGATTTGTTCCCAGTGGATATATTTAATTTCAACGCGAATCATCATAGAATGATACTGCAGCTAATCCTGGCTCTTAGAGATTTGCCTAGGTAAGTGTTATTGGTTTCATACGAGTTTGTATATTTTAAAAAAAGTATTTGTTTCATAGAATCCAAAGTTAGGTATGTATTCTCTATATCTATGAATCAAATATACTAAAGAATATTGGAAATCAATATTTCCTAATAATCAAAATTTGACTGTAAGTTATATTGATTAAGCAATAAAAAGTTAATCAAAGCTATCAAAAACATTCATTATGTTTTTTTCAGTGTTTTTTCAACCTTAAATAAAGCAACGACGGTCCAAATTGCATTTTTTTGAATCATGTAGTATCATAATCAAATAAAACAGTGGAAGTTATTTTTAAATGAATGTTGGCTTAAAATTTCAATCAAATTGGACCATTAAATATTGAAAATAGTCAAAGCTAAAAACTTTCAATAACTTTTTTACTACTACTAACCAGACATCATAATAATAAATTATCACACAATTTTTTCATATCCTTACCTGACAGTCCATTCATTTAATTAAGAAAGTATGGCATCTTTTTTACTCTTAACATTAACTCTTAAAATACTTAATCTCTTTCAGGTTAAACTATTATTTGGCAGCTGACGAATGGAGGCTAAAGATTCTGACGGGTAAAATACCACCATCTGAACTTGCTTCAAGCTGGGCTGATTTACGAAAGGAATTCTCACTGCTTGAACTTACTGGGAATGAATTACTGGCCGATCCTTATGTTGTGTTCAACAAGCCTTTTATTGGGTGAGTATTATTAATGAATTAATTCATCAACTGTTTTTTTACCAACACAGTGTAGGGACAGCAAACACATTAATATGTGCAAGCACTGGAATAAAAGCGTCAACAAAAACAATTCTTAAAATAAAACATAATAAAAAAATATGAACTAAAAGTAAGAGTATTGATAGGTGGTGCAAAAGTTATTAGATGTTAATAATAATTATTGGAAGTATATTTTATAGAATTTCTTTTTCAAAATATTTGTAGTGCGAACTTACGCACTTACGTAAAACGTTACGGATTTTCATATTAACTTTACAAACGTTGCAGTTATGAAATTGTTACTTTTTTAATATTTTACTTTTAGCACTAAAATGTTTATTCAGTATTCAATAACGAGTACCAGATAATTTTTCATATTGGCGTTTTTACTTCCACTAGACAGCGCAAACGTGCTATGAAAATTGTTCAATGAATGCAAAGCATGTTGTTAAAATATTGTTATACTTAAATTATAATTTTCAACGACTTAGCCAATAACTTGCTCAATGATTTTGATACTAACAGTAGTGTAGATTGAGTTTCAATTTTAATTATTTTATTTTTACTCAATACGGGCTTCTATCTTGAAAATTGTTTTGGTATGAAGTAACTTTGATACGCAAAATGTTATCAGCGCCTGACAATTTCCCCATAGTGATTTCTTAATCAATCATCTGATGTCTTGGTTTGTTTTAGGAGCTTTGACTAACCAAATAAATTATATGTTTATTACATTTTGATTAAGTCAAATTCATCCTAGCGATACTCTATAACTTATGGCTTGATAACTTTTTCAGGAAATTCATGGGATTGATCCTGAAATACCAAATATATCAATCGTTCGCTGAAGAAATGGAAACAGATGAATCTGATTTGGTGAAGCATGTCGCTCTGAATAATGGTCGTTTGAGGTAAATATATTGTTTAAGTATACACTTGACAAGTTAACATACATTCAGATACATGAATCAATGAAATCCAATATTTGTTATGTTTTATGCATCTATTTCTATGGAATATCCAGAAGTTAATTAAATAAATGCAGTGGCCTAAATAATCTATAATACTTTGAGTAATTAATTCTGATACTGCGGATATTTCCAATTTAGCTTAAACAGTACTAGCTCACTAAATTATAATACGAATGCATGAAAGACCTAGTCCGACATGTAAATTAGAGCAGAGTTAAAACCACTGTGCGTTGGAGTATATCACGTAGAATTTCGAATTTAAGGCTTTTTAGCATCGAGGTCTCATACATTTCATATTTAAAAATACCTTATGAAAACCAAGAAATGTGCATTTTACATAAATTATGTGACTCTTTAATAGAGGATACTATTGGCAGATTATTATTAGTATCTATCAAGTAAAATGGACAAGGTTCAGATCAATAGAAGAAATACTCTTTTGTCAACAAATCAATTAATACCTACATTTTTAAATTCCCAGTGATGTCATGCTACAAGGATACAGCGTGAAATGGCCAGAACTTGTCAGCGATCTTCTAGCGAAAAAAGAAAATGGTCTGGAATACACCGGCCTAACAGACTATTACAGACTCCTAGATGAATATCTAGACTCGCATTTCGATCCATCGGTTAACATAGCCGATGTAATAGACGATTACTTAGAACCCGACTACGCACAAAAAGTAAACGAGGACGAATTCGATTTAGGGGAGAATCCTGTGGTTGAAGAAGAATCGGTTACTGATATGCCAGATGAAAACGACAATTTAATAGATGCAGGCGACGAATCCCATCGCAAAGACGGAGTCGAGACCACACCGGTAGCTGTATTAGAAGTTAAAAATCCAAATCACAAAGCCGAACCCGAGCAAACGCAAGAAGCTTCGTATAATATGTACTGGTGGATAGGTATAGCAGTGGCATTGGCTGTGGTGGTTATTTTAATAGCAATCATAGCAAGGAAACGACACAACCACAGAAAGGAACTAGAGAGACAGAGAAGGGAGAACTCGCGTGCCTGATTTGAAGAGTATCGGTTCTAGGAACCGATATACATTTGAGACAGTTGTGTGGACATGTGCCAATTGTGAAGTGGATACAAAGACTATGCCCGCAACGTTGTTATCTAAGTTTGTGTATTCTGCTTATTTACGGTTATTAATATTATTTTGCATGTTATTATTTATTTGTAAGGTTGAAGTGCTGCATTTTAAACATTCAGAATCATCACAAACAGCATTTACAAGAAATATTTTTTTAATCTTAATTTCAATATTGATCTTTGAGATCGCTGCTGGTTTTAAGTACAAAGTTTATTTGTATTTATAAATTATGAATGAATTAATGAATTAATAACAATGCTAGATAGTAAAGATGAAATATTTTTGTACATATCACAATTTGCAAGATAGTTTATAAAAGATTGTTACCAAGAGTGTCTTTATTAGGTGTAAAATATAAAATAGTTAGATGTAATTTCGCCGTGCCTTAAGCGTCTCAATTCTATCATGTAAGATCCATTAATAAGAATTTGGAGACATAAATTGTAAAAAGAGTAATTATGTAATTTTATAAATTCTCTATTTACTCTGCTGTATCGAAGTTTTCATAGAATACCTTGTTGTTTTCTTACATCGTCTGAATTTCTTATACTTTCATTCTTACGTTTTATACCTCTTACAACTTTTTTGGAATCTATACCACATGTAATCAGGTTTGAAGTATTTTTAATTTGTGTCGTTTGTAATTTGTGGATATTTGTTTTAATGGTCAGCTTTACATTTGGTAAAGCTTGAATTAGTAATGATTGTGTCAGAATCGAAGGCGGGAATAATAAATGTTTTAAAAAAGATGTTTATTGTGTTTGTTTTGTCAATACTTAAGATGAGTAAAACTAGAGTGATCCAGTTCAAGAAAACAAGGAAATCTCAACTTGACGTAGTATCTGGCTCGGTCAAGTATTAACACAACATTGGACTGTAGCCAAGATGATTCGCCGATACAGAAAGAATACAAAAAAGAAACACTCGCAAAAATGTCGTTCTCGAATCTCTATTGTCTTCTTAAATTCAGTAACTTTAGCAATTTTGTTACTTTAGTATACCAGCATTAAAGTAATGGTGAATACTAGTAGGAAACATTTTTACTTTTGTACGAAAACATCATAATTTTTGTCAAAATCTTTAACTACTTGGACCACTGGTTACGTTTCCAATCTTAAAAATATTTCTTCTAATTAAAGATAATACTTTATTACAATACAAAAGATTCGAAAGGCACTCAAGTGCCTTTTTACGCTTAAACAGTGGAACCGATTAGATGAAATTTATCATGAAAATTGTTGGAGACCCTTGGAGAGTATACAGAATAGTTTTTATCCCGGAAAGCGCGATGGTCCCTCGGGATAGCGATAAAGACTACGGACTCAATCCACGAGGGTGAAACGAAGAGTGTTAAGTTGAAAAGAGTGATATAAGTTGAAGTCTTGAAGTCTAAAGGCTCGTCAGTTGATTATTGATGATAATGTGGAGATTATTTTCAGTGTCAAATTTCTATATCTTCTAAGTTTCTCTTTGTTATAAAATGGATATTTTTAGCTAAACAAAAGGACGAAGGCTTCACCGTCTATGTTTTCAAGTGCAGATAAATGTTTAAATTGTTAGTATTATTTTTTTTGGGACTTGTTAATTTTTGCAATTCTTTAGCAGTTTCATGGAGCTCATGGGCTAAAGATCTATTTTATTTGCTACTAGCGACCCGCCTCGACTTCGCACGAGTGCAACAAAGTTTATACGTGTTTTTCTACTATATTATGCATGTATTATACATAAAAACCTTCCTCTTGAATCAATCTATTTATTATAAAAACCCGCATCAAAATCCGTTGCGTAGTTTCAAAGATTTAAACATACAAAGGGACATAGGGACAGAGAAAGCGACTTTGTTTTATACTATGTAGTGATTAGACTATAAGGCTTCAACAGACTTGAAGCCTTCTTAGGAACCAATGCTGTGGACTTTTCTAATACCATGAATATAATTTATTATTTACATATTTTTAACAAGCTCATCCCAACAGTGGACGGCACGTCAGTCCCTAAGCGTCGAATGCCGAATATCAACACCTATTTGTCACTCGTTCAGTCCACAGAACTTGCAGCGGAGCTCGCGTTAAATATTTATTTAATCCTGACAAGTTTCGCGCTGTGGAAGTTCAAGTAATTTGTTATTTAGTGCGGCTCGTGGATAATAAATTTGCTTATTGTTCGTATTACATTTGTAACGAAGATCGCAATGTGAAATATGTTACGGTATTTGCCAAGATTTTAACAAACTCCATTAATTTTTTGAGGAAATTAATTACATTGTTTGATTTAGCAGCTTTATTGTATAATACGAAAAAAACTCCTAAATGAAATAGCCGGCGGAATGTAAAAAAAAACATCTGTAGGATAATAGAATCCTACATACGATCTAAAGTTAACTCAAACACCACTTTTGTCCAAAAATATACAGTTTCAAATTAAAATAACTTTATCTTGCCTAAATATATTATTAAGGTAGGCTAATACAACAGGCGGTCGTAAATACGTAACAAGCAAAACATAGCTCTAGCAAAAACCAAAGTAATAAGAAAACAATTACTTTCGGGCTGAGAATCCCTCTCGAACTCAACCACAGTGAGGGCAAAAAGCTAGGATTTAATTATTTGTTACACCCTGGTAATTTGTCAAGTTAAGTTAAATATAAATGATTCATCTTTTGGTTTTAAAAGCATACGAAATAAGTACTTCCATGAAGTAGTCGGAACAATGGTTGTTACTTCCTGTTTTAAACTTCATGTTGTCTCTTTATTATAGCATAATTGTTTAAAGTTATAATAATGGAACTAATAAATACGGCTAAGACAGTTTTAAAAATTAAAGTATTTATTTAAATCGAATTTAAAAATTGAGGAAAGATTTTAGCTTTAATTTTTTGATTTTGATTTTAGATTTTAGCAACCAAATTTAAAAATAATTAGAACATCCGTTTCCGCTCTGTTTTGTGATTGGCTGACGACATGGCGCGACACGGCGACGCTAGCGCACTCTGCGCACTAATCAAAAACATTCAAGTTCAGCTGTACAATACGTGACAGCGCAGGCGCCTCTAGTTGGCGCCAAATCAATCACTTTTTCATATTAACGTTAAATATTTGTTAAAGCTTGGCGCACTACTTGTTCACAAAGTGTTATGAATTTTTATCCCAAGTATACTAATATTTTTGTTGAACGGTGAAATGAATTTATGTGGTGAAAAACTGTGAAAATAATGTTTTAACAGTATAGTCGATAGCCCTAGCGCGGACATATTTAGAAGTGTAAAGTGAAAACTATAGTGAATTTACAATACAATACAACTTTGTGTGTGTGTGTGTGTTAGTGTTTTTTTTGTGTGTTTCCAATCAGTGCTGGCGGAAAGGCTGAAAGGTGGCCCTGAGCTGATGAACAGGTAAGTGACAACTTTATGTAAATGAGTTAAACCCTGTGTGAAGTTATTAGATGCAGTTGGTAAGATAACCAGTAAAATTTAAAGGGCAGGTTTTACATGTACAAATTACGCGAAACATTTCAAGCAGCATATTTTAGTAGGTTTAGTAAAGTAACCTAGGTATATTTGTTTGTTAATTATCTCTCCGCGTTTAAATGGGTGAACACTTAGTCATATTTTTTGATTAAGGCGGGAAGGTGCAATTAAGGTTGCTTTAAAATACTGTAGGCAGGTTGGTATCATAGACGTATACGACCTACGTATTTATATTTGCGTGTACCTATGTTTCGTGAAAATATTTTTTAACTAGCGGCCGCCCGCGCCTCCGTCCGCGTGGATTTCGATTTCGAATATCCTATGTGTTCTTCTGATTGATGTATAAGCTATATTGTGGTAAAGTTTCATTCAAATCCATTCAGTAGTTTTTACGTGAAAGAGTAACAAACATCCATACATCCATACATCCACACATACAAACTTTCGCCTTTATAATAGTAGTAGGATACAAAGCGTTGCTATCACGTCTTTTATGACCACATGTGATTATTTGGATAATTGTAGGTAATATCAAAGTGCTTCACCAATAAATGTGTCATCAAACTAGTCTATCTTCTTAACTCAGTATTTCCAGCTCCGATATAATAGATTCAATCGCAACTCGAAACTAACCGACTCCCACATTCTTTGGACAGGCAACTTTTTCATTAGGGAACTAAATAATGACATCAGACAATTTTCTGTATAGAACTCCTAACAACATTTGTAAGGTAAAGTTAGTGTATCGAGTTTACACATACATTTTGGAAAATGACTTACCTAGGCCGTTCAATAAGTACTTAGCCTCGCTGCCAGATGCCGCTATTACTTCAAAAATCATTTACTATCGTGCAGTAAATACGTTTTGAAGTATACTGAGGACTTTTCAGACTTCTCCCTTCATTTGTTTTATTTTGACAGCCTATGGAAGTGAGCATGTCGGACGGTTTTTACAAAAATGGAAATGAACAAAATCGTTCAGTGATTAAACTCTTGTTTTTGGAAGGGAAAATGCGCATGGAAATCAAAGAGCGCTTGAATGCTGTGATCGGTGACTCTTCTCCTTCCATGTTGACCGACAAAAATTGGTTTAATGAATTTGATCGAAGCAGCAGGTCGGTTTTTGATGAGCGAAACAAACCCACGCTAAAAACGGCTTCAACGGAGGGAAAGGTAAAAAAATCCACGTTATCGTGTTGGCAGCCCGGCGATTGAAGATTCACGAGATAGCTGAGACTGTGGGCATTGCAAAAAGAACACTGCATCATATTCTGTACTATGAATTGGGTGTGAAAAAGTTGTTGGCGCGGCGGCTGCCGCGTTTGCTCCAACCTGACAACAAGCGCAACCGTAAGACAACATCGGCAACATGTTTGGCCCTGTTGCAACGCTGTCCAGCGCAGTTCTTTCAGCGTTTTATGACCGGCAACAAAGCGTGGGTTCGCTGGTACACACTAAACCCAGGGAACAGTCGAAACAGTGGACTTTTCCCGGCAAATGTGCTTTAAGGAAGGCGAAGACTGTTAAATCGGCCGGAAAGGCAATGGCCGCTGTTTTTTGATATTCACGAAGTATGATCTACATCGATTACATCGAGAAGGGTAAAACGACTATGGGGCTCCACTTTTCTAACTTACCAGGCCGATTCGACGACAAATTAAAAAAAAAACGGCAGCATTTGGCAAAGCAAAAAGTGCTGCTCCACCACGACAACGCGGCGGCAAACACCTTCGCCGTTGTCATGGCCAAATTGATAGAATTGTGCTACAAATTGTTGCTCCATCCATCGTAATCCCTAATTTTGGCTTCTTGTGACTACTTCTTGTTCGCAAATTCGAAAAAATCACTCGCCAGAAAAAGTTTTGGGTCGAATGATGCGGTCATCGCCGCCTCAGAGGCCTATTTTGAAGACCTCGGGAAATCGTATTTTTTGGATGGGTTAAAATGGTTGCAGCATCGCGGTTTCAAGTGTATCGATTTGAAAGGAGACAGTGTTGTAAAATAAATCTAAACTTTCTTAAAAATTCGTTTTTTTCATATCTAGGCTAAGTAATTATTGAACTGCCCTCGTATAAGCTCTATTGAATTAGGGAGGCTGTTTTCCTAAAGCATATTTATTTCGGCATTTAGGTACATTTATTTATAGCTGCGATTGTTTTTCGTTCATTGTTTTATCAGGCATAAATTAAACCAGTTAACGTTTAATATAATATTATGAAATTTTACAATGTACAAAATATGGCGTCCACCTTATACATTTTTTTAAAACAATATCCCTACTTGTAAAGATTGATGTCCCTCCACCCCAACAGAATAAGATGACAAGATTTAAGTATAAAAAGTTGCATTATTATTAGCTGTGTACTGAAAAATTTAATTGGTTTGGAAGTATTTGCACCACAACTTTGGTTAAAAGGTCACCGAACTCGGTGGAAACAAAGATTTTGCTTGACTATGAAGATGTTAAAATAAACCTTACCTCAACATAAATAAAAAGCCTACCATTTTATTCCAATAATGAACTGTCAGGAGTTAGATAATTCCAGGTACAAAATTACAAATGGATACCTTTCATGTTTTCCGCGAAACCAATCACAGAACAACGCCGACGATGTAATTAATCAGGCCAATCGATTTGCAACGTTTAGTTCATTTACGAAATTCGAGTCCGATAGAAGCCGAATTATGAGTTGCTCACTTGATTTTGGAACATATAACAGCTGTAACTTATATGTTTGGTTGGAAGGACTTTTCTAGGGTTAAAAAGTACCTACATAATAATATAGAAGCCCGAGTAAATGAACAGTTCTTAACTATTTAACACGATTGAAATCGCCTCGATAGTTCCGAGGTCTCGCGGTCCTGGGTTCGATTCTAGGTCGGGTAAAATTTTCTGAACACAGACCCTCCTTTGGCAAGCTTTGTGATTAAACCAAAGCCCGTTTTTGTAGCGAAAACATTTTTCAAATGATGTAGGCGTTTACCCTCCCGTGGGACATTACTAGGATAATACTACAAAAAAACTTATTAAAAATTGGCACTAAAATTTGAAGAGATCGTCGCTTCTTATCGCAGTGACAGCATATTAGGTAGTAGTAACGTCACGTCAAACAAATTAGTGACGCAGATATATGATTAGGTAAATCAGATCGAGGCATTTTCTCAAGTCATTATTATTTAATACAATACCTTTAAGCTCCCCAAAGTGACAAGGTTATAGCCCTTTTAAAGGCATCCTCATTTCTCCCCACCTTCAGTCTATAATGTTTAAAGACTACCTGGATCAATCTTTATAGCTCTTACTTACTTAGTAAGTCGTTTGAAGGAAGTTATAAATCAAAATACCTAATACTCCGTCGCATCTGGCACGCTCGCCTAAACTTTATAGTCTGAGTTGGTTTTATTGCCCGGCCTTTACGGCCCCTGTGTTTTAATTATGCATTCATAATTTTAATTAAATTTAAAACGTTCAGATGTTTTAGGTACACTATTTGCAGTTTCGAAGTAGTTTGGTCTTATGAGCTATGTGCCACGTGGGAGTGTTTCTAGTGAAATATTGTTTTGATAAACGCAGTTATGGTAGCACGACGTTTTGCTGCAATTTTTAGCCTGAAAATATTCACAATAACATTTTGAACACGTCAAAACTTTTCGCAATCAAAAAATTTAATGTTTAAGTAGAAAATGGAACGGTCGAAACTGTTGAGAAAAGCAAAGGTACAAAATTATTTAGAAATAATTTTAAAAACTTTTGGAAAAGTCTTATCTATACTAATATATAAAGCTGAAGAGTTTGTTTGTATGTTTGTTTGTTTGTTTGAACGCGCTAATCTCAGGAACTACTGGACCGATTTGAAAAATTATTTTTGTGTTAAATAGTCCATTTGACGAGGAAGGCTTTAGGCTATTGAAAATCGAAATCCACGCGGACGGAGTCGCGGGCGGCCGCTATATTGTAATAAAATTCACTCAGATCATTGGCAGATTTGTATCGTCTTTGATTGCGCAATACATACTCTTAGAGGTTTAATTATTGATTTAACAAGTAACCTTATATTCTTATCTAAAGCCAAATTAATTTTGACGTCAGATTACCGAACACAAAAACCTAAATTCAAATTAATTAACACATCGTTCTATCAAAGATCCGCGCCATCGATTGGAATTCGAAGAATTTTTCATCATCCCTCATCTTTTTCTAATAAAAGATGAAAGAGTGAGACGGGCTATCCTCCCGACAGTGAGGACCAATTAATGAAGTACAAAATCAGAGAACTTTTAATTGGCACCGTCATCTATTTGGATTATCACGACGTCACATCTTTGTTTGTTTTGAAGGCCACGACAGCTTCGCGGATTATGAGGAAATACATTTAATTACGAGAATCCTTCAGGCCATCAAATATTCTAAAGAAAATATTACAAAATTGATGAGTGTGGGAAATTAATTTTATATACGTAGCTATAGTGTCAAATACATTCTAGAGTAGGTATACAATATCATTGCCTGCGGACTAAGGTGGACGTTGGACGTAATATCGAATGTTGGGTTTTGAATTCAAACCCTGTGGGCATGACATTAATCTTTTCGTTTTCTGTTCAGTAAAGTTACAATAAGGTGTGTTATTTTGTCAATATGGACATCCATACAAGTTTTAGTTCGTTCGGTCGTAAAATATTTATTATTATTATTTATCTTTTTGATAAATCTCCCTGACAACACATGCACGAGAATGCTAAAACACACTATAATGGATACAGAGAAGGTCCATTCATTTTGACTACAAGTATTACTGTCTGACTTCCGAAGTCTAAAACACAAAGCTAAGTAGCATAACTGAACTGGGTGGTTTAACCACCCATTTTACTACTAAAAACTCACAAAGCCAATTATTTTTAAAACCTTTCCACAAACCCCAGAAAATCGCACAAACGTTTTCCTCAAACAAAAGCAGTAAACAGTTCCCTATAATAATATCCCTGTCTTCCGCTAACCAAACAAGATATGAGAAGGGAATACTACGCTGACCCCTTCTTGAAAGGAAAAATAATAAAGACTAATGAGAAACTTTAAGCTTCACTCAGATGGTATTAAGTCGTTCAAGGAGTCGTCGTTAATCAAACCTCCCTACCACGGGTTTGCTGAAGAGGAAATGGGAAAATGATGACATACAAAAAGACCGAGTTGAAATGATGTAAAAAGATTTGAAGCTGCAGCGTTTACCGATGTTAGAGGACAAGTGATGAAATGTTTTGTAATAAAAGTGGTACCAAATAGAACATTATAATGCCGTCTCGGTTTTTTTTTTAGGGATACATTAGCTTTTAAAAATTTTATTTAGTGAAAGAAAACAGCAAACTCCTTGAACTAAATTCACCAATTTCCTAGTCCTAAACTAAGCTCGAAGCTTGTACTATAGATGCTTGGGAACGGAAAGACATAACACCAAGACAAAGCAGGACAAACAGACATATTCATGCACAAAAATCTTAGCCCAGTGCCAATATAGAACCTGCGACCTCTTGGTCTGATAATCAACTTCTTGACCATTAAACCAACCGGGTCGTCCAACAATGAATATTATGGTTATTAAATTGAAAATTTTCATTTGAAAAATTACTTCAATTACATACATACAAGGTTTGCTATCTCTGAATACCAACTATGTATTAGATAAAGAGATGCGACTGTTACACGTTCTAATTAAAGATAAATACTTGTACCGGTGCTATGCATAATTAGATAGGTACCACTAGATGGAAAATGCAGGGAAATCACCCTGTATTTGTGTAAGATCTTTTTAGGATTCAAAGTTAAATGTTTAAAATCAGAATTAACTCGCAACATTGTACAAAAGGGAATGTTGTAACGACCTACAGAATAAGAATTTTAAATGGTTATCTGGAATTAACATTTTTGATTCCCTGTCGAGGGACAGGAGATGGCTCAAAAAATCCAGCGCCAACAGAATATTTTATGTCCAGTTCGATAGGAGTTTATATAATATGTAGACATTAAATATATCGATGCCTAACGGCCAAAAAGGCCTAACCGCCACTTCACAAACTTTACAGGAGAGAGGATTAAAGACGAAAAATTACGAAAAAAAATCATAAGTCGCTGGGTTTTGCTTCCTAAGATCCCAAATTCTAGGAGTAAATATAAAAGATACTTCTCTTCAAAATGTATTTATTAAAGTATTACAAATCCTTCATCTAAGGGTGTTTTTAGTCGCTTATGCTCAAATGGATTTATTTTTTTACAGCAAAAATGTCGTAACTGCACTTACCAAAAAAATTCATTTTAGCCTAAGCGACTTAATTGCATCTGTATTTTTATTTAAATTGCTTAACCGACATTAAGCCAACATAAGAAGTGATTGACGAAAAAGTCTTAGTGTTAGCGAAATACTAAATATACAGGGTGTCGCAGATAACCTGTACCAGCGAAAGTCTGCGACCAGGGACACCAATACCCATAGATTGAATCATTTATTTTGAGAAAAAAATGGGATAAGCGCCACAATGCATAGTAATATGTGATAGGGCAAATAATCCTAAGCGCCATATCTTATATTTGAAAATTGCAGCCCGAAAGTATTAAGCGACATTTTTGTTATTTATTGTTTTCAAGCAAAATTGTCTAAGTAACTTTTTCAAAATATTATATTTGCTAACCACCAGAATGAAAAAAACACTAAATATTGGGCGCTTAGGACGTAAAATTAAGGCTTCGAGCCTTAATTTACAAACCGCTTAAGCGACAAAAATAACGCCCTAGAGAGACGAAACCTAGATAGAACGACGCAGAAAAAAAAGGCGATTCCAATGATGTATATAAGTCGATTTCGCAAAAAATGTCGCTTAGGCCATTTTGGCCGTTAGGCATCGATATGTATTTTGATTTATGAGAGAAGCTGGTAATATCAAAAACTTTTCCCATACATTTGATAGGTGCTGAAAATGCCAACTTTTTTCATTGCAAACGATTGTGTTTCATGTATGGATCAAAATACCTAATAGGACCTACCAAGGTTTCAGTACTAGAAATGTCAGAGACGAACTTCTTAGCTATCCATGGATTCTCCGTGCGGGTGCCGGGTCCATCGCGTGGAACAGAGAGGAATGTCAGTCGGTGCCTGGGACTTTCGACCCAGCGTGTAGGTTTAAGGGGCCCCTTTATAGTATACTAACGATCACCTTCACTTCAATCGCAAAAATATTTTTCCCGTAAGAACCGTAGGAAATAGCGTTCGAGGATTTTCACTACCAAAATGTATTGGTTTGGATTGGCGATTAACGGATTCTCCCATTAGTTAGGCAAAATATAAATACATAATTATGTATATTAAATGAATATGTATACCCCTATCAACACGGACATAAGAAGATTTTGTCAACTCTGGTTTTTTTTTGTATGGATGTTGAGCCATCTCTATACATCGGTATTTCGCACTAAGCTCAGTTTGTGATCATCAATCCACATTTGGCTAGCGTGGTCATTAGGCGTCCTGTGTACCTAACTATGACATGATTTCAAATGATGGTGGTCTTTGCCCTGCAGTAGGACATTAAAATGCGGATCGTCTACTTTTCAAGTCAAGATGTGTTTTTTATTTCAGCAGTAGAACAACTGATTCTATAATTACATTTTTGCACATTTTGTACGAATTAAGGCATTATTACTTTAATAAATGTTTCAGACAAAGTACAACAAGAGAAGAATATATAAAAGTTATTTTAGTATTCATTCATTCATTACACATTTCTTGTTGGATATTTTATTTCAAAACCCCTCATTATAACATCTCGTTAGGGATGATACTTTTTAATGTCATTATTTTGTCACCCCCGCACTCGTGTTGTTTTTTTTTAAACTTATGTACTACTCTTTTAAACATTTACATGCTTCGTAATTATTATTTTCTAACTCTATGTTTCATTAATTGACGACAAGGACAAAGGAGAACGGCAAACTGAGTACCACTCGTAAAACTAAGCGTTCCCAGAACTAACTATATAGGATTTAAAGGTAATCATGAGACGAACATTTTTCAATTTGAAGTAGATTTTTAGAAGCTGGGAATAGCCGGAAATCCTAGATTGTATTATCTTATAAAATCCCTGAAACAAAACGCCGGTCATCGAACATGGAAAAACAGAACGCATTTGACGTTATCTGAACAGCGACTCTTTAGTTTATGTTTGATAATGTGTCAAAATTGATCGGAAAGACATCGGTCAATTAATATTCATTTTCATAATCTTTATTGCATTCTTGTTCACAATATTTGCCGTGTTATGATTTGTTAAATGATTTGCCTTCAGTTGAGCACGCAGATACATACAATAATAAATATGTTGTATACAATAATAAAAATGTAATATAATAATATTACAATAGATGTGTGTAGGTTGAGCACCTTTGCTCCTGCGCTGTCAGCTATTCTGCGAAAAGGGACTCTTCGAGTGTGATTTGTGTGATTATTTGTGAGGACTTTCTAATATATATATACCAGAATGTTTTAGTATTTAGTGTGGGAACTTGCTAATGCGATGATTATTGAAATATGCGCGCCTATCACGCATACATCGTCATGTCCAATAAGACTCGAATGAAAATCTTCTCAATATTGTTCAGCGCTGGATTTATCTTATCTTACAAAGAAGAGAAGCATAATATTATTTTAGAGAAATAAATAATAATTATTACATAATGATGTTGGTCTTTATTTTCCTCCTTGTTTTATTTGTTTTGAAAAAGCAGTGACTGTACGTTGATCTATCATAAAAATGCTTAACCACCAGTAAGGTGTTCCTCCACCCTACAGGTTTATATTAGTTTGCGCAATGTTATACAAAATAATAAGCAATAACAATAGAGGGTCATCAATGATATTTAAAAAAATATCATTGGGGCTCATTATTTAGTACACTTCAATTTGACAGGTTTAAAAACTGTTTATAACGCCATCTGGAGAACGAATTTGACGTTGGCATTATTTGGGACAGAACTATTGACATTTTAGACCAATAGATGTCGGTGCTCGTATATTTAATATACTCCATGGCAATAAGGTCAATTTTTGCTTACATTTCAAAGTGACAGTCAGATGGTCAAAGCCTTAGTAACATTTGGGGAAATGGCAATTCTGTGGATTATGTAAAAGTTGCATTGGAGGTTATGTTTGAAATCATCTTTTTATCCCTAGCTTTAAAAAATATGTTACCATTACATTTTTTGATAAGCATCATTAGAGGATTGATTTTCTAGTATTCACTTCTTGGAACGCTAAGTCTTTATGTGGTACTGGAAATACATGGGATTCTGCCGTTGTCCTTTCTCTGTTCAAGTAAGGGTCTCACTCATAGCATAATTGTATAGTTCACTCGCCCAGAAAGCGCGAGGTGCAAGTTCGAATCCGGCCTGATACCTGATTATCAGATGAGGTTTTATTATGGATGATAGGGAATGATTATACAAATCTACCTAAATAAACTGTGCGTCCTTGACTTGAGTAGGTACCAATGCCAATGTACGCACACAAAAATTTGCTCCTATCGGGATTCGAGCCTGCGACCAATTGGTTTTGTTCTCCAGGTTGTCTGCCACAAAACCACCGGACCTTACAGGCTTTGTATCAAACATTGAAATTTCAACAGTACTCGGTTTTCTATTTATATTTTATAATATTGATGAAAATAATCTTCATTCCGTGTGCCCGGCGACCCATATTTCACTCCGGAGCAGCAATCTTGGTAATGTTTTTAAGTGAATTGGTGCCGGTGACATAGGCCAGTTCCCGGAAAAATCTCGACTCTTGCTTGTGTCAACGATATTATTTAATAGATTTCGAGATTGCAAACTTTGTTTGATGGGGCCAGGCTGAATCAGTATTTTTTCATTTGTTAAACCTGTGGACATTACTTACTGGTAAGTACGCTCTCCAGAGCTCAGTTCAAGAGGTATGGGGTTTTAAAGACAGGCATTGATTCTTTTGGAGTAGTGTTCGCCATGGACAGCCGTGTACACATGTGTAAAAAGGAGGTGGTAGATGGTCAACTCCATCAAGGTCAACTGATAACTCAATTAACATAAAAAAGAGTGTCAAGATACGCTCTTTTTTATGTCTTCTCGAAGAAAGAAAAGCTTTGCAAAACGGCTATACTGACTAGAATAATACCCTCCGGCTGTATTCGTCCATGGCAGCCGATCTTACGATCAGCCCAGTACGCAGATTATATCATAGTACACAAGTGAGTGCGCAAGCACAGGTGCAGTCCCTATTCCTTCACTCCCATAATTTGGTGGGACAGCAATCTGACACGACCGTAGAGAGATCAGGCGCAGGACCAACGGCTTCAATTTTTCGGTCACCCATCTGATAACTGGCATCTGCGAACGTTGCTTAACTTTAGCAACCGCAAGCCGAGTGCGCTAACCACTGCGCCATCGAGGTTCTCACTGATTAGAATAATCTTGAGATAGGCAAGGAAACGTATTAACATGCTCGTTCGTCAGTGCGTTCGCCTCTTCCTTGCCTCCGTACCCAATTATGCAAGGATAGGCGACTGTGCAAACAAATAGTTTGGAATAAAATTAATCTTCGAGGTAGTTGTTTCTGGCCCTGACCGATATAGGCCGAGGTCTGTAGGAGAGCGAGAGATTCCACCATAAAGAAAATATTAAAAAGACTGAGAAGCTATTCGGTCTAGTTCTCTTTTTTACTGGATAAAATAAAAAACATATTCAAAAATAGTCAGATTTCTCTCAGTCTCAAAACGCGGTAATTAATGACAGAAAAAAAAATGGCAGCACCAATTAATAGTTCTTGAGTCACAAGTGTGTCAATGTTTTTACCTGAACATAATTGTAACCAAAAACATAATTAATATGTAAAGAAAATTGTGATATTTTTTACATAGCTTTTGAGGGCCAGGGTTCTGATTACATCACTACCACCAATACGTCGATCCGTACATTTTTCGCGAAACTTAGAGAAATTTGATGTTTTCTTATCATACGTCATGTCCAATCGCTAGTTTCCCAGCCACAGCCTAAATTGTATGTCTAATCTACGTTGCTGTTTAACTTTCACCAATTTCCAAAGGCCGGGGGACCTTTCGTCCGTACGAACCGGTAAATTTAATACATCCCGTTATTAATTACGAACGAGATCCAAGACAATTGGACTTGAAATTAACGTAACCTTTAGAAGTTTGTTAACTTTGCACCGAACTTTGAGTTGGAATGTGTCACCTGAATTTTGAACGGGAATTGGATGTCAATTTGTTTAATAACTTTTGCTGCTGTAATGTTCAAGACTTTCTGGTAATAGTATTATGTTCCGAATCAGGCTTGAGATTCACGCTTTTATAACAAAATTACCGATTATTATTTTTTGAATTTTTTGTTGCTATTAATCCGCGCTTTCCATGATTTTTGTTGATGTATTTTTCATAGTTGCGGAAAACGAACATAGTGAAAGGGTCAAGGATGAAAAGGGCTAACTACTTGTGAATTCTTCCAGAAAACCAAGTTTCTTGAGATGATTTCATCTATTTTCAGGTAAACTTTAATTAAACAAGGTTCGAAGAAATTTGATAATTAATACTACTCTTCACTAATTAACTAATTCAGTTTAAACTTAACTAGGACTGGATGAGATCGTAATAACTAATTTACCTAGTCACCGTTGGTGTTCTGTTGTCATAGTAGCGTTAAAAAACATTTTTATGTGTATACGATATTAAGTTACAAAACTAGTGGTTTTATTTGTACTTCCTTGCTCTAAGATGCAATCAAGAAAGCTTGGTCAACCGGAATCCATAATAACTGGTGAAGCAAGAAAGATCCTCTAAGGGTGATAGAACACCACACAGGGCAGAACCTCAGAAATAGGGGTCCAACACACCATGTTATTCCTTCCAAGAGATTATGGAACGTAATATATTCCGTATCTAAGAATGAAAGAACCAAAAATAAAAAGGTATTGTAACCAAACGTTCAGCTTAATAGAAAATTTTCATGTAAGAGTATCTGACCAATATTGTTTTCCTGATTATCTTCGGCCAAAGAGAAAAGCAAATACACCTTTCTCGGGACCATTGAATCTCAATAGGGTGTTTGTTTGCAAAAATAAACATGAACTGGCCGGAATCAAAGCATTTATTCCTGGTATAAATGAAAACGCCCAAAGTCGCATAATACCAGATCTTCGATACCCGCGTTGTTTTATTTATAAGTGTTCCCTAATCTGTTGGGGTCCTAATAGGTAGGCCGGTATTGTTTACTTTCTGTTCGCAAATGGAATATGTTTTATTATGTCTTTGATGAGGAGCTTGATGGCGCAGTGGTGGCGCGCTCGGCCTACGATTTTAAAGTTAAGCAACTTTCGCAAAGGCCAGTTATCAGATGAGTGACTGCAAAATTTCATCTCGAGCCCCTCCGTGCTTCGGAAGATCCTGTGTCTGAACTCTCTACGGTCGTGTCAAATTGCTGTCCCACCGCACTATACTAATGAGGGAATAACCATTTTTTAAATTAATTTAGCAGCAAATTATTGAGCAGATTAAAATATCCATGCTTATGTTGTCATTCAAATAATCATCTATTTAATAATGGCCTTCCTACAGCAAGGCTGTTTTGATAACCAACTAAAACTTTGTTGAGGCAATTTGATAAAACTTTCAGATAGTTTATAAAAGAGAAAGAGACAAATACCTAATCCACGTACCCTGGGCTTGTCCCGTCCTTGATCTTGCAGCAACTGCAACAAAAGTATTCTCATCAAACCTTATTTCAGAACATTTATATTTACATGTTCCCCAGCCTATATAATAAAGTCGGTTACTAGACATAAAAGCAATAAACAAGCGGGGTTACGGCCATTCCCCGCGACTTCTTCGATGGCACAATGTGGGCCGTATGGTTGCCATTCAATTTATACGAAAGGGTCAGTACTTAGGCGGGATTTATAAGGGGACCTTTTAAACGACTTTTTTCACACCAACGCTTCTTGAGGTTGAGGTTAGTTTTACTGTGGCCGCTTAAATGGATTGGTGGACATTTGAATTGATTGATATTTGAACATTACAAAAGGTCACATCGATTTGTGTTTAAATTCTAAATAACATGTTTTTTTTTTCTGTTGAGACAATGGTGCTGTAATTGTTTCTGTCTTTAGATGTTATCCTTATCTTGGAGGTTACTTATTTCTAAATAATTGTTATATATAGGAGGCATACAAACAAAAGGATCACCTCATGGTAAGTGATCACCGCTACCCATGGACATCAACAAGGGTCATAGATGCGTTGCCTGCCTTTAAGACCCCACAACCTCCCCAAGTTAGCTATAGTGACTCTACTCACCAGCAGAAATGTAGCACAACAGTTACGAAGTGCCATTTCACTTTGGTCTTTGGGCTCATTTGAGTGGAAGTTTCACTAAGCTCTGCTTCTCTATTGCGTACCTATTATTAATCCAATTTGGAACTATAATTATTACCAATCGCCTGCGATTATTCTACGAGTAGATAAATAATCCATTACCTCTTTATTACTAAAAGAGCTTACTTAAGAAAGATCAACAAATTACTTTTAATTCAAAACAACACGAGAAATTAAACAGCTTATTAATTAGAGTAAAAGGTAAAGCGTTTATTAAAAGTTGAACTTTGGGCGTCATGTCTCACAACTTCAAAGCTTAAACAGAGTTTACCATTGTAACGCGTTTGCTAACTTAACAAATTGTGTACACAAACATAGTTCAAACTTAATTCAAGCCTACGTAATTTTAATTAGCCAGTCCGTTTCACAACTAGACAATATTTACGTGGTGGTGTGTTTGTGCCTAATTAATAAGGGGTTAGGCATAATTATTATACATACTTACTAGTAAAACTTCATGCAAATAACAAAAGTAGTTTAAGTATTTTTGATAGGATGCCTATGTGATCAACAAACTAACTTATTAAGGGAGGCTTAACTAATTGGAAAGGAAGTATCTCCACCTTACAGAAGACCACAGTGAAGTAGCACTTCGTAACAGTTGTGCTATGTTTCTGCTGGTGATTAAGGTGGCCAGAGCTCAGTTGGGGAGGGTATGGGGTCTTGAAAAGAGAACGCATCTGAAACCTTTGTGCGATTGTAGATGTTCATGGGCAGCCTTGATCACTTGCCATCAATCAGGTGACCCCCTGGTTCGTTTGCTAACCTATAACTTTAAAAAAAAACTTTGACTAGTAGTCACTTGGACGTTGAAAACGAAGGCTTGACTTTAGCGGGATCCCGAGTCATCAAATTTTTCAATGTAGATATACCTATACTTACATTAATATTTTTGGTTAATTTATTTTAAAACTAGCGGCCGCCCGCGACTCCGTCCACGTGGATTTCGAATTCAAATAGCCTAAAGCCTTCCTCGTCAAATGGACTACGCAACACAAAAATAATTTTTCAAATCGGACCAGTAGTTCCTGAGATGAGCGCGTTCAAACAAACAAACATACAAACAAACAAACATACAAACAAACTCTTCAGCTTTATATATTAGTATTTTAAAATTAATAAAAGTGTCAGCTATACACACCACCAATTAGATAACACATATCCATAACATTTAATTCACATGATATAAAATTAAATTGTGGTAAAATTCAACTAACTGATTCAGGTCATTAAATTAACTTTTAGTCGCAGAATGTCCAAGTTGCAAAATATCAGGTGGTATCAAAACGTCCGTCTCAAAATTTCCAAGTCGCAGGCCGAATCTCACTTGTTATGTGACACCAAAGCTTTCATAATCGTATTGTAACATTAACCCTTTCTTGCCCGTACTACCAACCTACTACCGACCGCCAGTAACATCGTTATTATTTATGACTAAGCCTTTTCCATCTCATTATTCTGGCCTTACCGCCTACTCAGAAAAGATTCAACGTCACGAAGCTTACCTGTATCGATCAACCGACACAAAAGGCTGTTGTCACCAAAAAGTATCGAATCCTTACGTAGGTGTAACGTTGTGATTCAGCAAACTAGTAGTACTATACAAAATGCGGCCATCCGTGTGACTTCAGGAGTGAAATTGTCTTGAGAACACTTTATTTATTCACAAGCGGCCGCCGGCGACTCCGTCTGCATGGATTTTGGTGATTTCTGTAATTCTTTAGAGTCCTATGTCTGATAATTCTAACAGATAATGAAAAGTAGACTTATGTGAAAGCGGTAAGATATAAAACTGAATGTACTCTTGGACATTCATTGGTGGACTCTGATGTTTTCCTATTATTTTTATAGCTCGCCTTTGATATCTTATATTGTAATACATGATAATATAAATATGAGGGTGCGGTTAATGGAAACCAAGCCGCGGAACGTTATTTATTATCGCCCTGCTTATAAGCCATACATACCATTACACTAGCGGTCGCCCGCAACTCCGTCCGCGTGGATTTCGGTTTCCGCACACATATCGTTATACTATAGCTTAAAGCTCTACTCGACAAATGGACTATCCACAAACAAATAATTATTTACCTTCTTTGAACCAGTAGTTCCTGAGATAAGCGCGTTCACACTAACAAACCCTTTAGCTTTATTACATTGGTGTAGATATATTATGTAAATTGTAAAACTTAGATTAGGTATGGCGTCCACTTTGGCACCCAATTTTAGAGAATACGCAAACTCCACTAAGAACACCTATTGTCATTTACGCAGATAAACTATTCATTTTAACCACTAGACAAAATGATCACTAAGTGCTAAAAAGTAGATTTATGCGATATATAATACTGAATTTGTGCTCTTAAACTGGGTGCTCAATGTGGATATCTATCTAAGTAGGTATACCAAAATAATAAAACTAAAGAGTTTGTTAGTTTGTTTTTATATTTGTTTGCCTCCGTGGCGCAGTGGCTAGTGTGTCGCACTTTAAAGCGGCGGCCGCGCCGGAAGGTCCTGGGTACCTACCTCTGTATGTTTTCAAGTTGTGATAACACAGACACAGTCCGGAGTTGGAAGTTAGCGGTTTAATTAACAGTCAGTCAATCCCGTGCCTCGGAAAGCACGTTAAGCTGTTGGTCCTGCGCCTGATCTCTCTACGGTCCTGTCAGACTGCTGTCCCACCGAATTATGAGAGTGAGGGAATAGGGAGTGCACCTGTGCTTGCGCACGCGCTTGTGCACTATAATATATAGGTATCCCGCGTAAGTGGCTCATCGTAAGATTGGCCGCCGTGGCCGAATTCGGCTAGGAGGGTATTATTATATTTGTTTGAACGTGCTAATCTCAGGACCTACTTCGAATTGAAAAAATATTTTTGTGTTGGATACTTTATTTGACGAGGAATTATATAGGCTATAGTATAAACACGACGTGTGCGAAAATTAGAATCCACGCGAACGGAGCCGCGGGCGGCCGCTAGTTACTTTATAAAATAAGCGTATTGAACTTAGTAACAGACGCTAAATCCTAAGCCGTTAGCTAAGCCTGATCATGTTTTCATTTGAATATTGGCTTAAATACCTTTACCAAATACTGGTTGGCAACAGTGAATAACAAAATGATTGTAAGCTAAACAAAGGGGGGAGGGGGTTCGTAATCTTACTTTGCAGGTTTCATTACGAAAATATTGTAATTAATCATAACATTGTCATCAATAGGTAAATTAGATCGAAATATATCACAGGTAATAATTGTGAAAAAGTGTGAAATAAGAATATCATATTTTTTTTCGGTTCACGAAAAATTCTAGTTTTTTACGTAACCACTTCATTTCATGGGCCTCCGCCGCAGAAACGAGAAAATAATATAAACATCAAAATAAAAATAACAATATTCTTAATTTATGAAGGCCTCAGTGAGGCTCCTATAAATCGTCAATGATATTATCAAAGTAGAATTAATCTATCACCGACTTCGGGACGCAGTCATAACATTGTAGGTATAATATGACCTCTACTTCCTTTAAGACACAGAATTATCTTCCACTTCGACTTTATAACATGTAGTCTTTTGTACAATGTTCGTAATTACCAGGCCAAGGTTACACTGCAAGGGAATTTATTTGACGTGTTCGCACTTTCGGTTGGAATTACGACAGCCATTTCAGTGCAGTGTGTTCTAGCTTAAACCCTTTTTAAGAGCTGGCAACGCGAAATGAGAATTTGCTGTTTCAAACGTCATTCTTGTTTTCTGTGTGAAATAGTTTTAGTTGTTGTTTTTCGTTGAGTGTACGAAACAAAAGAGGGTGGTAATTGTATAAAAGGAAGATCAAGGCAAAATTGATAAAATACTAAACCTGTAGCAAAAGAAGGGTTGTTTGATGTGTAAAAAACATAAGCAATTCATTACTTTTTAAGGGACTTAAATAGTACAATTTTGGTGGGATTTTCTTGCATCGGCGTCACTGTATTTTCTGTTTGATAACTGCAAACTATTTATTATCTTCAACAACTTAACAACTGAAGACTTAGAAAAATGCGAGCCTCGTTCTTAAGCTTTCGTACAGATGGCAAACAAAGTTCAGTTTACATTCCAACGAGATAAGACTTTTAGTTATAAAAGATTACTTTAGTTTGTAAATATTAATACGTAGTGCATGCAAAAAGCGCCCTTAGCAATACAAATGAGATAGGTTAAGAGGGGGTGTAAAAAATATCGCGTATTTTCAAACACATTTTAAACCTTGAAAATGAACTTCAAATGACCCGAAAAAAAAATCGTAGATATTCAAGCATCGTTCCTAAATAGTTATCACAGAAAATATTGAAAAAATTGCAATTTTCATTGATAAAAAAAATCTTGAAGTTGCGTCTGACTTGATTTTTGGTTACATTTATTTCCGAGACGATGCATTTTGGTGAACCAATATTTTGGCATATAATATCAAATTATGTTATCTAAATATTTATCACAGAACATTTTGAAAAAATATCATATTTTACGAGTAATTCAAAGAAAACTAGTTTGGCGCTTACTACGTTCATATTCCGCGCAGTAAGCTATCGTCTGTCGCACCTGGCGCGTGCTCACAGGCATGTTTTGTTTCATCGGTTAGTCGCAACCTCTCCGTTGAGACGAGAAGACTATGATTCAGTGCTCTCCCGGCTCGAAAAAATATTTCGTTAAATTATTATGGGGATTGACGTGAATGACGGATCGGCCGAGAGCAGTATATGCAAGAAAGAACGATGCTTTCAAATAGTCGCTTGTTGGAAGACTTAGTAGCAATTTGAAATTGAAAGTTTACAATTCCAGCCTAATCTATTAAAACTTATTTTTCATAATCAGTCTTTTACTGTGTACAATAAATGGACGAATAAATTAGGTGTTGCGGCAATATAATGTGTAAATAATTTATTTTGTGTATTACTGTTACTAGATAAGATATTTACGATTTAGAAGTTTTTGTTTTGCTGAAACGTGACAATCTATACATAAAATATTTTAATATTTAAACTGTGCAAAAGGAAATGTATGACATAGTGAGAGTACGAAAGAAAATGTATTGAAAAATAATGTTTATAACGAGGGAAGCTTAATTAAACCCGTTCAAAAAAATGGTGTTTCAAAAAGCAACTATCAAATTTCTTGTCTATAGATTACTGCTTCCTAAAGTCGGTAGTAGAATTTTTCAGTATTGTGCTATTATTATTGACGATTTAAAAGTGCCACACCGAGATCTACATAAATATAGTATATTTCGATTTTGATTTGGTTGACGGGAATCAGTAGTGTGTCTGTGTGTGTGGGAATCATGCAACTCATAGTAAATGATATTATAGGTAAGGAAGACGTTAATTTCACCGAATTGCGGTACATGCAACTGCAAAAAAATTACACTGTATTTTAAAATAAAAAATTTTGTATTTCACAAATATGTTTACCTACATTTTTAAACTAGTATAATAATTTTGTAGAATTAAGAAATTTAGGAGTACTACCCATTCCCTAAAAGTAAGAAATAGTTCTGCCGAGCGGTCGATCCATCTCGGGTACCGAGCTCCTAACCACACTGTGTTGGTGTAGTAACGTAACTATATATTGTGGCGATGCAGATGGGGCCTTATTTCAAAACACATTAAAATTTAACCAGGCCGTAATTATTTTTATGCAATCATTGTAAATATAGCACATTGTAAATTAATTAATGTTCATTAATTCTTACAAGTTGATTAACAACGATTTAACACGTCTTTTTTTAAACCTACTAGCACTTAAACGGGCCTGGCCGTTCTCTGGAAATGGAAAATACAAATAAATCTTTTTTAAAGATTTTTTTGTATTGCCATTGGTTTTCAGATACGTCAGTTAAATAATTAAAAATCTACAATAATAAGAATAACATGGTTCTCATTCTTATTCATGTGCACAGCGACAAGAATTTGATAAATTCACAAATTATTGTCGACGTTATTTAAAAAATCTTGTATCTTATAATGTCCTTTTCTCTTTGAGCAATTCTTTATTTTAAGTCTAATTAGATGTAAAGGTGCAAAATTACGGTTTACGGTTTAGGACATTTATTTCTCAATTACAGAATACATGTTATTCACTTTCACTGAGAAACACTGGATAACAATTAGTAATTATTCTGTACGTTTAACACAAACACTAGTAGTAACTAAGTAAATCAGAGAGACGAACTTCTTAGCTATCCATGGATTCTCCGTGCGGGTGCCGGGTCCATCGCGTGGAACAGAGAGGAATGTCAGTCGGCGCCTGGGACTTGCGACCCAGCGTGTAGGTTTAAGGGGCCCCTTTATAGTATACTAACGATCACCTCCACCGATGACATTCCTCTCCCTTCCCAACCATATTTGGTATGAGCCGAGTAAAGCAGGTTTAGTTGCTCTTTCCAGTAACGAGCTAATATTAGATCTTGGTAATCCTAAGTCCTTCAGTAGGTTGTAGAGAGATTTCGCTGGTATACCTCTCGCACCCACTTCCACAGCATACAACCGTGCTATATAACCATTTTTAGTCATTTCGTTGGTTAGGTCATAATACTTATTTGTTTTAAACGCGTGATCTTTGGGAATGTTTGTCTCCCATGGAACAGTAAGTTCTACCAACAGTACGCGCTTATGTTTTCTAGAATAAATGAAAAGGTCTGGCCTAGACGACGATAACGCAATGTCCTCTGGAATACTGTAGTGCTTTTCATACGTGTCCATCATGATCTTCCAATCTGGAGCTACACTAACGATGGAGTAAGGTTTGACTTTGGACTTCTTGGTAGATCCTTCCTTGACGAAGTTGATGTTCCTTGTATTCGTCGTCAAACCTTTTGCTGCTCTTGCTATTGAAAGGCTCACCGCTTCACGTATGATCTGCAACACTCCGTCATGGCGGCGAGAGTAGTGACCTCTGTCTAGGAGTACTCTGCATCCCACCAACAAATGCCTTGCGGTACCTACGGCCTCACCACAGAGCAAACAGGTTTTGTCCACCGCCATTCCCCACCTTACAAGGTTGCTCTGATCGGGTAGGGTCAACTGAAAGGCATTCAGATAGAATTTAAGCAGCGCTGGAGACCAATCGTACAGTATCGACCGCCACTTCAATGCTAAAGGGATACAAAACTCACCAAGGGACACCCACTCGTTTTGCATTTCGAGATTAAGCGCATGTACTCTATACTCGTTATCTTCATCCATTCGCAGAAAAGACTTAATGATGTTCCGGTCATCCTCTCTTCCTCGACATCCCAATCCTACCCTGTTTGTTTGCGCTCCCACCATAAACTGCTTATGGAACCGTAGCCTAGACTCTAACTCACTCATATTCTTATCTTTTGGGAGTGTTGCCACTGCGTTGTCTTTCGATTTACCCAGAATGTGCATCTTGGTGACTCTAAGATGTTTGTATAGCTCCGATGGCTTGTTTAGGTTCATCCCAAAACTATTTTTGCCCCTAAATAGTGTAGAGGGGTCTGCCGAGTGAGCTAATCCAGTCCAAGACTTCAACGATTTCACAACAACGGCATCTAGTCGCGACAAAAGGGTTTTTCCGAAGTCGTACACGAGGAAAGGCCAAGACAAGCGCGATGACAGGTAGTTGTTGTAGATCCATAGCTTCTTAATGTTCCCTATGGGTTGGTTCTCAACCCTACTAATGGAATCAATGAAATCCTCAACAATACCCTCCAAAGATGGTGTGCGGCCTCTATAGTCTATCTTTCTGCCTAGAAATTTGAACGGGAGCGCTTCAGAAATTGTGGCAACATTCTGACCGCCAATCGTGAGTCCAGGGTCATAAGATGTAAATTTCGTATCTCGTCTACCCAGACATAAGCAATAGCATTTACTTGGTTTCACCTTCATGCCGTCAGTCCAAGCACAGAACTCATCCACATTTTTCAATAACACTTGACACTGCTTCGGGTTTCGTGTCAAGATTGCAAGATCGTATTAGTAGATCTTAATTTATGTAAGTATTTTCTTAAGTATTATGTCCATTTTTCTCAATTTTAATGAGGGTATTTGTCTTAATACACACAACAATACTCGAGCGAGAAAGACAAGTCAGTCACAGTTCTATTACGTATCGAAAAACAGTTGCTATCATAGATGCCATTTGCTGCCATGTGTGAGGAATCATGCAGATTTAAATCATTTAAAGTAAAACCAAAAATTGGAAGACAAAATTAAAATTTAAAGATTAAATTAAAATTCACAAAGATTTTGTAGTTAAAAAAACATATTATACAATTGTTAATTAAATAACTTGCGCGTACCTTTGCGTATTAATAACTACCAGAAAAAAGTACAATACAAGTCACTCAAAGCATAAACAAAATAAATCATTATAATACTAACATTTTTGTATTACTAGCTTTCCACCGCTTAGTTACGTCATCCTGCTTCCAATACTCTCTTTGACAATTTTTATCTGATTTACTTTGAATACTGTGCGGAATCGCCCGAAACAAATTGAAGTGGCGACCTCTGTCTCATTGCGTTGAAGTCATAGGACGAGAGGGGGCCGAGGAAGCGCGCGGGTGCGATCCGATGGGTGTCGAAATTGATGCGCCCTCTTAAGCCACAATGATACCTTTCTCAATAGGGTTGGCGTCATTTGAACTGAGTTTTGTAAATTAAATAATAAAAACATTGACTCATTGTTTGTCGTCATTTTGTTCAAATGTATTTATTTTCATACTTTTTTACACTTGAAGACTGGCTTTTTACATCGGATTTAATTATTATTGATAACCCGATTTATAAATCATTTTATCAACCAGAATTATATTCAAACAAATTTTTTGTAGCTTTAAAGTAGTCGCAACGTCCAATTTTATTTTTTATTTTTATTTATTGCCTCTGTATATTGGGTCCACTCCGCCTGATGGCATGGATGGATGCGGTACCAAAGTAGTGTTCTATCCGATGGCGTCGCCATACCGATTACTTAATAGTATTGCCGCGTTTTATGTCATAAAAAAATTGGTTTGTTTGATAAACCAAAATCCATGCGAATGAAGTCGCTTGCGGCCGCTTGTAGTTACATAAAAACTGATAATAAACCCAACTTAGGTACTTACTTAAAATAATGTTAACCACAAAACAATTTATTGTCAACACGCGTAGTCCCACTAAGCACCTCTTTACCTTTTAGAAGTCATAGTTCACACTGTTTCCTGCAACAATTGTGGTCTAGACTTTATTTAAGATCCTTATCTAGGGTTCTAGGTATTACGTGGCCTCCTGAGAGCTTTTGTCTCTTTATACATTGCATTAGTTCCAGTCATTAGCTTAGCTGTGTTTAAAAGCTTCATTCTTAGTCTTTGTTCAAGATTCTAATTTACAATGGCAAAAGGGTTAAATTTTTCGTTGAGAATTGCAATTCTTTGCAAGGATAGAAACATTTCATAACAATGGTTGCAGTGTGGAACTTGTGAATATATTTTTTTTATAATACCACGAGCATGACGTCTTGGAATCGATTCCCGGGACGGGCGAATTTGTGCCGGTATTTTTTTCGAACTCAGCCTGGCTTTATGAGCACCAATCCGCATTTGGCAAGCGTGGTGATAAAGCAAAAATCAATCTTTTTGTAACAAAAACATGATTGCTAATGGAAGTTTTTTCCCTGCAGTTGGACATGAATGGGCTGATAATTTATTTCACTTTTTTTATAATTAATTTTTTACCTTAAAACCCAAACACACGAAACGCCTCTTTGCATAATAAGGGCGAGGTCATATTTGTTTTATATTAAAGGGACACAAACATGCTAAAGGGTCACCTGATGATAAATTATCACCGCCGCTCTTGGATATAAATAACTCCATATGAGTTGAAGATGCCTAGCATGCGAGGATTCCATGTAACAGTTTGACGAATTTAGTTTATTTTTTAAAACAAAATGCGATATTATGATCTTTTACTACTATATTTGTAATAAACCATAAATAAGCTGATTTCTTTTATGAAACAGTAACCAGCCATTACAAGTGGTCCGCGAAGCATATGTAAAATCAAGACGACTGACAACCCTTATTTACATTTGAGTACCTTATATTTTATCAATAAACCAACTCTATAGTCCCTGGCAAGACAGAAATTTTGCGAAAAAGTCCATCAAACGATTTAAACCTATGCCTTAAAGTTTAAGAACCACTGACTTACATGTATAAAATTACAAAATATGGGTCAAGATGGATATATTTTGTCACAAATTTCATTAATAATATGGACAAAACATTACTGAGCTAGATAAAATGCTTAGGAATAATTACAAAATATAATTACAACTGACATTCTGGGTCCTGCCCCCTATTAAGCTCTTTACTTAATCCACACTTTGAAGATGACAGCAACTTTTAACGTCTGTCCCTATATAACTCTCTCACGTAATTTCCCTAATTCACAATGTTGACCTTACCTCTTTCTAGAGGACGTCATTTATTTAGTGCTGTTGACCTTTTAACTTTACCATTAATAACTGCCTACATAACCCCTTGGGAGAGTCAGTTCGTTATATTTTTAGGATTTTAGGAATGTATTTTCTTGTATCTTTATAATTAGACTAGCGGCCTCCCTCGACTCCGTCCACGTGGTTTTTGGTTTCCACATAGATTGGTTTATACAATAGCCTAAAGCCTTCCTCGTCCAATGGACTATCCAACACAAAAATATTTTTTCAAATCGGACCAGACGTTCCTGAGATTGCATCGTTCAAACAAACAAACAAACTTACTCTTCAGCTTTATTATATTAGTAAGTAAGTATAGATAGATGTCAGGTCATTGTGGGTGGGTATAATATTGGTTTTATAAGAAGAATTAAGGCTATTTTTATGTAATTAGATACATTTTTACCATGCTTGGCAATAGTATTGTTAATCCCTCCAAAAACCAAAATAACACATAGAAAACAGATTGAATTGTAAATTCCACATTAAAGTGTTCACAACTTATACTAGCGACCCGCCCTTGCTTTGAGTGGTTGCAACTATAATTATCATTGTTTCCATACTACACATAAACGTTCTTCTTGAACCACTCTATTTTATAAAACCGCATGAAACTCGGTTACGTAGTATTTGGTCCGTCCATGATCCAAACACTACAAAATGTATCTATCCGTGATAGAACTATTACCTGATCGGTGGAATATCTAGTGCGCTCACTGGACTAATTGGACATCGCCGTGCGTGCTTAGTGAAGCTAATTAAATACCTATCCGCTATTTAATTAAAAATATCTGTGATATTTACTTTATCAAATCAAGTGGTCGACCGTTGCAGAGGAAAGGTAAGTCGTACTTCTTTCGGTTGTGTCGGCGATTTGTTTTTAGTGTATTAATACCGAAAAATTGTTCCTCTCATTTCTCTTTTATAATGTTTGTCTTCACTTCTCACTAATTTTAACCCGTGGCTTTGCCTGCTCTATCAAGATTCCTGTTTTATCAATTTAATCGGTTAAAAATTTTCATTCTATCACATAAGTCAGCCCATACACTACCTCTATACCAAAGTTCATCAAAATCCGTTTAGTCGTTTTAGCTTGATGGACGGAAAAAGACCCAAACAAGCAAACTTTGACAATAATAATATTAAGTATGATTCTATAATACAGTCCTAAAACTTTTATAGTTTAAAACTTTATACTACGAGTATTAAGTAATATACATATTTTATTTATGTATACTTCATTTTGTTGTTTTGGCGCAGTCTGCCTAATCTTATCGAGCAAATCTACCGTGAAATGACTATCAGCTGAATTAATTATCGTTCAAGTAAACTTGACAACCAATAAATTCTGGTAATCACGGGTTGAAGTCTGTCTTGATGGAGGGACTTTCGCTGTTTGAAACTTTTTTGTATTGTAAACAAGATGTAAAAGCTATTTTATTTTTAATATTTAGTTTTTTAGTTCTACAGTCAACTCGAATATCTGTAAAATGCTTTAAAATGAATACACAGGAAACAAATGGTCAAATTCAGTATCATAATTTTACACAATTTTGTTTTTTCATTATTATTCTAAAATTAACTTCGTTATCCCAATATCTTTCTTAGGATACTATGAAATATGGTAATATTAGGGTTAAATTGAGCACCAAACTATTTTAAATCTGACATAAGGACCAAGAGATTTTAATTATAATATGTTATCATTTTTGTTTTTATTTATTTATTTATTTATAAAACTTTATTGACCACACAAAAAGCAGGTACAAAAGGCGGACTTAACGCTAAAAGCGTTCTCTGCCAGTCAACCTTTAGGAAAAACGAAATGTTAATCGCGGCAAAGAGCAAATTAGAAAATAATTTTAAAAATACATGAATTACCTAAACCAAACTTAAGATTATCAGATAATAAACATACACGAATACAAACTTATATTATAATAGAATAAATACATAAACATACATACATATAATATTGATGATGATTTCCACATAATTAATCAGATAAAGGAAATAGAAATCAATCAATACCACATCAGGCTTTTAACAGAAACTCACGTACCTTCCTTTTAAATACAAATTTACTTGGAGCTTTCCTAATACTGTCAGGGAGACTATTCCAGAGACGTATAGAGTTAAGAGTAAAGGAGTCGGACATAAAGCCCGTACGGAAGAGGGGAGTAGAGAGCGCTAATGAGTCAGCAGATCGAAGTTGACGGTCATGAGAATCACAAAGAAATTGAAACTTACTTTTCAAATAATCGGGAGATTTAGGGTTAAAAAGAATAGAAAAGAGTGTACAGAGCAGTCTTAGCTGCCTGCGCTGACGTATAGTGAGCCAATTAAGTTCAGACCGGTAAGAAGACACGTGTTCAAATTTACGGAGACAGAAAATGAAACGAATGCAATTGTTTAAGAGACGGTCCAACTTGTTCAAAAGGTCTTCATTGAGATCAGGATAACAGACATCAGCATAATCAATGAGAGGAAAAATAAGAGAAGTGACAAGTAACACTTTAGTATTGGTTGGCAAGAAATACCTAAATCGATTTAACAATCGCAACGAAAACGTGACGCGACGACTAACCTCAGCGACCTGTGAGGACCAACTAAGAGTCGAGTCCATGAAGAGCCCAAGGTTCTTAACGCTTATGCTAAAAGGGATAATAGAGTCACCAAAAACGACAGGCGAGAGCGAACCAACCCCAACCTTCGCAATCTGCTTAGAACTACCAACAACAATTGCTTGACACTTATCAGGATTGACAGGAATTCCAAAACTGGTGGACCATTCACTGATACTCTGAAGATCACAATTAAGCAAGGCAATTGCTGAATTAGCATCCCCAGCTGTCGTCTGCGCGTAAATCTGCAAATCATCCGCGTAGAAATGGTAAGAATGCCTAATACTTGATGGTTTTATAAAAACTTTTGTTTTATCCCATCCTATATTTTCCTCCATTCTTTACGATCTTTGTTCTAAGGCCTAATGGCACCGTGGAAACCATTATTCATCCCATATTAGATTAATGCGACGAATTTAGTAGAAATATCAGCGCCTAATCACTTTTACAACCGCAACTTTTCTCATACCGACCGTTTTGTATTTATTGGGGTAATCCACCCATTCCGAGCTTATCCCAAAAGTTATAATTGTCTCGACAGAGAAGTCATTTAATGAAATAATAATGAATATTTTGTTATCTATGTTGTTCCGTATTGTAGTATTATTATTTTGATGTAAGTAGTAAAATGTTTTATGTCATGTCCTTATTCTGTTTAGCTAGTATAGAGGCTCAGGTGCTTTTAGATGTATAAAATAATTTTATTTTTCTTTTGAATAATATATGGTAATATGTGGTAATCTGACTTTAAGCGTGACAGGAAATAAGCACTTATATGGGTAAATCGCTAATCCAATATTGGAATTATATTTTTATTCTACAGTTGTTTTATTAAAAATGAAAAAAAATATTGAAAGCGATCAGATTTATATACCATAAAAACGAGCTCATTTTAAACTTGATTGAAAATTATATTCTAGGAATCCTAACCATTTTGGCTTTTATATTCAAATTGTATAAAAATTGTATAAATATTACAAAAAAAAAATCTGTGTAAAGCATATCGTTCATCGTATATTTTAATTTATAATCATTGCAACTGTTCAACAGGTCGGCTTAATTAAACTGCGCAAAAGCACAATTCTGTATAATTAACTCCAAAATTAATCTGGTTCGTAACATCGAAGTAAAAAAGAGAGAATGCCGTTCAATAGATCACAGAAACGTTCTCGTATTATTTACGACATTATTTGTGGGATAAATGGCCGTTATATTTTATGGTAACCCGATTACATTCGACCCTGCCAGATTGGTGGGAAATTAGGAGCAGTCCACTTTGGACACCCATTTCAAGACACCAAAGTGATATTGAGATTGTTTTGCAGAGTAAATTTCGCTTATCTAATAGTGTGATGCATCGATAATATTAAGCATGCCTATCGCCGAGGAACGACAGATTATGAGGGGCTCTCCATTTGCCATACCTTAAACCTCTGCGACACTCTATCATCCTTCTTAGCGGGGAGGAAATAGCAGTGAGCCTTCTAAGCGATCCTCCCCGGACGGAGCCCCCCTACATGGCTGGCAGGAGACTGGTACATGGTATTTGGCAGGTCTTGAATCAACGTTCAAAAATACTTATTGTTCAAAAGTAATATGAACTAAGCGAGGTGCTCAATGTGCGGGTGCTCTAAGAATGGGTGCTCAAAGACTACCTTGGAAATTAGAGATTTCATGTTGACCTCGAGAAAAAGTCGACCAACACGCATGTATTCTAACAATTACTTTTGTATTGCAGTTGTATTGTTGTGGGATTATCCTTAATTAAGGTCTCATCGGTTACGAACTCTTATTAGTCCAGTAGTTTTGGTAGCCCCCTTTAAACAAAACGAGCGATATTTACTTACTCAAACCACTAGACCAATGAAGCGCTATTAAAAAGTTATTACTATAAATCATTTGCAGAATAAAATATGTTACTTTATTTTCAATCTTCATAACCAGGTTTTACAGTACTAAATTGATTGATTCCTCGAATCCGTCCAGTTGATTATGCAAAACAGTTGTTTTTCCCGGACGATTCATTTCATTGTTTGAGAGGAAAATTTAATTTGCGGAAACAATGCTATCGGTCGTGGAGGGAATAAAAATATTCCGTTTTTTTTCCTTTTTGCATGAACATATATGAAACATGATGAATATATGTACAAACAAATTATCAGAGGAGACTCGTATATTTATTAGTTGAAATTACAAAATGAAGTCGGAAACGTTTCTTTAAAGTCATGCCATATATGAGTTAACAAAAAAATATGTCATTTTTGCTTAATAAACGATTGTTCACCGCATGTCTAGAACTATCATTTTCACTTTCTTTTAATAGCAAAGGATGTGCGTATGAATTTCCCAATTCATTGACGAAAACAAAAAAGAAGCACTCTCTATTTATTTATTTATTTATTTAATCTTTATTGTACTACACAAAATATTGTACAAAAGGCGGACTTAATGCCTCATGGCATTCTCTACCAGCCAACCTTAGGGCAAATCAGAAAGTGAAGTAGGTAGTGCTGATCAAAATTAAATAACTATACATATACATACATATATACATACATACATACAATATACATAAATTACTATACATTTATTAAATAATAAATAAGAGATACATTATAAATAAGAGATGATGCATGTTAACTACTGGGATAGTAAGACGACGATTGAGAAGGATCCACAAGGAAGTACCTATGCACTAGAAACTTAAATGCTTGTTTACTCGGGGCCTGTCTAATACTTTCAGGGAGAGCGTTCCATAGTCTGATAGCTTTAAGAGTGAAAGAGTTCGCTACAAAACCGGAGCGGTGCGAGGGAGTGGCAAGCGTTAACCTGTTGGCAGATCGCAACTGCCGGTTATGTGTCGAACTTAGGAGTTGGAAATTAGATTTAAGATAAAGAGGGGCATTTATCCTGAATTAAATCTAGCTTATGCAACTTTGTTTACGAAATAAACCGTATACGTCCCGAATTCATTTCCCGAGACTTTACCCTTGTTTAAAGATAAAGGAAATACAGATATTTATTCAGCAATTAGATTTACAAGGCAAATCTTTTGCGCTTCTAATTTTTTTAATCTAGGTACTAGCTATTTGACCTGGTCTTACTAAATATTTTTAATCTTTCCATTTACTTGCACGAGATAATATTTTTTAGAGGGGTACCAAACCCATTTTCTTTGATCTTTTGGTACTCTAACGAGCAAAATAAAACCAACCATTACTTTGTTTATTTTCTACCGAAAAGAGCAGACGAAGTTCTAGTTGAATACTAGGTAATATTTCCTATTTAGCAGTACGAGATAAAATAAATAGAAAATCCCTTAGCGTCGAGTGAGTACGGATATGAGTTCCCGCAGGCGCCGCGGGCCACAAAGCACTTCGTCCAATGTTGTTTTGTCGCTCAGCCGAGTGAGTTCAAACAAAATACTTTAAACTCGGTGTCTTTGAGTTCAATCCAGTTGTGTTCCTACATACTTCTGTATGTACTTTTCATTTGAAGTGTGCCTTCAAAGCACAAACAAACACTTACAATACCACTAATTTCATTAGACTTCATACTTTAATACGATGAGTGATCTTTAGATGAGTTATTTCAGAGCATATTTAGGGATTTTTTGGTTGATTGTACCTAATAGTATAAAACTTTATTTCTTTTTTTTTTCATCATGGTTATAAGCATCCCCATGATCAGCCAATTAAATCTCCACTTGCGGGGGCACGGGCATTCCTTATGGATGGATAAAGAGATTGGGCATTATAGGAACACATGGGCCCACAGCAATCAAAATAATTGTCTTATTCTTTGGATTTTTGTGTGTGGGCCCAATGCGGTCGGTGGTTGTTGTCGCTGCATTTAATAACATTTAATAAACACTGGCTGGAATACATCTTTCTTTGAGCAGTACAAGATAAAATAAATAGAAAATTCCCTAGCGTCGAGTGAGTACGGATATGAGTTCCCGCAGGCGCCGCGGGCCACAAAGCACTTCGTCCAATGTTGTTTTGTCGCTCAGCCGAGTGAGTTCAAACAAAATACTTTAAACTCGGTGTCTTTGAGTACAATCCAGTTGTAGGGAGTACTATTCCTTTGAGGTGTGTCTTCAAAGAACAAACAAACATTTCCAGAAGTGAGTAATTTCTTAAGACTTCATATTGTAAGAACAGATGGGCTAGCCAAGATGCCATTTCGCAAGAGCGAAATATCGCTTTCGTCGCGACTTATGTATATCTCCATCACGCTTACACAAATACTTTGTGTGCAGGATGGAGATATAATTCGCGACGTTAGCGACATTTCGCTTTTGCGAACTGGCAACTTGGCTAGCCTATCAGTCTTTAGATGGGTTATTTCATAGCATAAAGGACTGTTTGGTTGATTATACCTAGAACATAGTATAATACTTAATTATCTCATGATCACCATTATCCACTCCACTGCTGGGGCAAGGGAATTCTCTATGGATGGATAAAGAGATCGGGCCTTATAGCAACATGTGGGCCCACTGCGTGTGGCGGTTATTTACGACTACTAATACTGCATTTCATAACATTGAATAAACACTGGCTGAAATACATCTTCCAGATTTAGCAGTACGAGATAAAATAAATAGTAAATTCCCTAGCGTCGAGTGAGTACGGATATGAGTTCTCGCAGGCGCCGCGGGCCACAAAGCACTTCGTCCAATGTTGTTTTGTCGCTCAGCCGAGTGAGTTCAAACAAAATACTTTAAACTCGGTGTCTTTGAGTTCAATCCAGTTGTAGGGAGTACTATTCCTTTGAGGTGTGTCTTCAAACAACGAACTAAGAATTCCAGAGTACCACTAATTTCATTAGCTCTTCCATTTTAAGATCGTTTATAATTTTTACGACCTTAAAGACAAATACGAGTATCTGTGTGAATTTTGGGGATAAATGTTTTTAGAGAACTCTCCGGGATTATTCTGGTTGACGATTATACCTAGTGGTTCAATACTTTTGATTACTTTACCAAGACATTATCAACAGCCAATTAACGTCTCCACTGACGGGGCACTGGCAGAGTATTCCATATTTTTATTTTTTATTTAAAATGGATGGATAAGGAGATTGGGCCTTAAGCTACATGTGATAATGCGGATTGATTAACGACTGCTAATGCTGCATTTAATAACCTTCAATAAACACTGGCTGGAAAACATCTTTCATATTTAGTAGTACAAGATAAAATAAATAGTAAATTCCCTAGCGTCGAGTGAGTACGGATATGAGTTCCCGCAGGCGCCGCGGGCCACAAAGCACTTCGTCCAATGTTGTTTTGTCGCTCAGCCGAGTGAGTTCAAACAAAATACTTTAAACTCGGTGTCTTTGAGTTCAATCCAGTTGTAGGGAGTACTATTCCTTTGAGGTGTTTCCAGTAATTTCATTAGACTTTATGATTTTAAAACCATATTTAATTACTAGCGGCCGCCCGCGACTCCGTACGCGTAGATTTCGATTTCCAATAGCCTAAAGCCTTCCTCGTCAAATGGACTATCCGACACAAAAATAATTTTTCAAATCGGTCCAGTAGTTCCTGAGATTAGCGCGTTCAAACAAACAAACAAACAAACTCTTCAGCTTTATGTATTAGTATATAGATGACTATATAGCGGCCGCCCGCGACTCCGTCCGCGTGGATTTCTTTTTTTCGAAATAAAAAGTAGCCTATGTTCTGTCTCAGGGTCTAAAGATTGTCTGTACAAAATTTCATCAAAATCGGTTGCGAGGTTTAAGTGGGAAAGCGTAACAGACAGACAGACAGACAGAGTTACTTTCGCATTTATAATAATAGTTGGGATTTAACTCCCTCCAATATTTAAATATGGCTTAACTAAGAAACTTAAAAGTACAGCATACTAAGAGATAAACAAAAAATATTGAATACGTAATACAAGCTATTATAACCAAATCCCGACTTTGATGGGATGGAACTGAAATTTCATCCCGAGTAGAAACTCGTGAAAAGACTGACAGTGACGCATAAATCCTTTGTAATGCAATCCTTTCGGACAGGTATTCATTTAAATACAGAAATTGAACACCCACGTATTATACCCGCGTTGAAAATAACGCAGAATTATGATTAAAATTTCATAAGCCCCGTTTAAACTTCATACGTTTCGGAGTAATCAGAATATTATTGCTATAGTTTTAAAGATATTCGCATTTAATGAGTTACTCAAGTAAGAAAAAATATCATTTAATAAAAAAGAGGCTTGTACAGTCAGCTTCAGATAGCTCGTTACACAAATAGACTCAACCAAATAGGCAATAATACAAGTCGGTACAAACAATATCCATATTATTGACAAAATTATTATTATATACCGACACTAACGCCCGCCCGCGACTCCGTTCGCGTGGATTTCAGCTTCCGCACTCACAGTGTGTTACTATTGCTTAAAATCTTTCTCGTCAAATGGACTTTCCAACATAAAAATATTCTTTCAATTCGAACCAGCTGTTCCTGGGATTAGCGCATTCAAACCAACAAACAAACAAACTCTTCAACTTTATTTTATTCGTAAAGATTACTATTTATTTGAGCACCATGATTGTCACTATCTAATAGACGCTGACTGAACTCTAAATAACACCACTTTGTAAAATGAAAATATATCGCGCAAACATGTACTGTAACTTTTCAGTGGGGCTGAATAAGTCATAGTTTTCGTGTATGATAGTTTATTAGAGCAAAGCAGAAGATTCATCCCGAATCCAACTCATACATGACAGGAATAAGATTGAGGAATTCGCGTGAACGACACTTGCGTTTGGTACTCTCTGAAAACAGAATAATGGAGGCCAAATTTAACGTTGTCGTTTCATTAGAGTAGTTTTAAAAAAAGAAAATGACAAGCAAAAAAATGTCGTTGTTAATCAACTTGGAGAAATAAATGAATTTGAATCACAAGACATTGTCCATCTAGACTTATCCTTGAGTCGTATTCCTCATTACTGAGGGTCGTGATCATTGTATGTATTGAAACACAAAACAACTCTCTTGGCAAATTTAATGGAGTGGTTTGCCGTTGCCTTCTCCATTTCACACACTTGTAGTGTGTAGATAGTATGATATGTATTACGCACAAAGTTTTTTGATAATCCAGAGGTGCGTGCCTGACCGGATTTGAAACACCGATCTCACGCATGTGAAGCGGCGCACTTACCACAAGGCTACCGAGCTGTTAAAAATTGTTGTCTTGTCCTATACTATAGGTACGTATTTTATTAACTTCTACTGATTTTAATTCAAAGCATGTACTACACAAAATCATTCGTATATGATATTTAATTTAATTGGTAGACTGAATTTCTTTTATTACTTATTCAGTGCTAAGGTACAAAGTTAAAAATAATAACTTTATGTTTTATCCAGTGCTCAAGTATAAAAGTTAATAATTTTCGACTGCAGGGCAGATCCATTATATTTTCGTTTCATTCATTCGAAATCATATTTTCTTTACAAAGATGGGTTCGAAGTGTTAAAGTGCAAATTAAGCAATAAATAACATGTTTAACAGAAAGTCAACCAATCTTCTAACCTTAACGGGAGTAGTAACAAATGTTATTATAAATGCAGGACACGAAATTTAGGAGAGCAACGGTCCACCTTGAAAATGCCCATTAATAAACTTTACGGATTCGTTTATGCCTTATGCGATCGGAATAAATTACGACTTAGATAATAATAAGTATCTCACGTTTAATATTGCTATAATAAAGTTACTTAATTTGGTCATTTATATGAGGATTTACTAATTAGAACTTTTCCAGTAGTTGCAAATTAGTTTGCTGTTAATGTTCGAGTGATATTGCGAAATAATGTCTCACTATAATCAGTTTTATTTATTTACATTTATTTAAACTTTATTGCACGGTATAAAAATTGTACAAAAGGCGGACTAAATGCCTCATGGCATGCTCTACCAGTCAACCTTAGGGTCAAACAGAAAGTGAATATTAGGAAGGTAGTGCTATTAAAATTAAGTAAATATACGTTTATTACTTAAAATACATAATATACTACATAAACTATACATATACCTATCTATATCCATATATACATATAATATACAATAAAATTCAACTATATATAAACCAAATAATATAAACAGTTGCGACACTAGGTTTATTAATGGAATATTGATGTAGCGCAATGAGTATTGGGAATTATAAGTACTTATACTATAAATCATGTATCGATAGTAGAAGCAAGGTAATTCAATAATATTTGTATTCATCATCATCCTAGCGCATCCTAGGCCGTTTTCTGAGAACCCGAGGTGCGATAAGGCTATGATCCGGAATTGACATGCCTGGTTATTCGATAATATTATATTGTTAAATCCTAGAATAAATATTTAGTTCACCCACCAGCCTTTATCTAAAATTGCATTTGTGGTCTAACTTCCGATACTTTTCAGAAGATAATCTGTAATCCCATCTAGAATGAAGTCATCAATATCATTAATAAAATTATATGAGAACTTACTGTATGGAACAAACTTTGATAATTGAACCATAAAATTAAAGTTATATATTTTTGTCTTTCTCTATACAAATACCTTTATCATATGAAACGGCTTGAGATATAACATCACATATCGTATATCTAATCTTAACAATCCATCGGTGTCAAAGACGTGAAAATCTCAATTCAACATCGTCTCGTCACTGAATTCTCAGAAAAGACATTATTGTTTCCTGAACAAATCTTCCAAAGACAAGATGGAATGAAGAATAAATATATTTCCAGCCTGAATATAGGCCTTTGAGCCTCGTTATGTAGTCAGGGCATTATCTGTATTATTGAGTCAATGAAGGCTTTGGAACATAAAGAGTTCTACGAACTTGAAGCGACGCCGAACAGTCGGCGTTATGTCTTTTATCACAGGAATTATGTTAAGCCGCCTGCGGTTGTGACCTACCGATATTACGAGTATTTTTAGGCTATTTATGGCTTAAATAGAGGCCGCCCGTGACACCGATCGCGTGGAATTCGGGGTCCGCACACATAGTGTTATAGGTACTAAGCTTGAAACCTTCCTCGACTAATGGACTATCCAACGCAATATTTTTTTTTATTTGAACCAGCATTTCTTGATATTAGCGCGTTCAACTAAACAAACAAACATACAAAGGTACTAACAAACTCTTCCACTATATTATTTAGTAAGTAAGAATAGATTTTGGTACTAGATTTTTCTGTGTTCAATTATGATGCGGGGTAAATATTGGTTTGCAGTTCATTAAGTACTCCCGTTCAAAGCATGGCATTATCGCAACAATGATTACTATTATGCCATGATTACGACATTGGGATTAGTGACGGTAAAATTTATCTACAGAAAGCGGACCAAAACTTGAAATCTAGCAATGATCGTATTTCTAATGTATCAAAATTATGCCTGTCTTTTTTAAACGGTTTTTTATATAGACTTCTATATTAGAAGGTGGAGTGGTATCACCAAAATTGAAAAGCACGAATGATCTGAATTGAATCTTGGAATTCCGTGCTAAGAAACCGTGACACATTTCTTTCAGAAATCCAAAAAGCTACCGACAAACAATCTGTTCCGATCAACCTATAATTGATCAGGAATAATATCCTCCGGACTCGCTAATAATCCATATTCAATCACAATTTCTTGTACCAACATTACTACCTTACGAGAAAATAAATACGGTTCCATAAATAAAGGGAATCCTATTACTTATCGCCTTTCAATGCTTCAGGCGGGAATAAAAAACATTTATCAAGATATAGATTCCTTCGTTTACCTGAGATGAGTCAAAGTCGTACTTCGAGCTTAAGTATTATGTACGGCGCTTTTATTAGAAGCTGCTAAATGACTTAGATTGCAGATTCTCATAAATATCAATATTACTACATAACTGAAAGCTTCTCACAATCTTTATAAAACACTAGCAGCCGCCGACGACTCCGTCCGCATAAATTTCGGTTTCCGCACACATTAGTGTCTAACTGTAGCTTAGAGCATTCCTCGACAAATAGACTAACCAACACATTTTTTTTTAATTCGAACCATTATTTCCAGAAATAAGCGCGTTAAACAAACAAACAAATAAACGAACTCATTATTTAAGAATTATAGATGGGTAGCGAGATAATGAGATATTGTTGGGTATCTAACACCTACTTATATGCAATATTCCTTTTAAGACATGAGAGTGAATCCTAGATCTGATCAAACCTGAGCTTTTCGCATATGATAAGTTACTGATGGCGTCAAAAAAACATTCTCTTATTTACCCACAAACATTTAGACATAGATTTAAATCTTGGATATGCACTGACACCAGATAACTGGTGGCTTAAATTCGATCGTCATTGGTTGCTTAGGTGTGCTTAATACGGGCCTTCTAACGGAGCAGGGTCGAAGGTAACGAGGGCATATCTAAATAACTACATAGAATTCACAAGTTATCTTTATCTTTAATAAATCTTTACACAGAATATCTGTAAAGTGTCTTTCTACAAGAGTCTGTGTATGTATGCAACGCTACAGCCAAAGACATGCATTGACAACCGGGTAGAAGTAAATCCAAATTAATCAAAAATGATCCTATATACGAGTTATACGCCAATGGAACAAAGCTTTTGATTTATACTTTACAGTCAACCGCTGGCTTCAAGCCAACCAGTCTATAAATGCTGTATCGTGGATTTCCTTCTACTATTCTGATATCCTAAAACACATTTTGCGTGTATCAGCCAATTTCTTCTATCGGGCAAAATCTACAATAAACAGAGTTAGAAATACGGTTGACAAAGTATTAACCTAGTTTTATTTGAAAATTCCATACGTATGAATTGATCTACTCATATTTTGAGCACAAATATTTTGAGGAAGGTTTTTTTCTCACTGATAATGTCTTTACTCTACTCTAAGTTCTGAAGTATTAAAATTAATAAATATTAATATCTCACAACATCACATACCTACAGTGATCTGGAAAAACAGACATATTCATGCACAGCACGCAAATGATTTTTCTGTGCGGGGATCGAACCCGCGACCTCTTTGTCTAATAGTAAACGCCTTGATTACTATTAGACCTAGATATCCTTGACTACACCAGGCGGCTAGTCAAATTCTAGGTATTTTTAGATAGTAAGGCAAACTCTGGTATCTGGAAGATAACTTATATGGCGAGTTATTTATTATTTTGGTAGAAATGTAGGGACATCTTTCACGAGTTTTATCAGCAATCATGCTGTTTGTTAAAAAAGCTAAACAATTTTTATCATCAAACACATTAAACCAAGTGGTATTTTTACAGACTTTTGCCAACAAGTTAAGGAGAAGGTTATTGTATCTCTGAAACGGGAGGGGCGTCAACTCCACTTATCAAGGCTTAACAAAGATTTATACGGTGGTTTGTATTATTTTTGTTGGCCCTATGAAATATATCTTAGGAGGCGGAAATTATTTCCCCTCACGAGCCTGTCTGACGATTCCTTGGCAAAACGTTAGATTTATAATGCGGTTACAAATTTCAATTAGAGAATGTTTGTTTGTGCTCTTTAAGAGGATTAATCTATTTTAATACTGAGTAAATTGTCTTTCCTTCTGCTTGTCAACTACTGAATCTTTTAGTAAGTTCAGCTGAAAGTAATTCCGCAAGAAATGTCGTAAGCAATAAATACAAAACATTGTTATTCAATGATATGAGTTTTTTTTTTAATCAATATATGGGTTTTCTATATTAACCGTCATAATTATTTAATTACATAAAGATCTCTGATCTTAATTTATTGAAGCAAAAGTGTCTAATCTATTGTAGCCTAACATTTATGAAACGGTAGCTTCAAATTAGTATAAGTTTTATACTCATGTAGATAGCTACATGAGTATAAAACTTATACATAGGTATTAACTTCTTGCTGTATCGATTTAGTGTAAATTGAATGTTTAGTTGGTATGTGTATTTGACTTCTTGACTCATTCATTGTGTGCAATTTCCCAAAAAATCGAGGTATACTGAGCTATGGCAGTTATTACATAACAGCTAATGTCATGGGATCTTTACATTCGCGATACAATTGGGAACCACATACATGTTATTGCTCTGGTGTTCTTATCTGAATATGCAGGCCCTTTAACGTTGTCGTTCAAACTGTATTTTACTCGTAGTAATAACACGTGTAGTAGTCCTACTTAATATTTTACGTACGTAAGTGGTCGTTATTTCAGTGAAACTGCTCAAATTTTTGAATCACAAACACATTTTGTTCTAGAAAATCGTTGCGGCTACTTGAAAATGCACTTTCGTCGTAAAGGCTTAAAAGCCTCGAATATTTCTGTTGCAACGTCACGGGTTGTGTTTAAAAATTATAGAAGCTCGTGTAAAACCACCAACAATTATACTGTTATGTGATGCAGATAGATTTAAATCTATAGATATGCCTTGCCATACTTCGACCTACCCTCATCCTCATTATTGAAGGTCTTGATCATTGTATGAAATGTAACACACAATAAATCTCTTGGCTCTCTCTTGTAATTTTAATGGAGTGGTTTACCATTGCCTTCTCCATTTCACACACTTTCTAGTAGTATGCAGTATTTTTC